>CM062817.1:195572724-196276253 GCA_031772625.1 Pinus tabuliformis | reverse complement strand
TTGGGCCTAGGAAACCCTTAACAGTAATGGCAGGATACACGATAAGATTTGTTTGTTAGATGATGGTTTCAAGCCTAGGAATATCTTGATCGGTAATGGAAATATACATGGTCAAGCTTGGCAAGCCCTCATTGTTTTAATGTGAGTCCAACATTCATGCTTGGAATATGCCATGGGGTGATTGACTAAAAGAAATATATAGTTCAACCCAATCTATGGTTGGGTGGTATGTGGAAGTCCTTGTCTTGGTTGACTTTGCACATGTTGACAAGAGCACTTTTTCCTCTTTATTTCATGAGTAAATGTACTTTCTATTATGTGGCTTTGATGGTTGTTCTATTATTGTTATTATTCTGGTCATATGATGCTTATAAGCATGGTTTTATGATAAATTTGAGTTATGTCTCTCATTATGTTTTCTTTCTTAAATGAAATGTTAATAAATTTATGACCTAATAGATGATAATGCAACTATTGTGATAGGGAACCAAACCTTCTTGATCAATCTCATATAAATATTAGGACCCTGTGTTTAGATTTGTACTTATAACCAGTACATTACATGTTGAGGATGTGTTTGACGAAATGCCTCGCATGGTTAGGATTTGTCAGGCTAGGTCCTTGTTAAATTTTTGCATTAGAAGCCTTGTATTATTGTTATGTATCACTTCTGAGTGTTTCATCCATTTTTGGGAAGAGGTATGAATCCTAGCCCTAAAAAAGTGGCTTAGATCTCATGGTCATTGGCACAAAACTAGCTACAAATAACTATAATTGCTAGGAAACAAACCTATGAGAGCGACTTGTTTGAGTCACATGGAGTCCTTTTAATTGGAGCGACTGGGGGTTTAGTTCAATGAAAGTCTAAGTTAACTCAAGGGTTGGGCACCTGGGGTGGTTGGTTAGCTTCTGGGGTCCTGTAGCACCTGAGGGAGTTCTGTAAAGTTTTGATTCATCGATTCCACTTCCTTAAGGTGAACTAGGGATTTGAATCATATCATAGTGATGAAATATTGACTAAACTGAGAGGGGGGAATCAATCAGTTTAGTATATTCATGGACATTAAAATTATTTTCGTTAATCTCGTTAATTGAACCATTACATGAGAGTGTTAAGAAATGATGAACAACAGATTGAATATGTGGAAAAAAATTAATATGAAAACCAAAACATCATATCATCACATAATAATAACACATATTGACACAAGATATATGTGGAAACCCATAAATGGAGAAAACCGTGATTTAATTGTTTTTGTGATGAAAAGGAAAGCTCCTACTCCTTATTACATATGATTTTATGTAGGCTGCAACCTACAGGAGGCTGCTACCTGAATTTTTTGCAAGCTACAAAATACCCAACTCCCATATGTTTTTTGTAGGCTACAATCCATAAGAATCTCCTACCTCAACCAGGTTCAACTAGATATTTATCAAGCCACGACTTGAAAGAAGACTACCATCCCCTGATGCAAACATGAAACAACAATGTGTTGGTTTACCTAGCGATATATTTCTGCATGTCTCCCTCTACATTTCTACTTGTTCCTCCCTTCAAATATGCATCACATACGCTTCAAATGTACCAGGTAACTAATGCATAATAGCTCAATCATCTCTCTCACAATCTCTCATTCTCTAACTTCAATATGCCTTCCAAAATCACATCTTTTATAGAAATATTTTGTTGGCTATTTGTATCCCACATAACAATATGAAGTGAGTAGGCTTGACTCTTTTCCCTCGACTCATTCATTTCCAAACTCTTCAGATTTTGAACAATGGAACACAAAAATAAATAATCCATCCAATACTAATGGTGGTCATATGTAATGATTATATGCATCAACCTAATGTCAAAAACAAACAACAATATTAATCATTAATGCATCACAACAACCTTTGCAACACATTTTCCTTTTCCTTGGAGTCTTTCCTTTGCATCACAACAATTAAGATTAATCAACAATTTGACATTAGAAATTGTTCATTGAACAATCCCTCCAACATTATCCAAGCATCAAGCCATCAAAATTCCATCAAGTTATTTGTTGCTCCTATGCTTCTCCTTTGCTTGCTACTCCTTTGCTTGTTGTTCCTGTGTTTCTCCTTTTCCTACTACTCCTTTTCCTTCAATGACTGTATTTCCAACAATCTCCCCCTTTGGAATTAATGGCAACACATTAGTCCTCCCACTTTTGTCCTCAAACAAATTTCTCATTGTTGTCCATAACCTATACTTACGTCCCCTTTTAACATCAATGGCAGGGGGTTCTAGGTGTCTTGTAGCTTGTAAAACCTACCATCATTGCTTTAATGCTTTAAAACCTACAATGTACTGTTCTACATCATTGACTGAATTCTCTTCCAGATGGCTTATTAGACCTCCTCCGTATTGAATGAATGATGTTCCAAAGCGAACACTACTCTATATGCCATATAAACATTGTAAGAGCATGAAAAATATTGTTGTCAGAACACTCTATAAAATATTACAAGAATACTATTGAGAGAACACTTTGTGTGGCCATTCTCAATTAAACATTTTGCAGGCATAGAAAGAGCACAATCTAGATTCCAATACTCTATTGTCATATGTTTCAAATGGGTCTCAAGCCTGAGCAACACAACATTCATTTCAAAATTTTATTTTTCATGAGCACGCTCAATGAAATTAGCTAAAAGTAAACTTCTATAAGGATACATCATAAGGACTTAAACAATGTTTCTTCTGTAATTCTTTAAGGGTATTTAAGAACATGTTTTTCAAATCAGTTTCAACAAGTATCTGCCAAAGGCCTACTTCAAGATATCCAATTATTGCCTAAAACAAATCCTCAACATATGCTTCAGGTTGGTCTTAGGAGGCTACTTCAATGGTTCCAAATATTATTCAAATATGTCTTCTATAAGTCTAAAAGTGTCTTAAGGTATGTCTTCAACAATGTTGCTTCAACAATGTTTTGAGACTGAAAGGTGTTCAAAAAGAAACTCTAACAAATATTTAGGTTTGCACAACAACTCAAGGGTAATAGAGAGGGCTGCAATAATCTAACTCCAATTGGGCATATAAATTCATGAAAAACATTCAAGACCTCTCTCAGTAATTATAACTTACAATGTTCATTGCAACTTGCTTGACTTGAGCTCTCCTGAATACCCAGAGAGACAGGTTCTCTACGCTCCAGAGGGTAGCATTTTGTATGACAACATTTATGGTGGCAAACTCAGTGGCTACAAGGAGTCCCTTCTGTAATTGTTCCATTGCATTATCTATTCTCGAAAAATCATATGGGTATCTAAACTTAATTACTATGGAGTCCTGAATAAATCTCAGATCATCTGGGCTTACAATGAGGGCCAACATCCTTTCAACGTCAAGTCTTCCTCCAAATCCTAGTGTAACCTAACATACATTGATATTAATCACTAGCATCACCAAAATGATACTTCTCTACAATCCTCTTTGGCTCTAAAAATAGTTTCTGAGCTTTAATTTATGATTCCTTAGAGGCATTACAAGCCTAAAGCTAATCTAGGTAGGAACTTATGATATTTAAACATGTGTTTGGATCATCATCTCCATAAAACCATATCCTTGCATTGCTAGGATGATTGAACCTACGATAGAATTCCTGAAATTCTTGGAGTGTAAGTTTAGGAATTACTTGTGGATCTCCTCCACTATCAACACCATATGTGTTATCACGAAACAATTCATGTTGAGAAATTATGCCCAAAACATTGTCAGGATGTGAGTATACGCATTTCATCTCATTGAACACAACACCTTTAAGAGAAATATTCTCGATAGGATCATTCAACTCATAGTTCCAACCCTCCCGCTGAAATGTTTGAAGCTCATTTAAATATTTTGGAAAGAAGACTACACACAGGTATACATCAACCAAATTGTAGAAATCCTTCGCATTAGTTGAAGCAACAGGATAGAAATTCAGGTCACGACAGGTGAACGAATTCAAGAAAGTATGCAATCTACCCTTCAATAACTCCATAAAAGGCTCCTTGAGTGGGTACTTTCTTGATCCACACAATGCATTGTTCTCTAGTATGTGTGGTACATACCAGTTGAATATTTTGGTGGAATTCGAAAGACAATCACGAAAACTTTACTTTCATCATTGTTCGATAGAAACATCACTTTTCCACCTATTTTCTTGTGCTTGTACAGAACAATAGTAGAATTGTATTCCTTGACGAATTTTTCTTCAATTTTTTCAAAACCAAGCCTGCTCACAACATCTGGACTAGCTTCAGAAGTAGGGGTTGGTGGATGATATGAGAGATCCACCTATATATACTTGAACTTGTCCATAGTGAGGATATCTTTGCACCATTATTTCCTGTATGAATATATCCAATGAATCATTCTCTTGTCATGGATATAAAATAAGGAGATCACTCTTTAATTTAGAATGTGAATTCTTGTCAAGGTAAACTTATAGTGTATCCTTTATAATAAATATATAGAGTATTAGTGGTTTATAAATGTTACAACATATTACAACTAAATAGAATAACCATTATTAACCACACTTTATAGCCTTGTGTAAACAAGAACACGTTAGTTACTCTCTGGATCATATTTTGTAATATGTCAACATTGGCTTGTGCAAAAACAAAAATGGCCCTCTACGCCTATGAATAAATGTTCCATCAACAAGTTTGTCCATAGTCATCAAAGAGTTAACAACTGGAATAACTATTCTTCCTCCTAGCTTTAGTTGATTTATGAGAGCCTCTCGCACTTCTGAAGTTGTTCCACCTACATGGATTGCATCATAAGGTGCTTCATCTGGAAAACCCTCGTTTCCATCACCCACATAAATGGAAAGAGATTACTTGTCTAAAAAATGAGCAACACATATACCTCAATGATATCCAACACCTTCCCAAAAGTCCATAATGGTTTGGCATAAGGTTGTTGGTCTCTCATCCATGGTAGTTGTTGGTACCATCCACAAATTTTTGGAGTTCTTCTAATAAATGAAATAAAATGTGTTACTGATCCGAATGGGATCCTAAAGTCTCTCTAAGTTTTCATGACTATTTCAAATTATGCTAAAACATTCAAGTCTTAGAAAAATCATGTTATCATAAGGAATCCCCGTGACAATTGCAGTTGTGGCCAGAGCAGAGCAACGACAACCCTCGGTCAAGCACGCAAACCGTTGGCCCATGGTAAAGCGCAATGGCACAAACTGGCAAAACCAAAGGCTAGTTTGAAGAACAGGGGTAGATTCTGATATGCGATTAGCATTAATCGTGTATTGCAGGGCGTCCCCCTCAGTGAAGGAAAGCCCTGAAGCGCCCAAACCTGAAATCGATATGAAAAACATAAAAGTAACTGTTTCGGTTCTATAGCGCGAGATTCCCCAAACCGGTAGGATATCGGAAGGCTTCGAGGTGGTAAGAAGTTTTGACTGAGTCCCACCCAATCCCACACACCAAGTGACACACGTCCGACAAATGAGAGATAAAACCGCCCGCATTGGACTGGTAAATGTCATGCAACTTACTTGCCCGATATGGATGAAAACCATAGGATTTGGGGGCCCCACATCAACAGCGGAGGCACATCTTGATAACTGACTGGATTTGACACGTTATAAAGCAAGCTTACATGGGATCTTAAGTCCAACGTGGACGATGGGTTGGCAAAGGAGTCATGATTCACGGGCAATATTGAAGCAAACAAAATTAATGGCCATTCAAAAATGATTCAAGGAATCTGACACTTAGTTTGTTAGGAAACAGGTGGCAACCTCCCTGCGAGGTGTTACCCAGTGATGATGACGCAGAGCAGAGGAATTCGAACGGACAGAGGCAGGAAACCAGAAAGCTGGGAAGGGGAAACGAACAACCAAAGAACAGACTAGCTTTAAAAGTCATGAACTGACAGAAACAGAGTGGACCGAGAGGAAATGACAAGAGTTAGTTAGAAGAAGCTAGCTAAGAATAGAAAACAGAGAGCAGAAGCTGAGCTGACCTAAAGGCAGCATCAAGCCAGAGAGAGCTAGAGAGATTCATAGAGTTTGTGTACTCCAGAAGGCTTGAGATGTTCAAGCAAACTCCTCAACCTAGGCCTGTCATACTACTGTGACCCTTAGAGGTCGAGTTTCAGTAAGGAGAGTCTGTGTTCTCCAGTCCTACTAATTTTTATCTGTTTAGTGAGACTCAAATTGAGCTCACTGTTGTAAAACTCTGCTTGAAAACATAATATAGAGTCCACCACTAAAGGCTAGACAAGGAGACATACCCCAGGAGCATTAGGTGAACTCCTTATTAAACTCATTGTGTTTACATGTTTGACTGTTATGTTTTCTCTAACTGCCTTAGTGTCTATGTATTCTATTAATCTTATCGGTCCATTGCATAAAGTAACATAGGCACATCCATGCACATAAGTCTGTAATACCTTTAATTCTTCATCCTGGATAAATTCCAGATCAAGTGGTATCAGAGCTCTAGGCTATTAAGGTTAGACAAGCTTGTGCTAGATTTTGTTGTTGAATGCTAACTAGATCAAAGCTTAAATTAGGAGAAGGAGAGTTGGTTGAAGCTAACCCAAAAATTGGAAGAGTCTATCCTAAGAGGAAAATGTCAAAAGAAAGTCCCTTGGAATCATACTCCCAAATCATGGATGGTTTTCTTACCATGAAAGCCATGGTAGAGGAAATGTATAGGGAATTTAAGAAAAATAGAGATGAAGATTCATCGAACTCCAAACAAGACAAGGCAGTAGAAGAATCTCTCCTCCATGACCACTCTAAAGGCAAAGGGAAAGAAGAAAGATTTCTCGTCCCTCCTAATAGCCCTAAAAATAAAAAGAAATCATCTTTGATTAAATTAGATGTTAAATTTGATTTGCCAATATATGATGGAGAGTTGAATGCAAAGAAGCTAGATAATTGGATCAGACAGATTGATGTTTATTGTAGAGTGCAGAGCATTGATTCAGACAAGAGTAAGATTTAGCTAGCCAGCCTATGCCTTGGTGGCACTGCCTTGGTATGGTGGGAAGGCAGGACACAAGCTGACATGAAGAAACATGGTAAGATTTTTTCTATCTGAAGTGAATTTGTTTCTATAATTAAAAGCAATTCTATTCACTAGCCTATATGCAGCAAGCCATGATGAGCTGGAAAACTCTTCGCTAATTGAAAGGGCAAAGTGTACAAGGTTACACCCAAGAATTTAGGAAAAGGGATTTGATTCTAGGAATTTCTTTAGACTCACCTAAAACTCTGTTGAACTAAATAGGTCATCTACACAGCTACATGAGGCACACTATCCTCATGTTTAATCCCACTAGCATAGATGAGGTATCTATTCAGGCTACACATCTAGAAGCTAGAGGTAAGAATGGGAACACAGAAGTTTGGGGATCATCCAAACCCACTGCAAGCAAGAATAAGGAGAAAAGAAAATAGAAATGGAAAGAGAGGAAGACAAATACTGTAAAAAAGAACAAGTCTTCATGCACTCACTGTAAGAAGGATGGGCATGATGGTGAACACTCATGGATTCTACATCCAGAGCTGAGACCCAAGAAAAACGAGGGAAAAAAGAAGATTGTTGTAGCTATTCAAAAGAATTTGGGGTCAGAATCAGGGGATGAAACAACAATCACAACCACAGGTATAAAAATTAAAAATTCTAAAGCATCTACTGGTAATTCTGCACAATCTACTGATAATGAAGAAAATGAGAGGAAAAGACATGAACTTTTTCATATTCAAGCGATTTCCAATCATCAAAAGATTGATACCTTGTTTGATGGTGGCTCACAAGTAAATTTAATTTCTGAAGAAATTGTAAAGAAGTTGGGATTACTAACCACACCTCACAAGAAACCATATCCATTAGGTTGGTTATGTGATAAAGAAAATCTACAAGTGACTAGACAATGTAAACTTAAGTTTTCTTTTGGGTCAACATTTGTAGATGAGGTTAAGTTAGATATAGTTCCTTTGGATATATGTGAAATCGTTTTAGGAAGTCCTTACTTGTATGATATAAAAGCTATTTTATATAGAACTGAGAATATGTATCTACTCGTTAAAGATGGAATCGAATATATTGTAAGAGCTCATAAGCTAAAGAATAATTATACTTTCATAAACTCAGGGCAGATGAAGAGAATTCATGCAAACAATTTTACTAATGGTTGTAAAGGAAAAGAAACTTGATAAAACCAATGTATTTGAGGGTTGTGATGCTAAACAGCAAGTTGATTTAGAAAAAGTTGTTTCATAATATGATATATTATTTCAACAACCTAAAGGTGTGCCACCCAAAAAGGAAATAGTACATGATATTAATTTGCAGCAAGATGCTCCATTGCCTAACATCAGAATGTACAGGTTGTCCGCTCTAGAGAATGCAGAAATCAAGAAGCAGGGACAGGAATTGCTCGAGAAAGGGTTCATAAGACCTAGCACATAACCATGTGGGTCTCCAATTGTCTTGGTGACAAAGAAAGATGGCTCATGGAGAATGTGCATTGATTATCGAGCACTGAATAAAATAACGATAAAAAATCGTTATCCCCTTCCTCGCATAGATGATCTATTAGATCAGTTGAAAGAAGCTGTTTATTTTTCCAAGTTAGACTTGCATAGTGGATATCATCAGGTCAGAGTTGGAGAGCAAGATGCATGGAAGACTACTTTCAAAACAAAGCAGGGATTGTATGAGTGGCTGGTTATGCCTTTTGGCTTAACGAATGCTCCTGCTACTTTCATGAGAGTAATGAATGTTGTACTCAGACCTTTTCTTGATGATTTTGTTATTGTATATTTGGATGACATTCTTATATTCAGCAAAACATGGAAAGAACATTTAAAGCATGTTAAGCAAACTGTAGATGTTTTGAAAATATAAAATATTTATGTTAAACTCTCAAAATGTGAATTTGCGAAAACATCTTTGAATTATTTGGGTCATATAGTAGGGGTGGTGGATTGAATATAGATTCCTCTAAGGTTACAGTCATTGTAAACTGGCCTAAGCCCAAATATGCTACAGAAGTTAGAAGCTTCCTAGGAGCAACACAATATTGGAGAAAGTTTATTTCTAGCTTTTCCTTAATTACAGCTCCCTTGCATGCTTTAACAGGATTGAACAAGGTGTTTCAGTGGGGAGGAAAACAGCAGAAAGCCTTCGACACCTTGAAAGAAAAGATTAGTACAGCACCAGTACTAGCACTGCCCGGTCCTCAAAGACCATTTGAGATTGAAACTGATGCCAATGACTATGCCACGGGAGCATTGTTGATGCAGCACAATAAACTCATATGCTATTATTCTGAGACATTTAATTCTGCATTAGTTAACTATCCCACATATGATAAAGAATTGTATGCATTAGTACAGAGTGTGAAAAAGTGGAAACATTACTTATTGGGTAAAGAGGCAGTTATACACACTGATCATCAACCACTTCAATATTTACACTCCCAAACTAAGTTGCAGCAATCAAGACACTATAGATGGATGGGTTTTCTACAACAGTTTCATCTTGTCATCAGATATAAAAAGGGTGTACACAATAAAGTCGCAGACATGTTGTTCAGACCAATTATAAATGCATCTACTATACTTAAGCATAATTCAGTATTGCATGAAAACTACATTGAACAATATGCTCAAGATATAGATTTTAAAGATGTATATGCAACTTGAAGTCAAGGCAAACAAGTAGGAGAATTGGACTATCATGTTAAGGACCAACTCTTATATAATTTTGGGAATCTATGCATTCCACAAAATGAAATAGTAAAGATAATTCGAGAAGCACACACTTCGCTAATATCAGGTCACTTTTGTGTAAGTAAAATAGTTGCACGGCTACAAAGATTTTGTTATTGGCAAAAAATGAATGAGAAAGTTTCTAGATATGTAAGAGCATGTACCATGTGTGTTAAAAGAAAGCCCAACAATAGAAAACTCGGCTTGTACACTCCACTACCAGTTCCTTCTCATCCTTGGGAAAGTGTGTCCATGGACTTTGTTGGAGGACTGCCTAAATCTTGGAAAGGTCATGACAATTTATATGTTATTGTGGATAGTTTCAGCAAAATGTGTATTTTAATACCTTGTAAAAAACAGATTACATCTAAACAAACTGCAAAGTTGTTTTTTCAGCATATATGGGTTCATTTTTTATTACCCACTTCCATTATATCTGATCAAGATACCCAATTTGTTGGGAAATTTTGGTCGAGTCTATGGGAATTGATGGACACCAGATTGAAAAAGAGTACAGCTTTTCATCCACAAACAGATGGCCAAACAGAAGTGGTCAACAAGACAGTGATCCAATTGCTCAGATGTTATTGCAGAAAGCATCCCAAGCTTTGGGATGAACATTTATGTTATGTGTAGCATGCTTACAATTGAGCTAAACATTCTTCTACATAGATATATCCTTTTGAGACCTGTTTTGGTTTCACACGAAGGTCTCCCTTAGATTTTTTCTTTGGAAAAGACATAGCAGTTGATGGACGCAGTGATGTAAATAAGGCAACCAAGTTCATTGAAGAAATCTAAGAGATTCACCAGGCAGTACAAGAATAGCTAGAAAAGAGCCAAACTAAGTACAAGGCAAGGCATGACAAGCATCGGATGGAGCATAGTTTCTAGGTTGGTGATCAAGTCTAGTTGTATATAAGCAAGGATAGAATGCAAGGTGAAGGTAAGAAGCTAAAGCCAATAAGGTATAGACATTTCAAAATACTTGAGAAAATTGGTGAGAACGTTTTTCGCCTTGATTTACCAGCTTACATGCACATCTGGTCATTTGTTAATTCAGACACCTTGAGACTATTTGAAACTTCATTAATTGAAGATCCCGAAGAGCAGAGTCAATTTCCTTCTATTGATGATCTGTTACCTAAATATCTTAATGAGTTGCAAGAAGATACAGTTCTGGATAGGAAGGTGAGAACCACGTGCAAAGGGGATGTTGAGTACCTCAGGATTAGACTCGAAGGTTTAAAGCCAAGCAGTGCAAAATGGATAGAAATTGAGCAAGCAAGGAAACTATACCCTCACTTGATTGATGCTTAAAGAAAACCAACTTTTGGTGGCCTAAAAGCTTTCTTCAGTGGGAAGGTCGTGATCCGAATTGGATTGTAAACACTCTCTAAGTTTTCATGACTGTTTCAAATTATGCTAAAAGATTCAAGTCTTAGAAAAATCAAGCTATTAGAAGGAATCGTCGTGACAGTTGCAGTTGTGGCCAGAGTAGAGAAACAAGGACCCTTGATCAATCGCGTAGACCGTTGGCCCATGGTAAAGTGCAATGGCACAAACTGGAAAAATTGGAGGCTAGTTCGAAGAACATGGGTAGATTCTAATACGCGATTAGCGCTATCGCAGGGCATCCCCCTCAGTGAAGGAAAGCCCCAAAGCGCCTGGACCCGAAATCGCTATGAAAAACCGAAAAGTAACTATTTCAGTTCTGTAGCGCGGGATTCCCCAAACCAGTAGGATATTGGAAGGCTTCGAGGTAGTAAACAGTTTTGACTAAGTATCTCCCGATGCCACACACCAAGTGACACGCATCCAGTATATGAGAGAGAAAATCGCTCACATCAGATGGGTAAACATCATGCAACTTACCTGCCCGATATGGACGACAACCGTAGGGTCTGGGGGGCCCAGATCAACGGCGAAGGCACATCCCGATAAATGACTGGATTTGACAGGTTATAAAGCAAGATTACAGGGGATTTGAAGTCCGACGTGGACAATGAGTTGGCAAAGGAGTCATGATTCACGGGAAATATTGAAGCAAACAGAATTAACGGCCATTCAAAAATGATTCAAAGAATCTGACACTCAGTTCGTTAGGAAACAGGTGGCCACCTCCCTGCGAGGCGTTACCCAGTGATGATGACACAGAGCAGAGGAATTCGAACGAATAGAGATAGGAAACCAGAAAGCCGGGAAGCAGAAACAAACAATCAAAGAACATACTAGCTTTAAAAGCCATGCACTGAAAGAGATAGAGTGGACCTAGAGGCATTAACAAGAGTTAGTTAGACAAATCTAGCTAAGAGCATAGAACAGAGACTAGAAGCCGAGATGACCTGAAGGCAACATCGAGGCAAACAGAGCCAGAGAGAATCAGATAGTCTATGTACTCCAGAAGACTTGAGAGGTTCAAGCAAACTCCTCAACCTAGGCCTGTCATACTACTGTGACCCTTAAAGGTCGAGTTTCAGCAAGGAGAGTTGTGTACTCCACTCCTACTGATTTTCATCTGTTTATTGAGACTCAAATTGAGCTCACTGTTGTAAAACTCTGCTTGAAAACATAATAAAGAGGACACCACTAAAGGCTAGACCAGGAGATGTAGCCCAGGAGCATTGGGTGAACTCCTTATTAAACTCGTTGTGTTTACATGTTTGACTGTTACTTTTTCTCTAACTTCCTCAGTGTCTATGTATTCTAGCAATCTTATTGGTCCATTGCATAAAGTGACATAAGCACATCCATGCACATGAGTCTGTAATACCTTTAATTCGTTGTCGTGGATAAATTCCAGATCAATAACGTACTGACATTTCTTGAAGATAAAGAAAAATATTCATCTATGGCACCATTTGATGAGTTTTCTCTCTCTTGTTCCAACTCTCTTTTACCACTTCTTGTATATTTATGCCCGATTGCATCCAAACAGAATTTTGTAGCATAACTAGTCTATGGTTCTCATTTACTTACACCAATGCCTTGTCTAGGGCCAACACTAGTGTTCTCTTAGATGGATTTTCCCCTGAAATGGGAGGTAAAACATCCCTCACCTCAAATTTGTAGAAATTTTCATTACTATCCTTATTGTTAAGAAACCCATCCTCATAGGCAATTGCTGGTCCATTTGTAATAATGGTTATTCACTCTTGCTCTGGTCCTCAACGCATTACAAATATTGCATTTTAAACACTATGGTCCTCAACGTAGGTGAAATTGGAGAAGGCTCTATTTGAGGCTCAAAATGACTGGAAAGTTGAGTTGTCTCCATGATGTTCCTCTTCGCAATGTAAAAGAAAAATGGGGAAGTAGTAGACACTAGAAAACATGCCATGTCAAATGAATAGATTTCACTATTTTTCGGACCATAATTCAAAACAAAAATTGTTGTTCTTTCCAAAAATATAATGATGAGCCAAATATTGGTGCAATATTCAAATTCATTGTTGTCCTACCACCTGGATGGTTTTCAAATTTTGATATGAATCAAATGTTATTTAACGATGATGCAAGGTGATCCAAAAATAATATTTTCCTTATGATGCATTAAAGAATTACATATTAAGATTGCATTTTAACCATGAAAGTTAGAAGTGCATAAAGAAGAGGAATAGAAGAATCGAAAGTCATGCATAGAAGACACAGGATTGATATCGGAGTTTGTCCAGGAGGGACTACGTCTCTGGGCCCTGCTCGAATTAGTGGGGAGGCCCTATTTTCATTAGATGGACAAATAATGAAAGTACATAAAAAGTCAAAATGATGACCTTATACCTCCAAAATTGAAGAAGCTCGAAAATTGCATATCTCTGATGGAGAAACAGACAACATGGTTGAGTTTGTGGCATTGAGAAATGTTGAAACCATATAAAATTTGTCGGAAACTCACAAAGTAAAAATTTCGCCCCCTGGAGAAATTGCTCAGATCATGGTTCTAACCCCTCTCTACACTGGTCAGGGTTTAACCTGCATAGAAATTTGTGCCCGCTCCTGGCCTCCTCCCCGCGCTTAAATGAATGAAGGTTTACATATAATTTAGCAGGCAAAATAAATAAGAAAGTGGTTTGGGCACATTGGTTAAGTTAAAAGTCCATTGAGGAGGGGTCGGGGAACAAATCTCACCCCTCCTAATTTTACCATATTTCATGTTATTTTTGGGAGGCCAGTTCGCCGGTCTAGGTGGCAGACTCCCCCCCATATCCCGTTGCACCCTTAGTACTTGGGTGAGGAGGAGGGCGATGGGGTTGACAACCCGTGCCCCTCACCATGTTTAGTTTTATGGTTGTGTGGGCTCTGGGGGTGGCGAGGTCATGGGTGCCCACCCATAATTTAATATTTTGGTTCCGGTGGTTGAGGGAGGGCCGGCGAGGGACATGGCCCATCTACCCATAATTAATTTCATTTTTTGGTTTTTGTACATTGGATATGGGAGGGTGGTGGGGTTCGTGGCCCATCACCCCAAATTTTATATATATATATATATATATATATATATATATATATATATATATATATATATATATATATATATATTATAAAAGACCTATGGCCATTTTTGAAAAATCAAAAAATTGACCAAAGGAGACAATTTAAACAGGCCACAAATTCACCAAGAACCTGACCCAGGTTGGCCGGAATCCAATGGACAGGTTTTGTCCAAACTGTTGCCTCCTTAAGCCTGCCAAGTCACCCAATTCAACCTTGAACTTTGAATTCTCTTAACTTTCACATACAGACTCGGTTTGATGAACCATTCGCACCACCGCGATCACGACAATGTGATATTCAACATGAACCTTATTTGAGCACAATCCAAACACTTTGAATTTTTCCCCTTCTTGAGTCCTCTTGCACTTCTGTGTGTGTCTGGAGCCACCTTGATCAATCCCCCCCACTAAGGAGCTTTTGGACACCAAAAGCATTTACACTTAGTACACTATTTGTGTCCTTTTCAATCCACACTTTCAATCACTTGCACGCGAAACTCGTACATTATTTTCAATCATGCATACCACACATGACTCAACAACCCTTACCTGCCGATAGTTTATAGTACACACTCCTTAGCCAAGGATTACATAAAAAGTAATCAATACCTCAACTACTAATAAAGGAAGGCCAAAATATCATCGTTGCATTTTGAAGTGATAGGAAACACACCATCACTTTTACATTTACTTGCAGCATATGATTTACAATGGTGGCCATAACAAGCTACTACCTCTAAAAAACAAAATTAATAAAGCAAACCACCATGAATGGGGTGGATTAATTTGTTAAACATGTTCACCTTTCGGCTCCTCTAACGATGTTTCTGGATCATGGAACATCATACACGTGGTTTGTTGGTGTCCCTCTTTGTTGCAAGGACTACAACGATTCATTTTCCTCCAAACTTTCGGGGCCGCCTTGGGGTGTTGCCCTCTCGTGTTCCTCTAATAAGTGTTCATGGATCCCTCACTATCGCTGCAGTGTGAAGAAGGAGTTTCATCATCTGTCGTTGGTTTGTTACTAGTTGTATTGGAGCTTTCTCCCATTTCCTTTCTGGTGTATCCTAGTCCTGCATGATATGACATTTCCTTGACTTTGATGGGGTTTATGATGCCTTGGCCTTTGATGTCGAGGCCCTTTCTGTGATACCCCATTTTCTTAAATAGTTTGGATCCAATCCGTGTAGTGTGTTTTTCAAAAGTAACAAATTCATCATCATGAAAATCATATGAAATAGGAGAATCATTTTTTTACCTCCAGATAGCCATGCTGTAGCTTTTCCAAGGCCTCATCTTTGGCTTGCATCTGGTGTAGTAATATTTGTTTTTCTTTCCTTGCCTCCTGTAGAAGCCCCCTTAGCTCAACATTCTCTGCTTGGATGCAGTGGTTGATCTCCTCAAGTTCTTGGAGTCCTACTGTGAGAAGTGCCCCTTTCATTATGTCTATTGAAACCCTTGACTCATTACCGGAATCAGACCCCTAATCTATGGGTCCTTCTCTTGGCTGCAAGCATCATTTCATTGCCGAAATCGGACCCTAAGTCAATGGGCCTACCTCGTGCAAATATCGCAATTGTGACCTTCTCATCTTCCTCTAACTTGGAATCTTGGTTTTAGTGCATGGTGGTGACGACCTTCTGCTTCCCCTTTCTATCATTCCTTTCAGGTCTGAGATCAGGGTGCAACTTCCAGCAATTTTCTTCATCATGTCCCTCTTTCTCACAATGTGTACAAGAGGGCTTCGCTCCCCTTCTCTTGGCTATTGTGGTTCTCTTTAGGTGGTCATCTCGTTCATGTGTTCCCCTATTTTCCAGATGAATGGACTTTACATTGGTCGAGTCAATGGTAGTAGGTTCAAACAATAATAATGAATGTCGCATGTAACTATGTAATGATCCAATATACTTAGTTACTACTTCAAGTGAGTCAAGTGCAATGCCTAAATTGAGTGATTGTTTTCTAAACTTCTCGGTAAAGATTTGAACATTCTGACCTCTACCTAAGTATTTCCAATCCATTAAGGCTTTTTGTTTATAACCCAAGGGTTAAAATTGTTCTTTTAATGCAGAAATGAAACTAGGCCATGAGGAAAGAAGATTACCCACACTCTTACTGCTTTGCAATTTTCTCTCCCACTAGATGAGAGCAGTGTCACTCAGCCGAAGAGAGGCCAGCTAAATCTTTGCCTTGTCCTCTATGATCTGTTTAATCCTACAGTAGATCTCAATCTCCCTAATCCATTTATTAAGCTTTTCTACAATACTTGCACCGTTATACATGGGAAGATCAAAATTGACATATAATTTAAAGAAAGGTTTCATAGATGCACCCTTTGAATTTGTATGATGATGGTGATGAGAGGAAGAAGAAATTTCACTCATGGAAGGGGAAAGAGGTGGATCTCGTCCATCATCTCTGCGCACTAAACCTTATCCTTCTGGAACTTTTTCCCCTGCACTCTCAAGTTTTTCAAGTCTTGAGAACATCTTCTCAACACGATATGCCATCGTTTAGAAAGTCTTGCAGAATTTTACCTCCTCTTGATATTGAGAATCATTCTCCTCGCCCATGTTTCTCCTTCGATGCACACGTCTTACTTCGGGATTGAAATACTTTAGTTTCCATTCATCTCTTTAGAGCCTATTTCTTGTTAGCATATGAACATGCAATTCACATCTATGAGGACTGCTCTCATACCACTTGATCCCAAAATTTTATTCTCCATATGATGCATTAAAGAATTCCATATTAATCTTGCATTTTAACCATGAAAATTACAAGTGCATAAAGAGGAGGAAGAGAATAATAGCAAGTCACGCATAGAAGACACAGGAATGATATTGGAGTTCATCCACGAGGGACTACGTCTCCGAGCCCTCCTCGAATTAGTGGGGAGGCCATGCTTTCATTAGATGGCAAAATAATGAAAGTACATCAAAAGTAAAAATGATGACCTTATACCTCCAAAATTGAAGAAGCCCAAAATTTGCAGATCTCGGATGGAGAAACGGACAGCACCGTTGAGTTTGTGGTGTCGACAAATGATGAACCCATATAAAATTTGTTGAAAACTAACAAAGTGAAAATATGGCCCCTTGGAAAAATTGCTCACATCATGGTTCCAGCCCCCTATTTGCACTGCTCAGGGTTCCACTTGCATAGAAATCCATGTCCGCTCCTGGCCTCCTCCTCGCGCTCAAATGAATGAAGGTTTACATATAATTTGGTAGGTGAAATAAACAAGAAAGTGATTTGGGCACCTTTGTTAAGTTAAAAGTCCATTGATGAGGGGTCGGGGGATCAAATCCCGCCCCTCCTAATTTTACCACATCGCATGTTATTTTTGGGAGGCGGGTCCACTAGTCCTGGTGGCCCACTTACCCCATCTCCCATTGTGCCCTTAGTACTTGGGTGAGGTGGAGCGGTGACGGGGTTGACAACCTACGCCCCCCACGATGTTTAGTTTTATGGTTGTGTGGGCTATGGGGGTGGTGGGGCCATGGTTGCCCACCCCTAATTTAATATTTTGGTTCCAGTGGTTGAGGGAGGGTTGGTGAGGGTCATGGCCTGTCGGCCCATAAATATATATTTTTTGGTATTTTTACATTGGATATGGGGGGGTGATGGGGTTGGTGGTTCACCACCCCAAAATTATATATTTTTTTTGTTTTATAAAAGATCTACGGCCATTTTTGAAAAATCATAAAATTGACCAAAGGAGACAATTTAAAAAGGCCACAAATTCGCGCAGAATATGGCCTAGGTTGGCCGAAATCCGGTGGCTGGGTTTTGTCCAAATTGTTGCCTCATTAAGCGTGCCAAGTCATCCAAGTTAGCCCTCAACTTTGACTTCTACTAACTTTCATATACGGACTCGGTTTGACGAACCATTCGTACCACCGCAATCACCATGATGAGATCTTCAACATGAAACTGGTTCGAGCACAATCCAAACACTTTAATTTTGCCCCTTTGAGCTACCTAGAATGGCTTCGACAATAATTGATCATGTAAAGTCCATTTTAAGACCTAAAGGTATGGACAATTTTTTTGTAAACCACAGGCAGAGGAAATTGTGTCACTGTTACAAATGTTGGCACTACTCTATTAAAATGGTTGAAATCTCAAAAGTCCAAAATAATAAGGTAGGAGGGAACCAACGAATTCAATAGTTATTTTGGTTAACGAGCTCTTGCTAGAGATAAATTCGAGGATAATGCATTGATTTTTATATCACCAACGATGCAATGGAGTTTGACCATAAATATATCCATATTTGATAAGAAATGTATTCACACCAATGACATCATTTTAAGGAATCTGTTGAGTCTTATGAAAGATTAATAACCTATAAACTACCTCCTTAGCATCACGCTATTACAAACTGCAACCTATTGTAATATAGCTCTATTACGATAACGATAACTAATGCACACTTTCTTTCAGAGTTATTTGGAAGGACACTATTAACTAATTTAATAGTGATGAGGGAGATTTCATAGAATTAACAAGTTTTCCCAACATTCAGGTCAAGTTTGTATGAGAGCATTGTTAGCTCATTTTAACAGTGAGATGGTTTGCCAAGGTTAGCTAGAAAATTATCTATTGGTTTTGTATTTGTGCAAGGATAATTTAACTGTGTGCAATTTTATGTGTGTAAGCTAAGGAGGGAGATGCTTCTTTGTTGAGAAACTTTTTGAAGCTTTGTGAAGCTTTATGATGCATTACAAGTGCAATGGCATATTCAACAAGTGGTGTTTCTAATCCATCTTCCTTAGAAAGACTCTTTGATTTAGAGATGTTGGAAGAGCTTATCATCATGAGAGATATGGTGCAAGAGATAAATGAAGATAGGAAGGAGAGCACTATACGTCAAGAGGCTTTGATGGCCATGAAGGAGGAGAAGCAAGAGCTTATTGAAAAAATGCATGAGATGGATATTCAACTCCATGATGGCAAGGAAACCCTAGCCAAGTATGTGCATGAAAATGAGGTGCGCAATTCAATTTTATCTTCAATTTCCTCTTAGAATGAATGGTTTGGTGCTTCTGAAAGACACACTAGAGGAATAGGGTCCGAACTATTGATGAAGATGGGTTATGAAGGTAAAGGGTTAGGAAAACATGCACAAGGCATAGTTGAGGCACTTGTTGTTGTGGAAAGGTCTAGGTATTTGGGTCTTGGTTATGGAAAACATGATGGAGAATTCTCCAAAGACAAGGAGGCATATGAAGGTGTTCCAAGAAGGAATTTCATTACATGTTCATTACCTCAAGCTTGTGAATTTTTTGTTCATGATAAATGCAAGAGTTTTGTACCCACTTTGCAAGAAGATGCTCATAAGCATGCAACTAGTGGAAATGGAAAACAAGAGGATGTTGAAAGCTCTATGGTCACTGAAACCATCATTGGTATTCCAAAGAGATCCACTACCTCATTAAATTAACCTCTTCAAGAAGGCAACAAAGTTGAATGTGCAAGGTATAAATATTCCTTTAATCAAGTTTCTTTTGATTATGATAAACATGGTAAATCTTCACATAAGATTTGGAGAAAATTTACATGTTCCTTATGTGGTTTGAATAACGATACTCTTTTGAGGTGTTGGAAGAGGATATCCATATATAGGAAAATTTCAATACAAAAGAGATAGAAAGCCAAAGGTCCATTAGATAATGGAAACTGTGTTGAAGAAGATGCAATTATTTCGCATTCATTGCCATAAGTAGGGTCATCTTGTAGACAAGTGTTGGACTTTGCATCCAACAAGTCATCCATGACATTTGAAGAAGGTGGAGAGAGATTTTGGAAAGAATGGAAAAGAGAATTCCATAATTGATGTGGGTCATGATACGCATGATTAAGTGCAGCTAGAAGAAACATCATTGAAATGGTTTGGAAAGAGATGGTTAGATTTCTTAGCCAATTAAGGCCTTGCATTTCTTTTGATAATTGATGCAAATCTTGCCTTATTGATGCATTTCCTTGTTATTTGGATGCATTTATTTTGTCATCAAAGTATGTTTCATATTGCATGAGGCAAGATGTTGGAAAGGTAGAGTTATGTTGACTCACTTAGATGTAGAAAAGATGGAAATTTGCAACTACAAATTTGCATACATGTTGCATTCTTAAACTTGGATGTTTACGCCGGGAAGGTTTTCGAAAGTGGAGTATGTTGACTCACTTTATTGCAACAAATTTGGTCATTTCATGATCCAAGTGGATCTTGGTGGCCACCTGCCAAGTCCACCTAAACCCCCACCAATGTTTCTTTCAGCATTTTCAGTTTCCTTAATTGTAGCACAACTTACTATTTTTAGCAGTTTTTCGGGTCCTAAACTTCTAGAGCTGTTTTGAGGCCCTAAACGACGTTTTTTGAGAAATCTGGGGAAACATGGGTCCATTGCCTCCCAAAGTGGTATTGCTCGGATAGATATTTCTAACGAGCTATGGTACGCGTCAAATGGAGATCGTATGCCAAAGTTACGACCCCGAGAAGTTGATGTACCAATTTACCCAAACGGGGCTCACAGTTTGGCGTTTCATCTTCTAGGGTTAGGTTTTGGAATGTTAAGGGTTTTCCATTGTTGCTCAACAATAAATAGGCCTTCGAGCCTCATTGTAACACAGTTCAGAGGCATGTAGCCACCACATCTCTTCTTAGAGATAAGCTACCATCGCCTTAGCTAGTTTATTTCCATTACTGTTTGTAAGCATATTTCAGTATTTTATGTTAATGAAATGAAGTATTATTTCCGCTGCATATCTGTGTTTATGGTTACCTCTGTAATTTGTTGCGTTCCTGTTTAAGTCCAGATCAGTGGTATCAGAGCGGTCTGCTTTTTCTCTGTTTTTCTTTGCATGTCCCCAACAAGGTCGGGATATAAGGAGTTAGGGATTGAACTGGTCGAACATTTGCAAGACCAGCCTTGTGATTCCCAACGGCCTCCCATGGCGGATGAGAAGAAAGATGAGGGGGCAGGAGATCCTATCAAAATCTTGCTCGAAGAAGCGCTCGAGCGACAATGGAACGCGATGATGGACAGCTTTGCCCAGATCCTTCAGCGGCTACCCAGAAGCGACGCATCGGGTTCCAGCAGCTACTCCGAAAACACCACACCCTTTAAGGTACAAGTTAATTTTGAAATCCCCATATTCGAGGGTCAGGTAGATGCAGCTGTCGTAGATAAATGGTTAAATCTGCTAGAGGGTTATTTTTCTGTTCATGACTTTTCGAGTCGGGAAAAGATTGTTTTCTCTCTTCTCAAAGAAGCCCCCCACGTCAAGGACTGGTGGCAAACCTACTGCGAGCAGAAGGATGAAAGTACTGGCTCACTATTTTCAGCCGCACCCACTTGGAATTCATTCCGGGATGCCATCAAGGAGCAGTACTACCCTGTCGGAAGCTATGAGGATGAATACATAAAGTGGACCATGCTGCGGCAGGGAAGGGACCAAGACGTGCCGGATTTCACCAATCTTTTCCATACCCTTCGCACAAATTTGGGTATCAAGGATTCGGAGCAGCATTTGATACTCAAATACCGCAACTTCTTTCACAAGTACATCCAGGAAGAAATGCAACTCCTGAACATCTCCTCGCTCGGTACAACATACCGATATGCTGTCAAGGTGGAGTAGAAGTTTAAACAAAAGAAGCGAGACTTTGGATCTGCGAATCCAAAGTAGGGGAAAGGTGCCCCTAAACCATAGAACAAAGGACAAATCCAAGGCGGGGCAGCCCACGACAACCCACCGAAGCTGCAAGCAAAGAACAACATCGCGAAGCCAAAAAAGGACACGGGAAAATGGTGTGAGTTCCATAAGAGCTCCACTCACAACACAAGTGAGTGTTGGGCCAAGCAGTCACTAGTGGCTGAGCTAAAAGTTTCAGAATCAGATGCATGTTCTGACCCTGAGTCCGAACCCGACAAGTGGAATGATAAAGGGAAGCAAATCATTGATGCGGATCCCAATGACACTGTTGGTACCGCCAAGATCCATAAAAATTAACCCGAAGATCCAGAGGAGGAGGAGCGTCTCTTCCACTCCCAGATCTAGGTAAAGGGCTCCCCGCTATAGTTCATTATTGATAGTAGGAGCCAAAAGAACCTCATTTCGGCAGAGGTCATGACGCGGTTGGGCTTTCCCACCATAGCACATCCACAACCATACACCATCGGGTGGCTTCACCAAGGACGATATCTTCACATGAGCCAACAGTGTCGCCTTCCATACAACATCAAGCCCTTCACAGATGAGGTATTGTATGACATTGCTCCCCTTGAAGTTTGTGATGTATTATTAGGACAGCCATACTTGTGGAAGCGACATGCTGTGTATGAATCGAGGCCTCGTGTTGTTATTATTACATTGGGAAATAAGTTGTACAGGATACCAGAGGTAGCACCACCTACCTCCATTTCTTTGATTACTGCAAAACAATGCAGTAAGCTCATTTCCAAAACTGGGAAATTTGTTTTCCTGATGATACGCCCTCAAGGAAAGAAGAAGACGGTGGCCGCGGCCTCCAGACAGGGCCCCTCCGCACGAAAACTACAGATGGACAAGGTCGTGGAGGAGTACAAGGACATCTTCACCTCCCCCGCAGGGGTTCCTCTGCACTGTTAGGTCAAGCACTCCATCGATCTGACCCCAGGTGCACCGCTACCCAATGGACCAATTTATCGGCGCTCCGTTCTGGAGAACAATGAAATCGAGAGGCAGATTCAGGAGCTCCTACGGAAAGGTCAGATCCGTCCTAGTTCATCGCCTTGTGGGAGCCTGATTGTGTTGGTACAGAAGAAAGATGGGACGTGGAGACTCTGTATTGACTATCGGGCGCTGAACAAGATCACTGTCCGTAATAGGTACCCGATCCCGCGGATTAATGACCTCCTGGACCAACTAAAGGGGGAGAAATATTTCAGCAAGATCGATCTGAAGTTGGAATATCACTAGGTACCAATCGAACCCTCTGATGTTTGGAAGATAGCCTTCAAAGCCAATGAGGGCCTTTTCGAATGGTTGGTTATGCCTTTCGGATTGACGAATGCTCTTGCAAACTTCATGAGGCTAATGGATGACATCTTGCAGCAATTCACCAACTCATTTGTAGTAGTATACTTGGATGACATTCTGATCTTTAGCCAGAGTTGGGAAGAGCACCTCCACCACATCCTACAGGTTCTCCAAACACTACGACAACAAAAACTATGTGCCAATTTGGAGAAATGCACTTTTGGGATGACCCAGGTTCAGTATCTGGGATACATCATTGATGAACAGGGGGTGCATATGGATCCAGCCAAGTTCCAAGTAATTCGGGATTGACCATCTCCAACCACTCTAACAGAGCTCCGCAGCTTTCTAGGTCTTGCCAACTTCTACCGCAGGTTCGTGTTGGGGTTTTCTCATATTACTTGGCCCTTGAGTCAAGTCACCAAGGGAGGAGCGAAAGCAAAATTCTTTTGGTCTGAATCTCAACAAAAGGAATTCATAGATTTGAAGGATCGCCTCTGCACAGCACCAGTGCTTGCATTACCAGATTTACAACAACCATTTGAGGTCGAGACAGATGCCTCTGACTATGCTATTGGGGCAATCCTTACTTAACATTGACATCCAATGGCATATCAAAGTGAAACACTTTCATACACAGTTTGGAAATACCCCACTTATGATAAAGAGATGTATTCCATTGTGTAGGCCTGTCGACAATGGAAGAATTACATTTTGGGGAAGGAAACAGTCATCCACACACACCACCGACCCTTGTAGTTCATATAGACCCAAGGGAAACTGCAGAACGATCGCCATCAGAAGTGGTCTACATACCTGCAACAGTTCCACTTGAATATCAAGTATAAGAAGGGCAACACCAATAATGTTGCAGATTGCCTCAGTCGACCACCGATCATGGCGTTAACCACCGTCCTCAACTCTTGTGGGCACGAGACTTCTGATTGGCCACTTCTCTACAAAAGCGACCCAGAATTCAGCCACACATAACAGACACTCTTGGAGGGTTGGCATGTTCCAAATTTTCACCTCTAGGATGCCCTGTTATGCCTCCTGGGTCACCTTTATGTTCCTTCAAGCGAGCGTGCCAAGATGATTTGGGAAGCACAGTACAGTCGGGTTGCTGGGCATT
Organism: Pinus tabuliformis; assembly: GCA_031772625.1. Lineage (NCBI taxonomy): Eukaryota > Viridiplantae > Streptophyta > Pinopsida > Pinales > Pinaceae > Pinus > Pinus tabuliformis. Next base: position 196,251,825 of record CM062817.1, on the reverse strand, counting down.
TCGGGGTCGAGAAAACAGTAGCAGTACTGCAAAATTATTTCTATTGGCTGAATCTTGGACAGGATGTTGGGAAGTACATCAGATCATGTATTGCATGTGCTATTACCAAACTGACCATTAAGAAACACGGCCTCTATACCCCGTTGCCTACCCCTAGTCGACCTTGGGAATCCATCTCCATGGATTACATGTCAGGCCTTCCTTCCACTAAGCATGGAAATGACTGTGTTTTTGTGGTCGTCGACAGGTTCTCGAAGATGGCCATTATGGCGGCCTGCAAGAAGAATATCACAGCAGAAGCCACTGCTAAACTCTTCTTTGAATGAGTGTGGGTGCACTTTGGGATCCCACAGTCTATCATCTCAGATCGGGACAGTCGGTTCCTCAGCACATTTTGGCCCAGTCTCTGGTCAATGCTGGACACCAAACTCACGAAGTCCATAGCCTTCCATCCTCAAACTGATGGCCAGACAGAGGTTGTCAATAGGATGATTGTGCACATTCTGCACATGTATAACTCAAAGCATCCACTCACATGGGACTAGAGCCTCCCCTATGTTTAGCACAGCTACAACCAAGCTCTTCACAGCTCCACTCACCATAGCCCTTTTCAGGTGGGCTTGGGATTCCAGCCACTATGCCCCATTGATGTGCCCATGCCACTTGAAACTACTCACATAGATTCGGCTCATGTCCAATCCGAAACAGATAAAGAAACCAGCTTCATTGAGCACATCCAACATATTCGTGAGCCGTTCCATGACATTCTGGAGAAATCAAATGCCAAGTACAAGTAGCGACATGATCAACATCGGGTGCCACACAAGTTTCAGGTGGGTGACAAAGTCTGGTTGCATTTACAAAAGGAACACCTTACTGGGGCCTATCGGAAACTGAGACCACTCTGATATGGTCCCTACACCATTACTAAGGCGGTGGAAGACAATTCATTTGAGCTCAACATTCCCGCATCCCTTGGCTTGCACCAAGTGTTCAATGTGGATCGCCTTCGACCATACTTTCCACCATTGCTAGACACATCTGACATTGCAGAACAGCTCACACCCATAGAATTAAATCTAGATTGCATGGAACAAGCTACAACTGATCGGATCATGGACACACAGATCAAGAACACTCGCCAACAGAATATCCAACTGTATCGAGTTGCCAAAGCAGGCCAACGCCTTCACCAGGGCAAGTGGCTCACCAGGGACCAAGTTCAGCAAAAGTTTCCTCATCTCATGGAGGAACTCAATGCAATGGGGACCATTGCTTCCTAAGGGGGGAGGAATGATCCATATGGATCTTGGTGGGCACCTGCGGAGTCCACCTGGACCCCCACCAATGTTTCTTTCAGCATTTTCAGTTTCTTTAATTGTAGCACAACTTACTATTTTTAGCAGTTTTTTGGGTCCTAAACTTCCGGAGTCGTTTTGAGGCCCTAAACGTCGTTTTTTGGGAAATCTGGGGCAACATGGCTCTATGGACCCATGTTGCCTCCCAAAGTGGTAGTTCTCGGATAGATCTTTCTAACGAGCTATGGTACGCGTCAAACGAAAATCGTATGCCAAAGTTACGACCCTGGGAAGTTGATGTACCAATTTACCCAAACGGGGCCCACACTTTGGCGTTTCATCTTCTAGGGTTAGGTTTTGGAATGTTAAAGGTTTTCCATTGTTTCTCAACAATAAATAGGCCTTCGAGCCTCATTGTAACACAGTTCAGAGGCATGTAGCCACCACATCTCTTCTTAGAGATAAGCTACCATCGTCCTAGCTAGTTTATTTCCATTACTGTTTGTAAGCATATTTCAGTATTTTACGTTAATGAAATGAAGTATTATTTCTGCTGCATATCTGTGTTTATGGTTATCTCTGTAAGTTGTTGCGTTCCTGTTTAAGTCCGAATCATTTCAGCTCTTTAAGTACTCGTACATACCGATGGGATTCTTATACTTGTGATTGTACTTGTGAGAGAATTGAGAATTGTTATACATGCATGAGAGTTTGTGTGTGTGAAATATGGAATTTTTTATAGTTTCATTGTGGTTGAAAATACATGAGTGATTGGCTTGTGTTCGTTGATTTCTTTGTTAACATGTATGTTTTCAACTTGAGAATGTTGATTATTTGCACATGCATAAGTGTTGGACGGTGTGGTTGATTGATTGTTACATGTATGTTATATCAACTTGGAAGAGTTTATTTTGTCTCCAAAGATGAAAGGGAGATGTCATGAATTGTTTCATGAAAATGTGGAATTCGTGTTGAAAATTGTCAAGTTGTTGTACATGTTTTTACTTGACTTGAAAGTTAGCTGTTTGAAGAAGCATGTTTTTTCGGCACGTGTTTAGTCGATGGTTTATACACCAAGATGTAAGAGGACATGGCGATGTTCACATGATGTGACATTTGTTGCTTTGAAGAAGAAAAAGGAAGAGGTTGTCAAGTTATATTCTTGCATGAGTGTTTTTCAAGGTTAACGGTGTTTCTTGTGGCAAGATGTCACAGGATTCTGGAAGGTCCACGCTTGAGCAAGAAGCTCATGACTAGCTTTCATTCTCAAATGATGACATCAGTAGCATGTTAATACTGGAGGATGATGGAATCAAGAAGTGAAAGTGTAAAAAAATTCCAAAAAAAATTGTGCAGCCATTATAGACCATTTGATGTGTTGACTCCAAGAAGCGAAAGAGACGGCGAATGCATTCTTCCAGATGTGGAATTTGGAACCGTCAAAGTAAAAGAATGGTATATTCTTTTCTTTTTATTACTAATATTGAAACTCATTGCTTTTGTTCACTCAGATGAGCTTAATTTGGAAAAGTGATTTCCAAGGAAAAGCTTGCATCAAATGCATGTGTTGCAAAGGAGGAACATGATTCTCAATGGGAAGGCCATTAGTCAATTTTCCAAGAAACAAGGGATCACTTTGGTACAATAGGGTGTTTAATCAGCAAGCAGCTAGCAAGTGTTGGATTGTGTCACCAGCAAAAGGAGAACAATGGTTGAAGTTCCAAGCTATTTGTAAGGCAAGGTATGTCACTGAACCCAAGTGGTTTTCATGGAGTTTTTTCCAAGTAGAATCAATTGATAGAACTTGGGAAGGAGAAGAGTATTCAACTCTCATCAGATAACCAACTTTTGTGGGTCCAAAATACTGTCAGTGGGAAGGAATGATCAAAATCTAGATTAGGGGCAAAAATTTGTTGAAAAATCAAAGTGCTCAAAATCGCTCCAAACCCGAATGATCTCGTCCGCCTCAGTGATATGATCCAAACGAAACTTGTTTCACTCAAAACAGAGTTCGTAACAGAAATATATCACATCCTGATCATTTTGTTAAAGAGACAAATTTCGGGTACAGGCTTAATGGGATGCTAACTAGTCATCCATACAACCGAGTTAGTCAAAAGAATATTCCCAAAATATTTCGACAGGTAGCTCAATCAAATGGTGGCAAGTTTTGGCACATTATTTAGTCAAGGGTATTGAGTTTGACCAATGAGAGGCTGACACGTGTTAAGCTTGGAGGCCACCACGTGCCCTCTCAAAGGTCATGTAAAATTATATGGCACGCCAAGGAATCGAAATCACGACCTCGCTCGCACAAACCCACACATTACTGTTATGCCACAACCATTGAACTTAACAATCTATGGGCATCATTTCTATTTAATGTGAGAGCACGTGAAGTTTGGAGGTAAGGAGCAAGCCCTGTGGGTGAGCCCCCTCCCCATATGACCAACATAGTGAAACCATAAGTTGATGCTTAGAACTGACCATGTGTTTAACGCGCTAAATGTATATTATTATTAACTAACACATACCTATCGATTAATTAGTTTTGGATTAACTTGGCCGCAATTTTGGCAGGTATGAAAAATCTGGCATTGCACTAATTTTGGTGGGTTTAAGTTGAGTTTCTCGACATTTGGTGGAGATTTCCTAGGGAAAACTGAAGAGACCATAAATTCTTCAGATTGTAGCCAATTTTGGCTAGGAAAGAGTCATTCCTAAATGATTTCAATGATCTAAACACAATGGAATAGGTTGTAGAGGCAGAAAGGCATTCATGTACATTATTTTGCTACATTGATGTTTAAGGAAGCCTAGGGCCACCACGAGAGGTGGTCAAACCTAGATCAGTTAAAGTTCAGTTGGAGAGTTTGGATAGTCATTTTTGGGGTTTTTGAGTCTTATGAATCAAATGGAGCATGTTTCGAAGCTATTGGAGCACTTTAGGTACATGTAATCACAGAATTGACCATTAATCCAAAGAGGGCCTAGCCATTGAAGAAGATCCAAGGAGATGTATCCTAGGAGTGATGAACTCCTTTATCATATTTGTGTTATGAGTTTCTTTGTTTTACTTCTCTGTAGTTTTCTTGATGTATATGCATTTTAAAAAGCTAATTAACCTCGTAAATTGTTCATAAAAGACACTCAACACTTGACACATAATTCCTCACATTTTCATTAAATTGAGATGATCCTAAACACATTTTTTCATTCTAATGAGGGAGCTTGCATAGCATTAACAATTTTTCCCAACATTCAGATCATCTTCTGAACTTCTTCGTCTCATTTACAAGAGAGAATGATCTTCTTGACGTCTACCATTTTTTTATCTCATTCATTAGCTTTTGATATTGCTTCTTGTTTTTGTTTTCTTTACAAAGCATGTTGTTGTTAGACTCTTTTCCTATAGGTTCTTTTAGAGTTGCTTCATTATCATCTTTAATGGTTTCCTTTGTTGAGTTCTTCATGGAGACAACATTCTTTTCTAGCTACTTACATAACCTATTATTTTAGTCTAACTTACTTCTAGCTGAATCAACCTCAACTTCTAATCTTTTACACTCTAGGTCTCCTTGAATTTATTGCTCATCACCTCTTCTAGTCTCCTTGATTCTTCAAGTTTTGTTTTCAGACTGACAATTTCCTCCTTGTACTCATGCTCTTTCTCATCACATATATGCACCCGTTTCTTCAAATCTTTGTTTTCATTATTCAATCTCTCTATACTGGCCAAAGATAAGTCAAGCCTAGCGCGATTTTCATCTGTTTTTTCTTCATGAATGTGAGGCATATTCACACAAGTAGAGGTTTCATTTATCTAAACACTTTCTGTTTGACATGGACTTTTCTTCCTTCTCTTTCTCTTTACATTTCTTACACAGTTGTTCCTAATGTCTCCTTCATGCATGAGCTCCAATATTTCCCGAATTTCCTTTGCAAAATTTAGGTCTCTTACTGTATGAAGATACTTATTATGAATATTATTATATATAACACATTTTTCCATAGCATTCCATTCTTTTTCTTGCACATAGGGAGAGTCTTTACAGTAACCTTCACATACAAGCTTCCATACACCAGGTCCATAAGCTACTAGTTTGGTCTTAACCTTATCTCTCCATTCATGAAAGTTTAATGTACTAAGGATAGGCACACTTTGATCATCCATGACTTAACAAGGTCTACCTTCAAGATATTAAGCTTACACTAAATGAACTTGCACCAATACCAATTGATGAAAGCTTGGCTAAACTCAAAGGGGGAGGGGTGAATCAGTTTAGTATATTCATGGACACTAAAATTATTTTCATTAATCTTATTAAATGAACCATTACATGAGCAACTTAACAAATGATGACCACGAGATTGAATATGTGAACAACAATTAATATGAAAACCAAACCATCATATCATCACATAATAATAACACATATTGACACGATATATATGTGGAAACCCATAAAGGGAGAAAACCATGATTTAACTATTGTTGTGATGCAAATGCAAACTCCTAACCCTCATTACATCTTATTTTCTATAAGATCCAACCTAGAGGAGGCTACTACCTCATTTTTTTACAAGCAGCAACATACAAGGAAGCTCCAACTCCCATATGTTCTTTGTAGGCTACAATACACAGGAGGATCCTACCTCCATGAGCTCCAACTCGATATTTATCAAGCCACAACTTGAAAGGAGCATAATATCCCCTCATGCAAACAAGAAACAAAAATGTGTTGGTTTACGTGGTCATAAATTTCTGCATGTCTCCCCCTTCATTTTTGTGTGTTCTTCCCTTCAAATTTGCATCACACATGCTTCAAATGTACAAGGTAAATAATAAATAATGGCTCAATCGACTCTCTCACATTCTTACATTCTCTAACCTCACTGTGCCTTCCAAAATCACATGCTTTATAGAAAGAGTTTGCTCGTTGTTTGTATCCCACATAAGAATATGAAGTGAATAGCCTTAAATCTTTTCCTTCCACTCATTTGTTTCCAAATTCTTGAGATCTTGAATATTGGAACACAAAAATAAATGATCCATCCAATACTAATTGTAGCCATATGTGATGATTAGATGCATCAACCTAATGTCAACAACAAATAACAGTATTTATCATTAATGCATCACAACAACCTTTGGAGTATATTTTCCTTTTCCTCAGAGTCTTGCCTTTGCATCAGAACAATTAAGTTTAATAGACAATTTCACATCACAAATTCTTCATTAAACAATTCATGCAACATTATCCAAGCATAAAGCCATCAGCATGCCATCAAGGTATTTTTTTGATGCTTTGTCCCTTTCTTTGTTGCTCATTTTCTTGTTGTTCTTGTGGTGTGCCTTTGCTTGTTGTTCGTGTACTCCTCCTTTGCCTAGTGCTCCTTTGTCATCAATAACAATATTGCCAACACACAATAACTCTTCCTCACATATTTACTTTGTTGGACCCATAAGCTTAAGTAAGTGTGGGAGGAGAGTGTTACACCATTTGCACCTATGAAAAAAGAATATGGAACTTCTAATATTACTAAGTTTCAACAACTTACAATAGATGATGGTAGTGAATAAATTAATTATCTAAACATAATTTATGATTTAACACTTTGATATAGAAAATTTAAAGAATTACATGTTTTAATTTGTGTTCAAACTATTATTAAATAGATTAGATTTTTAAAATTAGAAGAAGAAAAGCAAGCGATAGAATCCAATTTATGATTTAATAGCTTACTATACAAAATTGTAAAATATACATATGATCATTTGTATTTAAAATTTAAAATGATACTCAAATATTAACTTTAAAAAAAAAAATAGAGTCACCATGCAAATCTAAATAATGTCCATGTAACATTGGTGACAAATTTGATTCTCTCTCTCTCTCTCTCTATATATATATATATATATGAGATAATAAGTCTTAATGAGAGCCAAAAAAAAAAAACCTATACAAGAGGTACATATTTTTTAGAGAAAATGTTGAAAGTCAAAAATGGGTGAATGAGTAGAACCAAGTCTTATAAATAACATAAGGAAAGGAATAAATATCTTTAACCATAGAGGAGATAATTCCATATCATCACATGCCTAAATAACATTCAAAATAAACTAACTCTATTAAAAATTACAAACAAAACCACTTAAAAAAACTATATGTATCTATATAATTTAATATATATTAACAATATAAGTATTAAGTAATACCCAATAATAACACCATTTGGAACCCCTCCTCTCAACAACCAACCTTCCATTCAAAAATTTAGATAAAAACCTTGTAAAGTAGAACTAATCTAATTGTTTTTAATAAATATTATAAAAATCCAAAATTTATATATATAAAACTAATTCCTATCATAATTATAATTATCCCATTAATATATTATATATGATTAATGAAATTCAATAAATTACTTTAAAAAAGATTATATATAACATTAATGAAAAGCTATAAATTATTTTTTTTAAATATTGTACTTTACTCAAACACACATCTACTTCTTATTATTAATTATTAAAAAAAAATATAATCTTCTAAAAAATAATATTATTTTTTATTAATTATTATATTTTACCCAATCAATTATAAATTTAAAAATAAAAACAACTTTTTATAAACTATTTTATCTTTAAAAATTAACAAAGTGTTAAAAAAAACACAAGTCCCTAATTTTATTAAGTATTTACACAAAAGCTACAATATTTTTCTACAATATTTCCCACATCAATTTTATCTTTCATCTAGATTTTGTTATGCACCTCAGCATCAACTATGCTAGTGGTGCTTCCATTGCCTTCTTTAAGTGGAACGACTTCGACCTTAGGTTCTCAAAATATTAGATGGTTAAGAAAATTATATAATTTCAAATATTTTATTTTTGGTTTTTCCGAGGCCATTAAAAATCATATTTTTATTGACAAAATTTAATTTTTGAATTGATTAAATATACAAATAAATTTAGCTTTTTGAAAATCTACCATAGCTATTTTATATATGTAACACTAAACTAAATTATTTAAATAATATAATATTTTTCTTAAATATTATAAAAATGAGTCCAGTGGTGATTCATGTGATCTATCCCTCATAGTATTACATGAAATAAAATCCATAAATATGTAAAATTCCTTATTCATAAAGAAAAAAAGGTGATTCCATGAGAACAGGTGTATAATTGGGTGAAGCTTATGCTTTTAATTGAGTTAATAAATTGCTGTTAATAATTTTTTTCTTATTACTGTGTTTCAAATCAATATAATATATTGTTTTTATTGTTTAGTGTGGTAAGTTTTATTTTTGTTTAAATTTTTTGAGAAGTTATTTAGATTTCTGTAGGGTATCTTTGTAGTGTATGAAGATATAAACCACCAACTCTAACTTATAGAATTATAGAATTTAAGTGTTTGGAATAAATTTATAAAAATTCTCACTTTTGTTACAAATAAATCCAATGTAATATTAATAACTTTTAATTTTAAATTTATTTTATTTATTAATGTATATTTTTAATTAACAATTACATCTTAACAATAACATTTTGGTGACTTGGACTATGTCATAAAATTGCTTCTGTTTCCTTAAGAGTTGGTCTTCCTCCGACTTAAGGAACAGGTTAACTGACCAAGACCCCAAGGCATTTGGCAGGAGTAATAGCATGCTCCCTTAAGACCCAAAGGCATTTGGTAAGAGTGATAGCATGCTCCCTTAAGGACCACTAATGGGTTATTACAGGTGGCCTGGTTTTCCTTGATAACAGTGATTGGTTTTCCTTGATAACAGTGATGCCTCAAACCTATATTAGAGGATTGCAACTACAAATGGCTGTTCTCACTGTTGGTTTGACCACGACTTTAATAGGGTTTTCCACCTTTTGAAAAAAAAATGACATCTAGAATTATATTTAAAATACCAACAATTATTTTAAATTTTAAATTTATTTTCAATAATACTACACAATTCTTTATAATTAAAAAAAATAAAAAAATAAATGAAGGTATTTATATAAAAAATAAATGAAGGTATTTATATGGTTTTCACTCTTATAACCGTGATCTTCACACTATTTTCCACCATAGAGGGTTGCAGCCAGCGTCGAGACAGTTTTCTGGCATCATTCCTTCAGCTGATTATTTCATGGGTGTTGCCCAATTAATGGGGATTTAAATAGGTGACCTTTTACAGGAAGCATCTCGAATGGCTATCAAAGGTTACCAATGATTTTATGAATCTTATGATTAAGATTCGGCTCCATTTCCATTGTTATCTCATATGCGTAGGGTTAGCTAGTAATGGTTTTACAAATGGCAATCTTTTTTTCTATTATTAATTATTGTTAATTTGTTTTCGTTTATGGAAGAAATTGTGTTTCGAGTAGTTGTCAGGTATACAAAATCTTGTTAGGGATCCAATCACAATATTTATGGAAATTAAATTTCCCCATCTAACAGTTGGACTACATCTCAGGACTCTCCAATACTCTCCTTTATTATTTGTGATTTCTTATTTCTCAGGGTAAAAGGTTCTTTTTCTTTATGCCCTCCCTCACAGTCAAATTGAAAACCTATGGAGACCGAATTTCCCCAGTAACAGTTAGACCACATTCTAGGGACTCTCCAATACTCTCATTTCCTATCTGTGAAGGTAAAGGGTTCCTTTTCTTTATTCCCTGCTTCACACTGAAAATGAAAACCCCTTCAAAATCAAATTGAAAATGAAAACCCCTTCAAAATCAAATTGAAAACCTATGGAGACCAAATTTTCCCACTAACAGTTGAAGCACATCCTTAGAACTCTCCAATACTCTCCTTTCCTATCTGTGATTTCCTATCTGTAAAACTAAAAGGATCCTTTTCTTTAAGCCCTCCTTCACAGTCAAATTGAAATAGCAAGTTCATCATCATGATTCCATTTTCCAAAGCCATTTCTTTCTGTTGGATATGGGTTTCACTGTAAGCAAACCCTGGTTTTTCCACATCCTTACAACTCTCCAATACTCTCCTCTACTATTTGTGATTTCCTATCTGTAAAACTAAAAGGATCCTTTTCTTTAAGCCCTCCTTCACAGTCAAGTTGAAATAGGAAGTTCATGATCATGGTTCCATTTTCCAAAGCCATTTCTTTCTGTTGGATATGGGTTTCACTGTAAGCAAACCCTGGTTTTTCCACATCCTTAGAACTCTCCAATACTCTCCTTTCCTATATGTGATTTCCTATCTGTAAAACTAAAAGGATCCTTTTCTTTAAGCCCTCGTTCACAGTCAAATTGAAATAGGAAGTTCATCATCATGATTCCATTTTCCAAAGCCATTTCTTTCCATTGGATATTGGTTCACTGTAAGCAAACCCTGGTTTTTCCAATTATGTGTTTGTGATTTCTTTTATCCAGAAAGAAGATGTATTTAGCAGCACATAGTAAATATTAATAACATCTGATTTTAATATATAACTTATTATTAGAAATTAGATAAAGATCTGAGATCTTGAATCTCTACATTTAGTTCTCTATAATTTTGTTTACAAACCTATACATAACGTATCGCTGCATTAAAGCCTACGGCCAGTTTCAACAAACATAAAAAAAATACCTCTTAGTTATCTCGACCTAAATCATACGACAAGCATGACACAACCTGATAATTCAGACAAACTGATTGAGGTACTCGTCAATTGTAGTGTATTTTACCTCAGGATATAATTCACTGGCCTCTACCCCATTCGGTCCAATTTCAAATTTTGTTTGATTACCTTCCACAAAAGTTGAATGGTAAAGCGATAACAAAAAATCCTCTGTCTCTGCAACAACATATTATTACAGCCCATTAACCAGTTTACAAAAAAATTATATGAAAGAAGATTATTAATATGGATATATGCTGCTCTTGAGCAGAAATGTTTCGTTAATATTCCATTAGAAACATTTCATGACCAGTGTATTAGAACTACTGACCTTGAATTGATTTGATAACCTGCTCTTCCGGTACATAGACCTTATCCAGAGTCTTGCCAATCTTGTTTTCCCATAAACCCACAAGTTCATTCACAGACAAAATGTTTGCAGGAGGCTTCATGTACAGAGTCTTGTTCAAAGTTCTAGGATCATCCACTGCCTTGATTGTGTAAGTTGCAACATCTTCCTCAACCACAAACACAGCTGCATATTCACAATATATTCAAATGATTCACAGTGAGATGGATAAATGTAATAAATTGTGGAATGGAATGAATGGTCCATCAAACCTTTGGCATTTCCATTTCCAAGAATCACAACTTTGTCCCTTGGAGGGGCTGTGAGGGCAGTCTGTCCCAGGCTTGGAACGAAATGCCCTGCAAAATAGTTGCTAGAGATGAATGTGTGACGAATGCCTTCTGCCTCAATTGTCCGACGGATTTTGGCTTTCAGTTGGTACATACTCTTTACAGGCTCCAACCCTATTTCTTTTTCAACAATATTCCCAAACTCAGAAGGCAAAAACCTCTGTATCATCATGGAAAATACCCATTAGGGTATCAATTTTTCTAAAGGTATGATAAGGAGATTATATTATCTTTCAAGCAAACAAAATTTATGCATTGATGTTTCAGAACAGCTTCTAGTACCTTGATAGTGCCAACCTCTTTGATAGCATTGATGATATTGAACTGATCTGCTATCTGCACTCTGCCCACTGTGCAGATCACTACATCCACCAACTTAATTGCCTCCACCAGGCTTGCAAAATTTTCCAGAGATCCCTGCAGGCAATTGACTTATTTTATCACAAAATCGATCAGGAGAGTAAGTTTATGGTGCTCATAGCAAGATTAATTACTAGTATAGCAGTGGATTTTAAAACAATTAAGAGATTAATGAGATTACCTGGACTAGAGTTATTCCCGAGGCCTTGAAGGACTCCAGGAGCTGAGCTTTCTGAGGATTAGAAGCCGTGGATTCTCTGACCAGAACAAATGTGGGATGGCCATTAGCAATGCTGGCTTTCGCAATATATCGACCAATGGAACCTGTTCCTCCAATTATCAGAATCCTGCTGCTTGCCATCTCGTTTTCTAAAAAATGATTTTACCTTCTGAGAATTTCGAGGATGTGTGCGATTAATTGGTAGTGCTTGAAACAATATTAAAGGAAGAGTGTAGATGTCAATGGGCGAAACTGTGTAACCGTGACTGATACCAAAAAACCCTTGTGACCTGGAATGCCATGAGAGGCAAACTTGTGGTGTTCATAGCAGTGCCGTGCTAACAAAGTAATTCTGGTATTTACGAATATTTTTTAATTTCTTTTAGTGGTGTCTCCGAAAACGAAGTTTTTTTAATTTGTTTTAGTAGTGTGATAATTATGTCTTGGAAAACGAAGATTTTTTTTATTGGTTGTAGTGGTGTCATAATGAGTTTACAGATTACATGTCATCCATGATGTCATAATTATTTTGATATAATATAATTTCATGGTGTGGTTCAATAAAAATTGGGTGGGTTTAACAAAAATTAAATTTTTTATTTAGGTTTTGTGATCGATAATGAATTAATGAAAGGGTTATTTTGAAAATCATATATAAAAAGAATTTGGCTTATTCTCTTAGAACCACATGTGGTTCATTATTATGATCTGAAGTAACACATCATAGCAAAAAGTTAAATGAAGTGACATATTATGGCAAAAGATTAAATAAAAATCAATTATTGATGGGCAAAGACCAACAATTTCTCTTATATAATTTATAAATAACATAAAAAATACATAAAATTTCATTATTTGTCAATATATAATTTCAGTAGCCCTGAAAACTTTTTGACCATTAACTACGACAATCATGAAAAATTCTATTGACGATGAATTATGGGTAGTTCATGAATTTTATAATAAAACAAATCTAATTGATTTGAGACTTCATTTTACCATACATATATATAATATTATATTATATACTATATATTATATTATATTATATTATATTATAGAAAATAAGATATGTTAGTTGGAAATGACTAATAGATTAATATAATCATTTTGTTAGAGAAATAATATAAAGAAATTTTATATTATATAGTTAAAATATAATAATATACAAAGAGCTTATATTATATGGTTAAAAAGAATTATTATGTAATTATTTTATTATAGAGATAATATAAAAAATTTATTAGGTTATAAAAAAATTGATAGTCATTTGTTTAAAACAATATAGATGAATAATTATATAATGTTTATTTCATAATTATTTTATAAAATGGGTAGTATGATAAAAAATATTATCATTTATTTCTTTTATTTTAAATTATTGAATGAACATAATTATATTTATAACATTTATAACTGAATTTTTTTAAACATTTATTTTATGATTATAATTATGTTTAAATAATAATATTTTTTTAAATAAATCTTAAGTTTAGTATAGAATGTGTTAATGAAATTTTATATTCTTATTTGAAAGAAGTAGGATAGTTCCAAAGCCATTAATCTTTATTTTTTTTAAAAATTGAAGAAATAGAATTAATGTAAAATGACCATTAATTTAAAAAAAATTATTTAACAATTTGAATTTAGTTGAAGTAATGTCTTAAAAAAAATAGATTCTTATTGAATGTAGGATAGTTCAAAAGTTACTAGTCTTTATCTAAAATATTTGAAGAAATAAAATTAATGTAAAATGACATCATTAATTAAAAAAAAATTGTCATTTAGCAAGTTGAAATTAGTTTTCAATATTTTTAAAGAAAAATAGTTAATGTGAACTTGATTAGGTTAATAAAAAAACATGTCATCTTACTAGTTGACCTTAGCTAGAAAGAGAGTATTCTAAGGAAAAGGGAGGGAAGACTCTTTTGAGCTCTAAGTTAGTCTTTCATCTAATGTAAGAAACATTTGGCCAAAAACATTTTTCAATAGCATTTGTAAACAAAGACACTTCACCATTTAAGTTGCATTATGTGTGAACCAACAAAGTCATGAAGACTCTTATATGGTTTTGGATACAATTTAGAAACACAATTAGCCCATTTGATGAATTTGAACAAATATAGTTAAAGTGAATATGATATTTTTGTCCAACCTCTTTAATAAAAACCATGTTGTCTTACTAATAAATTGTGCCTAGAGCAGCTCTCCAACATACATAGTCCTAAGCGGGATTGGTCCACGAAACCCATGGGGACACCTCCCCACATAACCATTGGACCACACCCTTGGGACTTGTTGAGGGCCCCGAAATCGGGTCGACAACAAGGGGGATACCCACCCGGTCCGGAACCTCGTTGGCGGCTCCTTGCCCGTTTGGAGTAGCGGGTCCGACTGGGGGTAATGGGACCAGTTTCCCAATGTGAGGGGTGTGCGTGTGTGTAGAGTTTGATGGTATTGATCTAAGGGTATTTTTAAGCTAATTTAATTCTAACTTCTAAACTAACTCTATGCTATTGTAATCTAATGGAAAAATAATACATCTAGTCTACGCTAACCCGGGGTATTTTCTTCTATTATGCGATCTAAAAAGATTTCGAACAATAGCTGGTAATAAAGATCATTCAGCTATTATAAGAATATAAATCAATGAAGATAAACCATTCTGCATAATAAGTTAGGCAAAACAGTTGTGAACAGCATATCGCATAATTAGTTATTCATATGTCAAGCATAAACAAATGACTCCACCGTACAGAAGTGCCAAATGGTAATACACACATTCATACATTAACATATAAAGAACTCAGCTTCATATCACTTTAGGAATATAAGCAGAAATTAGCCAAGAGATAAAAGTACCATTTATGACTGATTTCACTAATAAACTTCAAGCAATAACGATTTATTTCTACTTGTTCTAATATATGCTAAGAGTACAGAAGTGCAACATCAGTAACAGATATTAAAATGCAAACATAAATAAATCTCGATCCATCTATTCATCAAAAACCTCCTCCGAGGGTGCAAAAGTGCATGTTCTGAGGATAAGTTTTTTGACAGATTTCCGGACCCTTCTCCAAATGCCATGAGAAGGGTTAAATACTACTAACTAATTAATCTTAATTACACAAATTTAGGGAACGGCTTCAAATGACCGCCCTTTTACTAAAAGCAAATTTATTTCTAAAAATCAAGTCTAGTTTCTAACCGTTTCTGTATCTGTTCTTTAGTGCTGTAAGCAATGCGCTATTCGCCCTAAAAGAGTCGGCTCGTTGTCCTTTCCTTTTGTTCGAGCTTGAAAATTAGAAATGACAAGAGCTGGCACCTCTTTCTGACAGACTAGAAGATATTTTCGAAAACCTTTCTCTAGTTGGGTGTATTCGCTGTGCGTACACTTAGTACAACCCAGTTTCTTTTCGAACTGATTTTGCTGTTGCTATTTCGGTTTCCGGTCGTGCGAATGACTCAATGAGTTAGGAGTCGCGCTGTATGGACAATCCCCTGTTTCGAGAATTGTTTTCGTTCTTTGTTCCAGGCTTTTCTGGAGCATCTTCCTTCTCTTGCGCTTCTTTCTCTGCTTTACCAAGTGTGAGCTTCAGGATCTTTTGTAAACACGCTGCTTTTGTGCGCCTTTGACTCTGAGTCTTGGACAGTCTATTTTCATCAGTGCGTGTTGGGTGATACTCTGGAATCCGCGGTTCTGCTGCATGCGGCATCCATTTGCGGAGGCATCTTCTCTCTGTTGTCTTATTGGCGCTTTTCCCTTTTCCTTAGATGTTTCCTGCATATAGATTTATATCAGTTGCATGTGTTGCAATTTACGCAAAGAAGAAGGGAAATGATGAAAAGATTGACATGAAAGCATTAAATTCTAATGAATGCGTAATTCTGACATTCATCATGACTTGACTCTTCGATAAATGCGATGCAATCATTTCTGGATACTCAAGCATGCGGTCATTAATTTCCCTTAAGGCGCGCGTTCAATTTTGGGTCTACCGTGTATGTCGGAGAATTCTTGCGATGAGTCTTTTCTGCGATTGGTATCGTAGTATCGAGGGCTGCGACGTCATTAAGTGTTATCGCAGATCGCAGATATCGCAGATCGCAGATCGCTAATATCGCAGATCGCAGATATCGCATATTTCATTCAATTGCTTATGCTGCTTCATGCGACGCTTGCGATGTGCGATGTCGCATATCGGCGGTCGGCGGTTCCTTAAGGTTTTCTCTTTAAGAGCGTTTTGAATGTATGCGACGCGATGAACTTCGCGTCGCTTCTTCGCAGCTTTGCTTTTCGCGTTTAGGAAGCGCTTCACTCTCTCTTCGCGATGCGATCAAGCCTTAGGGAGAAAAATACAAAAACTTTAACAAAATTATTTTTTTGGATTTTTTGTTCAGGGTCCCCCCTTTGCTTGGTTTTATTGCTAATATCAAACAAAGAGGGGGGGGGGGGTTGTTGGTGACCACAACAATGGCGATTCACTGTGAAGAACCAGTTATCTCTGCTTTTCTATTGACCGTTCACTTCTGAAACAACAAAATTCTTATATGTCTAACTTTTGTTATGAACAGATAGAGTAGATTACCCCTCACCTCATCAACGATACTTTGTCTCAACCTTTTTCCATCCCAATTGCTTGCTTCCTCAGGCTTTTTCTTGCATTCGCACCAGACATTACTTGGTCTTAATTAAAGATAAAATAAGGTCTTCTCTGCGTACCGGCTTAAAAGTATGCTCATTTGTCATAGGTAGAGCCTCTGCTGCCCACAAGCGTCCATAGCCTCGACACGGTTACCATTTTATCCAGCAATGATCCTTCTTCCTACTTGAGGTTACTCGCAACAGTCCAGAGAAAAATCCTTTTTGACACACTTTTCCTTTTTTAATTCTCTAAAGAACAATGTCTTGGTTTGGTGGCCAAATTATGACACAGTCACTCACTTGATTTACACTTTTGCTGAACAAGCCGGCTCGTGATGAGACCTCTTGTCTTTTGATTGCAACAATCTTAAGTCGTTGCCCTGTTTTGATAGACAGTATTAGCAAAGTCAGCAAGTTATAATATCTATGATCGTGATAAGCCGGCTCGTGATGAGACCTCTTATTCTTTGAGATATAGTGTTTTGCTTGGATTATTTCTCTGAATGCTGCAATTCCCTTTTAGGAGGGAGGAAGTCAATGTTTTTCCTTAAGAAAGCTCTGGACGACAATAATAGAGTTTTTGAAAACAACAGTTTTGCAGAGAATACCTATTTTATTATT
Source organism: Pinus tabuliformis (assembly GCA_031772625.1). Taxonomy (NCBI): domain Eukaryota; kingdom Viridiplantae; phylum Streptophyta; class Pinopsida; order Pinales; family Pinaceae; genus Pinus; species Pinus tabuliformis. The sequence continues at coordinate 196,234,347 of CM062817.1, read as the reverse complement.
GATGATACCTTTCATTGTGCTAATACAAAACAATTCTTTACCAAAGGTTGCTTTCTTCAAAGTTTTTTGAGGTTGAAACTAATATCGTAATCAAGGTGAAGTTAACTCTATTTGTTAATAATAAAATTCAGATTTTTTCAAAAATTTTGCTATTTGTACAAGCGAAATCAAAATCTGATAGAGAATTGGCGTGCTCTTTTCATGAATCCTTTTTAAATGATCATTTACAAACGATTTTATTCATAAAAAGAGAAAAATAAAATAAAAATAAAACTAAAAATAAATAAATCTATCCTACAAAAATTAGAAGAATTCTCTTCTAAGGAAAATACATTTTGAGAATTTGTCCATTCACAGGGAGAGAATCTCTTCTGCCTGTTAAGTCCTGCAACACAAAAGTCGACGGGCCTATGACTTCTACAATCTGAAAAGGACCAAGCCACAGCTTCTGGAATTTCGTATGTTTGCCCTCTTCTTCATGTGCCTTATCCCATTTTAAAACTAAATCTCCCATCTGAAAGTTTTTTCTGGTCATGATGTTTGAGTCGAAAGAGGATTTTATTAGCGCCTAGTGGTGAGCATGGGTTTTCTTAGCCTGTTCTCGTCGTTCTTCCAGTTCGATTATTTCCATTTGTCTTAATTGTAAGGAGGAAGTAGGTACTTCTTCAATGTATTGTACTAAGGACAAAGAGGGAATGACTAAGTGAGTAGGAAGAACTGCTTCTCTCCCGTAAACTAAATTAAAGGGAGAAGTGCTGATAGAAGCTTTCTTTGTAATTCTATCTGCCCATAAGGCGTTTACGAGTGCTTTGTGCCAATTCTTTTGGTTTTGGTCGATTGTCTTTTTAATAATCCTGATTAGGTTCTTGTTTGTTGATTCAGCCAACCCATTACCTTGCGGATAGTAGTTGGCAGAATACTTCAGTTTGAACCCTCTTTTGAGCGCAAACTGAGTCATGATATTTCCAGAAAAATATGATCCATTATCAAAAATTAAGGCCGTTGGCAATCCAAACCTAGTGATGATAAACTGATCTATGAATTCAATAATGTTTTCAGAATTAGCTGTCTTGAGAGGAACTGTCTCTACCCATTTGGTAAAATAGTCAGTTGCTGTGAGGATATACCTATGCTGTTTAGAAGAGTGAGGAACGATCTCACCTATTATGTCCAGACCCCATTGACTGAACGACTGCTCGATGTTGACCGGCTGCAGTGGCATGGATGAATCCTTTTGTTTCCCTGCAGCAGTCTGGCAGACTTGGCATTTCCTTACGTGATTGTATGAGTCTTTGAATAGCGTGGGCCAGTAATATTTTGCACGTAAGATTTTATGTGCGGTGGCTTCTCCAGCATAGTGTCCACCTGCTGGTCCATCGTGGAGTTCCTGCAAAACCTTTTCGGCTTCAGTTTTCTCAAGACATCTAAGAAGCACAGAATCATAATTTCTTTTAAACAGGACATCATTTATGAGCTGGTATTGTTTAGCTTTCAATCTTAGGGCTCTCTTCTTGGTGTGATCTAGGTGAAATGGAGCATACCCGTTCTTAAGAAAATAAATGGTGTCAGCATATAATGATTCTGCGTCATTTAGGCTTACCTCATACGTGTGTACCTCTTCAGACGAGTTCTCGGGAATTTGCAATGCTCCAGCTAACATCTTGCAGAAGCTTTGACCTCTTACGATGTGTGCCGGCTTGATCTCAAGGTCGTATTCTTGTAAGGCGGTGATCCAATTCGCTCTCTTTTCGCCCACATCCTTCTGTATCAGGAGGTTTCTTACCGCTGTTAATGGTACTATGACTTTTGTATGGGCTTTTAGCAAGAAAGGTCTGAAATATTTGATTGCTTTGAAAACGGCATATGCCTGTTTCTCTACGTCAGAATAATTGAGTTCAGCACCTTGTAAGTTCGAGCTAAAGAATGCGATTGGAGCTTCTACCTTTTCTTGATTCGCTTGAGTTAAAATCGCAGCATAGGATTTTTCTGAGGCAAACGTGTATAAGATAAAAGGTTCTGAAAAATTTGGGGTTACCAAAGATGGAGCGTTGATGATGGCTTGTTTGATCGAGTTGAATGCTTCATGCTCGTCTAGACCCCATTTAAAGTTTGAATTCTTTTTTATCATTTTCTGTAAAGGAGAAATAATACGTGAAAAATCTGGGACAAACCTTTTTACAAAATTGATCTGTCCCAGGAAAGATTGCATGGTATTTTTGTTATGGGGCATGGATATCTCGGAAATTTCTTTGATTCTGTTGGGTTCAATGTGAATACCAGACTTTGACACTATGAATCCTAGCAATTTCCCTTCACTTAATGCGAAAAAATATTTTTTCGGGTTAAGCGAGATCCCATACCTTAAACATCTTTGAAAGATTTGTTTCAAATCTTTGAGATGGTCGCTTCAGTTCTTGGATTACACTGTTATATCGTCCAGGTAAATCAATACCGATTTGTTGACTAAACCTTTAAATGCAATGTCCATGGCTCACTGAAAGGTAGCGCCGGCATTGATTAGACCGAATGGCATCTTCCGATACCCGTAGGTACCCCATTTAGTTCGGAAGGTGGTTTTCAACTAATCATCGGGGTGTACCAGCACTTGATTATATCCTGAAAATCCATCCAGAAAAGACGTTAACTCTGAGCCTGCTACTGCCTGTAATATCTACTCCATAGTTGGGAGGGGAAAATTGTCTTTCTGACAGGCTTTGTTGAGATTCCAGAAGTCGATACAGATTCTAATATCTCTGTTTTTCTTCCTAACAGGTACCATATTGGATACCCATTTGGAATGTCTGACCAGGAAGATTATTCTGGCTCTCAACAGCTTATTCAGCTAAGTCTTTATCTGATTTTCCAAGTTGGGGTGGATTTTTCTGAGCTTCTGCTGGACAGGTTTCTCGTTGTCAATCATAGGGATCGTGTGCTGAATGATAGAACTGTTGTAAGTCTTCAGCTCATCGTAATTCCAGGCAAAAACGTTTTTGTACTGTCTCAGAAGGCGGATATATGCTGATTTTTCTTCAGGGGCTAGGCCCTGGCCTAGATTAACGTTTTGCGGCTTCTCGTCGGTTCCTAGGTTGACTGATTCGTAGTTCAGAGTTGAACTGTAAAGCTTGGCATTAGCCGACCTTTTGAACCGACTTTTCAAATCATATAATTCTTCTAACTTGACCACCGATTTGGGTATAGCATTATCAGTGCTACTTTGTTGTATTTGGTGATCATGACAGTCTTCGTCAATTATCTGGTTTGAGTAGGATCCTTCAAAGGTGAGGAAACTTACGATGTCTAGATCGTCGTTGAACACTCTCCAGTTGGTGATGTTGTCAGGGATGGACGGTTTAAAAATTAATTCTATCGAGAATCTATCTGGGCTAAAATCTTCGGAGGGAATCAGTCTAGAGGCTACGTTAGCTAACAGGTCTGCGCTCGCGTTTTGAATCCTTGGAATTGACGAGATGTTGAATGCTATGAAATGTGCAGTGAGATCTTGAACTAACAATTGATAGTGCTTTAAATGACTAGACAGGCAATGTATGGTGTTACATACTTGTTTTACGACGATCTCAGAATCTCCAAAGACCTGAAGATACTTAACGTTCAATCTGATTGCTTTGTATAGGCCTTGAACCAAGGCTTCGTACTCCGCTGTGTTGTTCGTGCAATCGAACTCAAGTCTGCATGTGAGCATAATCTTGTTCCCGTCCGGGCTAATCAGAATGCATCCTGCTCCTGCCCCCTCATTGGAATTAGAGCCATCAAAATATAATTTCCAAAATAAAGACGTATTTACAGTATTATCTAAAAAACTAAAACATTTTGAGTCATCAGTTTGGGAAAAGTTTTCTACTTGGGACAAAACTGAATTCTCTAAGTAAGGTGATATGTGAGCATTGAAGTTTCCGAGGAAAGAATCTACCGAGTAGTTTCCTATGATGCTGTTGTTGTATGCTATTGCTTCATTCTCTCCTTCCAAATCCGTCACTATGTATTTTTGATGCAACTCTCGTTCAACCTTTATCTGATTTCGTTTACCATTGTATGGTAACCACATGTGTGACCAGTCGGTTGAGAAATATCCGTGGAGCTTCTCCGACCAGTCCGTGCTAAGAATCAAACCATAGAACTCAAGGATATCAGCTACTAGAATGTCGATAACCTGACACACTTTTGGATTAGACGACAATCTTATGGTCACCTGATTAAGTTCACCAATCACTTCGACTTGGGATCGATCAAGTTGAACTATACGTACTGCGGATTTTTGAGGTTGCACATTCAATTTGGCACATATTGACCTGGGTAAAATATTCTTTGAAGCACCAAAATCGATCAAGCAATTGTGCACGTTTTTATTGAATATTTCATATGTGAGAAGAAAAGGAGGCGTATGAGATCTTGATCTTCCTCCAATCAAGGTGATGTCATTTGGATCAATCTTATTGATCGCGTTGGTTGGAGGCCTTCCCAGATTGTGGGAAGCTACAGCTGTAGGTAAAGGTGTAGTAGGCACGGCATGCAATTCTTTCATCATTATTTTCTGTTGATGTTTCAATTTGCTCAACTCGTACAGAGTGATATTAGCCCTAGTCTTTTTCATGTCATCGATGATGTTATACTCCATTTCATCCGACACTATCAGTGTTCTTGATGGAGGCGATTGGTCCGATTGGACTGGGATAAATTGGGTCGCTTTAGCAGTTGTTTTCTTTGTTGCGACCTTATCTTTTGTTGCAGGGCTTGCGCCCTTTGGTTTTGGGGTAGTTTGGGGAGGATCAAGTTGATTTTTGCTTCGTGTGCTAACCGGAAATGCTTCTTGATCCTCTTCTTGTGGGAGGATGAAATCCCACATTCCTTGTAGTTCCACCACTTCTTCATCGTCGGTCTGTGTCTCGACGGTATTCTCTTATTCTTCTTCTTCAGATTCAATGTTTGAGACAATGTTGGGTGGCTTCGTCTCCATGGGAGGGCTTCTTTTAAAATTCCTGAAAGGCTTTCTTGAAGACGTTTCTGCTACTTGTTTTCTTATGTCAATCATCTCATTGGACATGGCCTTTAATACCTTCTGTAATCCTTCCATATCGAAAGGATCTTTCGTTTGCTTCTTCTTGGTGTCTTCTTTGAAAGAGATCTTCTTAGATTTACGTTCTTCAATTGCGGATCTCTTTTCAAGGGCTACTACGCGTTTTTCCACTGCTAACGCCTCAGTTAAGTTTTCAACTAAGGTTGTCTTGCTTGCCCTATCTACGAAGATAACCAAGTTAGATGGTAGGGCCGTGATATACCATTCACATCTTACTTCCTCGCTGGGTTGTGAAGGAGAGGGGATTTTGTTGAGGATCTTATTGAACCGTAAGTTAAAGTCTTTAATGGGTTCTCTAGCCTCAGCTTTCAGATTAGATAGGTCATTGATCAATGTCGTCGTGGACCTGTCGTCACCAAACTTGGTGAGGAACTGACTTTGAAAAATGTCCCAGCTTGTAATGGATCCGGAAGGTAACGAAAAGTACCACGACCCGGCTGTTCCTTGCAATGTATAAGGGAAAAGCCGGACAACAGCGTCTTCGTTAGTAACTCCGTTAAGATTAACAGAAAGCATGAAATTATTGATATGTTCTTCGGCTAACATTCCTGCTTCTCGATTGAATTTAGGCAGCCATTTCTCAGGATGGGTCGGTATAGGGCTCACGGGTGGAGGCATTAAGACCGCCCCAGGATTGTTCCATGGAGACTGGGCCATCGTTGAGCTGCGAGTTGATACAAGTGCAGAAGATGATCTCTGATGCTGAGAAGATGGAGATCTTACGATCTTCGATGATTGCGGAGGAAGGGTTGTGGAAGATGGATGAGTGATTTGAGGCGAGGATGTGGGTGGTGGACTTCGCGGTGAGGGAGTTGAAATGGACGAGGTAGATGAAACAATCTCTCTGTCAGACTCTGGAAGTGCTCTCCTTGCTCTTTTCCTAGTGGGGAGAGGAATTTCAGTTGGCTGGATGCCAAACTTTTCACTCTTCAATCTGGTCAGGGGATGAGCACGATTTGTTATAGACAATTTTGGGCCTTGCAGCATCAGGCATGAATTGTCAATAATCCAAGGGATCCAAAGTCCCTAAACATGATGTTCCTACCCCTAGAGGAACAAGGTCAGCAAACCAATAGCTCTCAGATCAGTTCTCCACCTGAAAACACTAAAAAACAAGCAATCCTGAAATCAAAGCAGGTGCTCCACTAGGCTTCTGCGCTGAAACTCAACTCCTCCATGGTGTACCTGCGTTGCAAAGCAAGTGGAATAAAGGCCGCCTGCGCTGAGCGAGATGGGACAAGTGGCACACTGAGTCATTGCTCTGGAATCTTCCAAAAATGACACTTGGATCAGGGATTTCGCCTTGTGATGAGTCAGAGGCTCTGTTTCTCCAAGTGGAAGCAAGGTTCTCCAAGTGGACTCAAGAACTGAAGATCAACTGAAGAGAGAGAGGACACAAGGCAGCTACACATCAGTTGCAAGCTGACTCATCCTTTCTCAATTCATCTATATATTGAGCTCTCTTCTATGAGCTCAGGAGGCTGGAATTTTGTGCAAAGTAATGATATGCTGTTGGTTTCACTATAGAGCTATTGGGTGATAGCTTGAAGGAGGTGAAGAGGAGAAATTCTTTCTGCTGGGAGGTGTTGCTGGATTGGGGCCTTCAATGGTTGTAACTCTCTCAGAACTTTACTTCTTCATTAATAAAAGCTATTGAGGTTCTTCTATATGCACTTGTTTCAATGATGTGTTGTGATAATTGTATATTTGATTTATGCTAATCCGTGAATCAGTTATGATTGCATGCTTCTTGTAGTTTCCTTCTTTGTTATTTTGCAGGATCTCATTGTAACTGGGCCAGCAAAAGAGCAAGGAGCTGGGAGCAAGCAAGCGAAGAGAAGAGTTTGGATTCGACATTAAGCGCAAGGCAACGGTTAGTGCATTTCTTCATTCTCTCTTGCTTTCATAAAGAGGTAAACCTTAAGTAGTTTTCTTTACAGTTGTTGCTGAGGTACTATCACCCTTAGAGTGGGATAGGGTCATCCGAATCGGATACTTTTCCCTACAACAAACTGGCGACTCCGTTGCGGATCATATCTGTTTGATTGTTTGTAGTATTTTGCTATTCATTTCCTGAACAAAAGAGTACCAAATCGAAAAGCTTTTGACTATATCAAAAGCGAAGTAGAGGGCAGCTACTCTAGCTCAGTTCTGAGCATGTTCATGATTTGAAGAGCTGATCTACAAGGATCCTTGTAAGCTCTTAGTGATAACTTTTCACCTTCCTTGTCATCCCTTTGTGTGTGCTTGACTGGTTGCTTCTGATTTGAGCAAAAACTGTGCATTTTTGAGAAAATTGTGACCCGGAAACTGAGAAAACGCAACTTTCGTTTTCCAAAGCAGGTAGTACACAGGCTACCTGTTTTGCAACGCAGGTCCCGAAGGGGCTACCTGCGCTGAGAGCCAGACTGGCTGTGCAGCACCTGCGTTGGCCCAATTTTGCCTTGTGCAGTTGGGCTTTCCTCCCTTTTTCTTGCCTGTTTTCACTATAGTTTTTTGCAGCAAGTTGTCTTTCTTGTACCTATTCTGAAACCAACCTTACTTGCCATCATTCCGCCTCTGTTATATAACGAAATTGTACTTGTTCTTTTGTATTTCTTACATCATTTACAATTTCCCATAACGAAAGTGAACTAGCCTTGCTTTGGCCTCTTAGATCCGAACCTGTGTGAGGCATTTTGCTGGTCTAAAGAGTTAGCTTGTTTGCTGTCCATAACTGATTAGTCTTTTTACTTTCGTCATTATGGTTTGATTTCATGTATTTCCTGTGATTAAACAAGTAAATCTTAAGGTGTCTTTTGATTTTGACTAGCTTGTTTACTTTCGCTTTAAATCGAAATCAAAGTTATATAACAACTTTCTTTTTGTAATACATCAACATTAAGAAAGGGAAAAGAAAATACATGCATTGTGCATTTTGCATTTGAAAAGTTTGCATGATGATTTAGGAGAAAGTGCATTAGTTTGTGCTGTATGAAATGTGTGAAAAGATTTGCCTTTCTTCTCCCTCAGTAGTTAAGATTTTCATCAGTCAAAAAGATTTGAAAAAGCTTGCTTCTCATCTTAGGCTGCATTTAGGAATTTTCCATATACATCTCGTGGTGAACCTTGAAAGGCAAACTTTAAAAAGATCAACTTAAAATATACTGAATGAACCTAACAACGCATTGAAACATAACGAAAACACATAGAGGTCTAAGCTAGAGACGTGTTCCGGCGTCGTTAAACATAGTGATTGTCGATCTCTACAAAGGTGGGTGATTCCTCCTGAGAGTCGGTGGCACTAACACGGACTTGTGCTCCCACGTACCGTCGCGTATATATTGGGAGACCCCTATAGGCATTTATCCTTTATCCTTAGGAAGCCGTGTCGGCCGCCCTACTGATCGCGATGCAGTGAACACAGCATTCACGAAGATCGACCACCCGTACCGTAAAACGTATTATGTGGTTTCGCGAAAGGTTTGGCACACCCTCTGCCTAGATCTCCAAAGCAGTTTCTTTTGGCCTTTTTCAAACTCTATAAATGAAAAGGTCCAACCGAGCATTTGTCACTTCGGGCTCGTTAATACATCGAAGGAGACTAGAGTCATCTTTAGCTTTTTCTCGACTCTTAAAACATGAAAAAGCAAAGTTATGTTTAAAAGCGTCTAATAAAATTCATTCAAATCGGAAACATAAATTTTCCCCTTTATATTTTAGTTGATCGAGTAATCCGCAATCATGGAAGAAAGTCAATTGAATATCCGTCGTTCTCGGAGGCTTGCGAGTCAACCGTCTTCGTCTCCGGAATCGAAAACAGTCCGGACAAAGCGAGCTTGTCGAACCAGTTCAAAATCTCCTTTAAAAGTTAGAACAAGTGTTCCAACAACATCTGAGATTCTGGTTACTCCAAACATTTCCGGAAACCCTGCCTCTATAGAAGAAGTTCAACCGCCGCAGAAGGACAGTAATACTGATCCTAGTCTGGGGGAAAATACTTGTATAATTGAACCGGTTCCATCGGTAACTGGTCCAGAGAGTTTTGTTCCTCAAACATCTGTCGCTGTCGATACAACCCCTTCTTCGGCACCGGAAATCTTTTACGGACCTGACGGTCTTCCTCTTCCACCTGGTCTGATTGCGATAGAGGAAATTATAGAGGAACCGCAAGTATCCACTCCAACTCATTTTGGAGTAGGGGTCACTCTATTTCCTGCTTCAACAGAAGTTTGTCCATCACCAGTGGAAGTTCCTGTAGAATCACTAGGCAATCAATTGGATAGACTCAAAATGTCTAAACAACCGTCGACATCTAGGACTATGTCAAATGACACGGCGACGGCAGAATTACCTGCTGCAAATCCAACAATGTTCGCTGGCATACCATCTGTCCCAACTAGCTCTCAATCGCTAGAAGGAGTCCACCAAGGGACTATCTCGACAGTATGGTCTGTTCCTGTTTGTTCCGGAGTAATGTCTGGTAACTCTTATGGTGAGACTCATCAAATTGACCCTTTTGGGAATCAATTTAGGCCATCCAGTCCTCCAGGACAATCAATTGCCTTGAGTTCTGGATTACCACCGTATGGGGGGCAGTATGCCCTTTCATTACCCCCTTCGGGAGGGTACCCATACGGGAGTTCTCAACCTTATTCAAGTTATGGTGGAATTGCAACGAGTAGTTGGGTACCTATGCTATCCCAGCCACCAAGAGTTGTGTATTCTATGCAACAGTGTGTACCTGTGACGAACATCCCAACTACACCGGCTATCGTAACTGTGTCACAAGTTCAAACGATGCCTGTTGTATGTCAACCTCAGATTTCTCAGGTTCTCATGCAACAGCCCCTTGACTCTGCGACCCAACCGCAATCACCTACTGGTGGGGCGACACAAGTACAATCGGGTACAATTACCCCACATCTTGGTCCAATGGTTCATGTAGCGCAACAACCCATGGTATCGCAACCGTGGATTGTGCAATACCAACAGCCACAATTCCAACAAGTGTACCAAGGTTCTGAACAACAAATCTTTGCGAATACTGGATAGCCATATATCCAAAATGGCCAAAATCAACCACTTTATAGTGGTCAAGTCCATCAACCGTATCAATCATACCAACATCAACTCCATTATGCTGGTATGCAAAGACCGACTGTTCAGGCAATTCCATCATACCCTGGTTACGCTTCCCCTAACTTGAATCAACAGTTACCATTCGTGGCGACTTTAGAGTTGCCTGATTTACATCGGTTAACCAATGATCCAATTGCTTACGCCCCATGGTGGCCAGTGATCCCGCACAAACTTCCATCCGACATTCCTAAATTCAATGGAGATCCAGGTGAAGACCCGTCGAATCATGTGATGACATTTCATCTATGGTGTTCGTCGAACACTTTAAATGATGATTCGATAAGGCTTCGCCTCTTTCAGAGGACATTGACAGGTCCAGCGGCAAAATGGTATACAGAATTGCCAAGAGCTTCGTTCGACAATTTTAGCTCCCTTGCCACGACATTCTTAACCCACTTTCAATTACCGATAAGGTATGAAACGGGAACAGAGATATTGACTAACTTCAAACAGACAACCGCAACTCATATATCAGATCATATACATGAGTGGCGACGTCGACAAAGAATGGTTAAAACATACGTTCCTGATCAGCTTTTAGCTGAGTGGTTTATAAAGTCGTTACTTCCGACCATAACGGAAGATGTGGCAAAGGGGAGAGTCGTAACAGAAGAGCAGGTTATCGCTCGTGCACAATATTTGGACTTAGTATATACTCAGTCCGGCATGCTCTATGACAAAATACCAGACGCCCCTAGACCAGAGTTTTCAATCCCTCCTCCTCCTAAATCAAATAGTGACTCTCATGCCGGCGATGGCGTGATTGGCACGGCAAACACGAATCCGAAAAGGACCAATCAAAAGAAGGCCCGTAAGGATTCGAATCAAAATGCGCATGACGAAGTTCTTGCTTCGGAAGTAAATTCCGTATCGACAGATAAAGGCAAAGAAACCAATCAACCAGGAAGCAAGAAGAAGCAAAACAAAGGGAAGAGAGATCAAAGAAAGTCATCTCCTCGAAAAACTCATAGAGAGGAGAAACCACCTGGGGGATGTCACATATGTGACGATGATCATTGGACGGCAGATTGCCTGTACAAAGCTGAGTTTAAAAGATTCGTAAAGAATCCGCATACTCCAGCTGTGTTGACTGATCCTTTTCCCGATCCAAGTCAAAATCTGGTTGATAGTGGAAATGCTTCCCCATCACAAGTTATGATGTTGTCAAGTTTTAAGCGCCAAGATGATGCCTTAATTTCAACATTAAACAAAAGCTATGGGAATTCGCAGTTGTTGAATGGCGAGAGAAAAGGTTGATCAGGCAGTTCGACAACAACTTCGACAGAAGTTATACCGCCATCCAATACAAGAAGCATTCCAACGATCCATGGAGGCAATCATCCTCTCCAAATTATCGGAGTGATTTTCCTAAAAGGCCCTTCTTTAATGGGCATTGTTGCCCCACCACCGCCAAGTAATCTGGCTGAAATGGGCGCAGTGGAATATGAAGCCTTCTATTTTTAATGGATCTAAAGTGTCGAGGATAGTTCCTATCTCAGGTCAACCTCGTTTAAAAAATGAAACGAAGAGTAAAGAGGATAGTTCTTTACGATGTCAACCTCGTTAAAAAATGAAATGTCCCCTTAAGGATTAGGGGGCATATGCCTCGTCTGCATTATTATGCTAAGGGGCATCCATATCGAGCAGTTTTAGCAATGTTCATGCTCGTTAAAAAATAAACGCAAGATCCGAGCAGTTTTAGCACATAGTTCATGCTCGTTAAAAAATAAACATAAGTTGTGAGCAATCTTCCCCTAGAGTTCAAGCTCACCCAGAAAAAATGAACCAGTAAATAACCTTGGTAAATGTAACCTTTGACAGCCATATTAAAGCCCTTGGTCGTGTTCTTGCAGTCTCACCTCCATCTGTTCATTTGGCCAATCGTTCATCTCCATATGTTTGTTTACCCATTTTGAGGAACAGCTGCGAAGAGTGATTTCACTTAGCCATCCTTGTGACACTGCCGTGATTGGAAAATTCCAACCTGTACCTGGAATCTGCTGCTATCCCTGTTTATCATTCGTTCCTTAAAAGACGAGTCTTCTTTGAGCTCTTTTCACTGACTCGTAAAATATGAAAAGTTTGCCGAGTTTTGGCCTTCCAGCTCGTTAAACGACCGGAAGAGCTATCCCTCCTCTAGATTTTAATCTTTTTGGACCTGAGGGATTATTGCACAAAAAGATCGAGCGCTTGTTTTGTTCGGCTCGCTAAAGCAATCGAAAATTCATCCCTTCTGTATTGTTTTATACTTTTTCGGACTTAAGGGATTAAATGACGAAAAAGGAATTCTGGAGTTGACTTTATGTACCTTTTTAGACTCTCTAAAAAAGAAAAGGACCGAGTTATCCTTGTCGTTAGACTCGTTAAATTCATTAAATAGCGACAAACTTGTCTTTAGACGAGAACGAGTTTCCCTATCGCTAGGCTCGTTAAAACATAGCGATGGGCTTGCCCGAAGGGCAGGTTATAGAACAAGCATATGTTATCCTCCTCAAGCTTGATAAAAATAAAGAGGTACTGGTCAGCAATGACTGGGGAAAAATTGGGAGAACCTCATAGCTTTAATGGTAGCAAGTCGCTCTTGAACATGACACTTTGTCCTCCGTATCACATCGGGTTGGGTTGTTTCATTCACCGATCTCATCACCATGGTCCTCGCCACACCATCCACATTTGGGGTAATGCTACCTATCCATAACATCAGTGTCGTTATATGTTCAAGAGATGTTGTTCTGCAAAGAGTCAACCGTGTCCCATCCACTGCCATACATTGTCCTTCATCCATTTCATGACCGCCACCCTGAATCATACATCACAGTTTGTTTTCACCTCATCACAATCACTAGCTCCGTTCCGTGTCACTGATGTGGGATTCATTAAGGCCCTCCTTTGACGGATCACTCCTTGTCGACATCAGCTCATTATCCAAGGAGTTGATCTAGGAACACCCCCTTCATTACTTTGAAGCTTGCATGCCTCAATGGCAAGTTTCTCACTTCCAGCGACAGGTATACATCAATAACCTTTGACCAGAAGATTTTGCATGGTGGTCGACGCCAAGTCCTTTATTCCCACCATGTGAATTGTACTGCCGTACCTTGAGGGTCATCATCCTTATTGGTGATTCCTCTCGCGCTTGTTAACGGTTTACATCATTGACCGGTAATCAAGCGATGTCTTTCCATGTTCGACTTCAAGAAATTCTCACATGGATCGACTTGTGCATCGAGTGAAGATCGGAAGAGATTGAAGACCCCGGATCTAGTTTCATCCATCCGGGCTGCGATATATATTCAGGATATAAAGACATTTTATATGTACATCATTGCAGCAGATGATCATCCATCTCAAAGGATGATAATTTCAGCAGAGAATTATCAGTCTATCATCAGACGATCGTCTATGCTATGTACCAAAATGAATTTATAAAGCTGAGCATGGGAATGCCCGCCTCAGCTAGATCATGAAAAAGTATGAAAAATAATGTATTGTATTGTATCTTATTATAGGACACTTCTCAGCAGATTGAATGAACTTCGGATCCTCCTAATAAAGCATTTCACCCGATAAACGACCTCATACTTTAGGGGGCATCTGTTATAGACAATTTTGTGCCTTGCAACATCAGGCATGAATTGTCAATAATCCAAGGGATCCAAAGTCCCTAAACATGATGTTCCTACCCCTAGAGGAACAAGGTCAGCAAACCAACAGCTCTCAGATCAGTTCTCCACCTGAAAACACTCAAAAACAAGCAATCCTGAAATCAAAGCAGGTGCTCCACTAGGCTTCTGCGCTGAAACTCAACTCCTCCATGGTGTACCTGCATTGCAAAGCAAGTGGAACAAAGGCCGCCTGCGCTGAGCGAGATGGGACAAGTGGCACACTAAGTCATTGCTCTAGAATCTTCCAAAAATGACACTTAGATCAGGGATTTTGCCTTGTGATGAGTCAGAGGCTCTGTTTCTCCAAGTGGAAGCAAGGTTCTCCAAGTGGACTCAAGAACTGAAGATCAACTGAAGAGAGAGAGGACACAAGGCAGCTACACATCAATTGCAAGCTGACTCATCCTTTCTCAATTCATCTATATATTGAGCTCTCTTCTATGAGCTCAGGAGGCTGGAATTTTGTGCAAAGTAATGATATGCTGTTGGTTTCACTATAGAGCTATTGGGTGATTGCTTGAAGGAGGTGAAGAGGAGAAATTCTTTTTGCTGGGAGGTGTTGCTGGATTGGGGCCTTCAATGGTTGTAACTCTCTCAGAACTTTACTTCTTCATTAATAAAAGCTATTAAGGTTCTTCTATATGCACTTGTTTCAATGATGTGTTGTGATAATTGTATATTTGATTTATGCTAATCCGTGAATCAGTTATGATTGCATGCTTCTTGTAGTTTCCTTCTTTGTTATTTTGCAGGATCTCATTGTAACTGGGCCAGCAAAAGAGCAAGGAGCTGGGAGCAAGCAAGCGAAGAGAAGAGTTTGGATTCGACATTAAGCGCAAGGCAATGGTTAGTGCATTTCTTCATTCTCTCTTGCTTTCATAAAGAAGTAAACCTTAAGTAGTTTTCTTTACAGTTGTTGTTGAGGTACTATCACCCTTAGAGTGGGATAGGGTCATCCGAATCGGATACTTTTCCCTACAACAGGATTGTACTGCGAAGTCGCGCTGCCTTTAGATTTATCAGACTTCTGAGTAAAAATAGAGAATCCCTGGAGTTTACGAATCAAAGTTTGAATCTTAGGGGGATCAATGATAAGATGGTCTGATGTATTAGGGTGTATAGCAGCGGTGGATACCCGAGCGACTTTTGGTTCCGGGTTTAACCGTACCGGGGAAGTCGGGGGAGTTGGTGAGGGTGATTTGCTCTTAGAATGGTGTTTAGATTTTGATTTATGTGCCATTCATAGCTCATGCCCTCCGTCTAGCGCCAGAAATGTTGAGGGCCCCGAAATCGGGTCGACAACAAGGGGGATACCCACCCGGTCCGGAACCTGGTTGGCGGCTCCTTGCCCGTTTGGAGTAGCGGGTCCGACTGGGGGTAATGGGACCAGTTTCCCAATGTGAGGGGTGTGCGTGTGTGATGAGCCCTAATTTTTGGTACAATTTGGGCTCATATTGGCCTACTTACCTTGCTCAACCATTCATCTTTTATCACTTATGCATTCATTTCTTAGTATATTCGTGTTGTTTGTAGGAAGAAGGGCAGACATTATATCTATGTGGCTAATACATGATGATTTCAGGTTTTTGGCATTAAAGAGAGCAAAATACCACGCAAAAGGAGACAAAGAGACAGCAAAGGTTACATTGCGGGTTCATAGGGAGGTTTTCCACGGTCTTGATGACCTTCCTCGTGATTTTCACCTTAACTCCGAGCTCCAACAGCTCTCCCCACCGAGCTTAAAGGAAACCAACACGTTCTACATGATCAACAGTTTTACAGCAGTTTGACTTTCAGTTGGACAGCCAAGCTCCACGAATGGAGGAAGCCAGCTTGATCTTCATTTTGTATAAATATGAAGGCCGTAGCCTTTGTTAGGAGCTTTTTGAACTTTTGGACTGATATTGTAATTTCTGAGCACAGCTCGGTGTTTGTTTTTGTAAGCCAGTTTTGGCATGACATTAGACTTTTGATTATGAATAAAAGCAAGCAAATTTGGATCTAATTATGAGCTTTTAAGGGAGCTATAGCTCTCAGGTTAGGGCCCAACCTGAGAGCAATAGATCTCCTCTTCTTGTAGTGTTATTTGCCTTTCTTTCCAGCACTTTGTTTCCTTGTTTGATATGCAATTCAAGAACACAGTCTGCTGATTTGATTTCTTTAATAAGATTGAGTAGGATTAGCTTATGGTTAAATCACTTTCAGTTGCTTAGATCAGAATAGGAGGTTTGTAATTCACTGGAGCTCCAAGAAAAGGTTGTTAGTGCCTTCACTGCCATCTCTGTTTAGGGATTGGGGTGCAGTCTATACCAACCACCAAAAAAACGCAGTCTTTTTCCACTTTTATGCAAGCTGCAACACAGTCATTTTAATCGTGGATCCTTCCATGCATTTTTCTCTTGAGCCATACTTCTTCATTACAATTCCATGCACGACTTTTCTTCATGATTTACATCGTTGTTCATTGGTTTAATAGCACAGGTAGCACAGGTTAATGGATTCTCGTTTTTGGTGCAAGACATAAGTAATTTGTTTTATTTACACTGCTCAATATCATTCCACTTCCTTCTTCTTCTTCTTAACCACGCCTAAAGCCACCTACTCGACCTCTGTTCAGCTCGTTCACCTTCCAACTCTTCCATTTCCCACGTAGCTCCATCTTTTTGACCTTTTGTTGTTTCAATCCTTCTATTTACCAACCAACTCCGTGCACTCTCTCTCCATCTTATTTCTCTGCCCCTGAGCCATCACAAGCTCCATCTCCACCTTACCTATCCACCCATACCGCTCCATCACCTCACCATCACCCAAAACTCCCACGGTAGAACATCCTGTAGAAGTTAGCAGATTTCCTGTAGAATTCCTTAGTTTCCTGTAGGATCCCCTGCAGACATCCTGTAGAAGCCTGCAAACTTGGTTGCCGAGCACCTGAACATTGTAGACTTCTGTGGACTGATGCTAGGGACCCTCTGGGACCTCTCCTAGCCCTCCTGACCTTTCCCAAGCTTTCTCTTCCTTCGCACCACCTCTGCACAGCCAAACCCTAATAAGAAACAAAACCATAATCACTCCAACCACTTAAGCAAAAATACAAAAACAATGTTCTTTTTCATGGAAGTAGTTTGAGTTCATGCATTTCACATCATTAGAAGTAATGGCATCATTTTTAGACATTTGCACTCTCACTATTGCATCATAGAGGTTAAACTAGTCAGATTAGGGTTTACTAGGGTTTCCATGCTTTGGTTGGCTTTCAGTTCATTTTTGCAAAGTAGATCAATTCCCCTTGAGATAGCCTTCGTCCATCATTTAGAAAGCTTCTTCTGAGAGCATATAGAAGTTGGCTTGAGCCCTAGCGGACTTGTGCCAGCTGACCAAGTGACAGCTGCGACAAGAGCTAGTACTTGTGCATACAACACCGTCGCTTCCAAGTTTGTACGAACTACCGGGTTGATAAAATTAGAGATAGGAAGCTCCAGGAGTTGTAGCATTATTGCTACAATACTGGAGCCCACCATATTTTTGGCACCGTTGCCGGGGAAGCATCAGAGTATTAGTAATTGTTGCTTTTCTTCTATTTTCTTACTCTTGCCTTCTGCTAAGTAGTTTATTTCATTTCCATTCTGCAAAAGTAGCATAGACATTTCCTGCTTTCATAGATTAGCATTTCCTGCTTTCATAGATTAGCATTTCCTGCTTTCATAGACTAGCATTTCATTTCTGCAAGCGTAGATTAGTGTTTCATTTCTGCAAGCGTAGACTAGTGTTTCAATTCTGCAAGCGTAGACTAGCATTTCCATTCCTGCAATTTCATTTGAGCAAAGTAGATTAGTTCTTTCCTGCTTTCAGTTTAATTCTGCATCTTTTATAGTTAGTTGTAGATCAATCTGTTTCAGTTTTGCAGGTACCAAAGAAAAAGCAAAAGCAATTAAAAAAAGAAAGTCTTTTCCATTTCATGCCTCGTAGAAACCGAGATAAATCAGGCAAATTCCTACCCAACACCCCCACCACATCACTGAGTCACCCTTCTCTCTTCTTTGGTGACAGTGATCCAGAAGAACCTATAGGTGAACATCCCGAGATATACGAAGATCCTATAGTAGAAGAAGAGTTAGAGACCACTCCATCTGAAGCTATGGCTGACAATAGAAGAGAAGATGAGAGAATAGAAGGTGCCTTCCCCATTCAAGAGACCAATGGAGAGATGAAAATGAAGAACATTAGCCCCTCCGCCTTACCTCACTTCCATGGACTGACTACTGAAGATCCTGATACCTTCCTGTTTGAGTTTTTTGTCCTTTGTAGAACCTACGACTATACTGAAGATGAGCAAAAGCTGAAACTCTTCCCTTCAACTCTTAAGGATGCAGCATTACGCTGGTTCATGGGCTTACCTGGGAATAGTATCACCACTTGGGCTCAGATGCAGCAAGCTTTCAATACCAAGTGCAGGGATTACTGTAGGTCCAAGGAAACCAAGGGAGAAATCTTTCGGATGACCATGGGAAATGATGAGTCCTTAGAGGATTATGAGGAGAGGTTCCAACTTAGCTATAAGCGGGCCAGGTGCACACTTGACCCTGAATCCCTCAAGTTGGTCCTGCTACGAGGAGTCCTTGAAGACCTCTTAGATACCCTTCACATGTTAGCTGGGGGGGACATTTACCAACTGCCTTATGAGGACATCAAGACTGTGTTTAGAAAGCACTCTAGGGCAGTACGGAAACGAGGTAGAGGAAACCTCCTCTCAACTAGTGTCCCTTTCTCCAAACATGAGCTTGCAAATCAATTAGAAGATCTCAAGAGTGAGGTGAGACAGACCATTGCCATGCAGATGGACACATTCAGGATCCAGCAGAAGAAAGAAGAAGCTGAGAGAGCCTTGGCTGTCTTCTGCCCTAGGTGCACAAGGAGACACCCTAAGAAAGAATGCCCATTACATTCGGTTGAAGTATGTTTCGTTTGTGAGGAGGACCATCCCACAAATCAGTGTCCAACCTTACCTGGGTTTAAAGCCATGTATCAAGGGACAGAAGCTCCCACTGAACCTCTCTATTACCTCAACCAAAGGAGGCCACAAGGATCTAGACCTTATCAGCAGGGAATGCAAGGGGCACCTCAAGCTTATTACAGCCCCAACCAATCGACTCCTATGCCTTCCTAGGGTCCCCCTGCCCATCCTTCTTGGTCCATGCCTCCTCCATGGTCTTATCCACCTCAGTACCCTACTCAACCTCCTTCTCATTCATATCATTCACATGCCCAGCCACAGCCTCAGTGGAATGCACCTCAGTCGGGGTGGAGGCCCCAGTACAATACTCCTCCTGCCATTTTGCCTCCACCACCAGTTCAACCTCAACCACTACCTCCTGCTCCTCCAAGGCCACCTCAAATGCCTGCTCAACCGAACCCAAACCCCAACAATAGACAGGCCCAGCAGGTATACACTGGGGAAACCTCATGCCCTACCTATACTGTGGAGATCCAGGAGATCAATCTTCGATCTGGAAAGACTCTACCAGATCGCCAACCTCCTCCCCCAGAGGATGAGGAAGATAAACAGGAAAGTGAACCAAAGGCTATTCCACCCTTTCCTGAGAGACTAAGAGCCACCACACAACCCAACCCAGAGGAGGATGAGCTTCTGGGTGAGCTCAAGAAGTTGTGTGTAAAAATACCACCTCTCCAAGCCATCAAGGATGTGCCAATATACAACAAACTGGTAAAGGAAAAGTGTTTCAAACACCCAGGCAGGAGGAAGAAAGATGCTTCAACCATCAATGTCATAGGACAACTGTCTGACCTTATGTTAGGACAAGTCATCTGCCCAAAGTACCTAGATCCTGGAAGTCCTGTAGTAGATGTCCACATCAATGGCACCATCATACCTCACAACTTGATTGATCTGGGGGCTGCTATTAATGTGATGACTAGGGATACCATGCTCAAACTCAATCTTTAGGGTTCCTTGAGGAAGACCTCGACAGTACTGCAATTAGCAGATCGCTCCACTGTGACTCCTGAAGGGATTGTGGAGGATGTCTTGGTCTCTATCGACTCTTGGGAATATCCTGCAGATTTCTTGGTTCTGCAACCCAAGGCAAAGCTTACTGGACATCCTCTAATTTTGGGAAGGCCTTGGTTAGGCACTGCAGATGCTTACATAAGTTGCCGTGCAGGAAATATGACCATAAAAAATGGTCCTATGTCCAAATAGCTAGTCCTATACCCTCCTGCCCAACCCTCCTTAGAGCATGACTTACCACTCTGGTTAGAGGAAGGAGAGGAAGACGAGGTGTACTCAGCACCTCTGTGCACCTTAGATACCACTAGAAGAGACCCCCCAACCAAGGATGACTTGATCGAGACCTTGATCCAGAATCCACCTTCCAATGCTCTATCCTTAAAGAAATTGGTGGAGGATGCCCAAGCTAGCGCCTTAGTGGATCTCTGTACAACCAACCCTGTCACTCTCAGAGTCAAGAATGTGGAGTTTGGCCCTGAGAGAACGTTGAAGATCAGCTCCTCCCTATCTCCTTCCCAGGAAAAGGAGTTGTGTAGTCTGTTGGCCAGTCATCTAGATGCTTTTGCTTGGAGCTATAAGGAGATGAAAGGAGTCCATCCTTCGGTCTGTACCCATCACATATACATCAAAGAGGATTGTAAGCCGGTTAGGCAACCCCAGAGGAGAATGAATCCAGCTCTTAAGGACATTGTCAAGGAAGAATTGCAAAAACTGTTGGATGCCGGATTCATCTACCCCATCTCAGATAGTGAATGGGTGTCCCCTCTGGTGTTGGTTCCCAAGAAAAATGGGAAATGGAGAATCTGTGTGGACTACCGAGAACTGAACAAAGCTACCAAGAAATACCATTTCCCTCTACCTTTCATAGATCAAGTGTTGGATGGACTGGCAGGAAAGAAGCTCTTCTCTTTCCTGGATGGGTTTAGCAGGTACAACCAAATCCAAATCATCCCGGAAGACCAAGATAAGACCACCTTCACTTGTCCTTGGGGCACCTTTGCCTACCGAGTCCTTCCCTTTGGGCTATGCAATGCTCCTGCTACCTTCCAGAGAGCTGTCTTAAGCATATTCTCGGAGCTGGTCCATGATGCAGTGGAAATCTATATGGATGACTTTACTCCTTATGGGGCCAACTTTCAGGAAGCATTGTCCAATCTAGGAAAAGTCCTAACCAAATGCATTGAGATGAACTTGTCCCTTAGTCCTGAAAAATGTGAATTCCTAATGACTGAAGGGACCGTGCTAGGCCATACCATTTCTTGCCAAAGGTTACAGGTGGATCCTAACAAAATTGCTCTCATCAAGAAGGTTCCACCTCCTCAAAAGGTAAGGGATGTTCGGAGTTTCTTGGGATTAGCAGGATATTACCAGAGATTCATTAAAGACTTCAACAAGCTAGCCTCGCCATTGTTTGGCCTGTTGGCAAAAGATGTGGAGTTTAAATGGACTCACGATTGTCAGAGGGCTTTAAATGAATTGAAGGACAAGTTGGTGTCAGCCCCAATCCTAAGAGGTCCAAACTGGGCCCTACCTTTCCACATCCACACTGATGCCTCGAACAAAGCCATAGGTGCAGCTTTAGGACAAGTTGAGCAAAAACTTCCATATGCCATTTACTTTGTTAGCAAAAACTTGTCCAAAGCTGAGCTGAATTACACTGTAACCGAGAAAGAATTCTTGGCTGTGGTCCATGCACTGAACAAGTTCCGACATTACATTACTGGCTATCAAACCTTTGTACATACAGACCATGCTGCAATTAGATATTTAATGAATAAACCATATGTGAATGCTCGTATTATTAGATGGTTACTTTTATTGCAGCAGTTTGATTTGACCATTGTTGACAAACCAGGTAGATAAAATGTTGTTGCTGACTTTTTATCTAGATTGGATTTGTCTGCAGATGAGGATGGAACAGTGGATGACCAGATGCCCGATGAACATTTGTTTTCTATTTCAGTACTCTCTCCATGGTTTGCTGATATAGCAAACTACCTTGTTTCAACACAGTTCCCTCCGCACCTATCTTCAAAAGACAAGAGCAAAATCATCAGAAAAAGTGCCTCATTTACTTGGATCGGGGGCAATCTGTTCAAGCTTGGCCCCGATCAGATCTTAAGGCGTTGTGTAAGGGAGGAGGAAGTATTTGATATCCTCCTCACTTGTCATGATGGGCCTTGTGGAGGACATTTTGCAGTAAAGAGAACTGCCTTCAAAATCCTGCAGGCAGGCTACTATTGGCCCACACTTCATCAAGATGTCAGAATATATGTCAGCCAGTGTGACCAATGCCAAAGAATGGGGAAACCGACCCAAAGGGATGAGATGCCTCTCCAACCTCACGTGACTCTTGAGCCATTTGAGAAGTGGGGTATGGACTTTGTGGGCCCAATCAACCCTCCTTCGAGGCAAAGGTCTTACATCATTGTGTGCACTGACTACCTGACAAAGTGGGTAGAGACCAAAGTAATCAAAGCAGCAATAGAAGAAAAGGTGGCCGAGTTCCTAAGAGAAAACATCTTCTATAAGTTTGGCTATCCAAGAGAGCTGGTCACTGATCAAGGGAGCCAATTCACCTCCAACCTGGTTGAAGATCTACTAGCTCATCACAAGATCAAGCATAGGACTTCCACCCCCTATCACCCTCAAGCAAATGGGCAGGTGGAAGTCACCAATAGAGCATTATAAGGGATCTTGACTAAGGTGGTGAGCAGCAGTAGAAAGGACTGGGCAGATCGGCTGGTTGAAGCCACATGGGCTTACAACACCACGTGGAAGACCACCACCGGCTTCACACCTTATGAGCTGGTCTATGGGAAGAAAGCTTTGCTGTCCATTGAGTTTGAATACAACACTTTGAGGATGGCAGCTCAGCTGGACGTAGATCTCAGCCATGCACAACAAGAAAGGCTATTGCAGCTGAATGGACTAGATGAGCACCGAATGCAGGCCCTCCTTCACTCAGAAGTGGTTCAACTTCAAAGAAAGGTGTGGCATGACCAACATCTCCATGACAAGCAATTTCAGCCGGGAGATTGGGCTTTGTTGTATGACTCCAGATACAAAGATTTCAAGGGGAAGCTGAGAACCAGATGGCTAGGGCCATATTCAGTGGAAAAATGTCATGACAATGGATCTGTTCTTATTCGGACCATTGATGAGGAAGCCATCCCCATGCTTGTCAATGGGCATCGATTGAAGATCTATAGGAAGCCTCTCTCAAGACAAGAGTTCATCAAAACTATGGAGAAGGCAGTGTTGGTCATAGAGAAGGGTTCTGCCCCTGCTTTGGGCATACCCTGAAAAATCTAAAAAAAAAAAATTCTAAAAAAAAAAAAAAAAAAAAAAAAAAAAAAAAAAAAAGAAATAATAAAGATCCTTGGGTGAAAACCTTTCTGAGGCGCCCAAGGCAGGTGGTAGGGGTGAAAACCTCATTGAGGCGCCCCTATTGTCTTTTCAAAAAAAGGAGATTGGAAAAAGATCCTTGAGTGAAAACCTCTTTGAGGCGCTTAAGGCAGATGGCAAGGGTGAAAACCTCAATGAGGCGCCCCTGTTATCTTTCAAAAAAAAAGAGAAAAAAAAAAAGATAAAAAAAGAAAAAACAGAAGAAAAAACAAGGTCAGCAGATTCATTATGTAAAATTGCATGCAGGTGTTCTATGGAGGAGAGGAAGCCTCTCAACTCAAAGCCAAGGGTCCTCATCATGCAGTCAGGACACCTCACCATCACCTCCTCCAAGAATACTCATTTTCTCCAAGGTATGTGCAGTTTTATTACAGCTTGAGCCTTCTACAGGAAGACGCAGATCTTCTACAGGAAGACGCAGATTTTCTACAGGAAGATGTAGAGTTTCTACAGGAAGATGCAGATTTTCTACAGGAAGGTGCAAACTCTCTACAGGAACGCAACCTTTCTACAGGAAGCGCTGTATGTCTATAGGAAACTTCCTGTAGAAGCCCAGAACGGCCCAGAATTCATTCCATGAGGAGATCTAACGGCTAAGGATCAGTTTGGACGCATGCAAGCCACTGTTGTCACCCTTGCACATTGTTGTTATCTTGTTCCACCATCCTTGTTGACATGCAACAAAGTTACCTGCACCAGCAAAGCAGATCGATGAGTCTCGAAAAAAAGCAAATTGTAAATAGAAAAAACACTAGAGATCTCACACCGTGTGCATCCCAGTCATCTAGAAGCTCCGGGAGCGTGATCGTGAGGCCATCCATCGTCATGCAACATGCACCCAAGGAGGAAGAACTGTCCCAAGACATCTTGCGGGAGTCCTATAACAGTTAAGCTTGCTAGAGTGGATACCATTCACAACGCAGACCATATGCAATGAAACGTGGGCGCATGCAACTAAAGCATCCCATCCATCGTCGGCAGCTCGTGAACATGGACCTCCAGGACTGTGTAAGTTTGCCAGCAGCAGGTAAATTGACTCATCAGCGTCCAAAGAACAGAAACATCGTGTGCAGTCGCGTAGGTAAGTGTCTCGACCCTTCCTTCCATCAGATTGCATGAATGTTACTTTGATTGATTGCTAAGTGTAAAGGTGAATGGGTTGAGCGGCCGTATGGCCATTTGGCCGGCCACGTCGGCCAGTTAATGGTCTAGTGGATGTGTGGGTGGCGGCCATGACAAAAAGAATAGTAGTACACACGTGAGAGCAATCTCGTCGAAAAAAAACGAGTTTAACCGAAGAGGCGGCGACAGATCTGTGAGAATTGATGCGGCAGCAAGTGAACGCGCAGTTGAATGATGGGATGACGTCACCCAACGGTCCGGCGGGGACAGCTCACCCCCGCGCCACGGATTCCGCCGAATTCAAAATCTAATCGGCTAGATTGCACTCATGCATTTATCAACCACCGTTTTGAACTCGAGCGGCTATCCTGATCTTTCTGCAGTTCGATACGCCGAGCCTTCGGCTATCAGAACGATTGTGAAGCACACCCAAGGCGTAGACCGACTGCAGTCTTCCCGAAAATCGCGCGCTGCATTCTACAGGAACACTGTCATTCTACAGGAACGCTGTCATCCTATAAGAACGCAGTTTCTACAGGAAAGCGGGTGCCTCACGTAAAAAGGTGGAAAATTAAAAAGGTAACCCTGAACTCTTCATGCACTGGTTATTAAAGGTGGCAGAATTGTCGTCCACAATCTGGTCATAGAAAAACGGTGAAATTGTTGTCTGTTGTGCCTATACTGTCATTCTACAGGATGTCAAGGAATTAAACTGTGTTAAGTTCCTCAGGGATAAGTTTTGTGGGTTATGTGCATGACATTCTACGCTCTGTTTCAGTAAACCAAATTTCTTCCACAATCACCACTTCTGGTTAAGGAAACTGTTTTATCATGCCGGGTGGGTTTATAAGACGAGAACCAACTGATTCAACCAAGTTAAGGGAAAACCAGGAAGTGGTAGAGCTCTTCACACGAGTTCAATGGATATCTTTTTGTGACAAATTGCAGGGGTACGATGATGAAGTGGCAGAAGAATTTTTGCAGGCTCTGAGGCCGAAATCCAAGACATTGGCCACAGTGAACTTCAGGGGTCTAAGCCTCAAGCTCACCCCACAATATATCAGTTGAATTACTGAACTTCCAATGGGTTTGCCATGGGATAAGGAAGAAAGGAAGTTGAGCCAATAGGCCAAGAAAGAATTCTTTCCACCTGAGGAGGAATTCTCGGAGGACAAAAATGGGGTGCGAAGAACAAGCTTGCTGCCACCATGGAATGAAGTCAGCCTGCAAATCATGAAGTATATAACCTGTGAAGGCCGTTTTAGCATCGTGTACGCGTATCACTTTCGGTTGCTCACTGAATTGAGGCACCGGGTTGATCTTCCTGTAGAACAGAAACTGAGCATTCCTTATTTCCTGTTACAGTCTCTAATTGAGTGTGCCACAAAATTAAAAGAAGGCATACCAGATCAGGTAGCCCACCATGGGTTGATCAAACTTCTTGTGGAGGATGCGCTTCATTCATATAAGGTTCCCCTCTCATGGGAATCATTCAGGAATTTGAAAAGAGAAGGAGACATAAAAATGTTGATTGAAGAAACGGGTTCCTCCAGCAGTGAGGAAAAAGAAGCAGTGGCTGAGGGAAAGAAAGAAAAAGGCCAGAAGACCCTGACCACAGTGCAGAAGAAAGAACAAAAGAAGAAGCATGAGGAAAAGGATGACAAAGAAAAAGGTGGCACACCCATCTTGTCAGCAAGAGAAAAGAGGTTGAAGAGTAGAACAGACAAAGCTGAGGTGGTCCACATCAGCCCAAGTACGTCATCAACACCTGCAACCAAACCAAAAAGAAAAACCCATGCAGCAAAGCAAGCAAAGGTGGCGACACCCGTGTCTACAGGAAAGCAGAAACAGTCTTCTATAGGAAGCCCGAAATTGGCAAAAGGGTTTTCTACAGGAAGCCTGAAAATTACCAAAACAGGGGCTTCTACAGGAAGCCCTGAAAAGGTGAAACCCAAGGAGAAGAAGGTGGACATTTTGGCAAGGGAGGCAGCATCGGTATTAGTTGGCCTCAGCATGCCACCTAAGCCAAAAGAAAAGAGGAAGAGGGAGACCCCTCTATACTTTAAAGCTCGAAGAAGTGTTAGGATAAAGACGGGCAAGCCACAGCCTCCGTCCAGCAGCCCGATTGTCATCGAAGATACCCCTGCTTCTCCCAAGGAAAAGTCCCCCTCAAGAATAATAGTCACCTATGAGAAGGGGAGTCCAAAAAAAAATACGTGGCAAGAAAGGTTAGACCTGTTGACTGAAAAAACTCGGCTACAGGAAGCTGAAAATGTTCTACAGGACACTCTGGCCCGGCTACAGGAAACGAAAAAGAGGGAAGGAGAAGGACCCTCATCACCACCAAGGGAGGGTGAGGTAGATCCACCTGAAGAGGCAGAAGAAGTACATATACCAGAGCCTAGCCCTCAGCCTAGTCTGAGTTCATACTACACCTTTTTAGAGGCGGGCAAAATCATACCGCAGAAACTTACTGTACCCCTATTTTTTGCATTGGAGAAAGAAAGAGTCTGTACCCACACATGGATGCAGATCGCCAAGTCAAAGGGTGTGGCGGACATAGGCCCCTTACAAGAGCAACTCAATGAGGTCAGGAGTGAATTCACCATGGCTAAACATGTGGCTAACTGCCAACGTGTGCTTCTATAGCAAGAAAACCAGAAGCTGAGATTGCAGCTACAGGAACTAATGGCAGGGGCAGGTACATCCTCCAAAGACACCATAGAAGAACAACAAGGCAAAAAGGAGCTGACCACCGGTCTTGAAGAGCCAATGACACTTCTACAGGAAGCAGGACAGCAGGCACAAATTGAAGTGCAAGCTCTAAAAGAACAACTGCAGCAAAAGGAAGCACAATTGGCCTGCATGGCCAGCTGGGCCATTGAGGCAATACAGTCCAGACAACCTGCAAAATCCTATGGATTGTACTTGAAAGATCAATGGTTGCAGTTCCAAATAAATACCTTGGCACAAAGAGGTATTTCTCAGATCCAAAACCCACAACAATTTTCTTAATTGTGTAGTACTAGTTCGTCAGAAGACAAAGCCAAATTAGCAGAGTTCTACCTCCACAATTTGGCTTTGCCTAATGAAGTCTCCTGGGATCCCAATATTGCCTTGGGTGATATGCAATTGATGGTGTTCGCTTCATGGTTGAACCATGAGGATCAAAGAGCAGCTGAAGCAAAATCGGTCATGAACCGAGAATTGAGCGAGCCACTATTCATTCGAGCAGAACCAGAGGATCCGGTTGCACTCATCTCAGCACACCAACAGTTGTCTACTGATCCCACAGCTTCCTTGAGATTTATGGACCAACAGGCCCAAGCCATAGCTCATTTTGAAGACATGGAAAGATTGTTAGGAGAAAGTGCTGCCCAAGCATGTACACGCAGATGGAATACCTTGGCACACAGTTTGAAAATCCGAGAGTACCATACCCTAATGCGGATGAGGGAAGCTTTGGCAAGGGTAGACCTTTACAAGAAATCCATGCAAAGCCTCTAGGCCAGCTGGATTGGCCTTAAACTCAGCCCACCACTACTGCTGGGGTTGACTGAAGGCAATACAGAGGAGGATGACAGTGAACAATGGGAAGAGGTGAACAGGAAAGTAGGGTTTCATATCAGCAAGGAGGACACTACCACAGAGGCTTGGGATGTAAGGGAAGCAGTAAAAGAAATGAAGGATGAAGATTTGGATTAAGTTGCTTAAGGATGAGCAAATATTTTAGCTGGGGGGTGATGATGAGCCCCAATTTTTGGTACAATTTGGGCTCATATTGGCCTACTTACCTTGCTCAACCATTCATCTTTTATCACTTATGCATTCATTTCTTAGTATATTTGTGTTTTTTGTAGGAAGAAGGGCAGACATTATATCTATGTGGCTAATACATGATGATTTCAGGTTTTTGGCATTAAAGAGAGCAAAAGACCACGTAAAAGGAGACAAGGAGACAACAAAGGTGACATTGCGGGTTCATAGGGAGGTTTTCCACGGTCTTGATGACCTTCCTCATGATTTTCACATTAACTCCGAGCTCCAACAACTCTCCCCACCGAGCTTAAAGGCAGCCAACACGTTCTATAGGATCAGCAGTTTTACAACAGTTTGACTTTCAGTTGGACAGCCAAGCTCCACGAATGGAGGAAGCCAAATTGATCTTCATTTTGCATAAATATGAAGTCCATAGCCTTTGTTAGGAGCTTTTTGAACTTTTGGACTGATATTGTAATTTCTGCGCATAGCTTGGTGTTTGTTTTTGTAAGCCAGTTTTGGCATGACATTAGACTTTTGATTATGAATAAAAGCAAGCAGATTTGGATCTAATTCTGAGCTTTTAAGGGAGATATAGCTCTCAGGTTAGGGCCCAAACTCAGAGAAATAGATCTCCTCTTCTTGTAGTGTTATTTGCCTTTCTTTCCAGCACTTTGTTTCCTTGTTTGATAGGCAATTCAAGAACACAGTCTGCTGATTTGATTTCTTTAATAAGATTGAGTAGGATTAGCTTATGGTTAAATCACTTTCAGTTGCTTAGATTAGAATAGGAGGTTTGTAATTCACTGGAGCTCCAAGAAAAGGTTGTTAGTGCCTTCACTGCCATCTCTGTTTAGGGATTGGGGTGCAGTCTATACCAACCACCAAAAAAACGCAGTCTTTTTCCACTTTTATGCAAGCTGCAACACAGTAGTTTTAATCATGGATCCTTCCATGCATTTTTCTCTTGAGCCATACTTCTTCATTACAATTCCATGCACGACTTTTCTTCATGATTTACATCGTTGTTCATTGGTTTAATAGCACAGGTTAATGGATTCTCGTTTTTGGTGCAAGACATAGGTAATTTGTTTTATTTACACTTCTCAATATCATTCCACTTCCTTCTTCTTCTTCTTAACCATGCCTAAAGCCACCTACTCGACCTCTGTTCAGCTCGTTCACCTTCCAACTCTTCCATTGCCCACGTAGCTCCATCTTTCTGACCTTTCGTTGTTTCCATCCTTCTATTCACCAACCAACTCCGTGCACTCTCTCTCCATCTTATTTCTCTGCCCTTGAGCCATCACAAGCTCCATCTCCACCTTACCTATCCACCTATACCGCTCCATCACCTCACCATCACCCAAAACACCCACGGTAGAACATCTTGTAGAAGTTAGCAGATTTCCTGTAGAATTCCTTAGTTTCCTGTAGGATCCCGTGCAGACATCCTGTAGAAGCCTGCAAACTTGGTTGCCGAGCACCTGAACGTTGTAGACTTCTGTGGACTGATGCTAGGGACCCTCCGGGACCTCTCCTAGCCCTCCTGACCTTTCCCAAGCTTTCTCTTCCTTCGCACCACCTCTGCACAACCAAACCCTAATAAGAAACAAAACCATAATCGCTCCAACCACTTAAGCAAAAATACAAAAACAATGTTCTTTTTCATGGAAGTAGTTTGAGTTCATGCATTTCACATCATTAGAAGTAATGGCATCAATTTTAGACATTTTCACTCTCACTATTGGATCATAGAGGTTAAACTAGTCAGATTAGGGTTTACTAGGGTTTCCATGATTTGGTTGGCTTTCAGTTCATTTTTGCAAAGTAGATCAATTCCCCTTGAGATAGCCTTCGTCAATCATTTAGAAAGCTTCTTCTGAGAGCATATAGAAGTTGGCTTGAGCCCTAGCGGACTTGTGCCAGCTGACCAAGTGACAGCTGCGACAAGAGCTAGTACTTGTGCATACAGCACCGTCGCTTCCAAGTTTGTACGAACTACCGGGTTGATAAAATTAGAGATAGGAAGCTCCAGGAGTTGTAGCATTATTGCTACAATACTGGAGCCCACCAGTGTGTGTAGAGTTTGATGGTATTGATCTAAGGGTATTTTTAAGCTAATTTAATTCTAAGTTCTAAACTAACTCTATGCTATTGTAATCTAATGGAAAAATAATACATCTAGTCTACGCTAACCCGGGGTATTTTCTTCTATTATGCGATCTAAAAAGATTTCGAACAATAGCTGGTAATAAAGATCATTCAGCTATTATAAGAATATAAATCAATGAAGATAAACCATTCTGCATAAGAAGTTAGGCAAAACAGTTGTGAACAACATATCGCATAATTAGTTATTCATATGTCAAGCATAAACAAATGACTCCATCGTACAAAAGTGCCAAATGGTAATACACACATTCATACATTAACATATAAAGAACTCAGCTGCATATCACTTTAGGAATATAAGCAGAAATTAGCCAAGAGATAAAAGTACCATTTATGACTGATTTCACTAATAAACTTCAAGCAATAACGATTTATTTCTACTTGTTCTAATATCTGCTAAGAGTACAGAAGTGCAACATTAGTAACAGACATTAAAATGCAAACATAAATAAATTTCGATCCATCTATTCATCAAAAACCTCCTCTGAGGGTGCAGAAGTGCATGTTCTGAGGATAAGTTTTTTGACAGATTTCCGGACCCTTCTCCAAATGCCATGAGAAGGGTTAAATACTACTAACTAATTAATCTTAATTACACAAATTTAGGGAACGGCTTCAAATGACCGCCCTTTTACTAAAAGCAAATTTATTTCTAAAAATCAAATCTAGTTTCTAACCGTTTCTGTATCTGTTCTTTAGTGCTGTAAGCAATGCGCTGTTCGCCCTGAAAGAGTCGGCTGGTTGTCCTTTCCTTTTGTTCGAGCTTGAAAATTAGAAATGACAAGAGCT
Organism: Pinus tabuliformis; assembly: GCA_031772625.1. Classification (NCBI taxonomy): domain Eukaryota; kingdom Viridiplantae; phylum Streptophyta; class Pinopsida; order Pinales; family Pinaceae; genus Pinus; species Pinus tabuliformis. The sequence goes on along the minus strand of CM062817.1, from coordinate 196,203,191 downwards.
GGCACCTCTTTCTGATAGACTAGAAGATATTTTCGAAAACCTTTCTCTAGTTGGGTGTATTCGCTGTGCGTACACTTAGTACAACCCAGTTTCTTTTCGAACTGATTTTGCTGTTGCTATTTTGGTTTCCAGTCGTGCGAATGACTCAATGAGTTAGGAGTCGCGCTGTATGGACAATCCCCTGTTTCAAGAATTGTTTCCATTCTTTGTTCCAGGCTTTCCTGGAGCGTCTTCCTTCTCTTGCACTTCTTTATCTGCTTTACCAAGTCTGAGCTTCAGGATCTTTTGTAAACACGCTGCTTTTGTGCGCCTTTGACTCTGAGTCTTGGACAGTCTATTTTCATCAGTGCCTGTTGGGTGATACTCTGGAATCCGTGGTTCTGCTGCATGCGACATCCATTTGCGGAGGCATCTTCTCTCTGTTGTCTTATTGGCGCTTTTCCCTTTTCCTTAGATGTTTCCTGCATATAGATTTATATCAGTCGCATGTCTTGCAGTTTACGCAAAGAAGAAGGGAAATGACGAAAAGATTGACATGAAAGCATTAAATTCTAATGAATGCGTAATTCTGACATTCATCATGACTTGACTCTTCGATAAATGCGATGCAATCATTTCTGGATACTCAAGCATGCGGTCATTAATTTCCCTTAAGGTGCGCGTTCAATTTTGGGTCTACCGTGTATGTCGGAGAATTCTTGCGATGAGTCTTTTCTTCGATTGGTATCATAGTATCGAGGGCTGCGACGTCATTAAGTGTTATCACAGATCGCAGATATCGCAGATCGCTAATATCGCAGATCGCAGATATCGCATATTTCGTTCAATTGCTTACGCTGCTTCATGCGACGCTTGCGATGTGCGATGTCGCATATCGGCGGTCGGCGGTTCCTTAAGGTTTTCTCTTTAAGAGCGGTTTGAATGTATGCGACGCGATGAACTTCGCGTCGCTTCTTCGCAGCTTTGCTTTTCGCATTTAGGAAGCGCTTCACTCTCTCTTCGCGATGCGATCAAGCCTTAGGGAGAAAAATACAAAAACTTTAACAAAAATATTTTTTTGGATTTTTTGTTCAGGGTCCCCCCTTTGCTTGGTGTTATTGCTAATATCAAACAAAGAGGGGGGGGTTGTTGGTGACCACAACAGGACTCATGCCATCTTATTAGTTGTGAGTGTAGCTAGAAAGAGAGTGTTACCAAACAAATAGAGGGGAGACTTGTTTGAGGCCTAAGTGAGTGTTTTTATTCTTGGAAGAAACATCTAGGCAATAGTACCTATGAATAAAGACACTCCAAAATTTACGTTGTGGCATTTGTCAACCAATACATGAGGGGAATTTTGATGTCTAAAATGGTCACCCTAAGGAGAATAATAAAGTAATAGTTAAAATAATAAAATAATACTTAAGAATTTTAAATTAAAGAAAGGAAACTGCATTTTTTTGTATTTTTTACTTATCTTCTTATAGATTTACTCAAATGAAAAGTGTAGACACCCATTGGATGTGAAATTGAATTCCACATCTAACTAGTACCCACGTTGCATACTTCTAAGTAATGTAACACTTTCCCCACCCCTTTGGACTTCCTAAGCTAAATGGGAGGTGTTATATTTAATTAACTTGACCTCCATGGTCTCATTATGAAGGCAAGGTTATAAAAATCCTTCTTTCCTAAATTTATTTGAATTAAATTTGGAAAAAATCGTTGTATTTGGCTCACTTAGAGCTTTTCGACAGTATAAAATTTACCTCAATTCCATGCCGAGATCAATAGTCATGCCCATTTAAAGTTTAGTCCTTTAACTTATGCCACATAGGCAAAGACTTACTATGTAGCACTATCGTGACATCCACATGGAACCCACGTGGTAATGCCACCCCACCTACATGATTCCATGTCACTCTCAGCAAAGTCATAGCTATGAATAATTCCTTGTCTCACCTCCCACATCACCTAGCCCTTGGGCTCCACGAATCTAGCCCTTAGTGAGTTTGCAATGAAAATATGTTCTATTTGGCTTATAGGGAAATTGGTGTTCCCACATTTTATTACATGGCGAACAGTTCAGACCACGAGATATGTCCATTCAACCAAAAAGCATTTGAATGTATGAATCATCAAGTACTAGCACCTTTTTCTTTTTCTGAAATTGTCCTCTGTTGACAGTGTTGGGTCCCACCAAAATATAGGGTGTCTCCTTGATATGATGTCTTAATTAGACGTTTCATCCTAAATTAAAAGTGAATATTTCATGAAATGATTTGCAAGCTAATTTATGTCTTTTAGGTAATGGATTGTGATTGCAAAAACACAAAAAATTATGTAAATTTGTAAAATTTAAACTGTTAGAAATGGACAAACATGCAACATCAAACACATCAAATTGATAATGAAGTTCACCCCTCTTGGCCTACATCCCTAGGTTAAACTTCCAATTGGTGGATTTTTTATTTATGTTCTCAAACGATCAATACATCATCATAGAAGCTTCTATATGCAAAAATAACACCGTAATTGCATCCAGATTCCCAAAATCGTGTCTCAAGGCTCTTCTTAGGCTAAAAAAGGTTCTAAAATGAGCAAAAAAACATTTTTTTCCAAAACTGGTCTTCAACCTCCACAATAAAAACTCTCGACCCTATCAAACTTGCATCAAAGTGGTGATAGGCAAGTTGGTGGGCGCGTTGGAGTGGTAAGGCAAAGGTCACGGTGTCAACCTGCACCTCCACCTGTTGTTTTTGTGGATTAGAGTAAATATATTAATTTGTTTCTTTACAGGCTCTGGCCATGCCCGAATCTAGCCCCTAGTTTTCATGTGATACCTCATGGTCTCAGGCCATGGGCGTGGGTGGTACGCCACGTGCCCTAACTTCCTAGTCCTACTCTGATGGTCTCGTGTTATAGTCAACGACTAAGAGTTGTCAACTTTCCACCACTTATTCCTTAGCTCCCTTCCCTTTACGGTTGGTCATTCCATTTGAATGTGACCTGTGGCTGGGCCAGTTAGGTGCACATACTAGCATGACCTTTCCCACTACAGTTCCACTGTTTGAGAGGAAATATAAGGCATTGGTCCTAATATAACAAGAAACATGTCTGGCACAATGGTACATCAACGAATTTGTTTGCAGAAAGTCACGGGTTTGACCCTCACAAAGTGAAACTAAACAAAATTTTGACAAATAACAAAGGGTCACATGGCCTTCCTCGATTTGGCCGTGTGGTGAATTTTGGTTGGGCCAAGCAGCGAATTTTGATTGGGCCACGCAGTGTAATAGGGTTGGTCCAAATTCAACCAATCAACTACACCCAAACGGTGCTTCCTACATGTGCCACGCCTCAATCCTTTGATTTTATCTAGTACTCACTGGTTATTGGATGACATCAACACTACGTCATCCTAGAGATTTCCCCATGGAATCTATACCTTACACAATTAATAGAGATTGCCCCATGGCATCTATACCTTACACAATTAACCCTGCAAATTTGTTTGTTTATTGTTTGCCAAAAAATTTAGAACATGATAACGTCCACATACGGTGTGAGATTGATGCAATTCAATAATGGTTGGCATGAGAATGACGAGATTTATGATTTGGTGCTTGTTTCTTGATATTTTGAGCACTTTCATTTTTAAGCATATTTTTTTATCCCCTAGATCAACTTCACACTATTTAGTGTAGGATCCCCATTCGGAAATGTGGCCTCACTACCATGTATTTAAATATTTTGCTTGGCTACAATAGTTAGCATAAGACAAAAACACACATGTACTTTTTAGTGAGAAAGTACGCCTTGTGAAATGTTCAATTGCAAAATGTATCAAGGTTCTTTGATCAGAAGGGAATAAAAGTGAGCCTTTAGGAGAAAATTGATAGAACTATTCTAGTAAATATACATGCAAATACATATGAAAAATTGGTTAGCCATCTAGGGAAATATTTTGCATATACATAATGGTCGTTAAAGCAATTACAATGCACATTCAATAATATAAGCATCAAAGCCAATGAAATAGTTCATTTTATTTAGTACATAAGAATGTGAAAATATACCATAAACATCCCACGAATAGTTTTACAAGATTCACGATACATGTATGAAAGTGTATTGGCTCAATGAGATTCAAATATTAAGTGAAATTTTGATTATATATTGATACAATGAAACACCACTCGCTTCGATAGTGGAGCATTGAGCCACTACACTCTCTCCAAAACAACTATCTTTCTCTCTAATGCCTAGTTGGAGAAGCCAAGATGAAAAGTTCCTTCTTTGAGTTATGAGGGTTCTTTTATAACAAGAGGAATAACCTTCCACATCACATGACTCTTGAACTTCCCTCATGACTCTTTGACTTCTAATCTGACCTTTGGACTTCTCTATGACTTTTCGACTTCTATATGACTTTTGGACTAATCCATCTAACTCTTTTGTCCATATGTGACTCTTGGACTTCCACATATTTACATTTAAAGTATTTCCCGAAATTACATCATCATTTCCACATCATCCTTTGATGAGTACATGACAAGTCATTGACACTGATGACTTGGGCCAAAAGTGCCTTGTACATAGATTTCTTTGAGAAGTGACAACATTGCCACTATGTACTCAATACCGGTAAAATATCTTGCACTAAGATTTCCTTCTACCCTTTAAAGGGTCTTGAGAGATTATGGACTCTTCATGAGTCACTCTCATCATCAGAATCCATTGTTCTTCCAACTATTGCAACATGGTACCTTTGTGCATTTTGTCTTCAAGATGCTTCCTTAGGTAGTATTTCTTGAAAAATCTCCTCTCATATATTTTCCATGCTTTATTGAACACCTACATAAATAAATCACAAATGGCAAGCAAACATTAGCCCAAAAATCTCCTATTTTATCTCGCTTCATCCAAAATTTCAGTCTGTGGATCAACAATGCATAGAGGAAAGAGAGAGATACCTTCTCAGTGTAAGCCACACTTGGAAGAGATAGGAGGGGCTTCACTACTCACTGAGACTATGCTAGGTGCAACTCTGGAGGAGGACGAGGCCTCATGGGCATAGGGCGCAATTCCAATCGATATGCCAACATGACTATGCACTGAGAATGTGCCATGTGCTAGGGAGGATGCAAGGCACAACGGAAGGCACCATTTACTACTATAAGTGCACAGTGTGCTCATCTCGGAGACAGAGGCAAGGATGGTGCAGTGAGGGAGGAAGATAATGGTTTGCTGGCTAGAAATGCGTTGTGCACCGGAGGGAGAGGGAAGGGTTAGGCTGGTGCATGACAAAGTTCTATCCGACTAGGAGGGTCCCCAATAGGCCTTAAAATTGCATAGTGCACTCTTCCTATCCTAGAGGGTAGGCTTGAAAAGTTAGAAAAATGGCCAAGTCGGGAAGGGCGAAACATGGAAAAAACAATGAGTTAGGGGTATAATAAAGCATGACACATCTAAAATCATTAGTAAAACTTAAAGAGGACCTAATAATGAAAAATTTACATCAAAAATCTAGTTCATAAACACTATTCGACTGTAACAGACATAGTGTGTGCAGTTGCATCCAAATATTGTTGTTTTGTAGCTAGAAAATTTGCAATGACTCCAAGTGCGTTATAACTACTCTTGATTATCCAAAGACACTTATGAAGGAACATGGACAATTGAAACATGTGTAGAAACATAAGGTGACACTTGACGACCAAATTCGACACTTCACATGATAGGAGGTAGGCTCCAAAATTTGAATATAGAAATACTTTGGAGGGTGTTGTAGTAGCAACAACACACTCGAATATCTTGGTTGACCCACTAATCTGGGCCTCGCTAGCTTTGCCCCCAATAGGGACCCACCTCAGATACATGGCTCATCCTTATTTCAAATGCATCCATCGTAATCTAGATATGGTTCCTCCATGGTGTTTTTCTACGTCGAATCTTCCATAGTTATAGATTACCCCTTTTATGAATGTATTTGGCTCATCTCAAATATGACTCTACCATGGCATTTAACTTGTCATTTATTTTGAACATATGGATTTTGAGATATACTTGGATTAGTTGAATTTGGATTGAATATAAGGGAAACTTATGCCTTATTCAAAATTGGATTTCCTTAAGGATTTCATAATCCTTTTAGGAAACTTGCTAAGGTTCTCCTAGGAGCTTGGCTTTGCCGAGAATGCCCAAATTTACGTGAATACGTTCTCATGCCGACCATAATTAGAATAAGTGATAGACATAGATAAAATAAAACCACAAAGCTATAAATATGCCTAGAATTAGGCCTTGAAACAATCTAATCCATGGCTAACTACACTCTGTAATTCCAAACTACAACAACACTAGATACTTCAAAGATTAGATCTGAGCAACTTCATCATATCCCTTGATGCACCGTAAAAGAAAGACAAATGATCAATCATATAAAACAAAAATCCATGCTATCTCTTAGCATGTGATACAAAAATATTTAATAGTAAAATTTCCTTGATTATTAAGCATATAGACTCCTTGATAGTTATAACACCCAAAATATAGACTAACAAACACCATAACAAACTAACTCGGTTCATTAAGCAATCATACCTAATTATTTGAGAAACTCTGCAAATCAAAAATATATTAGCAATTGCATGGATCTATGAGTCTCTCACACCATGAGAATATTCACACAAAGCATCTCATTTCAATTACATAAGAATACAAATTCCTTCATTAAAAATGCAAATATAGTCATTGTTATATAAAAATTGTTGAAAATAGAAACAAGACATGTTAAAAATAGCATCTAGAAATTCTAATTTAATTTTTCCTTGAATTAAATTGGGAATTGATTTGTAATTCTATTCTCATAGGAACTTGTAATAGTTAACTAAGTTAATTTGACTTAGTTGGCTTAGGAAATTCGAGTTGGAAGTCTATCTAGAGTCATGTAGAGTGTTCCCAAAATTTAAGGGGCCTAGGTTGAGTTATTTTGAGTTGTAATTCATTAACTTGGTCTAACTGAGTTTTTGATGTAGGAGCATCCTCCTTCATAAAATCATTGTATATTTGGTTCACTTAGGGGGTGTGATGTTTTTAGTTTATTTGTATATTTTTAATAAATTGAGTGGAAAATATGTGTGAGGTTTTAATTGTAAATATTCTCAATTATGAGAGAATATGAGTGATGATAGACTTGTAAGGATCTCATAGAGATCTTAGGGATTAGGGGATCCTAGAATAGAGGGTTAGTTGAGTTAAAAGTGGAATTAGAGGAATTTTAGGATTTGGATGAGAGATTTTAGGGATCAAGAGAGATATTGTTGGAGTTTGTTAAGGGATCTAGAACCTACTTGGGTTCTAATATGTTTGTATAAGTTTAGAGGAGCCCATGAGGCATGGAGGGACAGAAGTGTGAGAGTGAGGAATGTGAATAATTCTCCTGTAAATATTTTATTTATAATAAATTATTTCTGAGTTTTGTTTGTGGATACATATTGTGTAGACTTTAATGTTATGGGTTGATTTATTTTTTAGGCCTTAGCTTTGTTGTGTGGGCCCATAACCCACAGGTCTGATGATCATGAAGATTTGCAACTTTGCTACATCAAAGTGTTATCAGAGTCACTGTTTCTCAAAACCAGTGATTTAAATTCAATGTATCGCATGGAATTGATTTGATGCGTTGAATTTTGACCAAGTGTGCCACCAATTCCTTACAGCATAGTTTGCAATATTCTATGTGAAGGAAATTAGTGATTTGTTTAATGGTGTGATCCATAGCGTGTTGTTCCACATCGTGTGCTCCACGACATATTGTTCCAAAAGTTTCTTGGAAAGTATTTCTGCAATCATTTTAGGAGAAGGTATCATTTATGCCTGTATAAATGATCTCTCTTCTAGCCACTGGCATCATTCTTAATGAAACTCAAGCTCCAAATAGCCATCGAGGAAAGGACGGAGAAGATTATGAGAATAGATTTTGGATTAATTCAGATTTAGATCCTCAAGAGTTTCAAAAACCTTGCAAGTAGAGAGTTCATCATAATAAACTGGCGATCTCTGTGTTCAAAGTATTAGCTGAAACAATTTTAGTGACTTAAAGTCTACAGATTCAAAATATTCACATGGAATGTCGAGGGTTAACCTCAGCAAATTGGAAACAACAACCTTTGGAGATATTGGAAGCACTTTAATTTTGTTGAAGTAATTGCAGGATTTGTGCAGGCCGCAAAGCGATTGAAGATAGTTTGTGGTTAGATCCATGCTTCGGTGAAGGGTAAATATATATCATAAAAATAAAGTTGAGAGCTATGAGGGATTTATATAAGACTTTTTAAAGAAGTTAGGTTCTTTGTTTTAAGAATTTTTGTAAAGGGTTGTTGAAATAAGATTATTGAGTCATGAAAAGAATTATAATTGTGAAGTCAATGTTTAAAGTTTGAGTTAAGTCAAGATAGAGTTTAAAGTCCACCATTAATTATTGAGTTATTGTACAAAAGGTTACATTCTTGGTTGTAACTGACACCCAAGGTCCATTAAAAGTTGACGTCAAATTAAAGTCTGGGTGAAAAGAAAATTAAGAGTCATAAAGTCAAGTCAAGTTAAAAGTTTAAGTCTTTAAATGTAATGGGTGCATGATTGGCGGAGCTCGACACCCAAAGTCTCGTTAAAGTGTTAGTTGTTGCAGGTGACATTGAATAGGATAAAGTTCACCATAGAAGATGAAGAAAGAGATCAAGGAATTGAAAGTGCGACTTGAAATACTAATAGAATGGCTACAAGGAAATGAGAATGAAGACCGAAGACATGGATGGAGAATGAGGAAATGGGTTAGATGGAACCTATTGCAAAAGAAATGGAATGCCAAGCTGATAAACAAGTTCAGAGAACTTAAACAAATACATATTGCTTTTTTGGAAAAGGAGAGACTCAAAGGAATTGCTGAAACCCAGAAAGTCCATTGTGAAAGATTGGTGCTTGAAGCATCAAATGAGGTTGAAAGATCTTGTATTTTAAAAACTGATAGCTTGTTTGTGGATGCATGAAATGTTAAAGATGCTGAAGGTGAAAAAATAATTGAAGTTGTTGATAATAATCAAATAATTTCATATGTTAACATGAGTAATATCGCAGCAGAATTAAAATTTCTAGAAGAATCGTTGGATAATCCAAAGTTAGAATTTGACAATATGCCCTCAAATCAACAAATTTGGTGCAATGGAAGCATAGAGAATGATAACAAAGTTGAAATTGAAGAAATGGAAATGTTGTTGGAACATGAACATATTGCACATATGGAAGAAAAATGTTCAAATGAAGAACCTGAATGTAATCATGATGAATTGTTATTCAGATCTTGTAAACAACATCAGGAAGAAAGACTGAAGCACCAACAACAAAATAGAGTTTGGAATCCTGGAGGTAGCAAGTAATTGAGACTTGTAGCTGTCACTTTACTACAAAAAAGTGACAGACCTCATAGACAGGAGTCTATGAATTTCTCTTTTCTACATCGAGAGTCTCATGCAGGAGCATCCCGCTTCAGAAAATCATTATATATTTGATTCACTTAGGGGGTGTGATATTTTTAATTTATTTGTATATTTTTAATAAATTGAGTGGAAAATATGTGTGAGGATTTGATCGTAAATATTATCAATTACGAGAGAATATGAGTGATGATAGACTTGTAAAGATCTCATAGAGATCTTAGGGATTAGGGGATCCTAGAATAGAGGGTTAGTTGAGTTAAAAGTGGAATTAGAGGACTTTTAGGATTTGGATGAGAGATTTTAGGGATCAAGAGAGGTATTGTTGGAGTTTGTTAAGGGATCTAGAACCTACTTGGGTTCTAATCCATTTGTATTAATTAAGAGGAGCCCATGAGGCATGGAGGGAGAGAAGTGTGAGAGTGAGGAATGTGAATAATTCTCCTGTAAATATTTTATTTATAATAAATTATTTCTGAGTTTTGTTTGTGGATAGATATTGTGTAGACTTTAATGTTATGTGTTTATTTATTTTTTAGACCTTAGCTTTGCTGTGTGGGCCCATAACCCACAGGTCTGAAGATTGTGAAAATTTTCAGCTTTGTTGCATCAGTTATAGTGAGTTAAACTAGTTCAAACTATTGGAGGAACTTCTAGGAGGTCTAGTAGTGGGGATAGGCACAAGTACATCCTCACTACCACACCAGTTAACTGAAGATTCACTCAAAAATAACTCATGCATGTGAGTTCAGAGGAAGACCCAGTTGATATTAGAGTTCAAGGACAATGTACTATCAATTGTATAATTTTCCGAGTTGTATAGATGGTGCATGTAATCACATGAGGGCCTATGGATGGATTGCAAAATCATGGGTGGAGAATTTCCTAATTAAGTATGGGCTCATTCTCTTAGGAATTGTGCAAGGAAGTACGGGTTTGGCACGCATCAAATTTTGGCTATTTGTTGGCTTGAGTTGGTTTGTGAAGGAGAGAGATATATTGTACTTGTGTAGGAATCATTCAGGGTTGAACAAGCATTGTATTTTCTTCTCGGATATTATGGTTGATGAAATATAGATAATCGGGGTTTTTAGTAGTTTATTTCCCCACAAAAATATTGTGTTATGTGCGATTTATATTCTTCTTTTTCTGCTTATTATTTGCATCGATCAATTTTGGTGTCCATTGAAGAGTAGATTAGATTCTTGTCTTGTGTTTTAATATATCACATAGGTTGTTGAATCTACAAGTAAAAATATACATGGTATCAGAGCTGAAGACAATATAGAAGATGAGAAATCGAGTTTCTTGTGTAGGTGAAATTGAAATTTGCAAGTTCATACTTCAAAGTTAGTAATATGTCATTCTATAGTTTGAGACTTGAGTATGCCCTAGAAGACAACTCAAATTACGTAGCTTGGAAGGATAGAATGGAGGAAGTCCTCAAAGACAATTACCTCAAGGAATTCATAGATCATGATATTCCAAAGCCTCGAGCATCTCATGCTAAACATTTGGCTGAATGGAAAAGTGTGTGGCAAAAGTGAGAAGGATTATCCTAGAAGGAGTTTGAGATAACATTGTCTGGAATCTCCATAGTAAGGACACTCCATTTGAAATGTGGAAGGAATTGACGAACCTGCTTCAAAATAGAAGTGACCATAGGAGGTTGGAATTGAAGGACAAACTCATAAAGATCAAGATGGAGAGGGGAGACTCTATTCCAAAGTAATTGACCAAGTACACCCATTGTCGGGATGAGCTTGGAAGTGTTGGGATTAGTGTTGCCAAAGATGACCTAGTGAGTGTAACACTTCTAGTATTTCCAAAGAGCTGGCGCAGTGTTGAAAAGTGTGAAACAAGAAATGCTTGTTGAGAGTGCAAAAAGATGATGGATCTTAGTGAAAAGAGTCACCTTCACTAAGTGGGCCCGCAGGCTATTTTTGGCGCAAGTCTATTTTTAGACTATGTCTATTTTTAGACATATGGATCATGTCTATGGATTGCATGTTGTTTATGGATGATTGGTCAAGTTGGGAAAAATAGATGGACTTCTATTTTTGATGAAAGTGTGAGTGATCACAGTGTGAGTGATCAAAGTCTATTTTTAGACTCGCTATCAAAAATAGAAAAGTCAAATATTATTGTCTCATAATAATATTTGGACTATAAACTTGATCTTATTCTCTTGGAGCACTTTAGTTTGAGCTACAGAGGTGGCACCTGCAGCTGTCAGAAGGAAATACGCTTTTCTTATGAGTGAGTTGAGTTGTTGCATGCATGACTTCAATTAGAACTCAATCAGTTGAGTTTGGTGGAGTTGATTGTGGAGTTGATGGAGTTGTGTTCAGTTTGACTTGGTTAAAATAGTTTTAGTTAGTCTAACTGCAGATAGAATAATGATGAGCTGTTAAACTAATTATTAACTCATGATGTAACTAATGAATACATCAGTTAACTCAGTTGCATGTCATTGCATGTTCAGTTCAACAGGGACAGGTGGTAGAGAATCAGATTGCTATCAGTTGTGACTATAGTTGTGCACCAGATCTTGCACAATCAAGGGATTGAGTATGCCAATGAGTTTGCTCACGTATTTGCCCAGTATTGTAGCCTTTACTCACGTCCAACAAAGTGTGAGTGATTATTTTGAGGTGAAATACGAGTTTGGTAAGCCATTCTCATTAGTTCTTGAGCAGGTATTGAGCAGTGGAGGCAGGCAAGTAGTGGAATAGATTTGGAGATCAGATCTTAGTTGTATTGTGTGTAACAGGTGGAGCTGGTACTGGATTGCTTGTGATAAGCATTGTACTTTGTAATGTTACATGGTATCAATCATTAATATACAGATAGTTGGGGTTTTTAGCGAGATGCTTTCCCCGGGTTACATACTGTGTTAATGTGTGAATTCTCTTGATGTTTTATTGTTATTGATGCTGCTATATCGATGATCAACATAGAGGAGCTTATGTATTCTGTATGTATTCCGCAATAGTACATGATCAGGATAATATCTGTTGAATATGTGTTAAATTATTCAAAATTTCTACATGGTATCAGAGCGAGCTAGATAATTGTAGAAAAAGTTTCTACATGGTATCAGAGCTGCTTGATTTGTAGAAGAGATTTTTAGAGGATATCAAGCGAGGATTGATCATCAGATCTACTATTGAGGAAGTGTTTACATTCTATTTCTTCAGGCAGAGTCTGTAATCGGGCCAGGTAGCCTATGGATTCATCCTTCCCTTGGAAGGTGAGATATCCGGTGAATGCCCATATAGTCAATCTCTGTACGAGAAATATTGTGTTCTCACGAATCTTAGATCCGAGGTGGTTGAGTTGGCTGCTGGTGGAATTCGAATTTGCAGCAGTGTTTTCTTGGTGACAACACAACAATGTCTTTCAACGGATTGCGATTGGAGTATGCTCTTGAGGGCAGCTCAAACTATATTGCATGGAAGGACAGGATGGAGGCAGTATTGGATGATAACGGGTTGAAGGAGTTCATAGATACAGGTATCGCAAAGCCTACTAATGCTACTCAAGCTGATGCTTGGAAAAAGAAGATTGTAAAATGTCGAAGGATTCTGTTGGAGGGCGTGAAGGATCACATTGTGTCCAACCTCCATGGAAAGGCTACTCCATATTTGATGTGGAAATCATTAACAGAATTATTCCAAAGCAAGAGTGATCAGAGGAAGATCGTGCTCAAATATAAACTTAGAAACATCAAATGCGAGAAGGGTGACAGTATTCCCAAGTATCTCACGAAGTTCACTCAGTGTCGAGATGAACTGGGAAGTGTGGGGGTTATTGTCGATGATGAGGACTTGGTGAGCTTGGCTCTCCTTGGTCTTCTGAAGAGTTGGCATTCCTATCAGGACTCTATCAATGGTCGGGAGAAATTGCCAGGATGGGAAAAACTGTGGTCAGATCTTGTGCAAGAAGAGATTAGATGGAGCACCAGAGACAGTTCTTCATCCATGCAGGATGAGGACAACTGTGCCTTAGCGAGTAAGGCGAAGAAGGGGAAGGGGAAGGTTTCTCTTTCTGAATCTAGTTCTTCTAATGATGGGAAGAAGGTTGACAAGGCGAAGGTGAGATGCTTTCGTTGTCATGAGTTGGGTCATTATGCTACTAATTGCCCAAAGAAGAAGTCCAAGAAGGGATCCAGGGAAGGATCTGAAGGTGAGGCAGCCTCACTTGCTTCACAGTTTGAGTTGGACTTCACACTCTTCGCATGCATGGTTTCTTCCAATGATGGGAAGAAGGTTGACAAATCGAAAGTTTGATGCTTTCGTTGTCATGATGGAGACTTGGTGGTTGTGAGGGAGCATATATTATCTCTCAACATGTAGAGCCAAAAGAAGTCTTAGACAATTGTGGAGGAGCCACGATTGATGCAGCAGCTTCAGGAGGTTGTGGAGGAGCCACAACAGGGGAAGCTGAGAGGAGATCGAGTAGAGACATCTACTCATCTAGAGACCTCCAGTAGCGGGAAACTTTGAGCCAGGTGGGCTGAGGGATCGCATGCAGCCATACCTCCAGGTAGGAGGTGGGGTGATGTGGATTGATTGTCCCAAGGAGGAGGAGAAGGATCCTTGAGGTACCCAACCTCTTGGATGAGACCTTGCTACGGGAGCCCAGATGTGTAGTAGCAGGAATTGACTGACTAGGTAGGGACAGATGCGGATGGAGCGGCAGAGAGAGCGACAGTGCAGGGAATCCCAGGACAGCGCATAGCTAGCAGGCTGTAGCAATGCGAGAGGCACAAGTGTTTTGCATAGTGCTAGGTGGCATAGAGAGGTGTGCAATGGTGCGAGATGCATGGAGATGTTGCAGTAGCGCAGATGTCAGAGAGGGAGAACTTGTCAGCAGCAGGTAGATCTTCAGCATCAGAGGGTGTTTCTATCCCAACAGGGAGGTCAGTTGGGAGGTGCAGTGCAGATGCAATGCTGGGAGATAGAACCAGCAGCAGCACAGATGCAGTCAAAGATCAAAGTGACAGAGGCTAGAGCAGTCAGATACTAAAGAGCACAGAGATGTAGAGTTTCAGTTGACAGAGGCAATAGCAGTTAGAGACTTTGATGACAGAGCAAGTGGAACGGCCAGATGTGTTGCATGGAGAACATTCCAGAGTTACAGGATTGGGTTTGAGAGGAAGCCTTTCTTGTTGAGAGGGAGTGTTGAAAAGTGTGCAACAAGAAATGCTTGTTGAGAGTGCAACAAGATGATGGAGCTTAGTGAAAAGAGTCGCCTTCAGTAAGTGGGCCCGCAGGCTATTTTTGGTGCAAGTCTATTTTTAGACTATTTCTATTTTTAGACATATGGATCATGTCTATGGATTGCAGGTTGTTGTTTATGGATGATTGGTCAAGTTGGGAAAAATAGATGGACTTCTATTTTTGATGAAAGTGTGAGTGATCGAAGTCTATTTTTAGACTGGCTATCAAAAATAGAAAAGTCAAATATTATTGTCTCATAATAATATTTGGACTATAAACTTGATCTTATTATCTTGGAGCACTTCAATTTGAGATACAGAGGTGGCACATGCAGCTGTCAGTAGGAAATATGCTTTTCTTATGAGTCAGTTGAGTTGTTGCATGCATGACTTCAGTTAGAACTCAATCAGTTGAGTTTGGTGGAGTTGATTGTGGAGTTGATGGAGTTGTGTTCAGTTTGACTTGGTTAAACTAGTTGTAGTTAGTCTAACTGCAGATAGACTAATGATGAGTTGTTAAACTAATTATTAAATCATGATGCAACTAATGAATACATCAGTTAACTCAGTTGCATGTCAGTGCATGTTCAGTTCAACAGGGACAGGTGGTAGAGAATCAGATTGCTATCAGTTGTGACTATAGTTGTGCACCAGATCTTGCACAATCAAGGGATTGAGTATGCCAATGAGTTTGCTCACGTATTTTCCCAGTATTGTAGCCTTTACTCACGTCCAAAAAAGTGTGAGTGATTATTTTTAGGTGAAATACGAGTTTGGTAAGCCATTCTCATCAGTTCTTGAGCAGGTATTGAGCAGTGGAGGCAGGCAAGCAGTGGAATAGATTCAGAAATCAGATCTGAGCTATATTGTGTGTAACAGGTGGAGCTGGTACTGGATTTCTTGTGATAAGCATTGTACTTTGTAATGTTACATGGTCTCAAACATTAATATACAGATAGTTGGGGTTTTTAGCGAGATGCTTTCCCTGGGTTACATACTGTGTTAATGTGTGAATGCTCTTGATGTTTTATTGTTATTGATGCTGCTATATTGATGATCAACGTAGAGGAGCTTATGTATTTGTATGTTTTCCGCAATAGTACATGATCAGGATAATCTCTGTTGAATATGTGTTAAATTATTCAAAATTTCTACACGCAGTTACCAAGACTATGTTAATGGGAGGGAGAGGCTACCATAGTGGGAGTGTTTATGGTCTGACTTGGTAGAAAAAGAATTTTGGCATAACACCTGAGATGAGACCTCTTCCAAAGAAGTGAAAGAGGATTTTGCATTAGTCAGCAAAGAAAATAGAGCCAAAGGAAATAATTTCCAAGGAAAGGAGGGCGATAAGAAGAAGGACTTGTCGAACATCAAGTGTTTTCACTCTAATGAGTACGGGAACTATCCATGGATTGGCCACAAAAGAAAGCAAGAAAGAAGGAGCTTGCAGTAGAGGCAACAGGTGAAGCTCTAGCTTCACAATTCGAACTTGATCTCTCTCTCATTGCATTCATGGCCATCATTCTAATGGGAATCATGTAGTATCTCGACAGCGGTGCCTCGTTCCATATGAGTGAATTTGAGGAGAAAGACCTAAAGCAAAACATAGATTTTGGAGATGATGGGAGGTATAACACGACCAACATTGGTACAATTACCTTTCAGAGGGTGTCTAGCTCCCCTCTCATAATCACATATGTGATGTATATTCCAGGACTAAAGAAGAATCTTGTTTTTGTTGCGGTATTAGAATATTGTGGCTACGATGTGATTTTTAGCAAAGGAAAGGTTTTCCTTAGACACATCTCCAATGGACAAGCGAAATAGATCATTGTTCAAGTCAAGAACCAATATGCACTTAAGGTACAAGATGCATGAAAATATTTGAGGAGAAAGGAAAAGGTTAAAGAATTGGTGGTTAAGAGGGAGATTGAATTACCTCTCAACGTGCAGCCCTAGAAGAAGCCTCATAAGCAACCCCAGAAAGTTATGGAGCAGCCATAATTAAAGAAGCACAGAGGAAACCAAGTGGAGAAATCCACTCAAGCAGAGACCTCTGTAGGGGTGATTTTGAGCCAAGTTACCAGAGGGAGCACATGCAGCCATACCTCTAGATGAGAGGTGGGGTGATGTGAAGTAAAAGTCCCAAGAGTGCATAAATTTGGGCAAGGTCCATTGAGATGTTTTGTCTCATGGATCATTACCTCGATACATGAACGCACCATACACAGTATTAGGATGGATCACTAGTAGTTGATGCAGTTAGATGTCAGAGTGACAAAAGTAGAGACTAGCAATAGCCAGATACTGGGGAGCACAAAGAAGAGTTGGAAGTAGTGCAAGTGGCACAATGTAGATGCAGCAGAAGTGTAAAGTTTTCACTAGACATTGTAGGAGCTAGTAGCATTCAAAGACTTTGGTGACCAATGCATCATATTGATTCAAGTTGGATTCTTTTTTAGTTTCATAAATTGCAGTAGCAACAACACTAGAGATAAGTGTTGCATGCACAACATTCCAAAGGTACTAGATCATGATAGAGTTGAATTCCTTTCTTGTTGAGAGGGAGTGTTTAAATTAACAAGAGGAAATGTTAAAAATAACATCTATAAATTCTAATTTAATTTTTCCTTGAATTAAACTGGGAATTAAATTGTACATCTATTCTCATAGCAACTTGTAATAGTTAACTAAGTTAATTTGACTTATTTGGATTAGGAAATTCAAGTTGGAAGCATATCTATAGTAATGTACAGTGATCCCTAAATTTTAGGGGCCAAGGTTGAGTTGTTTTGAGTTGTAATTAATTAACTCAGTATAATTGAGTTATATTCAATTAAACTAGTCCAAACTGTTCGAGGAACTAGTAGGAGGTCTAGTAGTGGGGAAACACACGAGTGCATCCTCACTTCCACACCAATTAACTGAAGATTCAATCATAAATAACTCATTCAAGTGAGTTCAAAGGAAGAACCAATTGAGATTAGAGTTCACGAAGAGTGTACTATCACTTGTATCATTTTCCGAGTTGTAGATATGGTGCATGCAATCAGTTGAGGACTTATGAATGAATTGCACAGTCATGGGTGGATAGCTTCCCAATTAAATATGGGATAATTCTCTCAGGAATTGCATAAGGAAGTAGGGGCTTGGCATGCAGTATATTTGGCTAAATGTTGGCTTGAGTTGGTTTGTGAAGGAGAGAGATAGATTGTACTTGTGCAGGAATTGTTGGTGTTTGAAAAAACATTGTGTTTTCTTCTCAAATCTTCTAGTTAATGCAATATTTACTTTCCCTATAGAAATATTGTGTTATGTGCGATTGATATTCTTCCTTTTATGCTTATTTTTTTCATCAATCAAATTTTCATTCCGCTGAAGAGTAGAGTAGATTATTGTCTTTTTATTTAGCATATCACATAAGCTATTGGATCTACAAGTATAAAACTACAACAACAATATTTATAATTCAATTGTAACAAGTGTACAAAGAGAATATATGTAAGAAAATTATCTTATAATCTTTAGTGACTGACAATTGATGGAGGGAATTCATATCTCCACCCAACCATAGGACAGCTACACATTAATAGTTATTATAGCTAACCACCTTGAACCGAAATTCAGAGTCCAAGGAGTTATTACTTAGGAGTATTCTCACCAATAACGAGTTAACAAATGGTATGAAGAGGAGTACACTTACATGTGGTCTATCAACTTCATCCAACGGTAACACCATAATGAATCTCTATCCTAGTATAAATCAAGGACATCAATGTATCCAAGGCTCAGTGCGTTACAACTCACTTCCAAGAGAATGAATACACTATGTAGGTCGTTTATTAGATGGCTTCTCTATCTAGGACTATAGGAGTCAATAACACACTATCTAGGTTCTTTATCAGCTTAATGGATTAGAAAATAAGTGGTCTTTTAGTCCTTTCAGCCAACACCTAGGTGTTTCATCGTATTAAGTGGTTTATAATCCAAAAGTAGCTCCCCAATGGATTATCATCCACACGGCTAACACTAAATGCCTCAACTCCACTAAACTCTCATTTCCAACTGATTCATAGGAATGGACATTGGGATCAAGAAAACGAAAATATTGTTATCCCAAACATCGAACATATGCTAGAGAAAGTCTATTTCTCCTTGGTTAATCCACGTCCATTGTCAATTTTCACACTATACATTTTGTTTCCTTACATGTTAATTTTTCTCTCTCATATAAGTTCTCTCTTACTCGATACCACTACACAATATATCTTCCCTTGTATGTTGCCTCCCTACACCATATCTCTCGTCTTCTTTACTTCATTTTAATTTTCCTATGTGTGTTAGCCACGCCCACACTTTCCATGATAACCATGACTCCATGGGCTCATCCTTCACTTAAGAAACTCCTCCCAAATTCAATGTTTTCACCAAAAATTCCATTAATTCATTAGTGAAATAGGTGATGAAATTAATACAATGGATTTGGATTACAAGAAACTCCTCCTCCTCAGATATTTAAATTCATGTCCACTCTTCTTTGCCAATAAATATTTTTTCCATATTATTTACATGAATTACAAATAATAGAAATATTTACAAGAGGGGTAGAAAAAATGGCTATCATAGACCCCAGACCCTATACCCAAAAACAAAATTCACAACAAGTTTTATATACGTAGCTCCTTCACTTTTATATTTGCCTAGCCAACAAAAAAAAATGGGTATGATACCATCATTTTATTAGCCATTTTCCAAGTGCCCTCATCTGGTCCAAGGTGTTTCTAATACACCCTGATCTACTTGATTTTAGAGTGTGATCCATGTCTGATCCAGAATGCATAGTCGCTTTGACTCGAATTCTCCCATAGATTCCACCTATATCATAGATGAATCAACAACATGATTAGTATCATGCATGTAATTTTTAAGCAAGTAGTTATGGAAACCAACATGTTCTTTCACTACTGGTGGCAAGGATAACCTAGATGCCACTAACCCAACTCTTTCTTAAATTTGAAATGGTCCGAAAATCCTTGGTGTTAACTTGCCACAAGAGCTAATATTCAATGAAATTTTCCTTTGCTTGATGGAGAGGTAAACAAGTTACCCTACCTAGAATTCCTTAGGCATTCTTCGCTAATCTACATTTCTCTTCTCCATATCGTGGGCTATTTTCATTTTTTCTTAGAAATTACTTCTTGTTCCATTTCATTTAGTATATTAGTTATAGGAAGTTCCATGTTTGCCAAATAATTCCAATTGATATGTTTGTTACATTTTCTGCCATACAAAGCATTAAGGAGAGTCATTTTCTATGATTATTGGTAAATATTGTTTTAGCAAAACTCTATGAAAGGAAGAAAATCTTCCAAAAATTTAGGTTCATGCATTACATACGTTCTAAGAATGTCTTCCAACACAATTTTAACTCTTTTAGTCTAACCATCTATTTGAGGATGCTACACTATGTTGAAAGCTAATTTTGTCCCAAACATAGAAAATAGTGCTTTCAAAAATTTAGAGGTAAGTTTTGCATATCAATTTGAGATGATATTCTTGGGTATACCATGAAATATAAATACATTTCATAAAAATATGGGAAATATTAATTTCCTTGTACATCAATTTAATACATACAAGTTGAGCTACCTTGCTCTAATTATCTAACATCGCATAACATCTCCATTATAGCATCACATTGCCTAATTGTCCTTTGTATTCCAGTGATGATGTCCATAGAAGTAACTTCCGAGTTCCATTCCAGAATGGGGATTGGTTGAAAGAATCCCACTAAATTTCTACATTCCACATTCACTTGCTAGCACTCCAAGCATAAAGCAATATATTCAACCACATCCTTCTTCATGCCTAGCTAATAATATATCATTTTAATGGTTGCTATCATATTCTCAGAACTAGGATGAACTGAATAGTGTATTTTAAGAAATTCATTGAAGATGAGCTTCTTCAAGTCACCCATAGAAGGTATATACCACATGCCTTCGAACTTTAACAATCCATCCTCTATGAGAGAGTAATTCCCCCTCATTCTTGTTTCTGGCTCTTGTTGTGAGCTTTCCTTTACTTGTTGGTAATGCTCATCCTACTGCCTTTCCTCTTTCACATTTTCTTGTATTTCAACTTAACAACTGCTAATGGTTGTCACATGAGTCACTTGTAGGATTCTACTTAGTACATGGTCTACTTTGTTTTCCTTACCTTTGATGTACTTTATTTCAAAATAAAATTCACGAATCATGGCTAGCCACTTTGGTTATATCACATTCAACATGAGTTGATCAAATAAATACCTCACGCCTCCATGATCTAGCATCAAGATAAAATATATTTCCAACAAAAGCGTGTCCACATTTTTAATGCATGCACTATAGCTACCACAAATCATGAGTGAGACAGCTTTGTTCATGCTCATTCAAGATCATTGACTTGTAATAAATTACATTCCAATCTTGCATGAGGACTCGATGAAGCCCTTCCCTACAAGCATCTGTGAAAACTACAAAATCATTTTCTAGGTCTATTATCATCAATATTGGTGTATGTGTGGGTAGATGTTTTAACTTCTCAAAGCTAGCTGCACGTTTTATTGTGCATTGAATTTTAGTTCCTTTCTTTTACAATGTTGTGATTAGATTCACATTCTTCAAGAAACGTATGATAAATATCTAGTAATAACCATCCAATCCCATGAAGAATCTAACTTATGTCACATTATGAGGAGTAGGAAACTCCATGATGGCTTTAATCTTCTCTGGTTATACTACCACTCCTTCCTTGGAAACAATATGTCCCAAGTATTGAACCTTTGACTCGAAGAATGCACACTTGCTGAGTTTGGAATAGATCTTGTGCTCTATTAGCAATTGTAATGTGATTGCTATATTTTTTTCATGCTCCCCCTTTGTTTTTGAATAAACGAATATGAAATCAACAAAGACGAATACAAACTTGTCCAAATATGGATTGAGAACATTGTTCATCAAACACATATATGTTGTTGGGACATTTTTGAGGCCAAATGGCACAACCACAAATTCATAGTTCCCATACTTGATTATAAACACCATATTTTCAATATCCTCATCTTTCATTGATATCTAATGGTACCCATAACTCAAGTTGATCTTCCAAAATATGGCAACCCCTCTTAAATAATCTAGCAGGTTGCCAATCCTTGGAAAAGGGTACATGTTCTTTGTGGTGCCTTTATTTATTTGTTAATAATCGACACACTATCTTAAAGTGTCGGCTTTCTTATTTACAAATAATACAGGTTCTCGCTAGAGTGGTATATTGGGTGTGATGTGTCCCATATCCAACATTTCCTTTAATTTCAATTTGAATTTCATCAGCTCCGTGTGCTCATGCAATATGGCGATCTTGACAAAGGTGTTGTTCTAGGAAAAAATTATATTGAAAAATCACTTCCCTTCTTGATGAAGATATTAGGATTTATTCGGGAAACATGTCTACAAAATTCTTCAATATTGGGTGTTCTTCGAAGTGGTTGTTATTGATTTTTCAGTGATTGGTCACTTGGAAAACATATAATTCACATACCTTTAGGTTGCACTTCTTTAATTGCAACACTATTATTTGTTGAACTGCAATTGGTTTTAATTTTCATTGTAGCATAACCTTTTCCCCTTTATCATTGAGACATTTTATTAATTTACTAAATAAATTTATTCTAGTATGATGGTCTTCCATGAAATCCATGCCAACTAACACATCCTATGAAGCCAATGGTAACAAATCCAAGTATACATGTGTGGGCATGTCATTTATTACTTTTTGGAATGACTTCACCACGTTTTCGACTTGCCCCTTAGTCCCTATTTCTAGTTTCACCAACAATGACCTTTCATGTGCTGTTTTTTGCAATGCACATCTCTCTACAATATCGGGGCTAACATAACTGAAATTAGAGCCTACGTTTATCAAAATTGAAATTGGTTGGTTATTGATCATACCTCCATCTCGATCATGTATGCTTGGTGAATGACATGCACGTTGGGCTCCAAAAATGTCATACAAATATCACTCATTACCATACATTTTTGACCTATGCTTCCATTATATCACTCACTATTCACCACCTTGTCACTCCATTTTCCCTATTATTCACCATTAATGGGTCTCATTTATATTTTCCAAATATTATTTATTTTTAAGCATTTTTGAGAGAAATTCTTGATGAAATATTAGAAAATAATATATTTTACTTTATGGAAAGTGGTTTGTTTTTGTGACATGTGTAGGTGCCAAGGAAGTTTCCAAGACACCTTTATGTGGCCTTGAAGGATCAAATTCGAATTTGAAGAGATAAACCTCATGGAGAAGATGATGATTTCAAGATCAAGGAAAAAAGGGGGTTATGTGTCTAGATGGTTGAGAGATGTATGGAACTAAAAGAGAGATTAGTGGATGATCATTATGAGTTTGTCACTCATCCCATTGTATAAATAGGAGTACAATCTCCTCCATTTTTAATCTTAGAATCTTAGATTGTTGAAGTTTTGTAATGTTGAAGTTTTTGTAAATCTTAGAATCTGAAGTTTTTGTAATGGAGATTTTGGAATAAAGGATCATACTTCAATTTTGCTTCTACATTTGATTCTCCATTGAAGTGGTGTGCTTGTGGAGTTATGGAGGGCCCCAATGGGCTCACTTGCATGCTTATTTTCTTATTTTAGGTATAATTTATTTTATGTTTTTGTTTGATTTTAGCTTTCAAGTTTTGTTAAATGTTGTAATATTGGAAGAATCTTATTTGGAAGTGTTCTTGTAAGAGAACCGTAAGATCTCATACAATTATTAGATCTAGGTTTATTTCCTTTCAACTTTTAATTTCTTATTAGATGTTCTAATGTTGGAAGAGATCTTGTAGAATATATTCTTGTAAGAGAATCATAGATCTCAAACAATTGTTAGATCTAAGTTTGATTAGTTATTGAAAGAGATCTTAATGAATATGTTCTTAAGTATGGGGGATTTACGCAGTGCATTATATTAGATATCATTTTTGGGATTCAACTGCGTTAAGTAAGTCATTCAAACGTATGACCATTTCCATGAGAGGTAGTCGTAACTGACTAATTTCTCATGATTTTTGAATAGTTCACTTAGCACTCATTGCATCGGGTGATGCTCACAGGGGTGAAGAAGTGGGATTGAAACTAGTGAAATGTGGTTACCGGGTGCAAGCCCCGGAAGTGATGATTGATGCTATGTGATTCGTTCTCCACATTTCACTAGTTTCAATCCCACTTCTTCACCCCTGTGAGCATCACCCGATGCAATGAGTGCTAAGTGAACTATTCAAAAATCATGAGAAATTAGTCAGTTACAACTACCTCTCATGGAAATGGTCATATGTTTGAATGACTTACTTAACGCAGTTGAATCCCAAAAATGATATTGAATATGTTCTTGTAAGGGGACTTTAAGATATTGGAAAAATTAGGAATCTTTCTAGATTTATATATTTTAGATAGGCACTTCTAAGTTTACCTTCCCGGGTTGACATTAAATTAAGCTCTAATTGACATCATCAATTGGAACCAAACATTGCCTATTGTAGAATGCAACATAAATCCATGGCACACTTTGAGTCACATCCTTCAAGGTCTATCCCTCTTTTACAATGTATGGTATCTGACCACTTCATTATCATTGTGGAAAATCTCTATGAAATTGGTTTTCTTTACAATTCGAACACTACATTGGTCCTCCTTTGAGCCTCTTTTCTTCTGCTGCTATAATATTAATGAATTATTCCTTATAAATACTGGCAGTTTTTACCAAAACTCACCATTAGTGAAAGTGAAAAAAGTCACATTTCCTCTTCATAGCTGATGTCTTGCAGACTTTTATCCTTCCCCTTTTAAATTGGGTTTCCCCTTTGATTTCAAATCCATTTGATACATAGTCCTATTCTTGGACTATTCATAGAAATACTTCATTTTCCTGATGGAGTTCTCTAATGTTTTAGGCTAAGAAAATTATATTATGTTGATGAATACCAATGGTAGTCCACTAATATAACTCTAAATCTTTGTCTTCTAATAATTGATGTAAGATGTACCTTAACAACTCTAAAAATATAGTTTTATATTCATCAATTTTCAGCTACCTTATTGTGCTCACACACGTCCTTGGATTTGTTGTCATAGTAGCTTTCATTTAGATACTTTTACCTGAAATACCTTTCATATCTCCTCTAGAATAAATCCTTCTCTTTAATATCCTTCACATTCCTTAAACATTCCCACCATATATCAAACTTTCTCTTTAGGCTAAAAATGTCTACTCTCACCATCATATTATGAAAGTAATCATGCAACCTACTTCTTCATTCCTTGTAGCCATGCGTTTGCTTCCCCATCCTTCTTTATCTCTCAGTCGAATGTTGGAGGATTTTCCTTTTTTACTTTTTTGGCATGAAATCCTCTCCTTTCCTTTTCTGAGGATAATTCTTAATTGTCACAACACTAGAAAATTGCTTATGGCTCCCATTCCTGCTCTTTAGAGTATGTAATTGGATTCCACCTTGAACAATATCCTCACTTGTTTTCCTATGCCTTTTCCTAGATCTGTTGCCTTCTACACCACCAATCTTCAATTCCTACTTTCATAATCATGATGAACACTGCCTAAACTTATATTTGGCATCTAGTTCATGTTGCTTCTATCTTTGCAGATCTAATAGAATTTGTAGTATGACTAAATTTACTTCTGCCTAGTTTTCTTAAGCTTTGACAATCTTCTCATTGTTACTTTTGCAACTTCTTGGCTTAGCCCTTACACTTCTCAGGGTGTCAATCCAATTAGGGGGCCTTCCTCTCTTCTTTTCTCCATTGTCTCTTCTTCATGACCATGCTAAGATTTGTTAGTTCTATACTACACCATTAAACTCCCCATTCCTTTTTTACTAGTGGTATGCATTGGTGTCTTATTACGTATTTTTACACACACATATGTATTATCCAACAACCTATATAAATAACATAATTACCCATCACCTTGGTATGTATGGAATAAGCACATGGATGCGAGGTGCTATTTGAAACACCAAATTTCAATTTAGCATTCCAATTAGAAATAAATTAATGTAATGAAAACAACTATTCTATCATTTCAAAACATTGATATCAACACTTGCATACAACATGCAACCCATAATCAAAATTCTTTAAGGAACACACATTTTCACATAACAAATAATATTTTTTAAATACCACACTTTGTAGGAGAGTCTCAAATTATGTCTCTAAGGCTCCTTGCCACCCCCCTTGGACTTCATAAGCTAAAAGGGAGGTGTTTCTTTTATGTAACCCGACGTCCATGTTCTCATTATGAAGATGGGGTTATAAAAATCCATCTTTCCCAAATTTAGTCGAATTATCGTTGGAACACACCATCACATTTGGCTCATCAAGATATCAAAATTTATTCCTATTTAAAGTTTAATCTCTTAACTCATGCCATATAGGAAAGGAATTTCCACATGGAATTCACATGAAATCCATATGGAAACCCCACCTCCCCCAAGTGATTCCACATCACTTTGAGTGCCAATGCGGCAATGAATAAGTCCTCATGACACCTACCACCTCACCTGGCCCATGGGCCCCATGAGTCCAGCCCTCAGGGAGTTTGTAATGAAAATCAAATCTATTTAGTTTATAGGCAAATATGGTGCTCCTACAATTTATCACATGGAAAATAGTTTAGAATCTTGAATGAATCTAGCCAACCAACAACCATCCAAATATATATATCGTATGGTGGTAACACCATTTTATTTTTATTTCACTTTCACCTAGATATCTGACTTGACTCATTCATCTCGGCCTTGTGGGATTTACCCCCAATAGGAATCCAGTCTACATATCTAACTCATCCTTTTCATAAATGCATCTAACCCAATCTGATTCTAGTTATACCACACTGTTTTGTTGTGGAAAATCTTCCAAATTAATCGCCTTTAATGAATGTATTAGGCATGTCAGGGATCCGAATTTGCTGATACATTTCACTTGTTATTTCTTCTAGACATCTGGATTCCATGATATGTCCAAATAACTTGAATATGGCCCCATTATAAGGGAAAATTCCTCCTTATTCAAAATTTTAACACTTTAAGGATTTCTTAATTTTTTTAGGGAACTAGACAAGGTTCTCCTACGAGCCTAACTTTTCCTATAACATCCAGATTTACAAGAATGCCTCCTCACGCTTAGCACAATTAGACTAAATGCTCGACATAGATAAAATCCAACTACAAAGGTATAAATTTTCCTATAATTAGGCCTTGAAACAAGCTAATCCATGGAGAACCACACTTTATAATTCCAACTACAACAAGATGTGATACTTCAAGGATTGGATATGAAAACTTCATCGTATTCGTTGATGCACCAAGCCTTATTTCGGTATTGGACCATGACAATAAAATAAATAAAAATGATCAATCATATACAATAGAAATCCATGCTATCTCTTATCATTCCCTATACATCTCTTAAAGAACATAAATTCGTTGATTCGTAATAACAAAGACTCATTGCCAGTTATAAAACCAGAACCATGGAATGACACACACCATAAAAACTTAACTAGGTTCATTAAAAATTCATATATAATCATTTATGAAACTCTACAAATGATAAATATATCATCAATTACATGTATCTACAAGTCCCTCACACTATGAATGTATTCACAAAAGTCATCTCATTGCAATTGAATAGAAATACACATTCCTTCATTAACAATGAAAATACACTCATTTTTATATAAGAACAATATTTATAATTCAAGTGAAACAAATATACACAGAGAACAAAATTAAGAAACTTATCTTATTATCTTGAGTGACTGGAAACTAAGGGAACGAATTCAACTCTCCATCCAATCATAGGCCAACTACACTACAATCTTTCTTGTAGTTGAGCACTCCTGAGCCAAATTTAGAGTTTCATGGGTTATTCTTATGAGTAACACAACAATGACTCTCTATCGTATTACAAATCAATCACCATTAGGGGCATTTTACGGTCTAAAATGGCACTCCTCGGGAAAATATAAAATAATAGTGGAAATAATAAAACAAGATTAGGTTACATCATCAAATTTTAGAGGGAAACAAGAAAAAACTACCTTTTCAACTCATATTTTAAACTTATATCCTTATGGGTTTACTCAATTTCAAGCGGGAACACTTGTTTGATGCATTAGTTGATTCCTCATTGAAGGAGTACCAATGTTGCATACTTTCGATGGACCCTTCTACATGAAAAATGAGAAATACGTGAAAACGTGATTACATGGAAAATGAGAAATACATATCACGCTTTTTCATGTATTTCTCATTTTTTGTGTAGCAGGGTCTATCAAAAGTATGAAACATGGGTACTCCTTGGATGAAGAATTAAATTTTACATCCAATGAGTACTCCCACTCAAAATTTGAGTAAAACCTTATGGGGATAAGTTGAAAATAGAAGTTGAAAAAGTAGTTTTATTATTAGTTTTGAAAATATTTTTACTTTTTTACCCCAAAAATGGTGAATCATCACCCATGGTTGACAACGTAATATTGGATCCTATTGGTTCTTATAAAGTTAATTTTAATTGTACATTTTTCTAAGGAGGCTCTTTTTATACCTCAAAATTCCCTGAATGAATAATTCATCAAAGGCTCAATGAGTCACAACCCAGGTCTGTGAGACACTACACATTATCTGGGTGGCTTACTAGTTGACTTATCTAGCTAGCATTATAGAATTCAAGAGAAAATTGTCCAGGTGGTTTATTAGTTCACTAGACAAACATATAAGTGGTTTATTAGCCTCAAATATAAAACTTAGTAGTTTATCAGTCCTTGTTGAGAGTTTTAATTGATTAAGTAATCCTCCAATATTTATATGTCAATCCAAGCTCGTAAACACGAGTTGTATTGCACTTTCTAGATTTAGTTCTTGGTCAGAGCTTTAATGTTTCCTTTGTGATGATAAGCTAAGTAATAAAACACACAAAGGTCTGTAAACATACAACTCAAAAAGAAATCAATCCATGTTCCTAACACAGGCAAAATCAATAATCAAATTCAACTTAAAGACTTTGAAATCTCTATGAACTTAACCTACTTGGTACTAGAACTGAAATCTGGACTTAAATGTTGAATTTATTCTTTACCAGAGATTCCAATTTGACAGGCTAGGAAAGCGAATGCCTAATCAAACAAACTCCACACATACTCAATCATTCAAAACCCAAATCCTAATTTCCAACTCTTGCATTTTCCACTTGAAAGAATTAAAGGATCTAATCTACTTGGAATAGTAACTCAACTTTAAACTAAGCAATCAATCCTGCACTCAGTGAATGTTCTTAATAGAAAACGCTAGAATGAGAAAAGCTTCACATTAATTCCACTGTTTTGACAACAAGGAAAAGATCTTTATGTTGGGAGATAATCTGAATACTCTGTCTCACACCCTTAACCAGGCAACTTGATCTCTCACACTCAACTAATCTGCATATAGATTTCTAATCTATAATAACATTAAGAACAAGCTTCAAGCTTTAACTTTATGCTCAAGGATGAAAACAAATAAAACAACTATAAATTTCTATCTCGCACACAAAACTGTACTAAAGAAATTATACTACAGTTGCATAAATCTCAAATTAAACTCAAGCAAACCTATTCAAAATCTCGGCAAACCAACACTCTGTCTTCTCACAGCTGATTGCAACCTAACTTCGAAATCAAATCAAGCACGCATTTGATGGAAATTACCTTAGGCTAGAAACTATGTTTTCAATCAATAGTATCAGACTCTAGGCTATGGTACTGCACTCAAGCACTCAAAATGAAGCAAGGGAAATCGCACTGAAAACTAAAACTAAATCATTTACTTGAACTCCAAAATCAATCTGCGAATTTATTAAGAAACTGAGAATCTATTTGAGAAACAAGACAAGATTAAACGATGTTAAGCTAACTTAATCAATCAATCTGGAAAGCAATATTTCTATGGCGCACACACTCATGAAAATAATTTAGCAGAAAACCAATTGATTTGGACTAAATCAAACTTATGATGAGTCAAGCTATTCTGATCAATCAATCTGGAATGAATACTCCTATGGCACACACATTTATGAAAATAATTCGGCAGGAAACCAACCAATTTGATCACTGAAAGAAACAAGCAAATGTGATTTATTCGGAATCAACTAAAATCCACTTCAATGCATAATTAAACTCACACCAGATCAATCTTGATTACTCAATGAATTATCTCAACTTTGGATTTGAGGGTTGCTCTATGTTTTCATCAGATGGACCAGCTCACCACAAGCATTCAATTTATAATGTGATTAAAACAAGTTTTATATAACCACGACAACACAGTCAGGGAAATACGGTTTGTGGCTTTAGAGAATAGAGTATGACTCTACCTTAGAAGTAGGAGTGCCAATCACACGAGAACCATACATTCAAATTGCTAAAGTAAAGGATCTGAAAATGCATCACATGGTCAGCATACTAAAATTATTTCAAATTCAATAGAAACCTCCATGCAACATATAAACAATTGATAAACCAAAGATAAACAAGAAGCAATTATGACTATCACATAGCTATGTTCCTAAGAAATGATATAGAGATGATCCCAGATGGTGGTGGGCCCGACCACACCTAGGAAGCTTATTTACTTATAGGAAATAGAAATCTTTAACACAACTAATTCATGAATTCACAACAAACCATAAAAAAATTGATCTGAACTCAATACATCGCCATCATAACAGTCTTTTAATTAAAAATATATGTATGGAGATAAACGATACAAATGACAGTATATCCTTCTGTTCGCTAGCTTCCTAGTTATTACATAGCAGCCTTTATAGGCATCAACTTGGTTAAAAACAACCTGAACCATACATAGAAAATTTTAACAGCTCAGCTAAATTGATCCTCCAGATTAGATTGATGGAAGAACCTGTTCAAGTTATCATAACAAACCCTCAACTAGCCCTAAGATTGGTACCGGCTAAGTTCAGTGAGGATAGTGGAGATCTTTATCATAGAAGAAGTTGAACTTGTTTGAGCATAGCTGGAGGTGGCTCACTCATCTAGAAGTATGCAGCCTATCCGTCCTTTACATTGTTAAGTACTGATCTCGAAATGGTTGTTGAGTGCAAAAATGGCGGAACATGGTTAATTGACCAATACTCTCCTAATCTCATCTAGATCAGCTGCTGTAATATCCACACTCTACCATATTGATTAGTTAGTTCACTGGTAACAACTCAAATTCACTTAAATTTAACTAATAAAAAACAAAATGACACAATGAAATGCTTTACCTCGTTGTAGGATTTTGATAGTTTTAGAGGAATAAAAGTGGCAGAAGACTAGGTATAGGAGTACAAAAAGGACAAGAATGGAGGTGGAAAATAGTGGAAATGGGCACAAAACAACGTATGTTATGCTCTTGACCTGTGAGAAGATTCCAGATTACCAAATATGCGCAAAATAAAACACAGAACATAAAACAAAATGAGAAAAACAACAAGTATTTTATCATTCAGAGATGAAAGCAATGTTCACTTGCCCCTTTGAGGGGCAAACCTCCAACAAAGCAGAGCTCAATTACAAAATAAGGTAATACCTTCCACAATGGGGAGTCCTTATCCTTATATAGGATTCATACATACAATACTATGGGTCATTACCATGTTTCTCTCAATACCATCTATCTAATACCATTGCATGTTTGCAACTAATTGTGGCCCCTTTCTTAAATGCAGGTCAACCACTTACAATTATTAATATGAGATTTATTGACTCTTTAACTAAATATAACTATGAATTGATCCTATTACATAAATAAAGGGGTTAGGGTTGGACCCTGACATGCCCTCCCCCATAAAAAACAACCTTGTCCTCAAGGCTAAAGCTACGGAAACTGCTGAAGAATAGTGGTTGGTTCCGAGGTCGCATTTTATGAAAAGGTGTTTTTCCACTTGACAAGGACTTCCTTGATCATGCAGATGCACATATGTCATTCTTGCATATCAAGGACTTGCTTAGTTTGGAGCTAGACTGAACCTTCTTCATCCAATTCAGGTAAACTGGTTTGAATTCTGCAATTGTTCCCCACCACTTTCTTGAGGCATGATACATGGAAGAATGGATGGATTTTTGAAGTTAATGGAAATTCTAGCTTGTAGGAAACTACTCTAATGTGCTAAAGTATTTGATAAGGTTCGTAGAATTTTGGAGCTAATTTTTGATAGCCCTTTTCTTTGAGCGATGTTTTCTTATATGGTTGCAGCCGCAAGAATACCTGATCCCCTTCTTGAAATGTGCGCTCTGAACGATGTTGGTCTACCTGTTGCTTCATGTGATTCTGAACTTGATGGAGATTATCTTTGAGATGGGATAGCATGGCTGCACGATTCTGTAGCAGTTGATCCACTGCTTGCACCTTAGAGCATCTAGGGATATAACAAGTAGGCGAAAGTGGAAGTTGACAATACACTTCTTCATATGGAGTCCTCTTGGTGGCTACATGATAGTTAGTATTATACCACCATTTAGCTAGAGGTAGCCACTGTACCCATTGATGTTGCTTTTCTGAAGTGAAGCACCTTCAGTATGTCTCCAAATATTTGTTGACTGCTTTAGTTTGACCATCAGTTTGGGGATGATAGGATGTATTTAGTTGGATTTGGGTGCCTTGTAGCTTGAAAAGTTCTTTCCAAGAGTTATTGTTGAGATTTGGGTCATGATCAGATACAATGGAAGTCAGCATGCCATTAAGTTTGAAGATTTGGTCCATGAAAGCTTGAGCCACCAAAGTGGGTGTAAATGTGTGGGCTAGAGCACAAAAATGAGCATATTTAGAAAGTTTTTCCACAACCACGATGATGACTCACTTGTTGCCTGACTTCGGAAGACTAGTAATGAAATCCATAGAAACATCCATCCAGAGTGAAGTAGGGATTGGAAATGGTTATAGGGTGCCTGGTGACTTGACTATTTCTCCTTTGTGGCATTGACACACATCACATTCAGCTACAAAAGTAAGAATTTCAGTTTTCATGTGTGTCCAAAAGAATGAAGGACGAGTGTGAGCATAAGTCTTCTAAAAACCTGCATAACCTGCAGTGGGAGATGAGTGCAACTCTGGCAAAATCCGCGTTTTGAGGGTGGATGCCGTCGATATAACTACTCTATCCTTGTAGCGAAGAATTTCATCCTTCCAAGAGTAGCCAACTGAGGAATGAGGATCTACTCTCAAGTTTTTAATGAGTTGAGAGAGAGAGGGATGTGAAAACCATTCCTTGTAGGCTTCTTCAATCCAATCTGGTATCGGAAGAGAGATTGATAGAAGGGCGCTTTCATTCTCAAATTAGCGTGATAAAGGATCCACTACTACATTGTCATGCCCTTGCTTATAAATTATCTCATAATAATATCCCAACATTTTGGCCTACCATTTATTTTGTTAGGGCAAGGATAGACGTTGCTCCAAAAAATATTTGAGGCTTTGATGGTCTGTGCAGATTTAGAAATGTTGCCCCAATAAGTGTGGTTCCTAGGTATCGACTCCATGTAATATGGCCATCATCGCCTTCTCATAGGTAGATTGTCCCAAATGTTTCCCACTCAGTTGTTGGCTGGTGAAAGCCAAGGGTCTACCTTCCTGCATTAAGACAACACCAATACCAGTACTTGAAGCATCACATTCAATCACAAAAGCTTTAGTGAAGTATGGCAGTGCCAATACCCAAGTGGAACACATGGCCTATTGGAGAGCCATAAATGGCTGTTGTGTTGCATCAGTCCAGAGGAATGAATTTTTCTTGAGAAGATTATTGAGGGGTCTAGCAGTGTCACCATAATTATGGACAAATTTTCAATAGTAGCCAGTGAGATAGAAGAATCCCCTCAAACTCTTCAAATTTTTTGGTTGTGCCGATCTTGCATTCCTTGTATCTTTCTGGGATCCACCTGGAAACCTTCATGACCCACAATGTGGCCCAAATACTCGACTTCTTCCATGCCAAAAGAGAACTTGGACAATTTGACAAATAATGTATTATTCCGGAGCAGTTGCAAGACAAGGTCTACATGCTGAAGATGTTTTTCCCAGGTGAGACTATAGATGAGAATGTCATCAAAGAAAATGAGGACAAATTTTCAGAGATATGGTTTCAGCAGGTGGTTCGTGAGGCTTTGAAAAGTGGATGGGGCATTATAGAGACCAACTGGCATGACCAAGAATTCATAATGGCCTTCATGAGTTTGGAAATTAGTCTTGGGAATGTCTACTTCTTTCATGCGTATTTGGTGATAGCCAGAGCGAAGATCTAGCTTAGTAAATAATTGAGCACCATGTAGTTCATCTAGTAGATCATAAACAATGAGGATAGGGAATTTGTCTTTGACCATTAGCTTGTTGAGGGCCCTAAAGTGTGGACACATGCGCCATTCCCCATATTTCTTGAGCACCATGACCATTGGTGATGAATAAGGACTGATGCTAGGATGAACGACACTGACTTCAAGGAGCTCCTTGATGATTTTTTCAATTTCATTCTTTTGGGCAAAAGGATATTGATATGGTCGCACATTCGGCAGTTGTTACCGTGGGACCAAAGTGATGCTATGATCATGTTCCCCTTTAGAGGGTGGAAGCTCTTCAGATTTGTCAAATACCTTCCCGTGTTGATTCAAGTCCTGTTGCATGTCAGGATGAATATGAAGAGTAGTGGGCTCGATGGCCTGGATGGCATTAAATAGGGAGGTAACTCCATGATGTCCCTTTTTCAACAACTTTTCCATGCTATGAGAGTTGATGATAGAAGTAGCACCTTCCTGGAGTCCACAAAGGGTATGCATGTGGTTATTTTGCTTAAATCTCATATATAAGTCCTAGAAGTCCATGGTGATTGGGCTTAGTGTGTGAAGCTGATGAGCCCAAAAAATGGATAATAATTTGGGCTCATTCAACCTCCTAATTTGACTTAATCCACCATTCTCATTATTTTATTGCATGTTTTTTATTATATTTATGCTAATAGAGTGAATTGGGTTAGTCATTATGCCAACAAGTCTAATGGGTACTTTGTGCAGTGTTTTGGTCAATTTTGAGACAAAATCAAAGGTTTTAATGAGCACTTGGCAGCCAAATTCGTGGAAGAACAAGGGAGAGGATTTTTAGGAAGGTGTCCCCTTCATTTATGGGCCCTTACCTCGAATTCTCCACCATCAGCTCAGAGTTCAAGGGCCACCAAATCAATTATCACAAGGGCAGCCGAGCAAGTGCTAGTAAAAGTGTTGTTAACTACAAGTTTTGGCAGCCGAGTCCCTAAAGTTTAGGAGGATTGTTGGGGTCCTCAATTTGTATAAATAAGAGGGCTTAGGGCCTCATTTTGGTTAGCCAGTAGTTAGTCACTTTATAGTCATTTTATAGTCATTTTGTACTCATTTTGTACTCATTTTGTAGTTCGATTTTTAGGCAGTAGATTAGCTTTGCTTTCAGCACATTTTCAAGTTCTCCTTGTGGACAGTTTTTGGAATATAACATTTCTTTTTATCAATAAAGATGAATCCAACTTTGCACCAGCTCTAAATCTCTCTTAGGAGGCTATAGCTCTTGGGGTTGGGCCCATCTCAAGTGCCCAGTACCTCCTTTGTTTACTTTCATGTGTCTTTGCTGCATTCTTAGAATAAAATCTGTTATTTAGATTTAAACCTTGTTTTATTATTTAGGTTGTTTTTGATGAGTAAAATAGCTTTTCATGCTTAGATTTAGTTGATAGGTTGTTAACAGAAAAAGCTTCAAGAAAAGGGCCAACAAAAATCTGTGGTTTCACCTCTCCCTCAGTGGGATCAGGAGCTGTGACTAGGATGACTTTGCTACCCACAAAAACATTGATTTTGCTTTGCCATGCAATCACTAGTGTTTGATCTTCATGTGTAGAAGTTGGTTACAAGTTAAAACTACTGATAAGGACCTTTAGGTGCTCGACCATTAGGGAGAGGAGAGGAAGAGCGTAAAAAGCGGGATTGGTATGAAAACCATGGCCGCAGCACAAGGACCCGTGTTCTTGTCCCCAAAGAAGACGCTTTCATTTACTTAGTTGCATGAGTTAAAATACATGGTTTCGTTGCAGGTCACACTTCTGTTCATTCTCCTTACTGACAACTGCAAATTAGGTCAACGTAACTAGGTCTTTGAATTTACATGTAATTGTTGGTTCAGATTGGAAAAAAGACTTGGAGAGCACCTGTACCACTCCTTCATCTGCTTATTCTCCATCAGCACCATCCACTCCACCCTCTAGTTAGAATCCTTACCTCACGTTTTCCACATTTTCTCACACAACCCTAGTTTTTGTACATCTTAGCCTTCTTTGAGCCAACTTAGCTATCTACACCTTCTCACCACTCCATCC
The DNA here is from genome assembly GCA_031772625.1 of Pinus tabuliformis. Taxonomy (NCBI): domain Eukaryota; kingdom Viridiplantae; phylum Streptophyta; class Pinopsida; order Pinales; family Pinaceae; genus Pinus; species Pinus tabuliformis. The sequence continues at coordinate 196,166,982 of CM062817.1, read as the reverse complement.
ACCAGTCCTTGGGCCACTTCAGACCCCTATCCTACCTCCATATCCATTCATGCATCTTCCCTCACTCACCCATTCTCCAAAATCCAATTTTAAAACATCATGTAGAAATTTCTGAACATCCTATAGAAATTCCTGAAACATCGTGTAGAACCCCTGCAGACTTCCTGTAGAAACTAACGAATGAGGTTTCTTGATGGTCAAACTTTGTGAAACTCTCTGGAAGGGTGTTAGGGACTCTTTAGACCTTCTCTGAACCTTCCCGACCTCTTCCAAGTATTTCTCCTCCTTGATCCACCTCTGCACAGTCAAAAATAGTTAAATTGCATGCATGATAATTGTGACAATTTACTCAAAAATACAAAAAGATGGTTCTTTCAGATTCTGCTGTAGGCATAGCTTAGATACATGCAGTTCATCTTCTTAGAATTCAATGGCATCTCATTTAGTAGCTTGCATCTTCCTTCTTGCATCAGTAGGACTAGCTAGTAGAATTAGGGTTTGCTAGGGTTTGCGTTTCTTTTTGGCTTTCAGTTTCTTTCCGCAAGTAGATTAGCTTCCTTTGAGTTAGCTTTCATCCATTAGTTAAAAAGCTTCTTCTAAGAGCTCATAGAAGTTGTCTTAAGCTCCTAGTGGACTTGTGCCAGCTAACCAAGTGACAACTGCGGCAAGAGCTAGTACATGTGCATACAACACCGTCGCTTCCAAGTTTGTTATGAACTACCGGGTTGATAAAAGTAAAGACGGGAGTCCCAGGAGTTGCAACATTATTGCTGCAATACTGGAGCCCACCATCCTTTTGGCACCATTGTCAGGGAAGCGTCAGAGTATTGGTGATTGCTGCTTTTCTTCTATTTTCCACTACAGCCTTTTGCTAAGTAGTTTATTTCAATTTATTTCTGCAAAAGTAGAGTATATATTTCCCGCTTTCATAGATTAGCATTTTGATTCCACAATTTCATTTATGCAAGCGTAGATTAGCATTTCAATTCCGAAAGCGTGGCCTAGCATTTCATTCCTGCAATTTCATTTGAGCCAAATAGATTAGTCAGTTCTTGCTTTCATTTCAATTCCGCGTTTTCATTTCAACAAGATAGTTAGTTGTATTTCAATCTATTTTAGTTTTGCAGGTACAAGCAAAAAAAAGAAAAATCAACCAAAAAGATTTCCTTTCATGCCTTGTAGGAGTAGAGATAATTCAGAAAAATGATTGCACAACACCCCCACTGCTTCACACAGCCAACCTTCTCTCTTCTTCGATGGCTATGATTAAAGAACCCTTAGGTGGAAAACAAGACATATTTGAAGAACCTCAAGGGAAGAAGAAGAAGAAAACATTCCTCTGGAGCAAATGGCTACAAGTAGAAATGTTGGGAGTAGTACCTTCTCCAAAGATGAATTTGAAGATCAGATGGAAGATTTCAAGAGTGATATGAGGCAATTTCTTGCCATGCAATTGGATACCCTATGGATCCAAAAGAAGCAAGAGGAAGCCAAGAAGGCTTTGGTCATCTTTTGTCCCAGGTGCACTAGAAAGCATCCTAGGAACGAATGTCCAACGCACTCCCTAGAAGTGTGCTTCATCTGTGAAGAATACCATCCTACGAATCAGTGCCCTTCCTTGCCCGGAATTAAAGCTGCATATCAGAGAACCGAAGGAGCCACTGAATCACTCTGTTATATGAACCAAAGGAGGCCACATGGACCTAGATCTTACCAGCAGGAACTGCAAGGGGCATCCGAGACCTATTATGACCCCTATCAAGCCACTTTCATGCCTTCTTGGGGTCCCCCTGCTCATTCTTCCTGGTTCACACCTACTCCCTATTCCTTTCACAGATCCATATTATGCCCAACTAGCTGCTCATTCATTTCACTCTTATGCTCAACCACAGCCTCAGTGGAATGCACCTAATCAGGGGTGGAGGCCCCAATACAACACTCCTCCTGCTTATTTTCCTCCACCACCTACTCATCCACAACCATCGCCTCCTGCTCCACCAAGGCAACCCCAAATGCCTGCCAAACCACAACCCCATCCGCATCCATCTCAAATCTATGCCCCCACTCAGCTACCCATACCACCATTTCCAAACCTGTCCATTGGAGTAGCTCAACACAATTGCAATGCTAGGACACAACATGTCAAAATGACTCCTCTTGAGCTCAATGATCTTCACCATAGCTCAGGAAGAGTATTGCATAAAAGAGTCTATATTGAAAGCATTGAAGGACCACATCCGGCAAAAGAAGATTCAAAAGAGGAGATCAAAGAACCATGGGCTACACTTGATGAAGAGAAGAGATCAGAATCAGAGATCGAGAGAGTTCCCTCATGGTTACCATCAAATCCTCCATGTACTCAAGAGAAAGATCACCAAAAAGAGGAAGATGAGAAGGTCATGATAGAAGGTGACATGAAGAATGATCCAGATCAACAAAAGGACCAAGGATATCAGAGCTATATTGAGATATGGTTTCAGACGGTCACTAAGTTGCAGCGGTACTCTCTTCCTCAGCTATATTTGATCCCTTCAAAGTCAGATCATTTGGTCTCTGGAATCCGGATACCTGTCCAAGCATGCATTTCGAGCCTTCACATCATCTTGTCTCTAATCTCGATGTTCACATGGCTCCATTGGAAGTATTCTTATACTTGAAAATGATTTTTTTTTTCAAGTAGGGTAGGGTAGAAAAAAAGGAAAAAAGAAAAAAAATAAAATAAGAAGAAAAATAAAAATATAAGGTGAAAACCTCCTCGGAGGCGCCTTAGATTGGCTCATTGATTGAAAACCTCCATGAGGCGGTAAATGGGTTAGGAAAAAAGAGAAAAGGGAATAAGATCTCTGGGTGAAAACCTCCCTTGGAGGTGCCCAGGGCAGGCAATTATGGTGAAAACCTCCATGAGGCGCCCTAGTTGTTTTCCAAAAAAAAGAGAAAAAGAAGAAGAAAAATAAACCTAATTTGCATTGAATAATTGCAGGTTGCAGCAAGGACGTTTGAGGTCAGGAGGATCACTCAAAACAAAGACAAAGGAATTTTTGTGCCTTCTACAGGAAGTTCTGTATTTCTACAGGAAACATCCTGTAGAACCTTCAAGCGAGCCAGATTCGATTTTGGAAGGGAATCTAAATCTTGGAATCTATTGGTTATGCCTGCAAGCATCCATTTTTCCATTCCTCACCATTTTCCATCATTTTTTTCTCCTCATTGTGCTTCTTTTATGAAAACTATGTTTTCTACAGGAAGTTATGTGTCTTCTACAAGAAGCTTACAAAAAAAGCCAAATTGATCTCCGAAGAGGACCTGAAGGCTGGGAATATGTCCATGAGGCCTGCACACATCCATTTTTCCATCCCTCACCCTTTTCCATCATTTTTTCCATGTCATTGTGCTTCTTTCCACAAAACTGTGTTTTTTACAGGAAGTTCCTGTAGAAATTACGAGAAGTTAAAAATGGATCACAACCATGGTAGTTTGGCGAACATGGTAGCTTCCTCAAGGGTTTAGAAGTCCTCCTGTAATTTTCAAACTCCTCCTCCATCATCTCCATGCCTGCATTGTTGGAAATAATACTGAGAGGGGGGGTGAATCAGTATTATCAAGTTCTTTTAATAAATCTTCCTTATTTATTCTTTGAATTATTTTTGCATGTCAGTACCATAAAATAATGAGCATGAACAAAGAAAACAGATAGTCACACCAAAGAACACAAGATGTAAGGTGGAAACCCAATGTGGGTGAAAACCACCTGCTGCAATATGTCTCTATCTTCTTTCAAATTAGAAACTCCTTTTACAATGGTTTTGTATTGGTGCAATCCTTTACCAGTATGCAGGCTGCAACCTGCAGAGAGCTAAACTCTCTCTCTCGTTTTCCAGTCTCTCCTGGAAGGGAGCTACAACCCCCTACTTCTTTTCTTTCAAGGACCACTTTTCATTAATTTTCAGATTGGATCCAAGAACATAAAAAACCCATCAACTTCACTTGCATCATCAATCTCTGATTTCACCAAAGCCAACCCGCATATAGATCTGCAAATATTTCCTTATAACTTTGCAGTTGTTACATCAGACATACCTAGATCATAACATGTGTAAAATAAAACATGCATCAATAATTCAGACCCAGATTATTAGATTTATAGATCAAGCGTATGCCACATATCACAGATCAAAATCATATAGAGGTACCACTATTCCAGCCTTAAGATTTTGACCCATCAATAGAACTTATCCTTCTCCTTACGCTCAGGTTCCTTCTTCATTCAGATCCAGATCTGCACCAAAACCCAATCACAATATTCCAGATCTAGCACTTTATCAGATATTCGATAATTCAGAAGATGCTTTTCCAAATGATCTCCTTCGTCTTTTATAGTCTTAGGCCTTTCACAATACCACGGGCCAAAACCATAGGATGAAAAACTGTTGGACTAATACCATGAACCAACCATGAAAGTACGTGAGATCAACACTTTTGGATGCAATACCATGGGCCAAAACCATAGGATCAAAAACTGTCGGACTAATACCATGAACCAACCATGAAATTGTGTGAGATCAACACTTTTGACGAGGTACCATGGTCAAAAACCATAGGTTAAAGTACCAAGGACTAACTACCATAGACCAAAAGTAAGTTCTCCAACATATACGTGCTTTTCCTTGCATGAAAGTGCGTACCATGGTCCAAAACCATAGGTTCAAATACCAAGGACTAACTACCATGGACCAAAGGTAAGTTCTCCAACATATACGTGCTTTTCCTCATAGGTTCAAATACCAAGGACTAACTACCATGGACCAAAGGTAAGTTCTCCAACATATACGCGCTTTTCCTCATAGGTTCAAATACCAAGGACTAACTACCATGGACCAAAGGTAAGTTCTCCAACATATACACGCTTTTCCTCATAGGTTCAAATACCAAGGACTAACTACCATGGACCAAAGGTAAGTTCTCCAACATATACGCGCTTTTCCTTGCATGAAAGTGCATGAACTTTTTCTCTACATGAAATAAACTTTTCTCTGCATAAAAGGCGTGAACTTTTCTCTACATGAAATAAACTTTTCTCTGCATAAAAGTGCGTGAACTTTTCTCTACATGAAATAAACTTTTCTCTGCATGTAAGTGCGTGAACTTTTCTCTACACTATAATTTATTATCTGAGATGAGTGGGTTGCCATCAAGTACAACATATGTATCATAATGCCAACAATCTCCCCCTTTGGACTTGATGGCAACAACAACCAATCACTCTCCCCCTTTGACATCAAGGGCAAAGGGTTATGCTCCCCCTAAGAACATGCTCCCCTTGACTATAAACCAGATATGCAAATAAGAACCATAATCCATGACCATGAAAGAGATAGAGACGTATTGCAGCAATATTCAGACCAACATCCATGATCTCCTTCTGTACTTCCTCCATAATGGCAACAATGCATGATATGCTCCCCCTGAACCTTGCGTACAACCAACAATCAGAAGAGATTCAACAACAAGATGATGCATCAACAACCCCCAGCTTTTGCCTGAGGTATTCAAAGGTCTCCCTAGGCAATGGTTTGGTGAGTATATCAGCAACCTATTCCTTAGAAGGAACATACTCCAACTTGACCTTTTGTTCAAGCACTTGTTCCCAGAGAAAATGATACTTGAGTGGTATGTGCTTGGTTTTTGAATGCATGACTGGGTTTTTTGAAATGTTGATTGCACTTGTATTATCACATAAGATGGAGATGGGTGGTGTACAAGTGATTTGAAAATCCTGCAAGGTCTGCATCATCCAAAGGAGTTGAGTGCAGCAAGATGCAACAGCAACATATTCTGCTTCAGCTGTAGACAAGGCAATCGAACTCTGTTTCTTGCTGAACCAAGATACTAATCTGGAACCCATAAAGAATGCACCACCACTTGTGCTTTTCCTGTCATCCACGCTTCCGGCCCAATCTGCATCTGTATAAGCATGAAGTGTGAGATCTGTATCTCTAGGATACCATAAGCCATAGTTTTGAGTCCCTTGAAGATATTTGAAGATTCTCTTTACTGCCTGAAGATGAGTTTCCTTTGGATTTTCCTGAAATCTTCCAACTATTCCCACTGCATGCATGATGTCTGGTCGGGTACCTGTCAAATAAAGTAGACTTCCAATCATAGATCTGTAAGTTGGTTGATGCACTGTTGCTGATTCATCATTTGCACTGAGGTTACATCCTGTGACCATGGGTGTACATACTCGTTTTGCTTCTTCCATACCATATTTCTTCAAAATATGCTTGAGATACTTGGTTTGAGACAAGAAGATCCCTCCTTCATTTTGTTGGATTTGCAAACCAAGAAAATATGTCAGTTCTCCCAACAAGGACATTTCGAATTCTTTCTGCATCACCAAGGCAAATCTTTGACTCATAGCTTCTTCATTGCTGCCAAAGATAATGTCATCTGCATACACAAAAAGTATAAGCAATTTGTCATTTTCAACTTTTATATAAAGATTGCTATTTGTTGATCCTTTTGAAAAACCTTGTTGATGAAGATATTTGTCCAAACGATAGTACCAAGCCCTTGGAGCTTGTTTGAGGCCATAGAGAGCCTTTTTCAATCTGCATACAAGATTTGGATCATTTCCAAGAATGAAACCATCTGGCTGCTCAATGTATACTTCTTCTTCCAAGTCTCCATTGAGAAAGGCGGATTTCACGTCCATTTGAAATAATTTGAAGTTTTGAAAGCTTGAGAGAGTAAGGAACATTCAGATGGCCTCAAGTATTGCAACAGGAGAAAAAGTTTCTTCAAAATCTATTCCTTCTTGCTGCATACCCTTTACAAACAAGTCTGGCCTTGTTTCTAAATTACTTCTCCATTTTCATTCAATTTATTTTTGAAGACCCATTTTGTTCCTATAACATTCTTATCCTTTGGTCTAGGAACCAGCTCCCAAGTGTTGTTCTTTTCGATCTGCTCAAGTTCTTCATCCATTGCTTTGACCCAACATTCATCTTTGCATGCCTCTTTCACATTTTGTGGTTCAGTGGAAGAGAGTAATGCCAAATAGCTTGAAGCCTCTGCAATTGTTCTTCTTGTTTGTACACCTGCTTCTTTATGTCCCAAAATCTGAGATTTTGGATGATTCTTATGAACATATCTGGATGGAGACTTCTCTTCTATCCTTATCTGCTCCTTTGGTTCTTCTTGAGGTTCTTCTTCTTCATCATTCTGTCTTTGAGGATGGCCTTCATCTTCTTCGATATCTTGATGATTTACTTGCCTAGGAATGTATCCCTTCTCATCAACCACTACATCAATGCTGTCAACAATTCTTCCAAGTCTTTTATTATAGCACTTGTATGCTTTGTTGTGTGGAGAATAACCAAGAAGGATGCCTTCATCTGCTCTAGGTTCAAGTTTTCCAAGTTGCTCATCAGTATTTTTAATATAGAATTTGCTCCCAAAGATTTTGAAGTGCTTTACCGAAGGAGTCTCACCATACCAGAGCTCATGAGGGGTTTGAGTGCTGTTCACTCGTACATTTGTTTTGTTGAGAATAATAACCGCAGCATGTGCTGCATCAACCCAGAAAGTTGCGGGAGTTCCAGATTCATCAAGCATAGCACGAGCCAATTGTTGGATAGTTCTGTTCATTCTTTCCAGCACTCCATTTTGCTGAGGAGTTCTAGCTGTAGAGAATTCTCTTCTTATCCCATGTTCTTCACAGAAATCGAAAAATTCATTTGAGGTAAACTCCCCACCTCTGTCGGATCTAAGACACTTAATTTTGTATCCTGATTCATTTTCAACCAAGGCTTTAAAGGATTTGAATTTTTCGAACGCTTCATCTTTGTGCTTCATAAGTCCTAACCAGACAAACCTGGAGAAATCGTCAATGAATAATATCAAGTATTCTTCTCCTCGAGGTGTCCTTTTCCTCAATGGACCACATGTATCTGTATGTACTAGCTCAAGAGGCATGCTAGCTGATCCTTCCTTTTCCGGAAAGGTAGTTCTGGTTTGCTTCCCAAACTGACATGATTTGCATATGGTGTTGTCTGGAACTTTGATATCTGGAAGACCACGAACTGCCTGATATTTGCATGCTTTCCTTATTCGTGAAAAGCTTAGATGCCCCAACCTCCAGTGCCATAACCAGTGCTCATCATCCTTGCTCAGATGGCATTGTTGTTGTCCTTCTTCAAATATGTATAGATTATTTGGAGTTCTTTTACCTTTGATCACTGTTTTACATGTATCAAGATCACGAACAAGACATCCATTTGATCTGAATATCACCTCAGTTCTTTGATCACACATTTGGCTGACACTTAGAAGATTATGTTTCAATCCATCAACATACAAAACATTTCCAGCTTTGACCTTTTCTTTTAACTGAGAAGTGCCTTTTCCTTTTATAGTTGCAGGAGTATCATTTCCAAAAGAAACTTTCTTTCCTTTTTCTAGAGCAGAATATGATTCAAGTTTTTCTTTATCACCTGTCATATGCTTCGAACATCCACTGTCAATGTACCATGGATTTTCCTGTCCCTCTGCATAAAATGCTATCCCACATCTTTCTGTTTGTGGTTCCTTTATTCTCCATGTTTTGGTGCTTGAGGCTTGTTCCTTTGTCTGCTGAAACCTGCTCCTGCATTCAGAATCTTCATGACCAAAGTTGTTGCAAATAGAACATTCAACTTCATTTTCAAGAACCGAAAAGTTGTTATAGGTCCTTTTTGTAATCCCGGTCATACTTCTTTGTTTTTGAGCTTCTCTAGTCATGATCGTTTTATATGCAACACATTGAGTTTCTTTGTGACCAAAGTTATGGCAAAAAAAGCATTGTCCATTGAAGAAATTTCTGCGGTTATCAAATCTTTCGGCCAAAAGATTGTAATTTCTATTGTCATTCATTCTTGAAGCAAATTGAGAGGATTTTACGTGTGGCTGGTTGTAGCTTTTGTTCATCCTTAAGACATATTGCCCCTGATTTGCCTGATAGTCTTTGTTTGTAATTGGTCCCTGCTTTACTTGGTGATCTCCATTGTGATTTTGCTCATTCCTTCTTGCTGCATCAAGATAAGTCTTTGAGGTGGATGCTTGAGAAGTTTCTCCATTATAGCCCAGACCTGTCTTGTTTAGAGGAGAGCGTTGTACATTGATGATCTCATCCAGAGTATCAAATCCTTTGACAAACTTAAGATTAATAGCCTTTGTTTTCTCAATCTCTTTTCTAAGACCAACAATTTCGCCTTCTAACTTTTCAAGATATTTTTCTTTTTCATCAATTTGAAGTTGTAGAGTATCAATGATCCTATTCTTTTCTTCTATACATGTCTTGAGTCTAGAAATTTCTTCACAAAAGCTATCCGCATCTATAGCATCCATGTAATCATCATCTTCAAATGCCATTAAGAGTTTATAGTCATTACCTCGTTCATCTTCGTCACTATTTGATAGACCATCACTATCTTCATGAGTGTAGTAGCTTTTCTTATTTGCAATCTGTTTCTTGTTCCATCTAGCAGGTTCCTTTCCTTTATCCTTACGAGGACATTTTGCAGCATAATGACCTACTCTTCCACAAGCAAATCATTTAAAAGGTAAATTACCTCTGAACCTTCCAGTTCCCCTTTGAATATTTCTGACAAAATTTGATTCTTCTTCTTCTTCTTCTGGCACGTGACTTGCTTCATAATAGTCTCCTTTGCCTGAAGCCTTGAAAGCAGCTTCTCTTCTGTCTGATGGACCTCCCTTTCTCATTTCATAAGTAGTTAGAATTCTGTGTAGTTGAGACATAGTAAGAATTTGTAGATTTTCCTTTTCTTCTATTGCAGACACTTTAGATTCAAACTTGGGGGACAATGATCTTAGAACTTTTTCAACCACAATAGCCTCTTTTATTTCTTCACCCAAGTTTTTCATGCAATTAACAATCTCATCTACCCGAAGGAAATAGTTAGCCACTTTTTCATCATTATACATTCTAAGATTCTCATACTGAATCCTGAGGGTTTGAAGTTTAGCACGCTTTACCTGTTCATCTCCTTTGTAGCTCATGAAAATATTGTCCCATATTTCTTTTGTGGATTTATATTGCATAACCTTCACGAATTCTGTTTGAGATAAGCATCCCAGCAGAGCATTGACTGCTTTAGCATTTGTTTCATATTTCTTCTTTTCGGCCGTATCTGTAGGAGTAGCTGAAGGAAAAGTGTAGCCTGTATCTATGAGATCCCAAACTTCTGTACCAAGAGATTGAAGATAGGCAGTAACTCTTACCTTCCAATAATTGAAGTTTGTCCCATCAAAAATTGGTGGCCTGATTTATGCTTCCCTCTCGTAGTTGCTCATGATGAATGATCTTACTTCAAGCGATCAAGCTTCTTTGAAGGACCTGCTCTGATACCAATTGTTGGAAATAATACTGAGAGGGGGGGTGAATCAGTATTATCAAGTTCTTTTAATAAATCTTCCTTATTTTTTCTTTGAATTATTTTTGCATGTCAGTACCATAAAATAATGAGCATGAACAAAGAAAACAGATAGTCACACCAAATAACACAAGATGTAAGGTGGAAACCCAATGTGGGTGAAAACCACCTCCTGCAATATGTCCCTATCTTCTTTCAAATTAGAAACTCATTTTACAATGGTTTTGTACTGGTGTAGTCCTTTACCAGTATGCAGGCTGCAACCTGCAGAGAGCTACAACTCTCTCTCTCGTTTTCCAGTCTCTCCTGGAAGGGAGCTACAACCCCCTACTTCTTTTCTTTCAAGGACCACTTTTCATTAATTTTCGGACTGGATCCAAGAACATCAAAAACCCATCAACTACACTTGCATCATCAATCTCTGATTTCACCAAAGCCAACCCGCATACAGATCTGCAAATATTTCCTTATAACTTTGCAGTTGTTACATCAGACATACCCAGATCATAACATGTGTAAAATAAAACATGCATCAATAATTCAGACCCAGATTATTAGATTGATAGATCAAGTGTATGCCACATATCACAGATCAAAATCATATAGAGATACCACTATTCCAACCTTAAGATTTTGACCCATCAATAGAACTTATCCTTCTCCTTACGCTTTGGTTCCTTCTTCATTCAGATCCAGATCTGCACCAAAACCCAATCACAATATTCCAGATCTAGCACTTTATCAGATATTCGATAATTCAGAAGATGCTTTGCCAAATGATCTCCTTCCTCTTTTATAGTCTTAGGCCTTTCACAATACCACGGGCCAAAACCATAGGATCAAAAAACTGTTGGACTAATACCATGAACCAACCATGAAAGTACGTGAGATCAACACTTTTGGATGTAATACCACGGGCCAAAACCATAGGATCAAAAACTGTCGGACTAATACCATGAACCAACCATGAAATTGCGTGAGATCAACACTTTTGACGAGGTACCATGGTCAAAAACCATAGGTTCAAATACCAAGGACTAACTACCATGGACCAAAAGTAAGTTCTCCAACATATATGCGCTTTCCCTTGCATGAAAGTGCGTACCATGGTCCGAAACCATAGGTTCAAATACCAAGGACTAACTACCATGGACCAAAGGTAAGTTCTCCAACATATACACGCGTTTCCTCATAGGTTCAAATACCAAGGACTAACTACCATGGACCAAAGGTAAGTTCTCCAACATATACGCGCTTTTCCTCATAGGTTCAAATACCAAGGACTAACTACCATGGACCAAAGGTAAGTTCTCCAACATATACGTGCTTTTCCTCATAGGTTCAAATACCAAGGACTAACTACCATGGACCAAAGGTAAGTTCTCCAACATATATGTGCTTTTCCTTGCATGAAAGTGCGTGAACTTTTTCTCTACATGAAATAAACTTTTCTCTGCATAATAGGCGTGAACTTTTCTCTACATGAAATAAACTTTTCTCTGCATATAAGTGCGTGAACTTTTTTCTACACTATAATTTATTATCTGAGATGAGTGGGTTTCCATCAAGTACAACATATGTATCATAATGCCAACATGCATCACAGCCCAAACTCATTCTTTTTCACCATGCAAAAACTTGTAGAATGCTTTGAAGAAAAAAATACATAGAACATAATTTATTTTTGCCCTAACTTGAAAACCATGTATCCATTTGAAAAACCGTTTTATGGGGAATTGTACAAGGGTGATGGCAACATGCTTAAGGAGTTTCAGCCAATTCCGATGCACGGTTTCCAAGAAATCAACCTCCATCACCTTCAGCCATTTTTTCATTTTCTCCATATCCGTGCATCCATTTCAAAGCCTATTTCATGGGGAGATGCATATGGGTGACAGTAACATACCCAAGCAGTTTTAGCCAATTCTGATGCACGGTTTCCGAAAAATTGATCTCTGAAATCTTCAGCTATTTTCCATTTTTGTTGAAATCTGTGCATCCATTGATCGCAATTTTGATATGGGAGGTGCATCATGATGATAGGAACATGCTCAGCAAGTTTCGGATCGATCCAATCTATCGTTCGGGAGCAATGGCGAAAACAAATTTTGGTCCTGTGAAAATTCAGCAGCAGCAGCTTGAGGGTGCAGATCTGAACGTGGAAACGAACTCCTGCAGCTTAGATCCATCTAGAGGATACCTGCACAAGAAAAATAACCACACATCAGACATCAAAGAGCTTATAGCACAAATGATCCATCATGCAATCACCGAAATAGATGCATGCAGTAGCAAAAAACACCTCACAGTAACCATTTGACTTTAGGTACGTGACTAACACTCATTCCTCTGATTGCATGAATGTAATTCGAAACAACATGAGTAATGAGATGGATGGGATTAAAAAAATCGGTAGCCAACTAACTGACCACCATCATCAAGTTCAATAGCGCTCGTTGGGTGAATGAGACACGTGCGCTCAGCCATCTCAAGAGGAAATCGGAAAACAGGTAGTGATGACCGGTTAAACTTCAGCATGATTGATGGACGAGATTACAGGTAGAGAACAAACAGTTAAACACTGCAGTGGGGACCAACAGTCTGCATGGGGCCAACATGCAATTGTCTATCTCACCCTCCATCAACAGAAATCTTCATAAACATCCAATCGAACTCTCACAGCTGTTGTTTCCAGTTTATCATAGTCCTTGCAGCTGCAACAAGCTACATACCAGCCCCATAGCAACAAACCAAGCTTTCTCGTCCATTTTTTTAAACCCACCTACGTAAGGGCGTTCTACAGGAAACTAGGGGGTCTTCTACAGGAAGTATGGCACAACGTTCTGGAACAAAGAAACCTGAGCTTTCCCTCGTCAGATTTGGAGTTCCAAGAAGGGTAGGCTCGAAAACACTCATCCATGCATGATATATATTTTGAAAGGTGGTGAATTGAACTGTCTGGAGCAAGAGAATTAGAGACCAGTTTTCCTGTAAGTCAAAAATAGCAGTGTGATTGTGTGTTGCATGGAATTTCTTAGTTTTCTGCATCTCTCCACGTTTCTGGTCTAAAATTATCTTATAAGGAAGGCATATGCAGCTGTGAGAGCCAACCTGTGGATGTAAATTTTAAAATTTGCATATTTGAATGTGTCCTGAGAAGAAAACTTGGTCTCTGTCCTCTATCTGTAGAAGCAAAACTCTTCCTCTCATAACCAGATAGCTGAAGAATTTTTAATGTCCTTGAGATCTCTTTCTACCAAAAAAGAAGAGAACCGAAGAAAAACTTGGTTAGGGTCTTTTGCACGCATGAACATAATTGTTAAAACAGAGTAAGGTATCATATCAGAATTTGATGCAGGTGATCTAGGATTGTAAAGGGATGGAAATCTTAAAGTTGGTAGGGGACTTGGAGAATGGAATTAGAGTCTCACATCAAAGGAGAGATATGAAGATTATGTCATAGATCCAAGCTAGTTTGGAGCTGTCTAAATCGAGAACAAGGGAACAATACTTTTAGAGTGCTTATAAAAACGATCAGGCTGGGAATGAAAAATTTATTTACTGTGACGGATCATGCTTGGCAGCTGACAACCGGCTACAGCAAGAAGGATTAATTGAAGGTGCCCAAAATTGTACAAATGAAGGTTTAGCAAACATTGGTGCAACTTAAAATTGACCATAAGACTAATGAGATGAAATAAGTGTAAGGTGGAAATCAGTCGTAGGTTGGACCATTCAAGGCATGTAATTAACCAACCAGGAATAGTAAGGTTGTGTCTTGTCATAGTACAGTCATATAATGAATAGGTGGGATCTTTTACATGATCAAGAGAAATACAAGGAGCCAAATAAAAGCGAGAGGGGGAGGACAAGGCTGGATACTCAAAGAACTAATGTTGATAAGTTAGTGGAAGTGTTGAAGAAAAATAAAGGATGGCAAGGAAGAATAACACATTGAAAAATATGAGAAAACTAATGATGAAGAAATGCAAGACATTCAGGCAAGGCAAGAACAGAGAGGAAAAGGGGCAAAGGCCAAATTGCTGAAGCCTAAAACTGTGGGAGGAACAATGGCACAAACACCCAAGAAAAAAGATTTCAGAATAGAGCAGAGAGGACTGAAAAAAGTCCAAACAAGTAAGGGCACACCCAAGGCAACCACAACACAAGTTGAATAGAAGGCACCCCCAGCCATGCAAGCCAAATCAGGGAAAATTGTTTCTACAAGAAGACATAAAACTGCTTATACAAGAAGCCAGAAAACGACTACTACAGGACTTTCTACAGGAAGTCTGGGGAAATGGCAGCAGAAGGAGAAATTGGCCGAGATTTTAGCTAGGGAGGTAGCAGTTGTGCTAGCCACCCTAAGCACATCCCCCAAGCAGAAGGAGAAGTGAAAGAGGGAGCATTCCATGCATTTTAAGGTGAGAAGGAGCACACAAATCAAAGTGGGCAGAACCAAACCACAGACAAAGGAGAAAATTGTCATTAAGGATACAAAAGCTAAACAAAAGGAGGAGCCTCCTTCAAATATGTCCATCACCTATGAATGAGGAAGCCAAAAACCTTCACTTGGAGAGAGAGAATTCAGAGAATGGACTCAAAGACAGTTCTACAGGATGCTGAGACAGTTCTACAGGAAGTTGAGAATTCTCTAGGAAAAGAAGCACAGGCAGTGGGAAGGAGCAGAGAGAAAAGCATGGTTTCATGATTGAGAAGAGGACATCACTTCAAAAGCTTTTCATGACAGGGAGGCCACCAGGGCCATCAAAGACGAGGAGATAGATTGGTTTCTCAGAGGATGAGCAACACTTTCGGTAGGGGGGTGATGATGAACCCCAAAAATGGATAATTATTTGGGCTCATTCAACCTCCTAATTTGACTTAATCCACCATTCTCATTAGTTTATTGCATTTTTTTAATTATATTTATGCTAATAGAGTGAATTGGGTTAGTCATTATGCCAACAAGTCTAATGGGTACTTTGTGCAGTGTTTTGGTCAATTTTGAGACAAAATCAAAGGTTTTAATGGCAGCCAAATTCGTGGAAGAACAAGGGAGAGGATTTTTAGGAAGGTTTCCCCTTCATTTATGGGCCCTTACCTCGAATTCTCCACCATCAGCTCGGAGTTCAAGGGCCACCAAATCAATTATCACAAGGGCAGCCGAGCAAGTGTTAGTAAAAGTGTTGTTAACTATAAGTTTCGGCAGTCGAGTCCCTAAAGTTTAGGAGGAATGTTGGGGTCCTCAATTTGTATAAATAAGAGGGCTTAGGTCCTCATTTGGGTTATCCAGTAGTTAGTCACTTTATAGTCATTTTTTAGTCATTTTGTAGTCATTTTGTAGTTCGATTTTTAGGCAGTAGATTAGCTTTGCTTTCTGCACATTTTCAAGTTCTCCTTCTGGACAGATTTTGGAATGTAATGTTTCTTTTGATCAATAAAGATGAATCCATCTTTGCACCAGCTCTAAATATCTCTTAGGAGGCTGTAGCTCTTGGGGTTGGGCCCATCTCAAGTGCCCAGTACCTCCTTTGTTTACTTTCATGTGTCTTTGTTGCATTCTTAGAATAAAACCTGTTATTTAGATTTAAACCTTGTTTTATTATTTAGGTTGTTTTTGATGAGTAAAATAGCTTTTCATGCTCAGATTTAGTTGATAGATTGTTAAAAGAAAAAGCTTCAAGAAAAGGGCCAACAAACATCTGTGGTTTCACCTCTCCCTCAGTGGGATCAGGAGTTGTGACTAGGATGACTTTGCTGCCCACAAAAACACTAATTTTGATTTTCCATGCAATCACTAGTGTTTGATCTTCACGTGTAGAAGTTGGTTACAAGCTCAAACTTTCAATTTCTTAGTTGCATGAGTTAAAATACATGGTTTCATTGCAGGTCACACTTCTGTTCATTCTCTTTACTAACAGCTAGCAAATTAGGTCAACGTAACTAGGTCTTTGAATTTACAAGTCTTTGTTGGTTCAGATTGGAAAAACGACTTGCATAGCACCTGTATCACTCCTTCATCTGCTTATTCTCCATCAACACCATCCACTCCACCCTCTACTTAGAATCCTTACCTCACGTTTGCCACATTTGCTCACATAACCCTAGTTTTTGTACATCTTAGCCTTCTTTGAGCCAACTTAGCTATCTACACCTTCTCACCACTCCATCCACCAGTCCCTGGGCCACTTCAGACCCCTATCCTACCTCCATATCCATTCATGCATCTTCCCTCACTCACCCATCCTCCAAAATTCAATTTTAAAACATCCTGTAGAAATTTTTGAACATCCTGTAGAAATTCCTGAAACATCCTGTAGAACCCCTGCAGACTTCCTGTAGAAGCTCACGAACGAGGTTTCTTGATGGCCAAACTTTGTGAAACTCTCTGGAAGGGTGTTAGGGACTCTTTAGATCTTCTCTGAAACTTCCCGACCTCTTCCAAGCATTTCTCCTCCTTGATCCACCTCTGCACAGTAAAAAACAGTTACATTGCATGCATGATAATTGTGACAATTTACTCAAAAATACAAAAATATGGTTCTTTCAGATTCTGCTGTAGACATAGCTTAGATACATGTATTTCATCTTCTTAGAAGTCAATGACATCTCATTCAGTAGCTTGCATCGTCCTTCTTGCATCAGTAGGACTAGCTGGTAGAATTAGGGTTGCATAGGGTTTGCGTTTCTTTTTGGCTTTCAGTTTCTTTCTGCAAGTAGATTAGCTTCCTTTGAGTTAGATTTCATCCATCAGTTAAAAATGTTCTTCTAAGAGCTCATAGAAGTTGGCTTAAGCTCTTAGCAGACTTGTGCCAGGTAACCAAGTGACAACTGCGGCAAGAGCTAGTACTTGTGCATACACCGCCGTCGCTTCCAAGTTTGTTACGAACTACTGGGTTGATAAAAGTAAAGACGGGAGTCCCAGGAGTTGCAACATTATTGTTGCAATACTGGAGCCCACCAGAAGCCATTCACCACAAAAGACAATGTCACAACCACGCATGTTAATTGCAAACATGTGGGTCTTTAGGTGGTAATCTTCCATTTGAAGTTTGATTTTTTGATACCGGACTTCAAATTTCATTGTCCCCCATCAGCAATCTAGACCTGGAAATTAGAGACTGCCTTGACAAAAGAATGAATAGCTTCGGTGACTCACTGATGGATAAACTTATGAGTGCTGCCACTATCAATCAATACTACTATAGGGCGATGTTTAATAAAGCCTCTGATTTTGAGAGTTTTGAGCACAGAAATGCCTGCCATCACATGCAACGAGATAAATGGTTCCTCTGGGAGTTCATTATCCAGCTGCGTTTCTGTAGGTTCAAACCCCATACAGAAATTACCTTCATACGAATTCTAAAACACAGAAAATAAACAATGTGAGAGCATAACACATAAAACACATATACACAAACATTTCCCCTGGATCCCAAAACCAGGACTACCAGCTTGATTTTTCATTATGTTCCTTTCAATGTTACAATACATATTTATACATGCCGAAGCATCTAATACCATGGACTAAAAACCATTGTGTCCAAAACCATGGATCGAAAACCATCGCGTCAAAAACCATGTGCAAAAATCATGCAGAAAACCATAGGTAGGTCTGCCCAACCTAATGTAAGGTCCAAAAACAAAAAATTTTGGGGTGCTGCCTTAACCCCATAGAGTGGGTTTACCTGCACCCCTCAAACTCCCTGTGACCCCCTCACTACACAATCAGTGCAATGAAGGGGGGGCTCTGCCCCCCCTCTAACCTCCCAGTTAACTACGTGGGCTAGTCATGGAAAAAATATAACACAACCCAACATTCTCCCACTTGTTGTTTTCTTTCCACAGGGGGCCACAAGAGAGCTTAGTCATTTATCTAGCCCTGCAACACCCATTGTTTCTCTACACCAAGAGAGCTTCTCAGAGCTCACGAATTTTGTTAATGCATCTGCAGTATTCTTCAAAGTGTCCACCTTTACCAGCAACACCTTTTTGACTTCTATCATATCCCTCACAAAGTGATACTAAACATCAATGTGCTTTGTCTTTGAATGATAAGGGTTCTTTGCCAAGAAAATTGCACATTGGCTGTCACACTCTATCGTTATAGCTCCATGTACTAACCCCATACTTGAACACAATCTCTGCAACCAAACTACTTCCTTGCTTTCATGAGTGGCTGCCATGGATTTCACCTTTGTAGTTGATAGTGCCACTACAGATTATTTCTTACTCATCTAACTGAATACACCTACAAATAGGTTAAACACATACCCACTTGTAGATCTTCTCTGATCTAGATCTCCAACCGATTATGCATCAACAATGACGCAAATATCTGACACTCTATCCAATCCTGGTCTTCCTTGGTAGCACAAACCATAATCACTAGTGCCACGCAAATACCTGAAAACCCGCTTCACTATTGTCCAGTGCTCCTTCCCTAGTTTTGACATAAACCTGCTCAATACTACCATTGCATGTGCAATTTCTGGTATAGTACAGACCATCACATACATTAGGCTACCGACTGCACTTGCATATGGAACACAGGACATGTCCTCTTCCTCTTCTTGTGTCTTGGGACACTGTTCAACAGATAAATTTACACCTACAAGAATAGGAACCTTCACCGCTTTACTATCCTATGTATTAAACCTTTGCAATATTATCTCGACATACTTCCTCTGGTTTAACCAAAGCTTCCTCTTTGTCGAATCTCTTTTAATTTCCATGCCCAAAATATAGTTTGCAGCACCAATATCTTTCATGTCGAATTTGGAGGACAAATGGGTCATCAAACCCTGGATAATTTCTTTGTCATTTCCAACCAGCAACATATCATCCACATACAAGACCAGATGCATAACACGGTCACCTATTAATTTAAAATACACACTGTGATCTACTTTGATTCTGGTGAAGCCAAGTCCTTGTATAAATGTATCAAATTTCTGATACCACATCCTTGGTGATTTTTTTAACCCATACAGAGACTTCTTTAACTTGCATACCAGTTCTTTCTTACCCTTCACCACAAAGCCTTCAGGTTGCTTCATGTAGATCTCATCTTCTAGATCCCCATGAAGAAAATATGTCTTCACATCCATCTGTTCTACCTCAAAATCAAAAGTAGCAACAATAGATAAAACTAATCTAATAGAAGCTACCTTGGCAACAGAAGAAAAAATATCACCAAAATCAATTCCCGGCAC
This sequence comes from Pinus tabuliformis, assembly GCA_031772625.1. NCBI lineage: Eukaryota > Viridiplantae > Streptophyta > Pinopsida > Pinales > Pinaceae > Pinus > Pinus tabuliformis. The sequence continues at coordinate 196,147,334 of CM062817.1, read as the reverse complement.
CTCGGAATAACCTTTTGCTACCAACCGTCTTTTTATTCTCCACATTTCCTTCTGCATTTGTCTTCTTCTTGAACACCCATTTGTTGCCAATGGGTTTCCTTCCAGCTGACAACTCCACTAGATCCCAAGCCTCATTTTTGTGCAAAGATGCCATTTCATCAACCATGGCCTCTTTCCAGAGTTTCCCATCCTCTAAATCTACTGCTTCCTTCACAGTTCTATGATCATCACTAGCAATAGATAAACCAAAATTTGAATAGAAAGCAGATGGACTATACCTTTCTGGCTGCCTTCTTTCTCGAATTGATCTTCTCACACCCAGAGTTTGTCGCTCTTCATCTTCTAATTCCTCCTCTGCTATAGAGTCCGATTCTCCCCCTTAACATCAAACTCTATCTTCTCAGGTTCCTTTAGTTGGAATTCATGTTTAATAACATATTTCACCTCTATGAACACCAAATCTCGGTTGTAAACAACCTTCCTTGTTATTGGGTTCCAAAGCTTATAACCCTTTAAACCATCCTTATACCCAATAAAGATGCACTTTTCAGATTTACTATCCAACTTGGTTCGTTTCTCCTTTGGAACATGTACATATGCATCACATCCAAATACCCTCAGATGTGAAAGAGATGGTTTCTTACCAATCCATACCTCTTGTGGAGTCTTATACTCCAACGCTCATGAATGTGATCTATTGACGAGGTAACATGATGTCTGCACCGCCTGTGCCCAAAATTCATGTCCTAACCTGGCACTACTGAGCATGCTTCTTGCCATTTCCATCAACGTCTTATTCATTCTTTCTGCAACTCCATTTTGTTGAGGTGTATATGGAGTAGTCTTTTGTCACGCTATACCACACTTCTTACATAATTATTCAAATTCCTTACTGCAAAACTCTCCACTATTATCTGTCCTCAACACCTTTATCTTCTTCTTTGTTTGGTTTTCAACCAAAGCCTTAAATTCTTCAAACCTATCAAAGACTTTAGATTTCTTCTTAAGGAAATATATCCATGTATTCCTTGAGAATTCATCTATAAATGATAGATAATACACATACTTACCCAGTGATGGAATCTTCACATGTCTAAATACATCACTGTGCAGAAGCTCTAATATTTGTTTCGCCCTCTTACCACCAGAAGGGAAGCTCACCCGATTTTGCTTTCCCATATACACAATTTTCACAGAAATAAAAAACCAGAGAGCTATTATTCATACCTTCTACCATACCTTTACCATGAAGTATTCTAAGGCCCTTCTCTCCAATATGTCCAAGCCTTTGAGGCCACATCATGGTCTTCTCTCCAGAGACCACTAGATTTTCTGCTCCAATTTCAGGAACCACGAAACTGTTTCACCCTGTTATCTCAAAATCAGGCCCTGGAAGGCTGCAAACCAGGAAGACTTCAAGTAACTGTTTCAAACCAATCTTTTGACTAAGGCTTAGCCTCCTTAGCATGAGAGGGCTCTCTCAAAGGGTTATTGATTTTGGTTAAAAATAAGAGGGCTAACTCTTGTGACATAACAGTGACAAATATAAAGGCTGGACAAACATTAAACTAATTTCCATTGGGCCTATGGAGTCAATCACACTTCAGTAAACAATGGTACTGCCTTTACATAGAAGTCAGGGCACTTAGCATTTGAATATTCAGAACACAACACATATGGAACCACAACTCATAAGTGCACACAGGAAATCAGAGCACAATCAGTGAATTCTGAGTGATTGTACACCTATGCAACTGCAAAAGACATTAAGGAAAAGATAAAATCATACATTTTGAACATAGAAATCCTTCATGAATCCTGAGAAGAAAAGCAGCCAACTTATATTACTGAACTCTGTCTTTACATAAGCCAAAACAGTACTCTGTTTTATAAAATATCCAACCCCCATTACATTGTTGTCTCAGCTATATATAGAATCCTTATTCTAACTAATTCGAGCTTCCTCCTCCAGCATGAGGGGAGTCGATAACTACCTCTACTGACACCTATCAGCTATTGAACTAACTAATAAATACAACTAAAGTGCTGACTGGAGTTTCTAAAGAGTTCTAAATTAATTATGACTCTAACTCTATTTTCCATGCATACGACTTCTCCTTGTTCTTTGACATCTGCTCTCCTTCTGGCGGTGGCTGTGATAGCTGAGATGAATGTTTAATGCCCCACGTTTACCTTGGGTGCTGAATCTTTTAACTGTTCAGAAGTATTAGGAGATATCCCTGGTTTCTCGGCTTCAGTTTTCTCCAAAGCAATCGAATGCACAAAAACATGTCTTCAGTCCTTTAATTACCCAAAATGTGGAAGACTGCCACGTTTTGATGTGTTGTAAGCTTGGGCTATGAACATGTGTGCAGGCAAAAAGTTTCTTACAGGCAGCTCGTTTGTTGTATCTTGAATGGTGATAAAGGAGCTTTACAACAAAAATTTAAAATTTGATTTGAATCTTCAACCTTTTTAGGCATCCACCTGTCTTGACTTGATTGAGTGCTGGAAACTTCAGATGATGTTCTTGCACACCCTTTAGACATTTCCCTTTCCAAATTTCTGCTCATAATTCAAACTGCTTGATTTGCGTTACAATCATCACCTACAGCAGTTTCGTAGCGCTCTACGAAACTGCTGAGTTATTGAAAACAACTTGTTCTCTTGTAGTGATTATTTGAGGAAAGGATCTTAGAGGTCCTTGGAGTATGCAAAAAGTCGCGATTGCAGTAGAAACTTGGCCTAGAGTAAACTCTATATGCATCAGTACACATGAGCCAAATGATATAACAGAAACTGCAAGCGGTGATAACCACAGCAGAAAAATGGTTATAGCAGCATAATACATAAGCCCCCTTATCCAAATGAGTTCTTTACCATGAGCAACATCAATTTGAATCTATTCTATAACCACTTTAAATTCCCCTGAACTTGAAGTTTCAAAAAGAAAAACCTCTGTCGCCAGTGTCAAAAGGTTGAGGAGCTGATGCACATTACCCTGTCTCCTAACTAGACATGGTCATAGAAATGGACCAATTCCCCACAAATTTCGTTCATAATTAGCTGTGCTTGCAAATAATGCCCAAGAAATGCTAACCCATGTCCAAATGTTCGGAGCTGCATAGACAGTGAACCGTGGACAAATAGATTTCACTTTGAAGACATCTCTGCACTGTCCAGCGCCAGTTTACATTCACTCTTCACGTTCCTATGTTGGAAAATCTTGAAGCTCAGAATGAAATATGCTCCATTACAACTTGTCTTAGATGTGACCTTTGACTCGCTCAGAGCTGGCATACCTTTTATGATTTCATAATTTTGTTCCAAGTTCTGTAATGTCGGCCGTATAGTTTCAAGGATATCTGGTTGCATCCTCTCAAAAAAAAAAAAACAATCCTCTGGAGGTGATCGTATTCATGCTGAAAATCCTTGCATTGAACTCTTTCAAACTCAAAATGAATTTCTTTCCCTTAATGTCCCAAGCTTTGATTTTTACAGAGATAGGCCGTTATACATTACATCAAACATATCATCTGCTAATCGTTGGAGCTTTTCATCAAATATATTTATAGCCTTGTTCTTGGCTCTAACTCTTGAATCAGGGTACTTCACAATTTTCAATGACAACTCATACTGCAACTCAGAAGCAAAATCTTCCTCTTCCTCCATTTTTCGGAGCTCTGAAAGGAATCCTCCTCTCACCTGGAACATTACGCCCATCCTTGGCTTCAAATTCACGCCATTTATACTGCCAATACCGCGGGGAGAATTCAGAAGTGCCATGGCCTAAAAAGATGCTTTCACGCCGATTCTTTTCATCGTCCGTGGTGAAGAGCTTGAAATTGAATACACGAATGGAAGGAAGCCGTTAAATAATAACGGTGATGAGGCTCTCAGAGTAAAAGACGTCGGGGTTTTCAGAGGCATCATCTTTGTCATTGCCATGGCTGGCTCTTTACTTTAGCGCCATTTAATCTGATCCTTTCCCTATATTCACGCATTTCTCTTTTATTGCGCTTCTTATCCTGTAGGCCTCTTTCTCTGATAATCTGCCTAAATTGCTAATGATCAAGGACACTAAGGATTCTGTGGACTCGTCTTCTGTAATTGTCGGTGCTGAAAGAAACTCCGATGCAGCATTATTGTCCTCACTTGAACCATATAATGCTCCCTCTGCCCCAAGAGTTAAATTCAAAGCTCGCAGCCTATTATCATCAATCAACTGTAGAAAGGGATCAATAGTTTTATCTGTGAGCCTCGCCTTTACACGTATGACAAGACCTAAGCAGTTGTATGTTGTGGCTGCAAACATAAGCATTGATGTGGCCAATGTAAAGAGAGATCTGCAGTGGCATGGTCGTAAATAACAATCTTAATCAAGTGCAACGCTCCTCAATGTCAATGCAAACTGGAAACTTCGTATAAGTGTACTGTGACTTGAACTTAAGGCCTCAGTGCCCATCGAGTCCCAACTTGACTAGCTGTTACTGGTGGAGAGGTAGTTGAATCAACATGAAAAATCATAGCAAAATGACGGCATACATTGGGGACAAAATCATCTTTCGGATCTTGAAGTTCTGGTTCTGCACTGGCAACAATTACTGTCATCAACAGAACCTTAAATACAGATCTCTCTGCCATAAGCTGTGTCTTTGTTCTTACCCCAAGGTCAACCTTCATAGTTGATGTTTCAGTTCTGCGTCTTGATGGATCAATGGATGACATTAGCATCGTGCTCAAAAGTCCTGGAGTAACTCCTTCACCTGAAATATTTCCCTTCAGATTCAGAACTGATGACAAGCATACACGCAGGAGCTTGAGAGCATGCCACCTCTAAAATGCATCCACCCCAGAGCTATTTTGCATGAGAGTTGCTATGGATTCGAACAAATCCCCAATTTTGTAGCGCAACCTAAACATGTTGCGCTGCGAAACTACAAAAAGGCTAAAACCGCATCAAACTAATGTGAGCGGTTTTGAAATTTTGGCATTAGAATTTTCAGTGATAACAGTGGCTCCACTTGGGATAGTGTGCCCTTGTGGTACACTAAGAACTCGCAGGTCCAGTGCCTTATCCATTTATGACAAACAGAAATTTGCTTGACAAGCATCCCTTTCCAGCTTCTTGGGCCTTCACCTCGGGCTTAAACTTGATGATCACTGTGGGAAAAAGAAATCTACATCTACTGAAAAAAATGCTCAGTCAACCTTGAGCTTATTTGCATTTTCCTACCTACCTACCCTAACAATTCAAACTTCTTTCAGCTCAATCAATGTGAAATTTCCAATGTAGCCAATCATTTGTCTTATCTGATGTTTGATTTCTTTGACTGCATCGGAGTTCAGAGCCAATATGATATTGTGATGACCGCTGCCACTGAAATTGCCTCTGATCTTCATAGAAAAACTGAAACACTGGAGAGTAAAACTCTTCCATGTAGTCAGCTATAGGATCCCAGAATACATGGTTCTCGTAACTTTCTGGTTGTGCAAACTGATCTTCAACAGCAGTGTACTCTTCCTCAATCGTGAAAGAGAAAGGAAGCAACACTCTCTCCTTGTGTTCTGCCATAGAAAGCTGCTGAAAATAATGATCATGATTATGAAGACTATATGCCTGAATTTGACCTTGTAAACCTTCAATGTCTTTCTCAATATCTTTAGCAAATTCATCCAAAAATTTCATCTTATCCTCTGCCTTACACTCAAATGACTTTAGATATGAGGACAAGGACAAAGAAAAATTTTCGTTTGTTTCTCCATTACTATGATCATTATTCCATTGTTTGAAACCTTGAATTGAAGGAGAGTTTGCCACCGCATCTGATCTATCTATCCATTCCTCCAAAAACATAAGCCAAAAGTCTTCAAATGACTTAATGGATTTGGCAGGAAAGCTTTCAATCCATTGTTTACATTTCCCTTGAAGTGAATCATAGAACAACATAATGCAAACATCCTCATGTTTAACTCTAAGAAGCTCTGTAAAATCACAAAAATCTGATATATGCTTCAAAGTTAAACTCAAATCTTCTCCGTTGAATTTTGGACCATTCCTTAGAAAATACGCATCCTTGGGAAAATGATTTGGGAAACCATGAATTCCTGAAAAATTTATGCATGCATACCTTGAAATACGAATGGTAGCATCTGGGTCCTTCATAACTCCAATGGAATCACCATGAATCTATGAATTTCGAATTCTTCAACAATGGAGTCGCCAAGGTAGATTTGCAGCCTCAAAATGATGTCTGAGATCTTGCTACCTTCAGAAGTTCAGTCTCTTGATTTCGGGAATGAATAATCTTCAGACTCCCGGCAGACGCACGAAAATGTTATCTCAAAATCAGGCCCTGGAAGGCTGCAAACCAGGAAGACTTCAAGTAACTGTTTCAAACCAATCTTTTGACTAAGGCTTAGCCTCCTTAGCCTGAGAGGGCTCTCTCAAAGGGTTATTGATTTTGGTTAAAAATAAGAGGGCTAACTCTTGTGACATAACAGTGACAAATATAAAGGTTGGACAAACATTAAACTAATTTCCATTGGGCCTATGGAGTCAATCACACTTCAGTAAACAATGGTACTGCCTTTACATAGAAGTCAGGGCACTTAGCATTTGAATATTCAGAACACAACACATATGGAACCATAGCTCATAAGTGCACACAGGAAATCAGAGCACAATCAGTGAATTCTGAGTGATTGTACACCTATGCAACTGCAAAAGACATTAAGGAAAAGATAAAATCATACATTATGAACATAGAAATCCTTCATGAATCCTGAGAAGAAAAGCAGCCAACTTATATTACTGAACTCTGTCTTTACATAAGCCAAAACAGTACTCTGTTTTATAAAATATCCAACCCCCATTACATTGCGGTCTCAGCTATATATAGAATCCTTATTCTAACTAATTCGAGCTTCCTCCTCCAGCATGAGGGGATTCGATAACTACCTCTACTGACACCTATCAGCTATTGAACTAACTAATAAATACAACTAAAGTGCTGACTGGAGTTTTTAAAGAGTTCTAAAATAACTATGACTCTAACTCTATTTTCCATGCATACGACTTCTCCTTGTTCTTTGACATCTGCTCTCCTTCTGGCGGTGGCTGTGATAGCTGAGATGAATGTTTAATGCCCCACGTTTACCTTGGGTGCTGAAACTTTTAACTGTTCAGAAGTATTAGGAGATGTCCCTGGCTTCTCGGCTTCAGTTTTCTCCAAAGTAATCGAATGCACAGAAACATGTCTTCAGTCCTTTAATTACCCAAAATGTGGAAGACTGCCATGTTTTGATGCATTGTAAGCTTGGGCTATGAACATGTGTGCAGGCAAAAAGTTTCTTACAGGCAGCTCGTTTGTTGTATCTTGAATGGTGATAAAGGAGCTTTACAACAAAAATTTAAAATTTGATTTGAATCTTCAACCTTTTTAGGCATCCACCTGTCTTGACTTGATTGAGTGCTGGCAACTTCAGATGATGTCCTTGCACACCCTTTAGACGTTTCCCTTTCCAAATTTCTGCTCATAATTCAAACTGCTCGATTTGCGTTACAATCATCACCTACAGCAGTTTCGTAGCGCGCTACGAAACTGCTGAGTTATTGAAAACAACTTGTTCTCTTGCAGTGATTATTTGAGGAAAGGATCTTAGAGGTCCTTGGAGTATGCGAAAAGTCGTGATTGCAGTAGAAACTCGGCCTGGAGTGAACTCTATATGCATCAGTACACATGAGCCAAATGATATAACAGAAACTGCAAGCGATGATAACCACAACAGAAAAATGGTTATAGCAGCATAATACATAAGCCCCCTTATCCAAAGGCGTTCTTTACCGCGAGCAGCATCAATTTGAATCTATTCTATAACCACTTTAAATTCCCCTGAATTTGAAGTTTGAAAAAGAAAAACCTCTGTCGCCAGTGTCAAAAGGTTGAGGAGCTGATGCACATTGCCCTGTCTCCTAACTAGACGTGGTCATAGAAATGGACCAATTCCCCACAAATTTCGTTCATAATTAGCTGTGCTTGCAAATAATGCCCAAGAAATGCTAACCCATCTCCAAATGTTCGGAGCTGCATAGACAGTGAACCGTGGACAAATAGATTTCACTTTGAAGACATCTCTGCACTATCCAGCGCCAGTTTACATTCACTCTTCACGTTCCTATGTTGGAAAATCTTGAAGCTCAGAATGAAATATGCTCCATTACAAATTGTCTTAGATGTGACCTTTGACTCGCTCAGAGCTGGCATACCTGTTCTGATTTCATAATTCGGTTCCAAGTTCTGTAATGCCGGTCGTATAGTTTCAAGGATATCTGGTTGCATCCTCTCAAAAAAAAAAAAAAGAATCCTCTGGAGGTGATCGTATTCATGTTGAAAATCCTTGCATTGAACTCTTTCAAACTCAAAATGAATTTCTTTCCCTTAATGTCCCAAGCTTTGATTTTTACAGAGACAGGCCGTTATACATTACATCAAACATCTCATCTGCTAATCGTTGGAGATTTTCATCAAATATATTTATAGGCTTGTTCTTGGCTCTCAATCTTGAATCAGGGTACTTCACAATTTTAAATGACAACTCATACTACAACTCAGAAGCAAAATCTTCCTCTTCCTCCATTTTTCGGAGCTCTGAAAGGAATCCTCTTCTTGCCTGGAACATTATGCCCATCCTTGGCTTCAAATTCACGCCATTTACACTGCCAATACCGAGGGGAGAATTCAGAAGCGCCATGGCCTGAAAAGATGCTTTCATGCCGATTCTTTTCATCGTCCATGGTGAAGAGCTTGAAATTGAATACGCGAATGGAAGGAAGCCGTTAAATAATAACAGCGATGAGGCTCTCAGAGCAAAAGACGCTGGGGTTTTCAGAGGCATCATCTTCGTCATTGCCATGGCTGGCTCTTTACTTTAGCGCCATTTAATCTGATCCTTTCCCTGTATTCACGCATTTCTCCTTTATAGCGCTTCTTATCCTGTAGGCCTCTTTCTCTGATAATCTGCCTAAATTGCTAATGATCAAGGACACTAAGGATTTTGTGGACTGGACTTCTGTAATTTTCGGTGCTGAAAGAAACTCCGATGCAGCATTATTGTCCTCACTTGAACCATATAATGCTCCCTCTGCCCCAAGAGTTAAATTCAAAGCTCGCAGCCTATTATCATCAATCAACTGTAGAAAGGGATCAATAGTTTTATCTGTGAGCCTTGCCTTTACACGTATGACAAGAGCTAAGCAGTTGTATGTTGTGGCTGCAAACATAAGCATTGATGTGGCCAATGTAAAGAGAGATCTGTGGTGGCATGGTCGTAAATAACAATCTTAATCAAGGGCAACGCTCCTCAATGTCAATGCAAGCTGGAAACTTTGTATAAGTGTACTGTGACTTGAATTTAAGGCCTCAGTGCCCATCGAGTCCCAACTTGACTAGCTGTTACTGGTGGAGAGGTAGTTGAATCAACGTGAAAAATCATAGCGAAACGACGGCATACATTAGGGAAAAAATCATCTTTCGGATCTTGAAGTTCTGGTTCTGCACTGGCAACAATTACAGTCATCAACAGAAGCTTAAATACAGATCTCTCTGCCATAAGTTGTGTCTTTGTTCTTACCCCAATGTCAACCTTCATAGTTGATGTTTCAGTTCTGCGTCTTGATGGATCAATGGATGACATTAGCATCGTGCTCAAAAGTCCTGGAGTAACTCCTTCACCTGAAATATTTCCCTTCAGATTCAGAACTGATGACAAGCATACACGCAGGAGCTTGAGAGCATGCCACCTGTAAAATGCATCCATGCCAGAGCTATTTTGCATGAGAGTTGCTATGGATTCGAACAAATCCCCAATTTTGTAGCGCAGCCTAAAACATGTTGCGCTGCGAAACTACAAAAAGGCTAAAACCGCATCAAACTAATGTGAGCGGTTTTGAAATTTTGGCATTAGAATTTTCAGTGATAACACAACCATCAACAATAGTGCTACCTTGCAGCTTGTACAGAGTTCCAATTCGAACTCCCCACATCAATACTAGTTCCCCCTGAACCATCTTACAGGTATCCTTCTCGAACACTATTTTTACACCTGCATCATCCAACTTGCTTACAGAAATCAGATTTTTAGCTAATGCAGGAATATGAAGAACACCTGGAAGTGTTCTAACCCTTCCACCTTGCAACTTCAACTTTACTTTTCCACGACCAACAATTCTATCCTTCCTGTCATCCCCCAAGAATACATCACCACCATCATATTTCTCATACTCGCAGAACCACTCTCTATGGGGAGTGAAGTGAAAGGATGCACCTAAGTCAATCAACAATGCCTCATGATCTAGATGTGTACTTAAACAAGCCAAGTACACATCCCCACCTTCATCTGAGGTGGTTTTTTGCCTCTGTAGAAGGAGCATCATCAGATCCCTTTCCTTTATCAAGAGCTTTATATTTAAAGTCCCTTTTGTAGTGTCCTTCCTTTCCCCATTTCCAGCACATCACCTTTACAGGTTTTCTTGGAGATTTATATCTACCTCTAGATTTAGATCTCCCACACGATGACGTATTTTTGTTTCTATTCTGGGACAGTCCTTGTACAGACAAGGAATTAGCATTCTGGCTCTCGAAATTTTTCTGTCTCATCTCCTCCGTCAGCAAGGATGAGACTATTTCATCAAACTGCAAGGCAGTTGCATTGCTACCTATTGCAATAACCAGTCTATCCCACAAATCTGGTAGAGAACATAAAAAACTGATGCACTTATCTTCATTTTAAATTTTAATATCAACAAATAATAACTGACTTACCATAGTATTAAATGCATTCAGATGTTCTATCACCAAGTCTCCATCTTTCATCCTCAGGTTATATGGCTTTTTTCGTAGGAATAGTTTACTCACCAAAGACTTAGATTGATACAAAGTCCCTAACTTGTCCCACAAAGCCTTCACCATAGCTTCCCCTGATACATTCAACAATACTGAATCTGAGACACACAATCACATTGTGTTCTTAGCCTTTGATCCAACTTCTTCCATTCTTCATCGGACACTCCCGTTGGTTTAGTACCCAGATATACCGCGATCCACTGATCTTTATCCACCAACAAATGCTCCATCTTGAGTTTTCATAACTCAAAACTCTGACCATTAAATTTCAGGATCTCTATCTTTCCACTGCTCGTCATATTCTTTCACCACCAGAATCGATCCCGCAGATCTCCCACTGAACAGTGTCTACCGCAAGCCCAAGCAAAAACCCTTAGGAACAAAGGCATCCCCATGAAGAGAAAATAGCTTCGATGCCAAATATAGGTTTTCACCAAGTATAGAAATTACCTGCATATGAATTCTAAAACATAGAAAATAAACAATGAGAGAGCGTAACACATAAAACTCATATACACAGATATTTTCCCCTGGATCCCAAAACTAGGACTACCAGCTTGATTTTTCATTATGTTCCTTTCAATGTTACAATTTATACATGCCAAAGCATCCAATACCATGGACCAAAAGCCATCGCATCCAAAACCATGGACCGAAAACCACTACGTCTAAAACCATGTGCAAAACATCATGCACAAAAGCATAGGTAGGTCCACCCAACCTAATATAGGGTCCAAAAACAAAATTTTCTGGGGTGTTACCCTAGACCCCATAGAGTGGGGTTACCTACACCCCTCAAACTCCCTATGACCCTCCCACTAAGCAATTGGTGCAAAGAAGGGGGGGCTCTTCCCCCCCTCTAACCCCCCTGGTTAACTACATGGGCTAGTCGTAGAAAGAATATAACACAACCCAACAGTTTCCTGAACTTCGTTCTCTGGTCCCTCAAGGGTTGGGGCTTCCTCAGATGATATGTGATCAATAACATCAATTTGAAATAATTTTGGTTCCTTGAATTTATGCCCGGGGGAGTATTTGTCATCATAGTAGTAGCATAATCCTTGTTTTCTTCTTTCAGCCATTTCTGTTGGAGACACCTTTTGAACGTTAAGTGTTTGGGTAGGGCCCTGAGCCTGGGTGGGGCATCCCTTAGCTCTGAAATTTGGACGAGGAGACTGGGCAGCCAAAGCACATTCCACTTCGATAGCCTTGTTGCAAGCATCGATCCATGTATGAGGGTGGTGCATTCGAACATGTGCTTGGATGGATTCTTTGAGTCCACTTATAAAAAATTGCAATTATAATTCATCTCCTAGACCATCTGCGCGGAAGGCCAATGTCTCAAATGTTGCAATGTATTCTTTTACTGTGCCTGTCAGTTGAAGCTTAGTAAGACGACCCAAAAAATTGGATTCTTTGTCAAAGCGGTTACAAAAAGATTTTGTGAATACCTACCAAGTTATGTTCATGGGATAACATTTCTGATGCCAATGCCACCATTGTCATCTCTCTTGGTCAAAGTAAAGGGTTCCCACATGTAGTTTAGTTTGATCATCTCGAATATCATTTAGAATGAAAAATTGTTCCATTTGTACTACCCATACTGCCAGATTAGAGCCATCAAATTTATACATGTCCAACTTGGGTGGCCAAGGGTGCGAATGTTCGGGATTTCCATGGAAGTGAATATGATGGCTAGATTCTCCTTCTAGGTCGTCATCACTACCATGTGCCTCTCGATGCAACCCCAACATGCTCATTTTAATTGGTCCATGAATTTCTACATATGGTCTATTAGGCCCTAGAATGTATCCAACCTGTGTTCAAGGTGCTCGATCTTCTCACTGGCCATGACTTTAGCTTCGACTTCTAGCATACACAAATCTTGGTCACTTGTCATCGCTTTGACAAAATATGGGACCACCGAAAAATTGAAGCTAACTAGTGAATGGTACTATTATGATCATCTCATCGTCCTGATTCTTATGGGCTAAGTCTCTTATAAGCGTCCCGAGAAAGTCCTAACCTTTTTTTTACTCCGAATGGAGTTTTAGTCCCCGCTTCTCAATACTGTAGTGGCCAAATTCTAGAAAACACGATCATGCCAAATTTCCTGCGAGAATTTCCCCAGGCTATAGGAGCCACAAGCCTCACTGTGAAAATGGTTAGATCTTCCTGCGAAACCCCCAACTTCTGAATGTGAATTGGACTATGACAGTGATGGAACCCCAACTGTTAGGTACTATGGTAGTAGAACCTCAACTGGGGGATCTCATTGTTGCTGCGGTGACAAAACCCCAATTGCTATATATGATCTCGAAAATAAGATAATGGGTGATCTTCAGAGAGTCGAGGGAACTATGGTCTCAAAGGAGTTTCAGGTGCTACAAATCACAATATACATAAGGGTCCAACAATAGTACTCGGCCCAATATTTCAGGGCACTAACTAAGGAGGATCAACCGTACCCTTAGTTGTACTACCTGACTACCCTATCGTACGCGTGAGTAATCTCCCCGAGTGTTGTACTCGGTGTATTGTAGCAGCAAGACGGCCTATGGTTTAGCTAAGGTGAGGTTTTAGGTGAGCCTAGGGGGATTCTGATATACCCATAGAGTACGTGGAAGGCAGTTCGTGTGCAGTTCTGTCTAATGCGCTACTACTAGAAGGGATACCCACAGGGGTTACAAGGGAGTCCAACAAGCATGACCACCTCTTGTATTTCCTACGTTTATGCCTCCCTAAATTTACATGTTTATGCACTCAATGACAGATCTTGTGGTTTAAAGACACCGGAACATGCCTCTAGACTAAAAAAAAATCTGTAAAAAATGGAGGTACCACTGGCCCTGGAAAGTGCTCTAATACCACTTTTTATGCTCTTGACCTACGAGAAGATTCTAGAATACCAAATATGCACAAAATACAACCCGGAACACAAAACAAAATGAGAAAAACAACAAGTATTTTATTATTCAGAGATGAAAGCAATGTTTACTCGCCTCTTCGAGGGGGCAACCTCTAGCAGAGCATAGACCAATTACAAAATAAGACACGACCTTCCACAATGGGGAGTCCCTATCCTTTATATAGGATTCATACATATAATACCATGGGTCATTACCATGGTTCTATCAATACCATCTATCTAATACCATGGTTAGTTTGCAACTAACTATGGTCCCTTTCTCAGATGTGGGTCAACCACTTAAAATTATTAATATGGGTTTTATTGACTCTTTAACTAACTATAACTATGACTCGACTCTATTACATAAATAAAGGGGTTAGGGTTGGAGCCTAACAGGGTACCAACATCCTCCGACACTGATTTGGATGCATGTCCTCATACATCTATTACATCCACCAAAAAGGAAATTGTGCTAAATAAAGGGAATTGTGGTCAAAGACCAATAGTCCTAATCAATACTTCTATCCCATGTTTTATTGGTGGGGAGCACTTCTGGAAGTGGAGAGCTAACCCCTGTGCATTCAATTTTTGAACAAGTTTGTACCTTGTTGCGTTCCAATGCAACAAAATCTTGTTCTTTCTCTTCAAGTCATCGTTATGAGCATACAACCTCACGTTGGAATCCCTCACCAAATGATTGACCTTCCTGACATAATGAAATAAACCCTTATACTTGTTAGCCTATTCTATGAGTCTGGCAATCGTCTTCTGTAGCTTGATGAGTGGTATCTTCAAATTTTCCTTTGCATCATAAGTGGCAGACTGTTATTGGTAAATCTAGTGTCTATGTAGAGCTGCTAGTCCCACTAAGGCTGGTAGCTACCTTAGAAACAAACAAACTAAAACTACTTTCGTTTTCCTTTATGAGAAATAGATAAGAGGGGAATAAAGGAGACCAACCTCTATCTTGCGCTTGGTTCCTTGCTTGATTCCTCTCCCTTCTGATAGATCTTTGCCACTCACTTCCTCGTCTACCCAGCTTCAAAGAGCACCTGTAGAATCAAAGTAGCATAACACTATCCAAGAACATAGATCTATTATCATAAACAACATAGGACCAGATATATATTGACCACACAAATGCATATATCATCAATCATACAAGAATGTGGAGGAAAACTTGAATAACTTTATTGATAATCAAGAAATAGAAAAGAGGATTACAACCAATTGTTCTGACTCGGCATCATCCTCTCAGCAAGAAAGCCCTTCTTCAGCTCATGAAAAGATTAGATCACCCAACACTATGATATTGCACCAAGAAACCAGCAGCAGCTCTGGGATGAGGGATCCATATATAGATGTTTGCAAGGGGAGTGAGTTAGCTTTTGAGATTTTATTAGTGTCCTCTCTCTGATATTTCTTGATTCCACTTGGAGATTGATGATCTCTTACTCATCCCTGGGCGAATGCAGAGAGGCAAGTGTCATAGGAGAAGTTTCTAGAAGATTCCATGATCCTCCACCATGCAGATTGACCCTACCATTTGTGCACTCTCGCCCATCGCACCCCATAGAAGGGCTTTTCAAGATGCATCGCACCTCCCATGTGTATTTAGGTGGGATGCAGCACACTTTGACCATGGAGCAGGTGAGATGGTCTAGTTTTGACTAGTTCTGAGCAATTTTTCATGGAGAACTTCTGGGAGAAGATGTAATCAGTTGACCTTGTTCATTTAGAGGTTGGAACAACACATTTAGGGACTTCAAATCCCTTGGTTTATGGACATTTATGATTGGGGTTGCAGTGCCCAAAAATGTCTATAACAGTTGCCCCCTAAAGCATGAGGTCGTTAATCTGTTGATTTCGGGTGAAATGCTTTATCATGAGGATCTGAAATTATTTCAAGCTGGAAGGCGACCTGTAATAAGATACAATACAATAAATTGTCTTCATAATATTTTCATGATCTAGCTGAGGTGGGCATTCCCATGCTCAACTTTATAAATACATTTTCATGTACATAAGATAGAAAATCGTCTGAGTGTAGACTGATGATTCTGGTAGAGTCATCATCCCTTAGGTTGGATGATCATCTGTGCAGTAATGATGTAAATTTGATGTCTTTATTTTCCTGAATATATATCGCAGCCTGGATGGATGAAATGAGATCTGGGGTCTTCGATCTCGTTCGATCTTTAGTCAAAGTACAAGTCAATCCATGTGAGAGATGTTCTGGATTAGAAAATGGAAAGACATCGCCTGATTACCAGCCAATGATGTAAGTTGTTAACAGGCGCGAGAGGAATCACCGATAATGATAATGACCCTCAAGGTACTACAATACAATTCACATGGTATGAATAAGGGACTTGGCATTGAACACCACACAAAATATTTCAGTTGAAGGCCATTGATGTAAACCTGTCGCTGGAAGTGAGAACCTTGCCATTGAGGCATGCAAGCTTCAAAGTACTGAAAGGGTTGTTCCTAGATCGACTTCTTCGATAATGAGCTAATGTCGACAAGAAGCGATCCGTCATAGGAGGGCCTTAGTGAATCCCACATCAATGACATGGAACAGAGCAAATGATTTTAATTGAGGTGAAAATGATCTGGTGATATAAGGTTTAGGGTGGCGGTCATGAAAGAATGGAGCGTAAATGTATTGTAGTGGGTGAGACACAGGTGAATTCTCTGAGCTACTTCTCTTGAACATATCGGCGACACTGACATGATGGATCAGTAGCATTAACCACAAATATGGATGGTGTCACGGAACCATGGTGATGTGACCAGTGAATGGAAGTGTCATGTTCAAGAGCGACCTGCTACCGATAAAGTTTCTTCAAGTTTTCTTCCCAATTTTTCCCCAATCATTACTGACCAGTACCTCTTTATTTTTGTCAAGCTTGAGGAGGATAACATGTGCTTGTTCTATAATTTTCCCTTCGAGCAAATCCATCGCTATGTTTTAACGAGCCTAGTGATAGTGAAACTCGTTCTTGTCTGTATGGACAAGTTTGTCGATATTCGGTTTTAACAATTTTAACAACAAGGATAACTCGATCCTTTTTAATTTTAGAAAGTCTGAAAAAGGGACGTAAATAAAACTCCAATAATCCTTTTTCGTCATATAATCCCTTGAGTCCGAAAAAGTATAAAACAATACAAAGGGATGAATTTTCAGTACTTTTAACGAGCCGAAAAAAACAAGTGCTCGATCTTTTTGTGTAATAATCCCTCAAGTCCAAAAAGATTAAAATCTAAAGGAGGGATAGCACTTCCGATCCCTTTAACGAGCTGGAGAGGCCAATTTCTTGGCAATCTTTTCATATTTTACGAGTTAGTTGAAAAGAGCTTAAAGGAGACTCATTTTTTGAGGAACGAGTGATAAATTCGGGTAGCAGCTGATTCCAGGTAAGGTTTGGAATTTTCCAATCATGACAGTGTCACAAGGATGGCTAATAGGATCACTCTTCGCAGCTGTTCCTCAAAAGGGTAAACAATCAAATGGAGGTGAATGATCGGCCAATACAGAGTGGAGGTGATGATGAGAACATGACCAAGGCTTCAAAGGCTGATGATAATACATTCACGATGGTTATTTACCGGAAATTGGTTCATTTTTTAATGAGCTTAAACTGTGGGGTAACATTTGCTCATTGCTTATGTTTATTTTTTAACGAGCTTGAATTCCACGTTAAAAATACTCGATCCAGTTGTATAATAAGGATGTCTCATTTAATTGGAATTTTTTCAAAGCTTTGCCCCACATCCTTTCTTTATCCAAGTTAGTAGATGACCAATCCTACGAGTTTAAAGGGTTAGAGGACCTACAAATTTAAAAAATAAATGGTCACTCTTCGCTTGCACGCCAAAAGGTTTTCATGCCCCTAGGTATAGCGAAGTAGAGTTTCTAGGTTACCCCTCAATTTGCAGACAAAACATTTGTTTTATCAGGAAAGGAATACCTTTTCCAAGTTACCCCTCAATTTGCAGACAAAACATTTGTTCTATCGGGAAAGGCCTACCTTAACAGAGGTATCTTATACTGGTCTAATCCCATTTTCCTAAATGGATGGGTGTGTTAGCTAGTCATATACTCTCGGCGGAAACCTACCCTATACCCAAGGTTTTCCTGTCGAAACAGTCCAGGGTGCATGCCCCCTGGGTTTCTTTCATATCCTCTGAATCACTCGCACTCAACAGGAGGACGGACTGGGGATTGATGAGACATTCCTTGCGTGAAAAGACCATTCAGGGTTGGTGTATGACTATTGCTATGTGTGAACTGGGGAATGAAAGCTGGTCTACGAGCTTGACCACTCTTCCTTCATGCGGAAAACACATTACTCTAAAGAGTGAGGAGACAATGGCTCCCATGTAATAAATATAGTCTCATCCAAGGAGTATATTATAATCCAGGGGTCCTTGGATTACCATTACGTTCATGTCAACGATTTTCCTTCTCAATGTTATTGGCACATTGGGAAGGATCCCTAACTGTTGACTCGTTCCTTTGTTAAAGCCTATTCGATTTCTCATCTCAGGCATAAGCGATGGTGAACCAAGCGCTTTCCAAGCAGTTGAGGAAAGGATACTCACAGAAGCCCCTTCATCTATGATGGTACCGACCATGACCATTCTATATATTTGAGCAATGATTCGAAATGGTACACTAGTCGGTAAACGGGGTTTGCCTAGTAGATTCCAATAGAAGGAAACAACCAGGTTGCTTGGAGGAGGGACTGAATAGACGGTCGGGTATGAATCTGACGAAATTCCTTCCTGTGGTAAAGGAACGGGTAGACTGCCCCCATGTTCATCGGAGTCTGTGCTTACGAAGAGAATTTGAACGGTGTCGTTCTTGTTCTCTTTGGTGATTGTATCATCTTAAGATGGATCCTCTGAAGGCAAGACCGGGTCAACTGCCGCCTCGACCTTTTGACTCTCGTTTGGTGTGGATTTAGATGGTTTATCTTCAATGATAGATGCTTCGGCCGACCACAAGGGCATGTCAGCCAAATTTTCAACTAGTGACGGACTTGACAAGAGCTTATTATATCCAGGAGGAAGCCGTAATGGTGAAACCGGACGATTGTCCAAAACTCTTTTAGACTCATCTAAGAAGGGACAATGGTGGACGGCGTGATCACCTTCACACAGTTTACAAGGAAATCTACATCTTCCTTTTTGTCCAAGGGCTTCACTTTCACCAATTGACATTGCAATTTCAACATGACCTTCAGAGGTTGACAAAACCGGATTGTGCAAACGAGGAGACCAGTCCCTTAAGATCCAAGGGATGCAAGGACAATCTCGATGATAGTGGTCTCCTTTGCAAATGACACATGGCGATTTAGGCCTGGACGGTGCAGTGTGTGGATTTTCGCTAGATGATTCTTGGTTGCCCCTTTCCGCCTTTGGCTCCTTCTTCTTCTTCTCCTTGTCGGTTTTAACCCTGTACAGAAATTACCTGCATACAAATTCTTAAACAAAGAAAATAAACAATGCGAGAGCATAACCCATAAAACACATATACACAGAGATTTTTCCCTGGATCCCAAAACCGGGACTACCAGCTTGATTTTTCATTATGTTCCTTTCAATGTTACAATACATATTTATACATGCCGAAGCATCCAATACCATGGACCGAAAAACCATCGCGTCGAATACCATGTGCGAAAATCATGCACAAAACCATAGGTAGGTTCGCCCAACCTAATATAGGGTCCAAAAAAAAATTTCCCGGGGTGCTGCCCCGGACCCCATAGAGGGGGGCTACCCGCCCCCCTCAAATCCCCCGGACAGGGGGGGCTGCCGCCCCCCCTGTGACCCCCCCGCCGCGTAATCGGCGCAATGAAGGGGGGCTACCACCCCCCTCTAACCCCCCGTTTAACTACGTCGGTTAGTCGTGGAAAGAATATAACACAACCCAACACTCCTTCTTCTTCTCGATTACTTGATTTTTGGCTTTACCAGCTTCATCAAGCGAAGAGGAAGGAGGAGAGGAAGAATTGGACGAAGCAGAAGGTTGGCGGGTAACTCTGGTATCGTTTAGTTGCTGACTTGATTGTTCAGGAATCACGGTGTTCTGAACAACAGAGGTTGAGAAGAGTCATACGGGCAAGCCGATTGTTAATCCTGGAAGCGACAATGTGGCCATATGGGGCGCACCAACATCTCCCCAAGAGGAGAAGGGACTAGGATTTCCCCCAAGGGGAACTCCTTGGTTGGTGGGCCCCATTTTTCTCAACCTAAGACCAATGTAGGAAAGGTGATATTTATTCCGATTAAAATAAATTTTAGATGCTTTGACACAACTTGTTTTTTCAATTTTTAAGAGTCAATAAAAAACAAAAGATGACTCTAGTCGCCTTCGATTTTTAATGAGCCTGAAATGAAAAGTGCTCAGATGGACCTTTTCCTTTAATGAGTCTGAAAAGGAATGAAAGAGACTACTCTGGAAATCTAGACAGAGGGATTACCAAACCAATCGAAAAACTACAGAATACTTTTTACGGTACAACAGTCAATCTTCCTGAATGCTGTGTTCAGTGCATTGCGATCGATAGGGCGGCATACACAGCTTCCTATGGATAAAGGACAAAGCCTATTGTGGTCTCCCAATATATACTCGACGGTACGTGGGAGCACAAGTTTGTACTGCCACTTATCGTCTCAAAGTGGAGGAATCACCCAACCAACAATGAAAACAACAGTTACCAGGCTTTACGACACCGGAATATGTCTCTAGCCTAGACTTCTAAATGTTGTGCGTTATGTTCCAAAGCGTTTTTAGATTCATTAAATTTATTTTACAGTTTATCTTGCTTAAGAAATTTTCCTTTCAGGTTCACCCCATGATGTAGATGTAAAATCCCTAAAATGCAATCTAAGATGATAACAGTCGTTTAATCTTCTTTTTGCAATGAAAATCTTAGCTACTAAGGAAAGAGAGATGATATTCTTTCAACATAGAGCAGAGAGCACATACTATATGCATTGTCCTAAATCAAACCAACAAACAGTATAAATGCAAATGCACGTGCATGTATTTGTTTTTAGCCTTCTTAATGTGTGAATGATAAAAAAAAAGCTAAGCGCAAATCTGAATTATTTTTCAAAGCAACATTACTAGGAAGTTTCTTTTCAAGACAAAATGAGGACAATGACGACACTTTTCGATTTGGAATTGAAAACTTTCTTTCGACACTTGAAAAACTACTAATTCAAATCAAATACAAGAGTAACAGGGTAATCGACTATCAAGAATAATCAGATTATCTTCTATGACTGAAAACGACACTTGCGACACTTTCAAATCAAGAAACGACAGTTCAATTATGCTACTTCTTTGTAAAAGATAACTAAAAATGGCTAAAATACATAAAAAAATTTACAGTTCTTTTCACAATGGAGGCAGAATAATGGCAAGGAAGGGGGTTTCAACAGAGGTGTACTGACTACAGGCAACAAAACTCTTGAATAGATCTGAAAAGAGTGAATACAGAAACCAAAATCTAGGAGCAGGAAAGGCCTTGCCTGATCAGCACACCTGTAACACAGTGAAAAAGAGATGCAGCGCACCTAATACACTTGGGAAGTGCGATGCATCCAAAATCCAAATAAGAGACAGTGCGCTGGACCAGGGACGAGACTTTAACTGGGTTTCGGGTCACAGTTTGCAGCTCAATTCGGGGATTTAGGCTAAGCAAGTGGTAATCAGTAAATCAATCACAGGGGTAGATCTAAATAGGTTACTAGAGCCACCACGAGGGCAATTACAGAGCTTGTAAATCAATTTTTCAATTCATAAACAAAACCCGGAGATAGACTGAAGCAATATTTATCTACTTTGCGCTTGAATAGCAAATGTTGTTCGAAGGCTAGCTGGCTTAACTTCAGGCTCCGTCTGTAAGTTTATAAAGTAAACAAATGTACATAAACATACAATCTATTCACTCCCCAATATGGTCGCCATTTTGTTATCGAGAAATCTAGTGTCTATGCAGAGCTGCTAGTCCCACTAAGGCTGGTAGCTACCTTAGAAACAAACAAAGTAAAACTACTTTCGTTTTCCTTTATGAGAAATAGATAAGAGGGGAGTAAAGGAGACCAACCTCTGTCTTGCACTTGGTTCCTTGCTTGATTCCTCTCCCTTCTGATAGATCTTTGCCACTCACTTCCTCGTCTACCCAGCTTCAAAGAGCACATGTAGAATCAAAGCAACATAACACTATCCAAGAACATAGATCTATTATCATAAACAACACAGGACCAGATATATATTGACCACACAAATGCATATATCATCAATCATACAAGAATGTGGAGGAAAACTTGAATAGCTTTATTGATAATCAATAAATAGGAAAGAGGATTACAACCAATTGTTCTGACCCAACATCATCATCTCAGCAAGAAGGCCCTTCTTCAACTCATGAAAAGCTTAGATCACCCAACACTATGATATTGCACCAAGAAACCAACATCACTTCCTTACAAGATACAAAATTCCAGCCTCCGGATCTTTGGGATGAGGGATCCATATATAGATGTTTGCAAAGGGGGTGAGTCAGCTTTTGAGATTTGATTAGTGTCATCTCTCTGGTAGTTCTTGATTCCACTTGGAGATTGATGATCTCTTACTCATCCCTGGGCGAATGCAGAGAGGCAAGTGTCATAGGAGAAGTTTCTAGAAGATTCCATGATCCCCCACCTTGCAGATTGATCCTGCCATTTGTCCACTCTCACCCATCACACCCCATAGAAGAGATTTTCAAGATGCATCACACCTCCCGTGTGTATTTAGGTGGGACGCAACACACTTTGACCATTGAGTAGGTGAGATGGTCCAGTTTTGACCAGTTTTTCATGGAGAACTTCTGGGAGAAGATGTAATCAGTTGACCTTATTCTTTTAGAGGTTGGAACAATAATTTTAGGGACTTAAGAGCCCTTGGTTTATGGACATTTATGATTGGGGTTGCAGTGCCCAAAAATGTCTATAACACAGACCTAGTTGGTGTCATTGACTACTGCGATGCAATGCCTTGAGGTGATTTCCCACTCTATCCTCTTGGAAAAGAAAGGTGCCGACTGGCCTTGTAGCACTCTTGCTTATTGAATGTCGGATGTGAAATAAGGTTTCCATGTCTCGTGCAATATCCGCAGGGATATTTTCTTTAGATGTGGCCATGGGGTCTCTCTCAAGGGACGCTTCAAAATGTTGAGCATGAAGATCATGAGATGATGAAATGTGGATGCACTCTAACCTTGTACCCTTAGCTTTTGACCACTCGGCTTGAGCCATGCTCCGAGTTCATTGTCGGTCCTGGGCAGAGGTCTCAGCCAGAGAATCCAGGGGTTTACTTATGGGAGAAAGGGGTTGCCTACATATTGACTTTGGTGTGGCACTCTCAGGAATCTAGGAAGGCTCCAACAGGGGTTTTAATGCTTCGCCATTTTTTATGGAGCTCAACTCAGGTTGGTCTGACTCAACCTTATCTCTTTTCCTTTTTCGTTTGTGCCCACCTAGGTTTCCACAAAAACTGCTTTTTTCCTAACCTTCAAGTTTTTATCAGCTCTCTGGGGGAGTTCATGAACAGAAATGGGGGAGTGGGTAGGAGAAGCAACTATAGATTCAGATTTAGACATGGGAGTAGTCCCATTTAGCTTTAGTGATTGGCCTACTACACATTGTCATCATTTGGTTTGAGTTTCCTTCCCAGGAAACTCCTCAACTAGGAAATCTTCCCATGAAATTTTCCCCTTCTTGAGCTCAGTGACCAACAGGATTTTGATGAGGCTATGGTAATACAATGCGGTCTCATCTTTCCTGCTTTGTGACTGCACCCCTCGATCCATCTTATGAAAACTCAATTTCAAGAAGTGGGGAATGTTTAATTGTGTGTCCTCTATAAAATGAGTCATTAACCAAATATGATAAAGGAACACGACTTCTTACCTCCCCTCACAGGTTATGAAATGTTGTAGCATCGTGAGCAATGGGTTCCATCGTTCCTCGATGCAACTTTGTAACACTCCTTTTCCCAAACTGATAGATTTGTAGGTGGGCTTTAAAAACATGGCACACTTCAGAATGTCTAACTACCCTCCTTTAAAGAACTATTCGCCCTCAACTTGTAGCGATGGATCTGCTCACAAATTCTTCTGTGACTCTAAAATTCAAGTTTCCCACTTGGGGATGCTCTCCATTTAAACTCCGTACAAATTCTAGGACAACTTGATCGTTGAAATGTTGGAATTTTTGTCGAAAGGTCGTCCAACCTTTATCCTCCAAAACACCACTACACTGCTGATATTTTGGGCTGCGCATGAACTGGCCGAAGGTGGGTTCATGGCGATCAACCCCCATTTTATTCGGTTCCTTCACTCAATTGCAACTTTTACCCTCCCCACTCTTTGTTGCCCTTTAGTTTCTTACTGATTCTATAACCATGGTCTCAAACACCCCTCGTATTAAAATTTGGATGAATGATCACCCAATCATCATGATGAATTGGAAGCATGATGTTTTTAATCATCATGATGATCATCCTATCCATATCTAGTGTAAATTTAAAACATCTGATGTAGAGAGTGAACATCAAAGTGTAGAGTGAAAACATCATAGCCAAGAGGTGGCACGCGCATCTCATGTTTGCTGGGAGGTGTCATGAAGTGATGAATAAGCGAGGACAGGGGTGGATATCATCAGACAACTAGTAGGAATTATGAGTAGATGTCATTGGTGATTGTGGGTTTGTGTCTCATCGAATGTGACGGAATGTAGTCGATGTGAGATTTGGGATAGACAGGTTATGGGGATATGGCATAGGATTATGAGTGAAATTTAGAATGAAGGATAGGTTTAGAGGTGCATTTTCACAACATATATTTTAACCATTGAATAATGAAATTCAAGCAAAATAAGAGTGCATACCTGGACCACTTAAGATATTAGTGATCTTTTTTTGATTTCCTGATTGTGATGTAGCTTCCAAGAACTTGAATAAAAATGATGCTGACAGGAATAATGCCGAGGCTACAACTGTTCTCTATGATCCAAATTCTGGAAATGAAATTTAAATGACCAGATATTTGATCTCTACAAGTTAAGTATAGATCCTTTGGATCTTTACTTGTGCAGATCAATGAATAAATTTCTAGTAAGGATGAGTATTCATTAGGAAACATTCTTATATAAGAAAATATAATCCCTTCGTGATTCCACAAAGGCTTATTCACACACAACTGTGATAACAAATTTTCAATTTGACAGAGTATGGGACACATACTATTTGAACATAATTTCGGAATCCTCTTACTTGATACCATATGTCATGTTGCTTAAGTCCATGGATTTTTAACAAGGCCTGGAGTGATGACTTGCTGGGGAATTTCTTATTAGGGAGTTGGAAATGTCCAGAAAGAGAGCTCCAAAGGGGATTATTTTCCGTAATTATTCCCTTGGGCGTGGAAAAGAATAATTTAATGCCCAAAGGATCCCTAAATTACCACTACTTTTATTTTTTTAATGAGCCTAAATTAGTTGGTGCTCAAGACATCCATGCTTAGAGAGTCTGAATTTCCCATAGTAGACTCCAGGGGGTTTCCTTTCTGTAATCATTTCCTTGGGCCTGGAAAAGAACAATTCTATACTCAAGGAATCCCTAGAATAATATTGGTCCATATCATTTTGCAAGCCTCGATCAGTCAATGCTCGGGAGCTTAATGTTTAGAGAGTCTGAAGGCCTCCAAAGAAGACTCCATAGGTTCCTTTTCCATAAGTAATCCACCAAACCTAGATAAAGGAATAAAATTACTCCTAGTGAATTCCTCCTTTATTCTACATGGGTTGTGGGGAGAACCACCTATAGATATGAAAAATAATAGCCCACTAGTTTATATATATATAAATTAATCAGCTGAACCAACATGGCACTGGCCATTTGCATGAATCAGCTCCAACCTGGATCTTTTCATACTTCCTACAAAAATTGATCACGTAAAAGTGGTCTATGATAAGCTTTAATCTGATTACCATTCACTACAAAGAAGTCTTATCATAATCTATAGTACAAATATGAAATGAACCATTATGAAAAGCTTCAGTTACTTCATACAGTCCTAGCCATCTTGTAGAGAATTTACCTTTAAAATGCTTAAACTTACTGTCATATAACAAGGCTGAGTCACCTAGGTGAAATATTTTCTTCTTGATAAATTTGTCATGCCGTTGGGCTCTTTGGTTCTGCACCAACGAAATTCTACGGTAGGCATCTTGTCAGATTTTTTCAGGCTCATTCAATTGCATCAACCTCTACTCTTGAGCCTCATTTAGATCCATGCCCAACTGAGTGGCAGTTTTGAATGTTTTTACTTGGAACTCAATGGGCAAGAGAACTTGTTTACCATAGACTAACTCGTAAAGTGTGTGTCTGGTCACATTTCTCCAAGTGATGCGGTAAGCCCATAGTGCTTCGAGTAAATTACCAGCCCAATCCATATGATGCAGTTGAATGGTTTTTGTAAGGATGGATTCCAAAACTTTTTTCATGGACTCCACTTGCCCGTTAGCCTGGGGGTGGTAAGGAGTCGATTTGTGATGCTTAATTTGATGCTTCTCTATGCGTGCCTTGACAAATTTTGATGTAAATTGTGTACCCTGATATGTGACGATTTCACGAAGCACATTGAATCTCATAAATATGTCCTCAAACAAAAATTCTACTATTGCCTTTTCAGTGGCAGCATACAATGCTTTAGCCTCCACCCACTTGGTGACATAATCAGTGCACACCAAGATATATTTTTCTTTTTCTACATTGGGGAGATGGGCCCTACGAAGTCCAATTCCCACTTCTCAAAGGGTTCAATGGAAATTTTTGGTTGAAGAGGGATTTCATCAGAGGCAACTAGTCTCCCCATCCATTGGCAAGCGTCACAACTCAAAACAAACTTCTTGGCATCTTTAGAAAGTGTAGGCCAATAGTATCCAATATGGAGAACTTTGTAGGTAGTCCTTTTCTCAGCAAAATTGCCACCACAAGGCTCGTTGTGACTAGCTCTCAGAACATCATTAATTTCATCTTCGCACACACACCACCTCATAATCAAGTCTGGCTCGGTATAAAATAGATCTCCTTCGACACAAGAGATATTAGCACCGCGCTACACTGTATTATGCTTCTCTCGGGCCGACATGTTTTGAGGTAGTTTTCGTGATGCCAGATAATTGGTGACATCAATGAACCAAGGAGTAATAGTGGAAATGGAAAATAATGCTTCATCTTCAAATTCATCACACGCTGGTGTTCACATGCCTCCCTATGCAAGATTCAAACGAGATAAGAAATCAGTTGCTAAGTTATCCCTTCCAGGCCTATCAATTACAGTTATATTGAATTCTTGTAGAAGCATCAACCATCTAGTTATATTACCATTAGTAATAGGTTTATTCATTAGAAATCTAATAGTAGAATGGTCGGTATGGAAAAATGTCTCATAAATAGTAATATAATGCCTAAACATTCCTATAGTATGCACAACTGCTAACAACTCTCTTTCAGTAACTGTATAATTTAATTCATCGGGAGAGAGGATTTTGCTGACAAAATAAACGGCATAGGGAAAGTTATCGTCCCTTTGTCCCAAAACCGCTCCTAGTGCAGTATTTGAAGCATTTGTACAAATATTAAAAGGTGAGGACCAATTTGGACCTCTTAGTACTGGAGCTGTGGACAAATTTTCCTTCAATACCTGAAAATCCTGTTGACAGTCAACATTCCATACAATTTAGCATCTTTAGTTAACAGTTTAAATAATGGTGCTCCAATTCTAGTTACATTCTCAATAAATCATCAATAATATCTTGTGTTCGCTAAAATAATTCTTACCTCTTTTTGCGAGCTAGGAAGAGGGATATGTGAGATCACCTCGATTTTTTCCAGGTCAAATTGAATCCCTTCAAATGACATAGATGGTCTAGAACAATTCACCTAGTTTGCATCATCCTACATTTATCGCTACTAAGGTCTAGATCAACTTCTTGACAACCAGTCAATACCTTCTCTAGATTTTCAAGGCCTGTGAAAAGTCATCTCCATAAACTATGAAGTCATCCATATAGACTTCCACACAGTCATGGATCAAATTAGAGAAAATGGCAAGTAAAACTCTATGAAAAGTGGTAGGGGCATTACAAAGACTAAAGGGGAGGGCTCTATATGCATAAGTACCCCAAGGGCATGTAAAGGTAGTCTTTTCCTGGTCTTCTTCGGCTATTTGTATTTGATTGTAACCGTTGTACCCTTCTAGAAAAGAAAAATACATCTTACCTGAAAGCGTGTTGAGGACTTGATCAATGAAGGGTAGTGGAAAATAGTCACATAATGTGGCCCTTTTTAATTATATGTAGTCAATGTAGATTTGCCACTTTCCGTTCTTCTTTGGAACCACTACCAGAGGTGACGCCCACTTACTGTCAGAAATGGGGTAAATTAAATCTACAGCCAAAAGTTTCTGAAGCTCATCATTGATAATGTCTTTTAATGATGGGTTCATATGCCTTTGTGGTTGCTGAATAGGTCACGTTTCTTCATTTGTATAGATATTGTGGATGAAGGTGTCTGGATGTATGCCCCTCGTATCCAATTAATCCCAGGCGAAAGCTCTAGCTTGTTTGTGAATCATAATCATCAACGGTTGCCCTTGTTTTGGAGTCAATCCTGTACCGATATGTAATATTTTTCCTTCAAAAATTTCCATAGGTTCTGCGGTGAGCTCATGGCTTTTCTCCATTGCTGCAAAAGAGGCAAATACAGTTGGGTGTAAGGTCTCCTGAAACTCATCACTAAACACATGCTGATAACCATTAAACGAGATGGGATAATCGATACAATAACTATTAGCTAAAAACTGCTGCAGAACATGTTCATTAGAATGCTTCTAGAGACCTCTAGACTGATCTAATGACAACAGAGGAAACATACAATATTCATCTCCATATGGGTTTTCAAGCCATAATGGTACTTCAACAGTTGTCTAAGTAGGTGGAAAAATAGAAAAAGTTTGATTGTGGGGACAATTAGAAATAATCATTTCTCCATTTCTACATCCTATGACGACATCAATAGTTGCTAGCAATGGTTTCCCTAGAACCACAGGCTCTCCGGGCCTATAGGTTTTCAGAGAAATAACTACACAATCTATGGGATATTTCCAAGAGGAAATAGTGACTGCTATGTCCTCTAATGTGCCCATTGGTTTCACGATGGATTTATCTGCCATTTCCGAAAGGATAGGGTTGGGTTTAAGTCCAAGTAGTTGTAATGATGTCATTGTTTCATAGGTCATTGCATTTATTGTTGCCGCTAGATCAACAAGGGTGTTGAATAGAAGTACTCTGTTTATCTCAATGGTGACAATGGGGTTTCCAGGGTCATTGTATTTTGAAGGCAATTTAGAAATTATAGTGGACATTTGGCTTATGATTTTGACATTCTGGTTCTTATGCCCCTTCCTGCTTGGTTTCTTAATGTAGAGATCTTTGAAAATTTTGGTGTAAATGGGAATGTCTATAATTGCTTGTAAGAGTGGAATTTTAATGCAAACGTTCCTAAGTTCATTTTCCAAATCATATTCAAGCAGGATCTCTTCTTTCTGTACAATTAGTCTTTCTGGGTACGGTGGTTCATTTGACTCTTCTTTCTGTGATTGTTGTTGTTTTTCATTTTGTGAATGGATTTCAAATGATGTGGAGAGCACCTCTTCTTGGATAACAATCACTGATTTTCCTTTGTTAACTAGCTTTCTTGATCGTAATTTGATTTCATTCATCAGAATTGTAGTAATCATGTATGTAGGAAAAGGATGAATATCAATGTTTTCATAGGTTGAGGTAGCCTATTGTGACTTGGGTTAGGTACGAGTTGCACAGGCAACATTATAGGTTGAGGTGGGTTCATGGTAGTAGGTGCCTGCGAAGATGGTGGGTTAGTAGGTGCAAGTAATAACTGATGCAAAGGAGGTGGTGGCAGCGTAGGTTGTTGGTACATGTTGGGGTTATACCCTTGCTGATAGGATTGCATGATCGAATTATACGAGGTACTTGGCATATTTTGGTAAGGAACATATAATTGGGTCTAGGGTTGATAGGTGTTGGTATAGGGGTTTGTCCTCCAATTCTGGCTCCATGCAGTGTTTTGTGGTTGCAAAGCAGCCCATAGAGGGTAAGATGCAGGGAAGGTCCAAGGCTGAGTTTGGCCATAACCTTGGGAATTTAGGTTTGGAAACACATTTTGCTTCTGGCCTCTCCAGGTGGGTCTTTTGGTGGCTTGAGATTGCTCAATGGTTTCAACGTTCCCCTTCTAGATGGCCTGTAAGCCAGGAAGTGATGGGCACTTATCAGTTGGGTGTTGTAGAGTGTAGATTCCATAGATCTCAATGGAATTTTAAGAACATTCCCTATCTCCATGTTTGTGCCTACACTTGGAACAAAAGACTGCCATGGCTGCTTTTTTGGCCTCTTGTTTTTGCTTGATTTTCATAGTGTCTAGCTTGTCAGTCATTTTGTTGAGTATATCCATTTAAATTTTTCTAATAGGTTTCCCAACTCAACTCTGGTAATAACATTAGCCACAATTTTCTTTTACACATAGTCTCTAGAATTATCTTTAAGTTCGCGAAGATTTTTATCTACTTTAGCTTGGATTCTAAAATAGGTATTACAAAGCTCGATTGCTTCAACAAATGGCTTCTTATAGATTTCCCCACCACTAAGAAGTTTAATGTTTCAATGCAATCATCTCTCATCCCTTTTAGGAACACAATTCTGATAATCTTTTCGTCTAAGTTTGACCCATGAGATTTGTGAAAATTGTATAGGAATCATTCAAGATACTCCTCCAAGTTTTCCTCTTATGTTTATTGCATCCTAAGGATATCATTGATGTCCCTACTCTTACAAAAGTCTTGGTACTTTGTAAGGAAGACTGATTTCATGTCATCCCATGAGTATATCGTGTGTTTCCCTAGATTCATGAACCATCTAAGGGCTGCAACTTTTAAAGTGGCGGGAAAAAATTTTAAGTTCATGTGCATCCTCGTAGTGATTATAACTACGACATAAAATATCAAATTCAAAAAGAAAGGAATCTGGGTCTTCAGATGATTTACCGTAGAATAACGGGAGATATGCCATTAATTGTTTTTTTATGTTGACGTTGCGAGTCACATATAGGATAGGGAGCCCAAAGGTAACTTCCTCTTCATCTTCCTGGTTGTTTCCTCCAAAGAGGTTACCATTGCGTTTAGGGCCTTCTCCCTCTTCATGGCATTCTTCACTGTGTTTGTTCTCCCAATCTTGGTGATCCATATCTGCAATGGGCACCCGAAGGGGTTTGCTGATTATGGTGTGAATAGGAGGTATTAGAGCACGATTGATATTGGTTGATTTTGATAGTAGGATTTTGACAATTTTAGAGCAATAAAAATGGTAGGAGAGTAGGTATAGGAGTACAAAAAGGACAAGAATGGAAGTGGAAAATAGTGTTAGTGGGAACAAAATGAGGTACCAATAGTCCTTTCAGCTACAACATGGTTGTCTTTGTGTTAGAAGCTAGTACAATACTAAGAAACGAGGTGAATTAGTATTGTGATAATTTAAAGACTTTATTTCACAAAGTAAAGAATATTAGAAACACCAACGATATCTTTAACAACAATTCAAGTAAGAAGCATATATGCAACACATAAAAACTTCAATCTTCTCTTCAATTACTTTCAAAAATATAAGATTTAAGTTCCTTTTACAATGCTCTCAAGCATCCAACAAAAGAAATCTACTACTCCATAATTTATCAACTACCACTAAAAGGAGAAACTACCCCTCGTTTATCAGCTACTACTAAAAGGAGATACTACCCTTGATTTATCATCTGCCAAAAAAGTGAACTATTACCCCTAATTTATCATCTCCCATTGAAAGGTGATACAACCCCTGGTTTTTTACCACCCAGTATTGGAAGGAGTTACAACCCTTGATTTTCAATATGCCACGTGCTTGACCTCCTTGGTTCATCTTTCATTCCATTTTCAAACTCAAATTATGAAGGCTTCTTTCTCATAAAAAAAAAACAATCTCACCTCTTGCAATCACCCAAAATCACCTTCAACACCTTCTTTGATCTTTGATAAATTCACCAATACACACCAGAAACAACGACAAAAACCTTCTTCCTAATTCAAAACTATCTATAAAGAACTTGACTTGATATTTTTAGACTCAAAATTTAGTTATCTTCAACTCATCAAATCCTTTACTTCAACTTGTTTTTCACTTGAATTCCTCTTCATTTGAATGGTCTTGATGTGTATTGATGGTCTTCAATCTTTGCTCTATTTTCCTAATCTGAATCTCTAAGTTACCTTGCTAATTTTGAGAATTTTGAAAATTTTATAGGGTTTGTTGGAAATAATACTAAGAGGGGGGGGGGTGAATCAGTATTATCAAGTTCTTTTAATAGATCTTCCTTATTTATACTTTGAATTATTTTTGCATGTCAGTACCATAAAATAATGAGCATGAATAAGAAAAACAGATAGTCACACCAAAGAACACCAGATATAAGGTGGAAACCCAATGTGGGTGAAAACCACCTGCTGCAATATGTCTCTATCTTATTTCAAATTAGAAACTCCTTTTACAATGATTTTGTATTGGTGCAGTCCTTTACCAGTACGTAGGTTGCAACCTGCAGAGAGCTACAACTCTCTCTCGTTTTCCACTCTTTCCTGGAAGGGAGCTACAACCCCTCTACTTCTTTTCTTTCAAGGACCACTTTTCATAAATTTTCAAACTAGATCCTTGAACATCAAATGATCATCAAGCACAAGTAAATCACCCAGTCAACTGCAGTAACCAGATCAATAGTAACAGTAAAATAAACCCAGAACACCTTATCAACAGAGAAAAGTCAGTCAAATAAATGCCTTAATACAAATACGCAGTTTTTCTTTCTCTGGCCTGCGTGCTATGCACTTCACCTTCTGCTCCCCTGCGTATACCCGCAGAGAGCCTTCTGCTGCCTCATGTACCCACGCACTATTTCTTCAATCACGCCGCGTACTGTTACTGTAGGCACGCACCCACAGATGATATCGCGCCGCATACTGCTACTGTAGCCACGCACCCACAGATGCTATCGCGCTGCGTACCTACGCACCTGCGGCTTCTGAAGCGTCGCGTACTTTCACTGTGCCTCCGCACCTGATCCTCTGTCGCGCTGCGTACCCACGCACTGACCCTTCTTCTGTTCTACGTACCCACGCACTGCTCCTTCTTCTGCTCTGCGTACCCACACACTTGCACTGTTAATCACCTGCGTACCTCTGATTAGGGCCGAATTGGCAGTCCACCAGTGTGCCACAGATAGTCAGATGCCCAAATCTGATCATGCGCCCGTGAGATCACACTTCATAGATTCACTTTCAACTTCACTCTTATATAGATCAAGCTTTTAAACCGATAACCCAATATTCAGATCTTAAGATATTCAATTTGCAAAAGATGCCTTGGCCAAGTGATCTCCTTTGCTTTATATAGGCAAGCTCTTCCTAAAATCATGGATCAATACCATAGATAACCAATACAAGGGGCCCAAAAACATGGGGCTCAATAATAATAATAATAATATAAAACAATACCGCGGGCCAAAACCATAGAATCAAGAACGGCAGGCTAAATACCACGGGCCAAACATTAGAAACCCCACGTGAGCGTGCTTCTTTGCCTTGAAGTGAGTGAACTGGGGGTACGCACCTCATGAATGGGTAACCTGCGGGTATGACCGCATTTCCTGGCCAGCGTACCTGCGGGTACACACCTTCTGAGCCATTCACCTGTGTACCTCTTAATTTCCAACATTTTGAGAGCCTGATCAGAGCATTGCCAGTTGAGGGTGTTGCCATCAAGTACAACATCTGTAACATAGAGCCATACCAGAATCATAATGCCAACAATCTCCCCCTTTGGACTTGATGGCAACCTCAAGATCCTCAATGTCATTCTCCCCCTTTGACATCAAGGGCAAAGGGTTATGCTCCCCCTAAGAACATGCTCCCCCTGACTATAAACCAGATCTGCAAAGAGGAACCATAATCCACCAAACACCATGAAAGAGATAGAGACATATTGCAGCAATATTCAGACCAGCATCCATGATGTACTTCCTCCATAATGCCAACAATGCATTATATGCTCCCCCTGAACCTGTGCCATTCGATCTTCGACCAATCCGCAACCCAGCAAGTGTACGCATATACCCCAGATGAACCTTGCATACAACCGTCAATCAAAAGAGATTCAACAACATGATGATGCATCAACAACCCCCAGCTTTTGCCTGAGGTATTCAATGGTATCCCTGGGCAATGGTTTAGTGAGTATATCAGCAACTTGTTCCTTAGAAGGAACATACTCCAACTTGACCTTTTGTTCAAGTACTTGTTCCCGGAGAAAATGATACTTGATCGGTATGTGCTTGGTCTTTGAAATGCTGATTGCACTTGTATTATCACATAAGATGGAGATGGGTGGTATACAAGTGATTTGAAAATCCTGCAAGGTCTGCATCATCCAAAGGAGTTGAGTGCAGCAGCAACATATTCCGCTTCAGCTGTAGACAAGGCAATTGAACTCTGTTTCTTGCTGAACCAAGATACTAATCTGGAACCCATAAAGAATGCACCACCACTTGTGCTCTTCTTGTCATCCACGCTTCCGGCCCAATCTGCATCTGTATAAGCATGAAGTGTGAGATCTGTATCTCTAGGATACCATAAGCCATAGTTTTGAGTTCCTTGAAGATATTTGAAGATTCTCTTTACTGCCTGAAGGTGATTTTCCTTTGGATTTGCCTGAAATCTTCCAACTATTCCTACTACATGCATTATGTCTGGTCGGGTACCTGTCAAATAAAGTAGACTTCCAATCATAGATCGGTAGGTTGGTTGATGCACTGCTGCTGATTCATCATTTGCACTGAGGCTACATCCTGTGACCATGGGTGTACATACTAGATTTGCATCTTCCATGCCATATTTCTTCAAAATCTGCTTGAGATACTTGGTCTGAGACAAAAAGATCCCTCCCTCTTTTTTTTGGATTTGCAAACCAAGAAAATATGTGAGTTCTCCCAACAAGGACATTTTGAATTCTTTCTGCATTACCAAGGCAAAGCTTTGACTCATAGCTTCTTCATTTCTCCCAAAGATAATGTCATCTACATACACAACAAGTATTAGCAATTTGTCGTCTTCAACTTTTATATAAAGATTGCTATCTGCTGATCCTTTTGAAAATCCTTGTTGATGAAGATATTTGTCCAAGCGATAGTACCAAGCCCTTGGAGCTTGTTTGAGACCATAGAGAGCCTTTTTCAATCTGCATACAAGATTTGGATCATTTCCAAGAATGAAACCATCTGGCTGCTCAATGTATACTTCTTCTTCCAAGTCTCCATTCAGAAAGGCTGATTTCACGTCCATTTGAAATACTTTGAAGTTTTGAAAGCTTGAGAGAGCAAGGAACATTCGGATGCCCTCAAGTCTTGCAACAGGAGAAAAGGTTTCTTCAAAATCTATTCCTTCTTGCTGCGCATACCCTTTACAAACAAGTCTGGCCTTGTTTCTAATTACTTTTCCATTTTCATTGAATTTTTTTTTGAAGACCCATTTTGTCCCTATAACATTCTTACCCTTTGGTCTAGGAACCAGCTCCCAAGTGTTGTTCTTTTCGATCTGCTCAAGTTCTTCATCCATTGCTTTGACCCAACATTCATCTTTGCATGTCTCTTTCACATTTTGTGGTTCAGTGGAAGAGAGTAATGCCAAATAGCTTGAAGCTTCTGCAACTGTTCTTCTTGTTTGTACACTTGCTTCTTTCTGCCCCAAAATCTGAGATTCTGTATGATTCTTCTGAACATATCTGGATGGAGTCTTCTCTTCTACCCTTATCTGCTCCTCTGGTTCTTCTTGAGGTTCTTCTTCTTCATCATTTTGTCTTTGAGGGTAGTCTTCATCTTCTTTGATATCTTCATGATTTACTTGCCTAGGAATGTATCCCTTCTCATCAACCACTACATCAATGTTGTCAACAATTCTTCCAAGCCTTTTATTGTAGCACTTGTATGCTTTGCTGTGTGGAGAATAACCAAGAAGAATGCCTTCATCTGCTCTAGGTTCAAGTTTGCCAAGTTTCTCATCAGTATTCTTAATATAGCATTTGCTCCCAAAGATTTTGAAGTGCTTTACCGAAGGAGTCTCACCATACCAGAGCTCATGAGGAGTTTGAGTGTTGCTCACCCGGACATTTGTTTTGTTGAGAATAAAAACCGCAACATATGCAGCTTCACCCCAAAAAGTTGCGGGAGTTCCAGACTCATCAAGCATAGCACAAGCCATTTGTTGGACTGTTCTGTTCATTCTTTCCACTACTCCATTTTGCTGAGGAGTTCTAGCTGTAGATAATTCTCTTCTTATCCCATGTTCTTCACAGAAATCGAAAAATTCATTTGAGGTAAACTCCCCACGTCTATCGGATCTGAGGCACCTAATTTTGTATCCTGATTCATTTTCAACCAAGGCTTTAAAGGATTTGAATTTTTCGAATGCTTCATCTTTGTGCTTCATAAGTCCTAGCCAGACAAACCTGGAGAAATCATCAATGAATAATATCAAGTATTCTTCTCCTCGAGGTGTCATTTTCCTGAATGGTCCACATACATCTGTATGTACAAGCTCAAGAGGCATGCTAGCTGATCCTTCCTTCTCTGGAAAGTTAGTTCTGGTTTGCTTTCCAAACTGACATGATTTGCATATGGTGTTGCCTGGAATTTTGATATCTGGAAGACCGCGAACTGCCTGATATTTGCATGCTTTCCTTATTTGTGAAAAGCTTAGATGCCCCAACCTCCGGTGACATAACCAGTGTTCATCATCCTTGCTTAGATAACATTGTTATTGTCCTTCTTCAAATATGTATAGATTATTTGGAGTTCTTTTACCTTTGATCACCGTTTTACCTGTATCAAGATCACGAACAAGACATCCATTTGATCTAAATATCACCTCGGTTCCTTGATCACACATATGTCTAACACTCAGAAGATTATGCTTCAATCCATCAACATACAAAACATTTCCATCTTTGACCTTTTCTTTTAACTGAGCATTGCCTTTTCCTTTTATAGCTGCAGGAGTATCATTTCCAAAAGAAACTTTCTTCCCCTTTTCTAAAGCAGAATATGATTCAAGCTTTTCTTTATCACCTGTCATATGCTTTGAACATCCACTGTCAATGTACCATAGATTTTCCTGTCCCTCTGCATAAAATGCTATCCACATATTTATGTTTGTGGTTCCTTTATTCTTCATGTTTTGGTGCTTGAGGCTTGTTCCTTTGTCTGCTGAAACCTGCTCCTACATTCAGAATCTTCATGTACAAAGTTATTGCAAATAGAACATTCAACTTCATTTTCAAGAACCGAAAAGTTGTTATAGGTCATTTTTGTAATCCCGGTCATACTTCTTTGTTTTTGAGCTTCTCTAGTCATGATCATTTTATATGCAACACATTGAGCTGCTTTGTGACCAAAGTTATGGCAAGAAAATCATTTCCCATTGAAGAAACTTCTGCGGTTATCAAATCTTCCGGCCAAACGATTGTAATTTCTATTGTCATTCATTCTTGAAGCAAATTGAGAGGATTTTACCTGTGGCTGGTTGTAGCTTTTGTTCATCCTTAAGACGGATTGTCCCTGGTTTACCTGATAGTCTTTGTTTGTAATTGGTCCCTGCTTTACCTGGTGATCTCCATTGTGATTTTGCTCATTCCTTCTTGCTGCATCAAGATAAGTCTTTGAGGTGGATGCTTGAGAAGTTTCTCCATTATACCCCAGACCTCTCTTGTTTAGTGGAGAACGTTGTACATTGATGATCTCATCCAGAGTTTCAAATCCTTTGACAAACTTAAGATTAATAGCCTTTGTTTTCTCAATCTCTTTTCTAAGACCAACAATTTCACCTTCTAACTTTTCAAGATATTTTTCTTTTTCATCAATATGAAATTGTAGAGTATCAATGATCATATTCTTTTCTTCTATACATGTCTTGAGTCTAGAAATTTCTTCATGAAAACTATCCACATCTATAGCATCCATGTAATCATCATCTTCAAATTCCATTAAAAGTTTATAGTCATTACCTTGTTCATATTCATCACTATTTGATAGACCATCACTATCTTCATGAGTGTAGTAGCTTTTTGCATTCTTTTTCTTGTTCCATCTAGCAGGTTCCTTTCCTTTGTCAATCTTATCCTTATGAGGACATTTGGCAGCATAATGACCTACTCTTCCACAAGAAAAACATTTAAAAGGTAATTTACCTCTGAACCTTCCAGTACCCCGTTGAAGATTTATGACAAAATTTGATTCTTCTTCTTCTTCTGGCGCATGACTTGCTTCATGGTAGTCTCCTTTGCCTGAAGCCTTGAAAGCATCTTCTCTCCTGTCTAATGGACCTCCTTTTCTCATTTCATAAGCAGTTAGAATTCTGTGTAGCTGAGACATAGTAAGAATTCGTAGATTTTCCTTTTCTTCTATTGCAGACACTTTAGATTCAAAATTGGGGGACAATGATCTTAAAACTTTTTCAACCACAGTAGCCTCTTTTATTTCTTCACCCAAGTTTTTCATGAAATTAACAATCTCGTCTACCCGAAGGAAATAGTTAGCCACACTTTCATCATTATACATTCTGAGATTCTCATACTGAATCCTGAGGGTTTGAAGTTTAGCACGCTTTACCTGTTCATCTCCTTCGTAGCTCAAGACAATTTTGTCCCATATTTCCTTTGCGGATTTATATTGCATAACCTTCACGAATTCTGTTTGAGATAAGCATCCCAGCAGAGTATTGACTGCTTTAACATTTGTTTCATATTTCTTCTTTTCGGCTGTATCTGTAGGAGTATCTGAAGGAAAAGTGTAGCCTGTATCTATGATATCCCAAACTTCTGTACCAAGAGATTGAAGACAGGAAGTAACTCTTACCTTCCAATAATTGAAGTTTTTCCCATCAAAAATTGGTGTCCTGATTGATGCTTCCCTCTCGTAGTTTCTCATGATTAATTATCTTCCTTCAAGCGATCAAGCTTCTCTGAAGGACCTGCTCTGATACTAATTGTTGGAAATAATACTGAGAGGGGGGGTGAATCAGTATTATCAAGTTCTTTTAATAGATCTTCCTTATTTATACTTTGAATTATTTTTGCATGTCAGTACCATAAAATAATGAGCATGAATAAGAAAAACAGATAGTCACACCAAAGAACACCAGATATAAGGTGGAAACCCAATATGGGTGAAAACCACCTGCTGCAATATGTCTCTATCTTCTTTCAAATTAGAAACTTCTTTTACAATGATTTTGTACTAGTGCAGTCCTTTACCAGTACGCAGGCTGCAACCTGCAGAGAGATACAACTCTCTCTCGTTTTCCAGTCTTTCCTGGAAGGGAGCTACAACCCCCCTACTTCTTTTCTTTCAAGGACCACTTTTCATAAATTTTCAAACTGGATACATGAACATCAAATGATCATCAAGTACAAGTAAATCACATAGTCAATTGCAGTAACCAGATCAATAGTAACAGTAAACTAGACCCAGAACACCTTATCAATAGAGAGAAGTTAGTCAAATAAATGCCTTAATACAGATACGCTGTTTTTCTTTCTCTGGCCTGCGTGGCTACGCACTTCACCTTCTGCTCCCCTGCGTATACCCGCAGAGATCCTTCTCCTGCCTCGCGTACCCGCGCATTGTTTCTTCAATCACGTCGCGTACTGTTTCTGTAAGCACACACCCACAGATGCTATCACGCCGCATACTGCTATTGTAGCCACGCACCCACAGATGCTATCGCGCTACGTACCTATGCACCTGTGGCTTCTGAAGCACCGCGTACTTTCACTGTGCCTTCGCACCTGATCCTCTGTCGCGCTGCGTACCCACGCACTAACCCTTCTTCTATTCTGCGTACCCACACACTGCTCCTTCTGCTCTGCATACCCACGCACTTGCACCGTTAATCACCTGCGTACCTCTGATTAGGGCCGAATCGGTAGTCCACTAGTGTGCCACAGATAGTCAGATGCCCAGATCTGATCATGCGCCCGCGAGATCACACTTCATAGATTCACTTTCAACTTCACTCTTATATAGATCAAGCTTTTAAACCGATAACCCAATATTCAGATCTTAAGATATTCAATTTGCAAAATATGCCTTGGCCAAGCGATCTCCTTTGCTTTATATAGGCAAGATCCTCCTAAAATCATGGATCAATACCATAGATAACCAATACAAGGGGCCCAAAAACATGGGGCTCAATAATAATAATAATAATATAAAACAATACCATGGGCCAAAACCATAGAATCAAGAACGGCGGGCTAAATACCACGGGCCAAACATTAGAAACCCCACGTGAGCGCGCTTCTCTGCCTTGAAGTGAGTGAACTGGGGGTACGCACCTCATGAACGGGTAACCTGCGGGTATGACCGCATTTCCTGGCCGGTGTACCTGCGGGTAAGCACCTTCTGAACCATTCACCTGCGTACCTCTTAATTTCCAACATTTTGAGAGCCTGATCAGAGCATTGCCACTTGAGGGTGTTTCCATCAAGTACAACATCTGTAACATAGAGCCATACTAGAATCACAATGCCAACAGGGTTTAGCTATGAGTTTGTCTCTAGTTATAACTTTGGAACAATTCCAATTTTTTCTAAACAACCAAACATGCCACTGAGTCTGTCAATTCCACCAAATATCTTCCAAGTCGTTCATGTGGCATTCTCCAACTTTACTAAACTACAAGTTTAGTGGATAAACCTCAAATATGGCACAAAATTCCAAATATGTTTCCAACCCATTCATGGTTTATTTCCCATAGGTTTATGGTTGTTCCCTTTGTCATATGACCATGTGATACTGAAACCTGCAGAGTGTTGTTAGCCTATGGAATTATTTCATCATCAAAATACAATGGAGTAAGTTTGGAAACCACTAGTTTCCATTTGTGAGGGTGATATGTCCCATGTTGGAACACCACTTGTTCAGTGTGCAATCCCTCTTGAGATGTATATATAATATTGTCATTTCCACAACATACTAGCTCATCTAAACATATATTTATTAATACTTATGAAATAGATGATAGAACATTTGTACTAATAATCCCAAAAGAGCTAGAATGTGAACTGGATGACTCATAAAAAATAACATGTTTATCAATTATTAATCGCTATGTACAATGAATAGAAACAATTTGAACATATATGTTTAGCAGAGTTTGCATAATGTTATACACTACAATGTAAGAAGAGAGGGTGCGTTAAGAAACCATATGTTATAAGGGATGTAAAAAAAATAAGCATAGTGATCCTAATGCCTATTACATAGAGGGATTGTTGTATGTACCATATTGTTGGAAAATGTAATATGGTGACTTAATAATTATGATTTTCCATAACCTTAATATTTTCTTGTGAACTTTATTTATCTTCTTTGAGTTTTGTTATTAGAGCTCTTTCATCAAAAAAATATAAAGAGCAAAGCATTAAATAGAATGGGCAGAGACATTAGGCTCCAAGCTAGGGAAAAAACCCTCCAAAGGGAAACCCATAAAAACCTTTCTCTTCTTATAGAATATGCCTCAAATGAGACAACCAAGATCCAAACCCTAGACAAGGTCCATCTCAACACCAAGTCAGCTCTTCAAAGAAACATTCCAATTAGGTCAAAATCAAACCAATTCAACCAAAGATAAACCCTTACTGAACTGCACCCAATTTATAATTTCATCTCCTCTTGCAAAAAATATTTGGACCTGTAGTTACTTCAAAAATTTCGTTCCCTACAACTACTCCAGAAACTCACACATTTGATAGAAAGTGCTAAATAAACTTAACATATTTATTTGCTATGGTTTTCTCCTTGATATCTTGTCCTTCGCTCTTCTTTTCCATCCATCTTATTTCTGATCAAACATGATATGATGTGGTTCCAAATGAGGTTGAAGATGTCTTTACATATATCCTTTCCAAGAGGTTGAATTACCCCTCTCTAGGCTAACTTGTTCCTACTTGGGACGACTTGTGTTTAGGAGGTGTCTAGGATCTTCTAGACTCAAAATATTTTTTTTCCCAATTACATTTTTCCTGGAAGGATCTTATATACATGATGTTCACTCTCTTGACTCATGAAAATAATTCCTATGACCTAACACACCCTAGAAGAATGAAAAACATGTTTTTAACTAGAACACCATCAATAAAGAGCATGAAACCCATGACTTTAAAATAATATATTTTTCTTTTCTTTTTTTGTTTGTTACATAAGATACGTATTGAAATTAGTAAAACAATAATTATGAATATCAAAAATAGCTACTTTTCCAACACTCCCTCTTAACTACAGAGGTATTCGTAATTGTATAGCCAATACAACATCGTTCTCAAACCAAAAAGTTCTCATCAGAAGAGATGGATTGATAAACCTATTGTAAGCATCAATATTATGACCAACAATATCTATAAGGCCTATCTAGACATGCTCAACTTCCTTCAAGAGAATTATTCTAGTAGGCTTTAAATGTGGTACGAAACTATATTTACAAGGCACAGACCCCATCTGAATGTTCACAATGTAGATCCTTTTAGGACTATTCTTATCTTGTATTTTTAACACTTAATCCTAAAAGATTATCGGTCCTCTTTGACTACTTTTTTCTCGAATACATGTTCAATCCTCAAAGAGTGTTGGTACCTTTCCTTTCTTGGATTTTCTATCCTGAAGGAAACCACATATTCTTATCCAATCCTCCACAATTCTTTCTTCATAGTCTTCACTTAGAATTTCAAGGTACATTAATAAGAGAATTCACTTGTGTTGTCTATCATTGCCCCCTCTTAACTAGAGAGGATATCTCTGTTCTATTTTTAATCAGACAATACACCCTTTATACTATTCAAGCACACATCCTTACCCCCTCACAAAACTAGAGGAGATTCCTTGGTTCCTTTAGGAAGTCACCATCACAAGTCTTATAGATTTTCTTCATAATAGTACTAGCTACTTGTATTTATAACTGCATGGCTCCCTATTTCCTTTTCATATAACTACATTAAGATTTCTTCCTTTTAGGGTATCATGGAGCTATCCTCTTCCTTCAATCTTGTGACATGATCTATCTTGCACATCACTTTCACCTTCTCATCATTAGTGAAGGAATTATATAGAGCCTTTCCAAACTTCAAGCTAATTATAACTTGTGAAAATTCTCCCCTTATTATCATATGAGATTGACCTTCAAGTTACCTTCTTGCACTGCTACTTTTCAATCCTAAGATCAAAACATTTTGACTTGATAATTTCCTGGTACCATATGTTGATCTTGCCTCAACATTCTTCATATATTCCTGCAATATCCTTCCAAGTAGAAAAAACATATGTTAACTAGATAACCAAGAACAATTATGAACATTGGACTTACCTCATCATAGTGACCTTACCGTCAAAGCATCAACATCCCTATGGTCCATATCCACACATAAGTATTCCTTCATGCATACGAGTGCCCATGGATCAAACTTAATTGACAAGTTACAAGTTTCTTCTAGAGACTATACAAGTTGTTAATCATTATTCTATATAATCTAGTGTGAAAGTCTTAATATTTTATTCATATTAGAGTAAGAGAAATTCTTCTTTTGAGTATCGTAAAAGCATATGAATAATTCACTCAACATATTCTATGACCAATTTCTTTTACATGATCTTATACACCTGAATCCTACCCAAGAGTTACTTCCAATATGCATTTCCATGGTTTCGTTTAATCACCACCAATTGCGTTTGTCCATCCCTTAAGGGTATTGTTTGCATACTATATTCAATGTATACTAACCTTTTCATAATGCTACATCCAAGAACCTTCCAAAATGATGGTTCTTATAGGATCATGATGATCCATCTTAGAAAAATGACTACTTCTAACATAATATTAGAGAATTCCTCGATGAACAATAACATGAAAAATGGTACAAATTTAAAGACTAGATGACCCCTTCAAAGAATCTCGATCAAGTAGACTCTAAATATGCTACTATTACATGCTTCTATTTGCGATGCCACACAAAAAATAAAAATAAAAACTCTTCCTAGAGTAAACACCAATGCATACCATCCTAAACGAATGTTAGGTCCCTATAATACTAGCGTAGGCCCCTTATTTTATTTTTGTGCCAGTGTAGCCCCCATATTGCTATAGTTGTGCCCCATAGAAGCCCACCATTTTGATTGTTGTGCCCTTACATTATTATTCTTATGTAGGC
Organism: Pinus tabuliformis; assembly: GCA_031772625.1. NCBI lineage: Eukaryota > Viridiplantae > Streptophyta > Pinopsida > Pinales > Pinaceae > Pinus > Pinus tabuliformis. The sequence continues at coordinate 196,103,048 of CM062817.1, read as the reverse complement.
TCTAATTATATTGTGACCCTTTAGACTCCTATATATCCCAAGGAAGTCTTGTCATTTGGATCATCCAATAATTGTTGATTTATGTGATGAAAGGGAGGATTCCCCCTCGAAAAGGATAATTTTCAAGTCATTTATCTATATTTTTTTTTCTTTTGTTATCTAGTCGCATAACATTTGGTATTAGAGCTTTGGATTCAAGGGTTTCACTGCTTCAAGCATGTCATCTTCATATTTTCGTTATAACTCTTCTTATAAGAGGCTTAAGAAGATGAAATTTCAACCACTTGGATCCCACATCTGGTTGAACGTTTTGTAAAAATTTCAGATTTGTTTTCGCTATATTTTCTGAGATATGGTCCTAAGAAGTTAGTGTTTTTGCATGCTCCAGAATTTAGTCTCAAACAAGTGACCTAGGGGAAATCGTAATACCTTTATCTACGAGGATCAGATTTGAATTTTATAAAACGTGACTAAAATTAAACAGACGTTTCTATGTCATGTATCATTTTCAGGGCTGAGGGTTGAAATATTGACACGTGGTGTTTCGTACAAGTTCACTCTACTGAACGATTCGATAACCAAGTCATCATGGGAAATTGACATAACTTTATATTCAAGAATCTAATATCGGTCTGACTTACAGAATTAGAAAAAATACTTAGAGGGATACCATAGGATGAAATTTAAGATCTTAGAGAGCTAAAATTATAGAGATACAATAGTTTCAATATTGAACTTCTAAAAGAAAGAAAAATGTGAGTATTTTTTTTTAAATTGCATAACTTTTGTTTGAAAAATCAATTTGAAGTGATTTAAAGGGCATATTGAAGCACATATATCAATATTTGGTTCTAAAAAAGTTACCAAACAAAAGAATTCTACACCCATTGATCCCTGAGAAGGCTCTACTATGACGCATGAAGAGGAAGAATTGCAACATAACATATCAAAATTATAGGAGCAAGTGCAACAAATTTATTTATCACAAAGAGAAATGAAAGATGAACTAAAAGGGGATATGGATGGTATAAAAGTGACATGAATGGTTTAAAAGTAGACATGGGAGGTTTGAAGGCAGGTTTGGAATATTTGCTAGAATAAAGGCTTCCTAGTGGTGATAATGTATTTCATGAAACTCATGAAGAGAATAAACAAAATGTGAATCACAATTTTAGAGACTCCAACATTGGGATGAAGACCAACCATATTCCAAATTTGTAAATGCAGAAGTTTGATGGCAATGATCTAGTAACATGTATGTTATAGATGGATAAATTCATTGACCTACATGATGTGCCGCATAAAAAAGGTACGCATTGCATCTTTTTTTTTTTTGTAAGCTGAGGTGGTACTCTTTCTATTACTGGATAGAAAATAAAACATAACATAGTATCAAAACCATTATAAACTCGCCCTCATGGGGAAACCGAGTAGTTAAGCCATCTATAGTTTTTAATGGCCGACCAAAAATAAAAAGCCCAAAGTCTGATAATCCTAGCAAGATAGACTAGACAGTATTGAGATCTTCTAATCCTACTGGTCTGCATAAAATAAATTTCCCTTTCTAAAACATGCAAAAAACTATAGTTAATAAGACTATGAGCTTTCCTAGACATATCTTTTGTCAAACATCGTCCATTGCAGGCTGCTGGTTTGCTCCTCCATCTGCACCCTGGTGAACTCCCTTCAGTAGCTGGTGTATTTCATCTAGTTTCTCCTCTTGCCTCTCCAGAGCAATGCGGATGAAACTCAATTCCCTACGCATATCAGGGCCACCCTGCGCAATCTCCACCATCTCAGTAGCAACTTGCTCTAATGCTTTTGCCAGCAACCTTTTCATTACCCAGTAAATATGAAGAGATTGTTTGAACAGAGACATTCTGCCCCTGGTGTTGCCTGGATCATGTAGCAGGATCAGATTGGTCTTGGAGAGACTCCTCCTCCAGATGTTGCATAATTCTTCTAACTTCTGGATTTGTATTCTGCTGATAAGCCCTCTCTGCCCGACGAATTCTCTGATTCATCGTCCTCCTCATTTTTTTGGCTGGTCCCGCTTCCTGCCTGGAGTTCTCGCCTTCCTCATATGCCTTCCTGCTCTGTCCCCGACCCCTCTTACCGCCCGAATCCATTCCGCTTCCAGGACCCCTATCTCTTCTTCTCATGCCGTATCGCCTTACTTTCGCCACCTGCGGAGCAGGGTGGTCTTCCTTCAACTGCTGGTGCTCATCGTCTGCTAATCCGTCCTGTGTGTTAGACCTCCTGTTACCCTCGCCTCGGGGCTCCTCCTCCTCAGACTCGTCCGCAATCTCCAAAATCTCAGTTGGGTGCTCCTCGTTCGCAATTTCCTTACCTTTCCGATTCTTGTTCTTGTCAATTGCACTATACTGCTCCTCTGTCACCCTGGTTTTCAGCCGGGTTTCCATGCTAACTCCGATTCTGCCGCAGGGAATACTCTGATGCCAAGTAAGCTCTCTCCTGTTTCGCTGTCTCACGGCTGTGCTGTCCGCTGCTCGCCGAGTTGGGGAGAGACTAAATAGCTGCTTTTCCTTCCCCGTTTGGGTATTTATCAGCTCTCTGCCCTCGACGTATGCCTCTGAATCGACTTTACCTTGCCGCCGATTATTTTCCGGGATGATGCCTCCTCTGGCCATCATTCTATGATTAACTTCTGTTGTCGGAGGATCTGACATGCCGCTCCACCCTCCTCTCCGATCGCGGGCATTTATTATTTCACATTGGGGATGATCCTGTGACATTCTCCACGCACGCCGCCAATGTACTACTCTGTACCCTGTCATCATATCGCCCCTCTGTCCAAACTGACCTGTATTCATTAAGCGGGATCTCCACACCCGCTCATCCATCCAGCTCATTGATCCCCGCATTCTCGCTCGTTGCTTGATCATGATCTTCATTTATGATTTTTGCCAAGTCCGCCCACTCCCTGCTACCGCGCACCGCTTTCCATTGGCTGTCTACAGTGCTGCCACGACCTTTACATCCCCAATTCGCCATGAAGTCGGCCGCGCGGTTCCCTTTCCTCCTGACGTGATTGATTAGTTTGTATTCAATCCTTTTTAATAGATCCGCTATCTCCTGGACGATTCCAGCCGTTCTCCAGCTGCTTGTAATCTTTTCCCAATCTCTCCCATTGCTAAGCTTCTTCAACATTTCAACCGCGATCTGGGAGTCACCAACAATTTCCAAATTTGTATATCCATTTCTTAAAGCAATTCGCAGCCCCTGGTGAATCGCCCAAAATTCAGCCTCGTTGTTCGTCATTTCTCCACCCCAATCAGCATAAATCCACCTTACCTGCTTTTGACTGTCACGGAAAATGCCACCGAAACCAGCATCGCCAGGGTTCCCTTTCGATGCTCCATCGAAGTTTAATTTGATGAAGTTTTCTCTGGGATAGCTAAATTTGTCAGAATTTTGGGTTCGCTCATTATGTCTGGTGTTCTGCTTGTGATGAACCATCTCAAATTTTAGGTTTAAATTGTTCAAGATCATCTCCTCAGACTGATTTGCCTTCCAATCCTCCACGTCCCATTTCTCAACCAGGATTGTTTCCCTCATTAATTTGACCGCTCGTCCCCAAATTATTTCCGGATCCTTTAGTTTGTTCTGGAACACTCGGCGGTTCCTCTCTTTCCATATCATCCATAGCACGAACCCTGAGATGAGATTCCATGCTCTGCTAACAACTTTACATTGGAATTTCTCTTTATTCCATTGGAAAATTATTTCGTTGAAATCTCTGGGGCCTATCTCAGATTTGCCAAATATTCTTCTTGTATCCATCCAAAGTTTCTTTGCGAACGAGCAGTTAATCAGCAGGTGATTTCGGGTCTCCACTTCAGTATTACAGAGACAACATCTCGACGGGCCACTAAAGCCTTTTTTTTGAATTCTGTCCCAAGTTAAGATCTTATTCTTAGTTGCAAGCCATATGAATAGGGATACTTTCGGCCACCAGTTGCTTCCCCATATAATCTTCCAATCTAGGTTCTCCTCAGCTATGGCCTGCGTATCTGTTAAGTAGTATGCCTCTTTGATGGTGAAAGATCCTTTCATGGAGTTCCCCCACCTAAGAAGGTCCCTTCCAGTGCGAGCTCTAATTTTCCTGGAATCCACCTCTTTCATATAAGCTTCTTGTTGTTCTTGACTTAGCTCCCTGTCCCACTCAGTCGGTTCTGTCCATTTTCTCCAGATTCCATCCAGATCATTTTCTTTCCAATAGTCTCTGACACATTTTCGATCTCCTTCTATTCTTTCCTGAAGCTGTTGGACCCTCTGAATTTTGTTCATCCTTTCTTTCTGCTGCCATTTGTCATCCCAGAAATTAGCTTCCTCTCCACCTCGAATCTCCCAGAATGTATGATTCTCAACCAAATCTCTGTTTTGACGAGCTAGATCCCAGATTGCTGAACCCCTGGGGGTTTCTCTCTGTCTTAAAATCTCAACTATTGTGTCAGGCATATTGTATTTAGTTTTCCAAATGGCTTTCCACAGGTCATTACCCTCTCTTAACCAGTGCCACCAGAGCTTCGCTCCTAGCACTTTGTTGAGTTTTTCCGGGTCTCGTAAACCCAATCCCCCTTTTTCCTTCCTCTCTGTTAAGTGACTCCAAGAAACTAAGGCCCATTTTTTCTGCTGATTTGCCCCCCCCCCCCCCCCCCCCGAAATAAATTTTCTTATGATCTCTCTAATCTTTGCACAGACTCCTAAAGGGGCCGCCATTATCGACAAGGGATATATGGGGATAGCTTGGAGGACTGATTTCGCCAGAACCACCCTTCCTGCTATGTTTAGCACTCTAAAGGCCCAATTCGCCACTTTGTTTCTCAGCTTGTCCAAGACTCCTTGCCAATTTTTCATCTTTTTGGAAGTGAAGTCCAATAAATTTCCCAAGTATTTCGTAGGCAACTCTCCTCTCTTAAAGCCCAACAGTCTTATAAGGTGAGTTTTAACCTGTTCCACAGTATTAAATATGAAAATACATGACTTATCTCTATTAATTTCCAGTCCAGAAGCTTCAGCAAATAGGTCCAGAATTCTCTTAAGTTGTCTCACTTCCTTAACAGTTGGTTCCCCAAATAGCATGATATCATCAACGAATTGCTGATGAGTTAAGGGCAAATTATTTCCCCAAAGCTGTAAACCTTTGATTTTATTCGCTGCTCGTTCTTTTTTAATAAATCGACCCAGGCCTTCAGCTGCCAATATGAAAAGAAACGGAGATAATGGGTCTCCCTGTCTAATTCCTCTAGACGCATTAAAGGTTTTCGAGGGGGTTCCATTAACAAGAATGGAAAAGTTCGGAGAAGAAATCAGACTATGAATCCACTTAATCCACCGCCTGCTGAAGCCAAAACTTTCAAGGACTTCTTCCAAATAATTCCAATTCAGTCTGTCATAAGCTTTTGACAGATCTAATTTAATCATCATACCCTTTTTCTTTTTCATTTTTAAAGAGTGAATAACTTCTTGGGTTACTACAAGGCCATCTAGGATTTGTCTACCTTCAACAAAGCCCGTTTGTTCAGCAGATATTAACTTGTCCAGCAGGGGTTTCAATCTTTTGGCGATCAAGGATGTTATGATCTTGTAGATAACATTACACAATGCTATGGGTCTAAAACCATTGGCATCTTCTAAATTATCACCCTTAGGAATCAGAGCATAGAAAGTAGAGTTAATGGCAGGCCATACCTTTTGGTTCATCCGAGATTCTTCTATCAGTTCTAGGATCTCCTTTCCCAGAAAGTGCCATCCCGCTTGGTAGAAATCAACTGTGAAGCCATCAAGACCTGGAGCAGTACCTTTTTTCATAGATTTTACAACTTCTTCTATCTCTTCTAAGTTAACAGCTCTCATCAGAGCCTTATTTTGGTCTTCTGTAACTAAACGAGGAATGGCCGAACATATTTCCTTTATTGCTCCCGATCTGTCAACTTGAGGTTCTGTTAGGATATCTTTATGATGATCCACCAGCACTTGCTCAATCTCTCCTTGCTCCACTACTCTATCACCATTCTTATCTTTGATGGATAAAATCCTGTTTCTTTGTCTATGTTGAATCATAGCCTGATGAAAGAATTTTGTGTTCCTTTCCCCCTCCCTTAACCATTTTATTCTTGATTTTTGCCGCCATAGAACTTCTTCCTGCTTTCGTCTTTCCTCTAGTTTTCCAAGAATTACCCCTTCTTCTCTAATGCTCTCCTCTGTTCGACCTTCCGTTATTATCTTTTGTTGCAGTGATTCCATTTCCCCCTCCAGTTTTTGTTTGTCTTCCATAATGTTACCAAATTCCTCCTTGTTCCATTTCTTAATTCTCCCTTTCAACTCCTTCAGTTTCAATTGGAAAGTATGCATCTTTCCTTTTCCCTGAACTGTACTTTGCGTCCACCATTCTTCCACTTTCTTTATGAATCCTGGGTCCCTTAGCCAGAAAGCTTCAAATCTGAACGGTCTTCTTCCACGATTTCTTTTAATATCCACCTCTAGTCTAATAGGCCAATGATCAGATCCAAGGGATGGTATGATATTTGCTTCGACGAAAACATCCTTGTTCATAATAGCTTCTGATACTAGGAAGCGATCAAGTCTCGATGCTATTTGATTCTTACCTCCCCTCCTATTGTTCCAGGTGCATATCCCATTAATAGTCTGGATGTCTACTAATCTTAAATCATCTATCAATTCATTGAACATATCCATGAAGTGATCTGACTTTCTTATCCCTCCTTTTTTCTCCTCTAGGGATCTGATTAAATTAAAATCGCCTCCTATAATCCAAGCAGCCTCTGGATAAATTATACAGATTATTTTCATGTTATTTATAAATCTTTCTTTTTCTCCTAGGGAAGGAGGGCCATAAACCCCTAAGATGACAACCTTTTCTTTTGTTCCTACTATTCTACCAATGCCTGTAAGGATTCTATTCATACTGGTCCAACCTTCTAGGATGATATCATTTGGATTCCACAAAATTGCAATACCTCCCGCAGAGCCAATAGCATCTTGCCCCATAACTTCGTATTGAAGTTTATTTTTGTCGATTATTCCTTCCAACTGCTGCACTGTAATTTTCGTCTCCTGTAGAATCATAATACTGGGCTTCTCCTTTTTCAATTTCTCCTTCATATACCTCTGTTTTCCTTTACTATTCAAACCCCTAATATTCCAGCTGATGACAATCATTTAAAACTTTTGATAGGAGGGGAAGAATACCTCTGACAGAGGTATCACTTTGCCTGAGTTTATCAACGTTTCTCCCACAGTCTGAATGGTTTCACTCATCGTTTTCCGACCTCTTTTCCTACTGTTTTTGCCAGAGCCGTCCATTCCCATTTGTCCATTCCCTTGTTCATTTCCTATAGTTATCTGCTTATCCATGTTCTCCCCTTTTTTTTCCTTGTACTTCTAAAATGCTTCTTTGTACAGTTGTTTCTGCGTCTCAGGTATGAATCTACTATCGAGGTGTTTCCATTCCTGAATTAACTATTTCATGATTTTTTCCTCCTCCACCTCATTTTCTATTTGGCTTTCCACTTCCATCTGGGATTGAATTGTTGCAGTTTCTGCCTATCCCTCAGCCCGTTCTTCAACTGTTTTCCCCAAATTTGCATCTTTTCCTTTATTTTCATTTACAATTTCCATTGGTGTATTTCCGAGATCTTCATCATCCTCCAGATTTACTTCGTAATCCTCATTCTCGTTCTGTAGGATTTGAAACTTGTTTTGGCTTGTTGTATGAAGGGGCTTTTCTTGTGACTGGGATTTGGGGCCCTCTTTGCTCTATTTCTTTCTTCTTGTGACCTATTGAAAGCCCCCGTCTGCCTCCTCCATTTTTTCTGAATTTCTTTGATATTCCTCTTAACTTCTCCTTGACTCCTCTTCCTTATTCAGAGGGCATTGCCGATATAGATGGCCATACTCATGGAATTTGCAGCACCTGAATGGAATATGTTCATAATCTATTGGCTGTTGCCAAATTTCGTCATGATATTCCAACTCGATATGCTCCGGGAGGGGTTCTGCTAAATTCATGTAAACTCAGATCCTTGCGTATGAAGTATATTTGCCTCGTTTTGTAGCTTCTGCAATTTTAACAAAGCCCCCAATTGTTTTCCCAATCCCCTCTAGTATTTCAGGATCCCAAAATTCATCTGGGAGCCCGAAAAGTCTAACCCATATTGGGGCGGCTGGTGAGCTCCAGTATTGTAGCAATAATGCTACAACTCTTGGGGCTTCTTGTCTCTTAATTTTATCAACCCGGTAGTTCGTACAAACTTGGAAGTGACGGTGCTGTATGCACAAGTACTAGCTCTTGTCGCAGCTGTCACTTGGTCAGCTGGCACAAGTCCGCTAGGGCTCAAGCCAACTTCTATAGGCTCTCAGAAGAAGCTTGTTAAATGATGGACGAAAGCTAGCTCAAAGAAGACTAATCTGCTTGGCAAAAATGAACTGAAAGCAAATCAAAACATGGAAACCCTAGGAAACCCTAATTTAACTAGTCTAACCTCTGTGATGCAAAGAATGTGAAGGAAACTTCTACCAATGATGCCATTACTTCTAATAAGTGAAAATGCATGAATCTAATCTACTTGCATCTTAAAAGACATGTTTTTGTATTTTTTCTTTAAGTGGATGGAGTGATTGTGATTTTGTGCTTATTAGGGTTTGGTTGTGCAGATGTGATGCGGAAGGAAGGAAAGCTTGGGAAATGTTAGGGAGGCTAGGAGAGGTCCCCAGAGATTCTTAGCATCAGTCCACAGAGGTTCCTCACGTTCAGAGGCTCAGCAACCGAGTGAGTGGCCTCCTACAGGATGTCTGCAGGGGATTCTACAGGAAACGTAGGGGTTTCTACAGGAAGTCTACAAATTGCTACAGGATGACCTACCGTGGGTGTTTGAAGTGATGGTGCAGTGATGGAATGGTAGGGGGAGATGTGCAAGGTAGGAATAAAGCTGGTGATGGCTCAGGAGTGGAGAAGTAGGATGGAAAACGAGTGTGTGAAGTGGGTTGATGGATGGAAGGTTATAACAACGAAATGTCTAAAGAATGAAGTTACGTGAGGAGTGGAGGAGTTTGGGAGATAACAGAGCTGAGCAGAGGTCAAGGATGTGGTTGCATGCGTGATCAAGACGAAGAAGAAGGTAATAGAACGATGAAGAGTAGTGTAAATAAACCAAATGGCTTATGACTGTCACCAAGATGAAAATTCATTAACCAATGCTACCTGTGCTATGAACTCAATGAACAGCAATATAAAGCGTGTAGAGGAATGTGCATGATGCTGTGATGAAGGTGTATGGTGCAAGAGTGAAGTGCATGGAAAGATCTATCATAAACGAGACTATGTTGCAGCATGTATAAAGTGAAGGACTGCGTATTTTTGTGGTTGGTATAGGCTGCACTCCAATCTCCAAACAGAGATGGCAGTGGAGACTTCCTCAACCTTTTTCCTTGGAGCTCCAATGTATTATCAACCTGCTAGTCTAACTAAACAACCGAAAGCAATTCAACCATAAGCTAAACTCATTCAATCTCATAAAAACTAACTCAGCAAACCTGTAATTTCGAATTTCATGTTAAAGCAATGAACTAAAGTGCTGAAACAAAAATAAATTAACATTACAACACAGAGGAGGTTTGTTGCTCTCTTAAAAACTCAGAATTGGATCAAAAGCTGTCTGTCTTTATTGCATAATCATGAATCTAATGACATGCCAAAACTGGCTTACAAGGAGCAAAAACCGAGCTACAACATGACTAACCAAATTGACTAACTAGCTAACCCCAAATTGACTAACTAGCTACACCAAATGACTACCCACTAGCTAACCGAAATGAGGCCCTAAGCCTTCTTATTTATACAATTTGAGGACCCAACAATCCTCCTAAAATTTAGGGACTTGGCTGCCCAAGACTTGTAGTTAACAGCAGTCCTACTTGACTTGCTTGGCTGCCCTTGTGCTCATTGATTTGGTGGCCTTTGAACTCCGAGCTGATGGTGGAGAATTCGAGGTAAGGGCCCATAAATGAGGGGGACACCTTCCTACAAATCCTCTAGCTTGTTCTCCCACGAATTTGGCTACCAAGTGCTCATTAAGACCTTCAATTTTGTCTCCAAGTTGACCAAAAAGGCTACACAAAGCACCCATTAGACTTGTTGGCATAATGACTAACCAAATTCACTCTATTAAGATAAAAATAATCAAAAACATGCAATAAACAAATGAGGATGGTGGACTAAGCCAAATTAGGAGGTTGAATGAGCCCAAATAATTGTACATTTTTGGGGCTCATCATCACCCCCCTACTGAAAGTGTTGCTCATCCTCTGAGCAACCAAATCTCTCCCCTTGTCTTTGATGGCTTTGGTGACTTCCTTGGCTAGCATCTCGGCCGATTTCTCCTTTGGCTTCCCGCTTTTCAGACTTTCCTGTAGAAACTGTTCATTGGCTTCCTGTAGAAACAGTCTCTGTCTTCCTGTAGAACCAATTTCACTGATTTTACTTGCTTGGCCGGGGGTTCCTTCTCCTTGAACTGTGCTGCCTGAAAGCTGACGAATCCAACATGAATGGCAAGTCTAATGTATTATAAAAGCACACAAGTACAATGAGTTGCCCAAGAATAGATAGTGCATGCCAAATCTGGATGGGAAAGAGTGTTTCCGGCCTTTAACTGAATCGAATGGCATTCTTATTGAACTCTACTAAGAATTGATAACAGAAGCAGAACAGAACATAAGATAGATCAAGTTGTCCTTGCCTCAACAGCTACCGGTACGCAACAAATGACATGGAATGCTCGAACAATGCTTCCATGTATTGAAGGTGGTGTCCAATTTATTAAAGATAATAGCTGGTATATGATCTCATCAGATCCCAATAATGCAGCTGCTGTGTCATTTATTCTTTGGGGCAATGCTGTAGACATAGCAAGGTTTGCATAGGTATTAGCAGCTTCTTCTCTCAAAGTAAATATAGTTGACAGTGGTTGGCATAGAAGGTCCAAGATGGGTCAGACCACCCCATCTTTGATCATTTGTAACGCATTCTCAGGTAAACTTGAAAGATTTTGAAGTGCCCCAATGGCTGCTAACTTTGACTTCAAATCAACATTTGAAATCATTTCAAGAAGTGGAAATACAACTCCCTCTTTGAGCAATGCAGCGTTGTTTTCATCTGTTAAACCTATCTCTCACAACTTACTTGCTATAACAATCTTCATTGTGTCAGACCCTTCTCTCAGGTTCTGTATCAAGGGCTTGAAATAGTTCGCCTGTGCCATTTGCACTACATTATGCTCACTGTATGGGAGATTCTCCAGAACTCCGTTTGCATCCTTAGCAGCTTTAGGATTGTCACTATTTGACATTGTTACAAGGAGGGGGATACAACCTTGTACCTTGCCAATCTGTTCACACACAGCCATATCCTTTGAAAGCTCTAAAAGCAATTCCACGACTTTCATACCCTCTGCAATATCACGTGCAAGTGAACGAACAATAAAATAGCATGATCCACCTCGGCTATTTTCACCTTTATTCAAGCTCCAAACTTGATGAAGAGAAACTCAGGCTTCACTGCTCTGCTGCACTTTCCTGTAGAAGACCCCACCCGTTTCCTGTAGAACGTGATTCTGCCTTTGAGTGAGTCCGATGCATGAGTAAAATTTGAACCAGGTAGGAAACTCAGTGGAGGACGATAGGTTAAGTCGACTGTGGAGGCAGAGGATGTATACTCCGAGTTAAACATGATGCAAGTGCAAGTTGGCAACCATCTGTGAGTTTCAGCTGAGCGTTGATTAATGTTTGCGTGATTTGTGGTGAAGGAGTGGAGTGGCCAAGCGTGCATGGCTTTTTAGAACTGCAGTAATGTCATGAACTGCTGTTGTTATTTATTTGTTCTCTGCTTGTATTCAATTCCATTAGTTGCACTTACAGTTTAGAATATCCCCAACTGACTGTGTTTTGTTTTTGAACTTCACGTGAATGGTTGATCCATGCATGCGTGATTTTTGCCTTGCTGAGTGCAATTGAACGTGGCTCCCTTCTTGGATGAATCCACTCATCTCATTCATTCATGCATTGCTTTAGATTAGATCTATGCAAATAGATGAACAAGGTTAAGTCACGTACCTGAAAGTTAAACGGCTGATTGTGAAGCGTGTCGCTGCATGCATGTGTTGATCTTCATTTGCTGCATGTATGGTGGCTTGACTGATGATTTATGGCTGTTTTTTTCTTGTGCAGGTGCCCTCTGGCCAGATGCATGCAACAAGAGTTCATTTCCACGTTCAACTCTGCCCGTTCAAGCTGCTGCTGCTGCCTGGTCACAAAACCAGAACTTCTTTTCGCCATTTCTCCCAAATGGTAGATCGGTTTGATCTGAAACTCGGTGAGCATGTTACTACCATCATTATGCATCTCCCATAGCAAATTCGTGATCAATGGATGCACGGATTTCGAGAAAAATGGAAAATGGCTGAAGATTTCAGAGGTCGATTTCTCGGAAACCGTGCATCAGAATTGGGTGAAACTGCTTGGGTAGGCTCCTATCACCCATGTGCATCTCCACATGAAACAGGTTTTGAAACGGATGCACGATTATGGAGAAAATGCAAAAATGGCTGATGGTGATGGGGGCTGAATTCTTGGAAACCGTGCGTCGGAATTGCATGAAACTGCTCAAGCATGTTGTCATCAACCTTGTACAATTCCCCATAAAACAGGTTGTCAAATGGATGCATGGTTTTCAAGTTATGGCAAAAACAAATTCTCCTCTATGTGTTTTTGCTTCAAGGCACTTTGCATTTTGGTTGCATGGTATGACAAAATGAATTTTGGCTGTGATGCAGGTATGGAGATGATGGAGGAGGAGTTGGAAGAATGCATGAGTGCTTCTGAACCCTTGAGGAAGCTACCATGCTTTCCAAACCACTTTTTGAAATGCATGCCTAGTTTCGCACAATTTCTATAGGAAGTTCCTGTAGAAGCACAATGAGAAGCAAATGAGGTGGACAAATGATGGAGAAAGGCAAGGGATGGACACACAAGTGCTTGCAGGCCTATCCAATAGACTCCCACCATCAGATTCACTTTTGAAATTGGATTTGGCTCGTCCAAAGGTTCTACAGGATGTTTCCTGTAGAAATACAGAGCTTCCTGTAGAAGGCACAAGAACAATTACTTTGACCTTGATTTGAGTGCTCCTCCTGTCATAAAACGTCCTTCTTTAACCTGCAATGTCATTGCTGCAACATGAAATGGAGATTAGCTTTATTTTTCTTTTTCTTTTTCTCTTTTTTTTTTGAAAAACAACTAGGGCGCCTCATGGAGGTTTTCACCCTAATTGCCTGCCTTGGGCGCCTCCAAGGGAGGTTTTCACCCAAAGATCTTATTCTCTTTTCTCTTTTTTCCAACCCATGGACTGCCTCATGGAGGTTTTCAATGAATGAGCCAATCTAAGGCGCCTCTGAGGAGGTTTTCACCTTAGATTTCTATTTTCCTTTTTTCATTTTTTTCTCTTTTTCTTTTTTCTTTTTCTTTTTTTTCTACCCTATCCTACTTGAAAAACAAATTCATTCTCAAGTATAAGAATACTTCCAATGGAAACATGTGCACATCGAGATTAGAGACAAGATGATGTGAAGGCTCGGGATGCATGCTTTGACAACTATCCAACTTTCAGAGACAAAATGATCTGACTTTGAAAGTCCAAAACATAGCTGAGGCGGAGAGTACTGCTGCAACTTAGTGACCTTCTGAAACCATATCTCAATATAGCTTTGATATCCTTGGTCATCTTGCTGATCTGGATCATTCTTCATGTCACCTTCTAACATGACTTCCTCATCTTCCTCTTTTTGCTGATATTTCTCTTGAATACATTGTAGATCTGATGGTAACCATGAAGGAACTCTCTCGATCTCTGATTCTGATCTCTTCTCTTCATTAAGTGCAGCCCATGGTTCTTTGATCTCCTCTTTGGAATCTTCTTTTGCTTTTGGTCCTTCAATGTTGTCAATAGATTCTCTCTTTTGCAACACTCTTCCTGAGATTTGGTGAACATCATTGAGCTCAAAAGGAGTCATTTACACATGTTGTGCCTCAGCTTTGCAATTGGGTTGAGCTGCTCCATTGCATGGTTTTGGAAATGGAGGTACGGGTAGCTGAGTGGAGGTGTGAAATTGAGATGGAGATGGATGGCATTGTGGTTGGGTAGGCATTTGGGGTTGCCTTGGTGGAGGAGGAGGCGATGGTTGTGGATGAGCAGGTGGTGGAGGAAAATGAGCGGGATGAGAGTTGTACTGGGACCTCCACTCCTGATAAGGTGCATTCCACTGAGGCTGTGGCTGAGCATAAGAGTGAAATGAATGAGCAACTGGTTGGGCATAATATGGATCTGTGAAGGAACAAGGAGGATATGACCAAGGAGGAGGTGTAGACCAGGAAGGATGAGTAGGGGGATCCCAAGAAGGCATGAAAGTGGCTTGATAAGGGTCATAATAGGTCTCGGGTATCCCTTGCAGTTCCTGCTGGTAAGATCTAGGTCCATGCGGCCAACTTTGGTTCATGTAATAGAGTGATTCAGTGGCTCCCTTGGCTCTTTGATATGTAGCTTTGATTCTGGGCAAGGAAGGGCACTGATCTGTAGGATGGTATTCTTCACAGATGAAACACACTTCTAGAGGGTGCATTGGACATTCGTTCCTAGGATGCTTTCTAGTGCACCTAGGACAAAAAATGGCCAAAGCCCTCTTGGCTTCTTCTTGCTTCTTTTGGATCCGCAAGGTATCCAGTTGCATGGCAAGAAACTGTCTCATATCACTCTTGAAATATTCGATCTGATTTGCAAATTCATCTTTGGACAAGGGACTGCTCCCAACATTTCTGCTTGTAGCCATTTGCTTCAGAGGAATGTTTCTTCTTCTTCTCCCCTAGAGGTTCTTCAGATATGTCTTGATGTCCACCCAGGGGTTCTTTCATCACAGCCATCGAAGAAGAACGTTGGCTGTGTGAAGCAGTGGGGGTGTTGTGCAATCATTTTTCTAACTTATCTCTACTCCTACAAAGCATGAAATGAAATCTTTTTGGTTGATTTTTGTTTTTTTTCTACTTCTACTTGCAAAATTGAAATAAATAGAACTGCAACTAATTATCTTGCTAAAAGGAAAATGCGGAATTGAAATGAAAGTAGGAAAGGACTAATCTATTTTGCTCAAATGAAATTGCAGGAATGAAATGTTAGGCTACGCTTGCGAAATTGAAATGCGGAATTGAAAGGCTAATCTAGGAAAGCAGGAAATGCTAATCTATGAAAGCAAGAAATGATAATCTATGAAAGCAAGAAATGCTAATCTACTTTTGCATAAATGAAATTGAATAATGGAAATGAATTAAACTACTTAGCAGAAGGTTGTAGTAGAAAATAGAAGAATAGCAACAATCACCAATACTCTGCCGCTTCCCCGGCAACGGCGCCAAAAAGATGGTGAGCTCCAGTATTGTAGCAATAATGCTACAACTCCTGGGGCTTCTTGTCTCTTAATTTTATCAACCTGGTAGTTCATAAAAACTTGGAAGCGATGTTGTTGTATGCACAAGTACTAGCTCTTGTCGCAGTTGTCACTTGGTCAGCTGGCACAAGTCCGCTAGGGCTCAAGCCAACTTCTATAGGCTCTCAGAAGAAGCTTGTTAAATGATGGACGAAAGCTAGCTCAAAGAAGACTAATCTACTTGGCAAAAATGAACTGAAAGCAAATCAAAACATGGAAACCCTAGGAAACCCTAATTTAACTAGTCTAACCTCTATGATGCAAAGAATGTGAAGGAAACTTCTACCAATGATGCCATTACTTTTAATAAGTGAAAATGCATGAATCTAATCTACTTGCATCTTAAAATACATGTTTTTGTATTTTTTCTTTAAGTGGATGGAGTGATTGTGATTTTGTGCTTATTAGGGTTTGGTTGTGCAGATGTGATGCGGAAGGAAGGAAAGCTTGGGAAAGGTTGGGGAGGCTAGGAGAGGTCCCCAGAGATCCTTAGCATCAGTCCACAGAGGTTCCTCACGTTCAGAGGCTCAGCAACCGAGTGAGTGGCCTCCTACAGGATGTCTGCAGGGGATTCTACAGGAAACGTAGGGGTTTCTACAGGAAGTCTACAAATTGCTACAGGATGACCTACCGTGGGTGTTTGAAGTGATGGTGCAGTGATGGAATGGTAGGGGGAGATGTGCAAGGTAGGAATAAAGCTGGTGATGGCTCAGGAGTGGAGAAGTAGGATGGAAAACGAGTGTGTGAAGTGGGTTGATGGATGGAAGGTTATAACAACGAAATGTCTAAAGAATGAAGTTACGTGAGGAGTGGAGGAGTTTGGGAGATAACAGAGCTGAGCAGAGGTCAAGGATGTGGTTGCATGCGTGATCAAGACGAAGAAGAAGGTAATAGAACGATGAAGAGTAGTGTAAATAAACCAAATGGCTTATGACTGTCACCAAGATGAAAATTCATTAACCAATGCTACCTGTGCTATGAACTCAATGAACAGCAATATAAAGCGTGTAGAGGAATGTGCATGATGCTGTGATGAAGGTGTATGGTGCAAGAGTGAAGTGCATGGAAAGATCTATCATAAACGAGACTATGTTGCAGCATGTATAAAGTGAAGGACTGCGTATTTTTGTGGTTGGTATAGGCTGCACTCCAATCTCCAAACAGAGATGGCAGTGGAGACTTCCTCAACCTTTTTCCTTGGAGCTCCAATGTATTATCAACCTGCTAGTCTAACTAAACAACCGAAAGCAATTCAACCATAAGCTAAACTCATTCAATCTCATAAAAACTAACTCAGCAAACCTGTAATTTCGAATTTCATGGTAAAGCAATGAACTAAAGTGCTGAAACAAAAATAAATTAACATTACAACACAGAGGAGGTTTGTTGCTCTCTTAAAAACTCAGAATTGGATCAAAAGCTGTCTGTCTTTATTGCATAATCATGAATCTAATGACATGCCAAAACTGGCTTACAAGGAGCAAAAACCGAGCTACAACATGACTAACCAAATTGACTAACTAGCTAACCCCAAATTGACTAACTAGCTACACCAAATGACTACCCACTAGCTAACCGAAATGAGGCCCTAAGCCTTCTTATTTATACAATTTGAGGACCCAACAATCCTCCTAAAATTTAGGGACTTGGCTGCCCAAGACTTGTAGTTAACAGCAGTCCTACTTGACTTGCTTGGCTGCCCTTGTGCTCATTGATTTGGTGGCCTTTGAACTCCGAGCTGATGGTGGAGAATTCGAGGTAAGGGCCCATAAATGAGGGGGACACCTTCCTACAAATCCTCTAGCTTGTTCTCCCACGAATTTGGCTACCAAGTGCTCATTAAGACCTTCAATTTTGTCTCCAAGTTGACCAAAAAGGCTACACAAAGCACCCATTAGACTTGTTGGCATAATGACTAACCAAATTCACTCTATTAAGATAAAAATAATCAAAAACATGCAATAAACAAATGAGGATGGTGGACTAAGCCAAATTAGGAGGTTGAATGAGCCCAAATAATTGTACATTTTTGGGGCTCATCATCACCCCCCTACTGAAAGTGTTGCTCATCCTCTGAGCAACCAAATCTCTCCCCTTGTCTTTGATGGCCTTGGTGACTTCCTTGGCTAGCATCTCGGCCGATTTCTCCTTTGGCTTCCCGCTTTTCAGACTTTCCTGTAGAAACTGTTCATTGGCTTCCTGTAGAAACAGTCTCTGTCTTCCTGTAGAACCAATTTCACTGATTTTACTTGCTTGGCCGGGGGTTCCTTCTCCTTGAACTGTGCTGCCTGAAAGCTGACGAATCCAACATGAATGGCAAGTCTAATGTATTATAAAAGCACACAAGTACAATGAGCTGCCCAAGAATAGATAGTGCATGCCAAATCTGGATGGGAAAGAGTGTTTCCAGGCCTTTAACTGAATCGAATGGCATTCTTATTGAACTCTACTAAGAATTGATAACAGAAGCAGAACAGAACATAAGATAGATCAAGTTGTCCTTGCCTCAACAGCTACTGGTGCTTCCATGTATTGAAGGTGGTGTCCAATTTATTAAAGATAATAGCTGGTATATGATCTCATCAGATCCCAATAATGCAGCTGCTGTGTCATTTGTTCTTTGGGGCAATGCTGTAGACATAGCAAGGTTTGCATAGGTATTAGCAGCTTCTTCTCTCAAAGTAAATATAGTTGACAGTGGTGTGCATAGAAGGTCCAAGATGGGTCAGACCACCCCATCTTTGATCATTTGTAACGCATTCTCAGGTAAACTTGAAAGATTTTGAAGTGCCCCAATGGCTGCTAACTTTGACTTCAAATTAACATTTGAAATCATTTCAAGAAGTGGAAATACAACTCCCTCTTTGAGCAATGCAGCGTTGTTTTCATCTGTTAAACCTATCTCTCACAACTTACTTGCTATAACAATCTTCATTGTGTCAGACCCTTCTCTCAGGTTCTGTATCAAGGGCTTGAAATAGTTCGCCTGTGCCATTTGCACTACATTATGCTCACTGTATGGGAGATTCTCCAGAACTCCGTTTGCATCCTTAGCAGCTTTAGGATTGTCACTATTTGACATTGTTACAAGGAGGGGGATACAACCTTGTACCTTGCCAATCTGTTCACACACAGCCATATCCTTTGAAAGCTCTAAAAGCAATTCCACGACTTTCATACCCTCTGCAATATCACGTGCAAGTGAACGAACAATAAAATAGCATGATCCACCTCGGCTATTTTCACCTTTATTCAAGCTCCAAACTTGATGAAGAGAAACTCAGGCTTCACTGCTCTGCTGCACTTTCCTGTAGAAGACCCCACCCGTTTCCTGTAGAACGTGATTCTGCCTTTGAGTGAGTCCGATGCATGAGTAAAATTTGAACCAGGTAGGAAACTCAGTGGAGGACGATAGGTTAAGTCGACTGTGGAGGCAGAGGATGTATACTCCGAGTTAAACATGATGCAAGTGCAAGTTGGCAACCATCTGTGAGTTTCAGCTGAGCGTTGATTAATGTTTGCGTGATTTGTGGTGAAGGAGTGGAGTGGCCAAGCGTGCATGGCTTTTTAGAACTGCAGTAATGTCATGAACTGCTGTTGTTATTTATTTGTTCTCTGCTTGTATTCAATTCCATTAGTTGCACTTACAGTTTAGAATATCCCCAACTGACTGTGTTTTGTTTTTGAACTTCACGTGAATGGTTGATCCATGCATGCGTGATTTTTGCCTTGCTGAGTGCAATTGAACGTGGCTCCCTTCTTGGATGAATCCACTCATCTCATTCATTCATGCATTGCTTTAGATTAGATCTATGCAAATAGATGAACAAGGTTAAGTCACGTACCTGAAAGTTAAACGGCTGATTGTGAAGCGTGTTGCTGCATGCATGTGTTGATCTTCATTTGCTGCATGTATGGTGGCTTGACTGATGATTTATGGCTGTTTTTTTCTTGTGCAGGTGCCCTCTGGCCAGATGCATGCAACAAGAGTTCATTTCCACGTTCAACTCTGCCCGTTCAAGCTGCTGCTGCTGCCTGGTCACAAAACCAGAACTTCTTTTCGCCATTTCTCCCAAATGGTAGATCGGTTTGATCTGAAACTCGGTGAGCATGTTACTACCATCATTATGCATCTCCCATAGCAAATTCGTGATCAATGGATGCACGGATTTCGAGAAAAATGGAAAATGGCTGAAGATTTCAGAGGTCGATTTCTCGGAAACCGTGCATCAGAATTGGGTGAAACTGCTTGGGTAGGCTCCTATCACCCATGTGCATCTCCACATGAAACAGGTTTTGAAACGGATGCACGATTATGGAGAAAATGCAAAAATGGCTGATGGTGATGGGGGCTGAATTCTTGGAAACCGTGCGTCGGAATTGCATGAAACTGCTCAAGCATGTTGTCATCAACCTTGTACAATTCCCCATAAAACAGGTTGTCAAATGGATGCATGGTTTTCAAGTTATGGCAAAAACAAATTCTGCTCTATGTGTTTTTGCTTCAAGGCACTTTGCATTTTGGTTGCATGGTATGACAAAATGAATTTTGGCTGTGATGCAGGTATGGAGATGATGGAGGAGGAGTTGGAAGATTGCATGAGGGCTTCTGAACCCTTGAGGAAGCTACCATGCTTTCCAAACCACTTTTTGAAATGCATGCCTAGTTTCCCACAATTTCTACAGGAAGTTCCTGTAGAAGCACAATGAGAAGCAAATGAGGTGGACAAATGATGGAGAAAGGCAAGGGATGGACACACAAGTGCTTGCAGGCCTAACCAATAGACTCCCACCATCAGATTCACTTTTGAAATTGGATTTGGCTCGTCCAAAGGTTCTACAGGATGTTTCCTGTAGAAATACAGAGCTTCCTGTAGAAGGCACAAGAACAATTACTTTGACCTTGATTTGAGTGCTCCTCCTGTCATAAAACGTCCTTCTTTAACCTGCAATGTCATTGCTGCAACATGAAATGGAGATTAGCTTTATTTTTCTTTTTCTTTTTCTCTTTTTTTTTTGAAAAACAACTAGGGCGCCTCATGGAGGTTTTCACCCTAATTGCCTGCCTTGGGCGCCTCCAAGGGAGGTTTTCACCCAAAGATCTTATTCTCTTTTCTCTTTTTTCCAACCCATGGACTGCCTCATGGAGGTTTTCAATGAATGAGCCAATCTAAGGCGCCTCTGAGGAGGTTTTCACCTTAGATTTCTATGTTCCTTTTTTCATTTTTTTCTCTTTTTCTTTTTTCTTTTTCTTTTTTTTCTACCCTATCCTACTTGAAAAACAAATTCATTCTCAAGTATAAGAATACTTCCAATGGAAACATGTGCACATCGAGATTAGAGACAAGATGATGTGAAGGCTCGGGATGCATGCTTTGACAACTATCCAACTTTCAGAGACAAAATGATCTGACTTTGAAAGTCCAAAACATAGCTGAGGCGGAGAGTACTGCTGCAACTTAGTGACCTTCTGAAACCATATCTCAATATAGCTTTGATATCCTTGGTCATCTTGCTGATCTGGATCATTCTTCATGTCACCTTCTAACATGACTTCCTCATCTTCCTCTTTTTGCTGATATTTCTCTTGAATACATTGTAGATCTGATGGTAACCATGAAGGAACTCTCTCGATCTCTGATTCTGATCTCTTCTCTTCATTAAGTGCAGCCCATGGTTCTTTGATCTCCTCTTTGGAATCTTCTTTTGCTTTTGGTCCTTCAATGTTGTCAATAGATTCTCTCTTTTGCAACACTCTTCCTGAGATTTGGTGAACATCATTGAGCTCAAAAGGAGTCATTTACACATGTTGTGCCTCAGCTTTGCAATTGGGTTGAGCTGCTCCATTGCATGGTTTTGGAAATGGAGGTACGGGTAGCTGAGTGGAGGTGTGAAATTGAGATGGAGATGGATGGCATTGTGGTTGGGTAGGCATTTGGGGTTGCCTTGGTGGAGGAGGAGGCGATGGTTGTGGATGAGCAGGTGGTGGAGGAAAATGAGCGGGATGAGAGTTGTACTGGGACCTCCACTCCTGATAAGGTGCATTCCACTGAGGCTGTGGCTGAGCATAAGAGTGAAATGAATGAGCAACTGGTTGGGCATAATATGGATCTGTGAAGGAACAAGGAGGATATGACCAAGGAGGAGGTGTAGACCAGGAAGGATGAGTAGGGGGATCCCAAGAAGGCATGAAAGTGGCTTGATAAGGGTCATAATAGGTCTCAGGTATCCCTTGCAGTTCCTGCTGGTAAGATCTAGGTCCATGCGGCCAACTTTGGTTCATGTAATAGAGTGATTCAGTGGCTCCCTTGGCTCTTTGATATGTAGCTTTGATTCTGGGCAAGGAAGGGCACTGATCTGTAGGATGGTATTCTTCACAGATGAAACACACTTCTAGAGGGTGCATTGGACATTCGTTCCTAGGATGCTTTCTAGTGCACCTAGGACAAAAAATGGCCAAAGCCCTCTTGGCTTCTTCTTGCTTCTTTTGGATCCGCAAGGTATCCAGTTGCATGGCAAGAAACTGTCTCATATCACTCTTGAAATATTCGATCTGATTTGCAAATTCATCTTTGGACAAGGGACTGCTCCCAACATTTCTGCTTGTAGCCATTTGCTTCAGAGGAATGTTTCTTCTTCTTCTCCCCTAGAGGTTCTTCAGATATGTCTTGATGTCCACCTAGGGGTTCTTTCATCACAGCCATCGAAGAAGAACGTTGGCTGTGTGAAGCAGTGGGGGTGTTGTGCAATCATTTTTCTAACTTATCTCTACTCCTACAAAGCATGAAATGAAATCTTTTTGGTTGATTTTTGTTTTTTTTCTACTTCTACTTGCAAAATTGAAATAAATAGAACTGCAACTAATTATCTTGCTAAAAGGAAAATGCGGAATTGAAATGAAAGTAGGAAAGGACTAATCTATTTTGCTCAAATGAAATTGCAGGAATGAAATGTTAGGCTACGCTTGTGAAATTGAAATGCGGAATTGAAAGGCTAATCTAGGAAAGCAGGAAATGCTAATCTATGAAAGCAAGAAATGATAATCTATGAAAGCAAGAAATGCTAATCTACTTTTGCATAAATGAAATTGAATAATGGAAATGAATTAAACTACTTAGCAGAAGGTTGTAGTAGAAAATAGAAGAATAGCAACAATCACCAATACTCTGCCGCTTCCCCGGCAACGGCGCCAAAAAGATGGTGAGCTCCAGTATTGTAGCAATAATGCTACAACTCCTGGGGCTTCTTGTCTCTTAATTTTATCAACCTGGTAGTTCGTAAAAACTTGGAAGCGATGTTGTTGTATGCACAAGTACTAGCTCTTGTCGCAGTTGTCACTTGGTCAGCTGGCACAAGTCCGCTAGGGCTCAAGCCAACTTCTATAGGCTCTCAGAAGAAGCTTGTTAAATGATGGACGAAAGCTAGCTCAAAGAAGACTAATCTACTTGGCAAAAATGAACTGAAAGCAAATCAAAACATGGAAACCCTAGGAAACCCTAATTTAACTAGTCTAACCTCTATGATGCAAAGAATGTGAAGGAAACTTCTACCAATGATGCCATTACTTTTAATAAGTGAAAATGCATGAATCTAATCTACTTGCATCTTAAAATACATGTTTTTGTATTTTTTCTTTAAGTGGATGGAGTGATTGTGATTTTGTGCTTATTAGGGTTTGGTTGTGCAGATGTGATGCGGAAGGAAGGAAAGCTTGGGAAAGGTTGGGGAGGCTAGGAGAGGTCCCCAGAGATCCTTAGCATCAGTCCACAGAGGTTCCTCACGTTCAGAGGCTCAGCAACCGAGTGAGTGGCCTCCTACAGGATGTCTGCAGGGGATTCTACAGGAAACGCAGGGGTTTCTACAGGAAGTCTACAAATTGCTACAGGATGACCTACCGTGGGTGTTTGAAGTGATGGTGGAGTGATGGAATGGTAGGGGGAGATGTGCAAGGTAGGAATAAAGCTGGTGATGGCTCAGGAGTGGAGAAGTAGGATGGAAAACGAGTGTGTGAAGTGGGTTGATGGATGGAAGGTTATAACAATGAAATGTCTAAAGAATGAAGTTACGTGAGGAGTGGAGGAGTTTGGGAGATAACAGAGCGGAGCAGAGGTCAAGGATGTGGTTGCATGCGTGATCAAGATGAAGAAGAAGGTAATAGAACGATGAAGAGCAGTGTAAATAAACCAAATGGCTTATGACTGTCACCAAGATGAAAATTCATTAACCAATGCTACTTGTGCTATGAACTCAATGAACAGCAATATAAAGCATGTAGAGGAATGTGCATGAAGCTGTGATGAAGGTGTATGGTGCAAGAGTGAAGTGCATGGAAAGATATATCATAAACGAGACTATGTTGCAGCATGTATAAAGTGAAGGACAACGTATTTTTGTGGTTGGTATAGGCTGCACTCCAATCTCCAAACAGAGATGGCAGTGGAGACTTCCTCAACCTTTTTCCTTGGAGCTCCAATGTATTATCAACCTGCTAGTCTAACTAAACAACCGAAAGCAATTCAACCATAAGCTAAACTCATTCAATCTCATAAAAACTAACTCAGCAAACCTGTAATTTCGAATTTCATGGTAAAGAAGTGAACTAAAGTGCTGAAACAAAAATAAATTAACATTACAACACAGAGGAGGTCCGTTGCTCTCTTAAAAACTCAGAATTGGATCAAAAGCTGCCTGTCTTTATTGCATAATCATGAATCTAATGACATGCCAAAACTGGGTTATAAGGAGCAAAAACCGAGCTACAACATGACTAACCAAATTGACTAACTAGCTAACCCCAAATTGACTAACTAGCTACACCAAATGACTACCCACTAGCTAACCAAAATGAGGCCCTAAGCCTTCTTATTTATACAATTTGAGGACCCAACAGTCCTCCTAAAATTTAGGGACTTGGCTGCCCAAGACTTGTAGTTAACAGTTGTCCTACTTGACTTGCTTGGCTGCCCTTGTGCTCATTGATTTGGTGGCCCTTGAACTCCGAGCTGATGGTGGAGAATTCGAGGTAAGGGCCCATAAATGAGAGGGACACCTTCCTACAAATCCTCTAGCTTGTTATCCCACGAATTTGGCTGCCAAGTGCTCATTAAGACCTTCAATTTTGTCTCCAAGTTGACCAAAATGGCTACACAAAGCACCCATTAGACTTGTTGGCATAATGACTAACCAAATTCACTCTATTAACATAAAAATAATAAAAAACATGCAATAAACAAATGAGGATGGTGGACTAAGCCAAATTAGGAGGTTGAATGAGCCCAAATAATTGCACATTTTTGGGGCTCATCAGCGGCTAGCATTTTTTCTTTTTCTGGGTTATATCTTTCTTCCCAGTATTTCATGAACAGGCCCGCATTGTTCATGAAGTACGGTCCTTCTTCGAAAACCCTATCCTTGTCCTCCAGATTCGCAAAGATGGCTGTGAAAAACCCTTTTGCTCCCAGTTTCAGATCTATATGGCCTTTTGGTCTCCACCTTTGGTCAATCCATCTATATAATTCCTTCTCAGTTGGCCAATACCCTATGAATTTACATATCAGGGCATGGTCCTTCATATAGCAGTTGTATTCCTCAAGTTTATTGCAGGGAATGACATATCTAGGTTGTTTTTGTGCCCTTGGAAGGCATTTTCCTCCCATCCTCTTTTGCCATAGGTTACCCATCACGGGTGCATAGTTTTCCTTCTGATTACGCTGCATTCCGCTTGCACTGGTTTCCCCTGCTACAACATTTTTGAAGGAGGGGATCTCTCCCCTCCCCTGTTGGTTTTCCATTTCCCCCTCAGCTCTTATCTCTTAATGTTTAACCTCACTTCTCTGCTGAAAACTGCTTACTTGATATGCGAATGTTGCGAAATTACCTTACTCAATCTACCTTACGTGCCTTTCTTCGCCTTCTGCCCCGCGATTTCCGCCTGCCATTCTAGACTGTTGCGCCGTCTGCAAACCCTAACTTGCACGCACCCGCATCCTCAAACCCTCTCGACCCTCTAATCCTAACTTGGTACGGATTGCATCTTTTATATTTAGAACAAAATCAGTTTGTGTGGTATCTATGAATTTTTTCTCGTAAATCAATTATCACTTGGACAATTTTTATGGAAGAATTGATTGCACATTATGATGATACAAAGAGAAATACCTTCTTTATCCAATTAATGAATCTCAAACTAAAGGGTTCAATGGCAGAGCACATTGAGGACTTCCAATATTTGAATATCAAGATAAATGATATTATAGAGGACCACAGGGTTTTCATCTTTATAAGGAATTTAACGAATGACATCAAACATGAGCCTCAACTTTTGGAACCTAATTCATAGGAGAAGGTATTCAAGGTGGCAAGAAAATTTGAAAGAAAAATTATGGCAATAAGGAAGTCTACTAGTCACAACTATAAATATGGAAGTGTTGTTGCTCCTAGCCTCCACAACCTACAAGGTTGACACCACCAAAATTGGAGGAAAGAAGAGAAAAATGGATTTGTTACAATTGTGATAGAAAATACACTAAGGGTCATAAGTGTGCTAAGAATAAAATATTTTACATAGATTTTGAAGAGGAGGAAGAAAAGGAACAAGAAACATAAAAGGAAGATGATATACACCAAGAACAAACCCAAGAGAAAGAAGAAATTAATTCGACCATATCTTGTAATGCATTGGTAGGAATAACCACTCTTCAAAATCTCAAGGTAGAATGATATATCAAGAAAACAAATGTAATAGTGTTGATTGATTCTGGTAGTACCCATAATTTTATTCATTGTAAGATAGCCAAGGATTTGAATTGCTTTCTATAATGAGCACCAAAGTTTCATGTGACGGTTGAAAATGGAGGAACTATACATTTCTCAGGGAAGTTCCATAATATCAATCTAACCATGGAGGATATGTATTTAATAGTCTAATTCCTTCCATTTCAATGGGTGGTGCTGATTTTGTATTAAGAATCCAATGGTTATAATCTTTGAGGATGAAAGCTTTTAATTTTCAAGAACTTTTTTTAAAGTTTTTATGGGAAGGAAAGGAAATTGAATTAAGATGCATCACAAGGAAAATGGGGAAGATAATAAACCCTAACGGAATGGAAAATCTTTTGAAGAATGAACAATGAGGCATAATTGCACAATTATGCTCACTAGATGTTGAAACATCAAATGCTTCTATTTCTCTAGATCTCCAATGAATTTGTTACAAGATTTACTTTCCTACCAACTTGTAAGCTACAATCATAGCTTCCATTGCTATAATTATAACCTGCACATACAATCAAATTAAGATAAGGATTCACATCATCTATGTAGCACAATTCAATTACTTTATTCAATGGATCAGCGAAGCATTGAAATACATGAATGTAATTGTAAAATAACATACATAGGAAAATTGTATGATCTTTGTATTGATCTAAATAGGAGAGGGTTTACAACCAAGAATGGCAGTTGATCTTGTAGATATATCTCCAAGTTGACTTTTCCCTCCTTATCACAAAGCACACCTCAGTGTCATCCTAATGCATGAAAATGATGATGCTCTTAGATTCAAGGTGTAATCATGATGGTATGATTGGTCTCAGAAATGAAACCCTAATGTTGTAGATGGAAGTAAATTTATAGGAGAGCAATGGTAGTTTAGGAATTTTTATCCATTTATCAGTCTATGCTTGAGATCCACTTAAGATGGGAGGATGACCTCAAGGGATAATAGGTGAAATATCCAAGGTAGCATCAGATATGATTCAAGGTTTTTAACTAAGATAAATAGTTACAAAAATTTTGGAAGCTTCTAGAAGAGGATGCTTCAGGATAATTTTTAAGTTTCCCAAAATTCTAGAATCATCACACCCCCAGCAAGGGACAAGTTTTTGTTGATCAGCGGTAGTGGAGAATGGAGCAACCTGCTATTGAATGTAGGTTTCTAAAGGGGCAAGGTGCATTGAGCCTTAAAATCATTGATTTGAAGTGGCCAGACCGAGAAACTCAGGGATTTGGAAACTTCATGCTTAGGGCTTTGTGTAGGGATGATGACAACATGTTTGCGGATGATGATTGATCTGGTTTGTATGCCTATTAAATAGATGCGAGAAATGGCTTCTAAGATATTGCCCTCTAAAGCGAAAAATCATAAATTACAATTTATGAATGAAGTGCTTTAAATTGTGACAAGTTTAGATCGAGAAAAACTAGTTGATATCATCATCTATTACAATATATTTACAACATGATATCTTTGCTGAGGGAGGCATATCCATGCTAACCACATAAGATAACATTACATGTACAATGATCAAGAAGACACATCCACTGATCCTAAAGTGTGGAACCATGATTGGATGACTAAATGTATGATCATAGGCATCGTACTTTGTAATATTGTATTAATCCTAAAATCACAGCTGAGATTGATGAAATTAGATCTGGGGTCTTCTATCTCATTCACTTAATCATCCATCATACGAGCCTAACCATGCGAATAAATGAATTGAAGTCGAACATGGTAGAAACCATCTGATTATTTACCAATGATGTAAGTCTCTAACATATGTAAGAGAAACCATCGATGATGTTAATGGTTCTCAAGGTACCGCAATATAATTTGTATGGTGTGAATGAATAATTGAATTCGAACACTACACAAAATACTTCAGCTAAATTACGATGATGAAAATCTATCGCCAAGAGCGAGGAAACTTTTCATTGATGTATACAAGTCCCAAGGTATCGAAGGAAGAGTTTCTAAGTCAACTTCCTGAATAATGATATGTCAACAAGGAGCGACCTATTGCAGGAGGGCCTTAATGTATCCCTAATCAATGACATGAAATAGGTATTATGATTTGAGGGAGAATGATGCTGATGTGGAACTGGTTTAGGAATGGAAGACATGGAATGAAGGCTTAAGAGTATCGTAGCACATATCAAATGAATTATTCTCTTAAACATATTGACGACACTGAATGGAGTTGGAATAACTAACCTAGAACTAAAAGTGGAGGCTTTGACAAGGTATGATGAACTAAAAGACAAGAAAATTTCCCAACCAAAACAACCACGGAGATGAAGTGGAAGAGTTTCATTCTCAAGAGTGACTTTCTTACATTAATAACTAAAGTATCTTGTTTTCCCAATTTGCCCAACCATTTCTGGTCAATATCTCTTTATTTTTTACAATATTCAGGAGGTTAACATATGATTGATTTGTAAGTTCATCCTTCGGATGAATCCCTCTAAGTATATTTAATGAACCCTTAGAAGGAGTGGTTCGGTATCATCATGTTCAATGATTCCATCATCGTTTGATGTTTTTATGAGTCTAGCGAGGGTCTAACTCAACTGATTTTTAGTGTTTTGAGAGTTTGAAAAAGACGCAAAAAAGAAAACTATAAAGGCTCCTTTTCTTAAATGGTCTCTTGATTCTAAAAAGGTATAAAACAATACACACGCGAACCTCTTAGTCATGTCCAACTAAAGTATTCCTTTTTTGTAAAAGTCTATCCTAGTGTGGAAAAGGGTTAAACTTATATTGAGTAGATGTATTTTCATTTACTCTAATGAGTTCGAAAAGACAATTTCTCAACAATCATTTCATATTTTGGGAGTCTAAAAGAGTTGAAAGAGGACTCTAGGGGGTCTATTTTTTCATAAGTTTACAGAGCCCGAAAAAGTGATAAAAGTGTGCTCTTTGTTCAAAATGATTTGGCTCGATTCAAAGCATGCTAAAATCCATTAGACAACTGTCAAACTACTCAAAAGACCATCAAAATATTAAAATTAAATGTTTCATGATAACATTGAGTCGCATTTCGGTCAAAACATAATAGTAATAAAAAAATTATGAAAATGACCATAAAATAGGCAAAATGTAATTCATTTTTACCATTTCACATTTTACCTCTTAGTGAGTGAGTTCTAAGTTCTTT
This sequence comes from Pinus tabuliformis, assembly GCA_031772625.1. Lineage (NCBI taxonomy): Eukaryota > Viridiplantae > Streptophyta > Pinopsida > Pinales > Pinaceae > Pinus > Pinus tabuliformis. Next base: position 196,073,539 of record CM062817.1, on the reverse strand, counting down.
GTCCCCCAATCTGATATAGATGATTATGACCAATCCATTGGACCATTTCAAGCACCATCACTTCTAGGTAGTAGCTATAACCTTCCTCTTTCTTTTTATGCTTCCATTTTTTCATGTCATGTAATTTTTTTTTTATTTTTTTAGGGCCCTAGGGCTCTAATTTCTCACCCTAGGTCCAACACACCACCAACAAGTCAAAAGGAGCACTGAACAGGAAATAATGCAGTCAGGAGGGCACTATAGTGCTCCGAATCCCCTTAGATGGGTTCCCTGAGTGTAATTCCCAAATTGTTTTACACATTTCTCTCAAAATTTCTTTAGGTTTTTTCATGAGGTTTGTATTAATGATCCTTCTTGTGATGTTTCAGGTTTGTACCAGGAAAAAATGGATTTAATATGGTAGGACAGAGAACATGAGAGAAATATCTGAATAAAAAAAATGGTCCAGCCACTATCCAGGAATTAAGAAATTTTGTCCGACTGAACTTCTCCTAGCTTCCTGGTATGAGGCAATAGATGGAGTTGTTAGAATATATTTTATGAGGATGGGATGTTCATGCATAGGAATTCAAACTTGGAGAACATATGATCGAGATAAAAGTGGAAGATATATACTTTTTGAATGTTTTATCAAGGAGAGGTGCCCCCATCACATTCTCAGATGCGAGAAGGGGTGGATAGACAGTCAAAGATTATATAACCACACACTGTAGACCTCGATCCCAACCGACAAAGGATGGAAAAATTGAGATAAAAAAATTTGGTCCAAATGCCTTTGATAATGATCTTTTCATTATTCTAGATTAGGTGGCAGTTGTACTTTGCATTTGGCCAATAGGTCATACATGCAGTATGGTCTATAATGTATAGAGCCAACAATATTGAACAGGAGTGAGGGAGTACTTGCAAACATGAAAGAACAAATAACCAAGGTAAAGGATGGATGGTTGAATAAATATGGCTATGGTTCAAATTTTTTATTTATTTTGCCTTATAGTGGATTACATTGCTATGGACACCACATATCTCACTCGAGCCCACAAATCTGAGAGTCTCAGAGATGAGGAGGTGTGTGGATCTCATGTCGAGACATGTCGGTCTGTCATGGATGAGCTTCACACCATTATTATTTTGATGGCTATGAATGAAACTAATTATGATTGAAGGCTATCCGTATGAAGGGATGGAGTTACATGGAGACCTAGACTTAGTGCTTCCTAATGGTCAGTGATGGGGTGCCATAGGTAAAACGAGAAACATTTTGATCATTTTTGGATTTTAAGTTTTACTTTTTTATTTTATTTCTAATATATCCGAGACTAGGCTATTGTTTTATACATGTAGATATTTCACACATTCATTCTACGGGTTCTTCTTATCTTCATCATGCAGGATACCCATAATAGGCACTATAAATAGTATAGGTTTCTAAAAAAAACGAGAAGTACTATAGCATTTCAATGCAGCCAAGACCCTTGCAGATGTTGAGCATCACATGGATGGGTTGACCCATGACATAACTAATAATATGGCTGACCAACTTCCTATGAGACTGTAGTGACATAATATTGGCATGCCTAGACATATCAACTCGCTGCTGTGCAAGATGTCTTGCATTATGGCATGGTACCATGAGCACGATGATTAGTCTAATAGGAGGCTTAAGGCCATATTTTAACTTCATGTAGCCAACGCATATTCGCCACTTGCCATTCTTCTTTGTAACCACTACCAGAGGTGACACCCACTTACTGTCAGAAATGGGGTAAATTAAATATGAAGCTAAAAGTTTCTGAAGCTCATCTTTGACAATGTCTTCTAATGATGGGTTCATACGCCTTTGTGGTTGCTGAATAGGTCACATTTCTTCATTTGTATAGATATGGTGGATGAAGGTGTCTAGATGTATGCCCCTCATATCCAAGTAATCCCAGGCGAAAGCTCTAGCTTGTTCGTGAATCATACTCATCAACTGTTGCCCTTGTTTTGGAGTCAATCCTGTACCGATATGCAATATTTTTCCTTCAAAAATTTCCACAGGTTCCATGGTGAGATCATGGCTTTCCTCCATTGCTACAAAAGAGGCGAAGATAGCTGGGTGTAAGGTTTCCTAAAACTCATCACTAAACACATGCTGATAACCATTAAAAGAGATGGGATAATCGATACAATAACTATTGGCTAAAAATTGCTTCAAAACATGTTCATCAGAATGCTCTTAGAGACATCTAGACTGATCTAATGACAACAGAGGAAACATACAATCTTCATCTCCATATGGGTTTTCGAGCCATAATGGTACTTCAACTATTGTTTGAGCAGGTGGAAAAATAGAAAAGTTTTGATTGTGGAGACCATTAGAAATAATCATTTCTCCATTTCTACATCCTATGACAACATCAATAGTTGGTAGCAATGGTCAGCCTAGAACCACAGGGTGTCTCGGCCTAGAGATTTTCAGAGAAATAACTACACAATCTATGGGATATTGCCAAGAGCCAATAATGACTACTATGTCCTCTAATGTGCCCATTGGTTTCACAATGGATTTATATGCCATTTCCAAAAGGGTAGGGGTGGATTTAAGTCTAAGTACTTGTAATGATGTCATTTTTTCATAGGTCATTGCATTTATTGTTGCCGCTAGATCGACGAGGGTGTTCAACAGAAGTACTCCATTTATCTCAATGGTGACAATGGGGTTACCAGGGTCATTATATTTTCCAGGAAAATTAGAAATCATAGTGGACATTTGGCTTATGATTTTGACATTTTGGTTCTTATGCCCCTTCCTCCTTAGTTTCTTAATGTAGAGATCTTTGACAATTTTGGTGTAAATGGGAATGTCTCTAATTGCTTGTAAGAGTGGAGTTTTAATGCAAACATTCCTAAGTTCATTTTCCAAATAATATTCAAGCATGATCTCTTCTTTCTGTAAAATTAGTCTTTCCAGGTACGATGGTTCACTTGATTCTTCTTTCTGTGATTGTTGTTGTTTTTCATTTTACGATTGGATTTCGGATAATGTGCAGGGCACCTATTCTTGGATAACAACTGCTGATTTTCCTTTGTTAGCTAGCTTTCCTGATGGTAATTTGATTTCATTCATAAGAATGGCAGCAATATTGTGTGTAGGAAAAGGATGAATATCAATGTTTTGCACAGGTTGAGGTAGCCTATTGTGACTTGGGTTCGGTACGGGTTGCACATGAAACATTGTAGGTTGAGGCGGGTTCATGGTAGCAAGTGCCTATGAAGATGGTGGGTTAGTAGGTGCAAGTAATAACTAATATAAAGGAGGTGGTGGCAGCGTAGGTTGTTGGTACATGTTGGGGTTATACCTTTGGTGATAGGATTGCATGGTCGAATTATACGAGGTACTTGGTATATTTTGGTAAGGCACATAGAATTGGGTCTAGGGTTGATAGATGTTGGTATAGGGGTTTGTCCAATTCTGGCTCCATATAGTGTTTTGTGGTTACGGAGTAGCCCACAAAGGGTAAGATGTAGGGGAGGTCCAAGGTTGAGTCCAGACATAACCTTGGGAATTTGAGTTTGGAAACACATTTTGCTTTTGGCCTCTCCAGGTGGGTCTTTTGGTGGCTTGAGATTGCTCAATGGTTTCAACGTTCCCCTTTTAGATGGCCTATAAGCCAGGAAGTGACAGACACTTATCAGTTGGGTGTTCAAGAGTGCAGATTCCATAGATCTCAATGGACTTTAAAGAAAATTCCCTATCTCCATGTTTGTGCCTACACTTGGAACAAAAGACTACCATGGCTACTTTTTCGGCCTCTTATTTTTGTTTGATTTTCATAGTGTCTAGCTTGTCACTCATTATGTTGAGTATATCAGTTTTCAATTTTTCTAATAGGTTTCCCAACTCAACTCTGGTAACAACATTAGCCACAGTTTTCTTTTGCATATAGTCTCTAGAATTATCTTTAAGTTTGCGAAGATTTTTGCCTACTTTAGCTTGGATTCTAGAATAGGTATGACAAAGCTCGATTACTTCAGCAAATGGCTTCTTATAGATGTCCCCACCACTAATAAGGTTTAATGTTTCAATGAAATCATCTCTCATTCCTTTTATGAAAACAATTCTTATAATCTTTTCGTCTAATTTTGACCCACGAGATTTGTGAAAATTGTATAGGAATCATTCAAGATACTCCTCCAGGTTTTCCTCTTATGTTTATTGCATCCTAAGGATATCATTGATGTCCCTACTCTTACAAAAGTTTTTAAGGAAGACTAATTTCATGTCATCCCATGAGTATATCGTGTGTTTCCCTAGATTCATGAACCATCTAAGGGCTGCATCTTTTAATGTTGCGAGAAAAATTTTAAGTTCATGTGCATCCTCATAGTAATTATAACTGCGACATAAAGATATCTAATTCAAAATGAAAGGCATCTCAGTCTTTAGATGATTTACTGTAGAATAACGGGAGAGATGCCATCGAATTTTTTTTTCATGTTGATGTTGCGAGTCACATATAGGATAGGAAACCTGAAGGTAACTTCCTCTTCGTCTTCCTGGTTGTTTCCTCCAAAGAGGTTACCATTGCGTCAAGGGCCTTCTCCCTCTTCGTGGCGTTATTCATTGTGTTTGTTCTCCCCATCTTGGTGATCCATATTTACAATGGCCACCCGAAGGGGTTTGGTGATTATGGTGTGAATAGGAGGTATTGGAGCACGATTGATATTGGTTGATTACTCGTCCATGTTGTCTTGCAGTTATACTAGTTCTTCTGCAGGGTTGTCAAAGATAGCCTGTCAAATGGTATTTTCCCCTTGATCTAAGAATTCTTGATCCGAAACCAAGTTGGTATCAACACTTCCTCTTTCTTCTCTTAGTCCTGCTTATCAATTAGAAGCAGTAAGAATGAGTATATTAACTCATCTAAAGGTTGCAGGAAATAAATCTACCCTTGATATCTCTAGGTCTACCTATACTCCTACGCATAAAGATAAAGGAAATAAAAACTCAAGAACAAGCAATCATCGATCATACTTTGGAGTAACGCCATAGAAGTGGATGTTTGGCTCTTCACTCACGTCTTACCATAGACTCTCTGCCCTTTAAGAGCCCTACAAGATTGTGAAACTCAAATAATAATAGTTGCCTGAATAAAAAATTACAACTTCCCTGACAACAATGCCAAAATGCTGAGAGTTTTAATTGATGAATTAATCCTCCAATATTTATATGTCAATCTGGGCTCGTAAAAACGAGTTGTATTGCGCTTTCTAGATTCAGTTCTTGGTTAGAGCTTTAATGTTTCCTTTATGATGATCATCGAAGTAATAAAACACATAAAGGTTTGTAAACATACAACTCAAAAGGAAATCAGCACATCTTGCTAACACAGGGAGAATCAATAATCAAATTCAACTTAAAGACTTTGAAATCTCTATGAACTTAACCTACATGGTACTGGAATTGAAATCTCGACTTAAATGTTGACTTGATTCTTTACCATAGATTCCAATCTGATAGGCTATGAAAGCGAATGCCTAATCAAATAGACTCCACACATAACTCAATCATTCAAAACCCAAATCCTAATTTCCAACTCTTATAATTTCCACTTGAAAGAATTAAAAGATCTAATCTACTTGGAATGTTAATTCAACATTAAACTAAGCAATCAATTTTGCACTCAATGACTCTTCTTAATTCGAAACCCTAGAATGAGAAAAGATTCACATTAATTCCACTGTTTTGACAACAAGGAAGAGATCTATATGTTGGCAGCTAATCTGAATACTCTGTCTCACACCGTTAACTAGGAAACTTTATCTTTAACACTCAACTAATTTGCATACATATTCCTAATCTATCATAACCTTAGGAACAAGCTTCAAGCCCTAACTCTATTCTCAAGGACGACAACAAATAAAATAATTATAAATTGCTATCAGGCACAAAAAATTGTACTCGGGAAACTATCCTACAGTTGCATGAACCTCAAATTAAACTCAAGCAAACCTATTCAAAATCTTAGCAAACCAACACCATGTCTTCTCAGTGAAAAGGTAAATCACACAGCTGATTGCAACATAACTTTGAAATCAAATTAAGCATGCATTTGATGGAAATTAACTTAGGTTGGAAACTACATTTTCAATCAATAGTATTAGACTCTAGTCTATGGTACTGCACTAAAGCACTCTAAATGAAGCAAGGGAAATCACACTGAAAACTAAAACTAAATCATTCAATAGAAACCTCTACGCAACATATAAACAATTGATAAACCAAAGATAAAGGAGAAGCAGTTATAACTATCACAAAACTATGTTCCTAAGAAATGATATAGGGTTGATCCAAGATGGTGGTGGGCCCGACCACACCTGGGGAGCTTATCTAATTACAAGAAATTAAAAACTTTAACATAGCTAATTCATGAAATCATAGCGAACCATTCAACAAATTTATTTGAGCTCAATATATCGCCATCATAAAAATATTTTAATTAAAAGTATATGTCTGGAGATAAATGATACAAATGATAGTATATCCTTATGTTTGCTAGCTTCCTAGTTATTATAGAGAAGCTTATATTGGAATCAACTTGGTTAAAATAAAATTGAACCATACATTGTAAATTTTAACAGCTCAGCTAAATTGATCTTCTATATTATATTGCTGGAACAACCAATTAGATTTAGCATAACAAACCCTCAACTAACCCCAATATTGGTACCAACTAAGTTTAGTGAGGATATTGGAGATATTTATCATGAAAGAAGTTGAACTTGTTCGAGCATAGCTGGAGGTGGCTCACTCATGTAGAAGTGCGCATCCTATCCATCCTTTACATTGTTAGGTATTGATCCCGAAATGGTTGTTGATAACAAAAATGGTGGAACATGGTTAATGGATCCGTACTCTCCTAATCTCATCTTGCTCAGCGGCTGCACTATCCACACTCGGCCATATTGATTAGCTAGTTCATTGTAACAACTCAAACTCACTTAAATTTAAATAATAAACAACAAAATGAGACAATGAAATGCTTTACCTTGTAGTAGGATTTTGACAATTTTAGAGCAACAAAAATGGCAGGAGAGTAGGTATAGGAGTACAAAAAGGACAAGAATGGAGGTGGAAAACAGTGGCAGTGAGGACAAAATGGGGTACCAACATTCATTTCAGCTACAATATGGTTGTCTTTGTGTTAGAAGCCAGTACAATACTAAGAATCGGGGAGAATTAGTATTGTGATAATTAAAGACTTTAATTCATAAAGTAAAGAATATTAAAACACCAACAATGTCTTTAACAACAATTCAAGTAAGAAGCATATATGAAACACATAAAAACTTCAATCTTCTCTTCAATTAATTTCAAAAAGATAAGATTCAAGTTGCTTTTACAATGTTCTCAAGCATCCAACAAAAGAAATCTATTACTCCATAATTTATTAACTACCACTAAAAGGAGAAACTACCCCTCGTTTATCAGCTACTACTAAAAGGAGCTACTACCCTTGATTTATCATCTGCCACAAAAATGAGCTACTACCATTTATCAGCTTCCACTGAAAGGAGATCCAACCCCTAGTTTTTTACCACCCACTATTGGAAGGAGCTACAATCATTGATTTTCAATATGCCATGTGCTTGACTTCCTTGCTTCACCTTTCATTCCATTTTCAAACTCAAATCATGAAGGCCTCTTTCTAATAAAAAATAATAATCTCACCTATTGCAATCACCCAAAATCACATTCAACACCTTCAACACCTTCTTTGATCTTTGATCAATTCACCAATACACACCAAAAACAACGACAACAACCTTCTTCCTAATTCAAATCTATTTATAAAGAACTTGACTTGATATTTTTAGACTCAAAATTTAGTTATCTTCAACTCATCAAATCCTTTAACTCAACTTTTTTTTCACTTGAATTACTCTTCATTTGAATGGTCTTGATGTGTATTGATGGTCTTCAATCTTTGCTCTATTTTCCTAATCTCAAACTCTAAGTTACCCTGCTAATTTTGAGAATTTTGAAATTTTTATAGGGTTTAGCTATGTGTTTGTCTCTAGTTATAACTTTGGAAACTTCCAAATTTTTCTAAACAACCAAACGTTCCACTGAGTCTGTCGATTCCGCCAAATATATTCCAAGTATTTCATGTGGCATTCTCCAACTTTACCAAACTACGTGTTTAGTGGCTAAACCTCAAATATGGCACAAAATGCCAAATATGTTTCCAACCCATTCATGGCTTATTTCCCATAGGTTTATGGTTATGTCCTTCGTCATATGACCATGTGATACTGAGACATGTAGAGTGTCATTGGCCTATGGCATTATTTCATCATCAAAATACAATGGAGTATGTTTGGAAACCACTAGGATCGATTTGTGAGGGTGATATGTCCCATGTTGGAACACCACCTGTTTAGTGTGCAATCCCTCTTGAGATGTATATATAATATTTTCATTTCCACTACATACTAGCTCATCTAAACATATATTTATTAATACTTATGAAATAGATGATAGAACATTTGTACTAATAATCCCAAAAGAGCTAGAACGTGAACTAGATGACTCATAAAAAATAACATGTTGATCAATTATTAATCGCTATGTACAATGACCAGAAACCATTGAACATATATGTTTAGCAGAGTTTGCATAATGCTATACACTACAACATACAAAGCGAGGGTGCATTAAGAAACCATGTGTTATAAGGGACATAAAAGAAATAATCATAGTGATCCTAATACCTATTACACAGAGGGATTGTTGTATGTACCATATTGTTGGAAAATGTAATATGGTGAATTAATAATTATGATTTTCCATAACCTTAATATTTTCTTGTGAACTTTATTTATCTTCTTTGAGTTTCGTTATTAGATATGTTTCATCAAAAAAATATAAAGAGCAAAGCATTAAATAGAATGGACACATACATTAGGCTCCAAGCTAGGGAAAAATCCCTCCAAATGGAAACCCATAAAAACCTTTCTCTTCTTATAGAATATGCCTCAAATGAGATAACCAAGACCCAAACCCTAGACAAGGTGTTGGCATTATGATGCATGTGTTGTACTTGATGGCAACCCACTCATAGAAGAACATCTCACTTATATACATTCAGATGAATCTACAGAAGAGATATCAGATGTGACATAATACATAGATGCAGGACAGTTCAAAGGAATCAAATGGCAAGTTCTTAGTAAGCTTTGCCATCAAGTCCAAAGGGGGAGATTGTTGGCATTATGGCTAAAGTGTTGTCCTTGATGGCAACCTATACAAGTAATGGATCACAGTACAACCAGTCAGTCACAAAGATTAATGAGTAGTCTCACGGATTGGAAGAAAATAAGGGGTACGCAGGTACACCTTACATAAGGTGCGTACACACAGGTCGGTGTTACATAAAGTGCGTACATACCCGCAGTTATCCCGTTCAGGAGGTGCGTACCCCCAGTGCACACATTTCAAGGCAAAGAAATTCACATGTGGGGTTTCTTATACCCTTGATATTTAGCCGACGGTATTTGTGTTATTATGGTGTCGGCCCGTGGTATTGATCCATGATTTGAGGAAGAGCTTTCCTATATAAAGCAAAGGAGATCATTTGTCTTGTGTAGGTTTTGGGTTGAACATCTTATGAGAGCTAGATCTAAAATATTATGATCTCTTGGGAGCAATGTCTAGATCTAAATAAGGCGAATCTACTGATGGATTGAGATCTCTTCGGTGCATGAACAGATCTGTAGATCTGACTATCTGGATTATTCTTGAAGTCTTGAAATCATCTATGCCCGGAGGTACGCAGACACAGTGAAAGAAAAGTGCGAACATACGCAGGAACGAAGTGTTTCAGGTGTGCTGGTACGCAGGCACAGAAGGGTTGTAGGTGCGGAGGTCCGCAGGTAGTTCAATGGATACAATGCGTATGTAAGCAGGCGAGCAGTTGAGCAGAGTGCGTACGTAAGCAGGTGAGTAGTTGAGCAGGGTGCGTATGTAAGCAGGCGAGCAGTTGAGTAGTGTGCTTACTGTAAGCAGGCAGTACATGGGTGAAGCTGCTTACTTCTCTTAAAATCTCTGCTTATCATTCTTATGATCTGGGTTGTTGAAGTGGTGTTTGGTTCTGATATTATGTTCAGATAACAACAGTAATTGAGTGAATGATTATGATTAACTTCAGTTTTGTTGGATGAATGGATCGATTTAAAATGACTTATCTTCATGTGATCTGATGTACTAGATCTGGTTGATAACTCTCATAACATCATTGTATATGTATGGATCTGGTGATTGGGTGATTCAGAAGGTTGTTTGATTATGAGATTCAAAGTTGTTGTTGGGTTCAGTATGAAAATTGGATGAAATGTGGCCTTTCAGATTATGTGTTGTGCTTCACTGTATCCAGTCTGAAAATTGATGAAACGTGGTACCTGGAGGAGAGAAGATTGTAGGTCAGCACCTACGTACTAGTATCTAAGCTAGTACAAGAGCTAAAGGAAATCTTTGGAGCATTGTAGCAGGTAGTAGCCTGCATACTAGTAAATGGATCGGCTAGTACAAGAGCAAAGGGGGTTGTAGCTCCCGTGCTGGTATAAGACTGCACCAGTACAAAATATTGTAAAAGGATTTTCTTATTAAAGAAGATTGAGATGACTTGCAGCAGGTGGTTTTCTCCCGCATTGGGTTTCCACCTTATATCATGGTGTCCATGTGTGTGCCTTATGTGTGATCATCTATTCTATGTTACTCCATTTGTTAACTGATAATATGGTTGATAAAGTTCTAATGCACTCATTGAAGATTAATTAACTTAATCATAAGAAGTTGTGGAAGTAGCATATATGAATCTGATTATGGAAATGAAAAAGTTTTATTAATGTGATAATACTGATTCACCCCCCCTTCTCAGTATTATTTCCAACACAAGGTCCATCTCAACACCAAGTCATCTCTTCAAAGAAGCATTCCAATTAGGTCAAAGTCAACCCAATTCAACCAAAGACAAACCCTTGTTGAACTACACCCAATTTATAATTTCAGCTCCTCTTGCGAAAAATATTTGGACATGCAGTTACTTCAAAAATTTCATTTCCTACAACTACTCCAGAAACTCACACATTTGATAGAAAGTGCTCAATAAACTTAACATATTTATTTGCTATGGTTTTCACCTCGATCTCTTGTCCTTCACTCTTCTTTTTCATCCATCTTATTTATGATCATGATATGATGTGGTTCCAAATGAGGTTGAATATGTCTTTACATATAGCCTTTCCAAGAGGTCGAATTACCTCTCTCTAGGCTGACATGTTCCTACTTGGGACGACTTGTGTTCAGGAGGTGTCCAAGATATTCTAGACTCAAAATATTTTTTTTCCCAATTACATTTTTCTTGGAAGGATCTTTTATACATGATGTTCACTCTCTTGACTCATGAAAATAATTCCTATGACCTAACACACCCTAGAACCATGAATTTTTTTTTTTACCTAGAACACCATCAATAAAGAACATGAAACCCATGATTTTAAAATAATATATTTTTCTTTTCTTCTTTTTTTCGTTACATAATATACGTATTGAAATTAGTAAAACAATAACTATGAATATTGAAATTAGTTACTTTTCCAACACTCTTGCTTAACTACATATGTATTCATAATTGTACAGCCAATACAACATCGTTCTCAAACCAAAAGGTTCTCATAAGAAGAGATGGATTGATAAGTGAATTGTAAGCATCAATATTATGACCAACAATATCTCTAAGGCCTATCTAGACATGCTCAACTTCCTTCAAGAGAATTATTCTAGCAGGCTTTACATGTGATACCACACTATATTTACAAGGCATAGACCCCATCCAGATGTTCACAATGTAGATCCTTTTAGGACTATTCTTATCTTGTATTTTTAACCTTTAATCCTCAAAGAGTATTTCTCCTCTTTGAATACTCTTTTCTCGGATACATGTTCAATCCTCAAAGAGTGTTGGTACCTTTCCTTTCTTCGATTGTCTATCCTAAAGGAAACAATATATGCTTATCCAATCCTCCACCATTCTTTCTTCATAGTCTGCACTTTGAATTTCAAGGTACATTAATAAGATAATTAAATTGTGATGTCTATCATCGGCCCCTCTCAACTAGAGAGGATATCCCTGTTCTATTTTTAATCAGATAATACACCATTTCTCTATTCACGGACACGTTTTTACCCCGTCACAAAACTAGAGGAGATTCCTTGGTTACTTTAGGAAGTCACCATCACAAGCCTTATAGATTTTCTTCATAAGAGTACTAGCTACTTGTATTTATAGCTGCATGGCTCCCTATTTCCTTTTCATATAACTACATTGAGATTTCTTCCTTTCACGCTATCGTGGAGCTATCGTCTTCCTTCAATCTTATGACATGATCTATCTTGCACATCACTTTCACCTTCTCATCATTAGTGAAGGAACTATATAGAGCCTTTCCAAACTTCAAGCTAATTATAACTTGTGAAAATTCTCCCCTTATTATTGTATGAGATTGAACTTCAAGTTACCTTCTTGCACTACTACTTTTCAATCCTAAGATCAAAACATTTTGACTTGATAATTTCCTAGTATCATATGTTGAGCTTGCCTCAACATTCTTCATATATTCCTACAATATCCTTCCAAGTAGAAAAAACATATGTTAACTAGATAACAAAGAACAGTTATGAACATTGGACTTACCTCATCATAGTGACCTTACCATCAAAGCATCAACATCCCTATGGTCCATATCCAAACATAAATATTCCTTCATGCATATGAGTGCCCATCGATCAAACATAATTAACAAGTTACAAGTTTCTTCTAGAAACTATACGGGTTGTTAATCATAATTTTATATAATCTAGTGCGAAATTATTAATATTTTATTCATATTAGAGTAAGAGAAATTCTTCTTTTGAGAGTCGTAAAAGCATAAGAATAATTCACTCAACATAATCTATGACCAATTTCTTTTACATGATCTTATACACCTAAATCCTACCCAAGAGTTACTTCCAATATGAATTTCCATGGTTTCGTTTAATCATCACCAATTGCATTCGTCCATCCCTTAAGGGTATTGTTTGCATCATATATTCAATGTATACAAACCTTTTCATAATTCTACATCCAAGAACCTTCCAAAATGATGGTTCTTATAGGATCATGATGATCCATCTTAGAAAAATGTCTACCTCTAACATAATATTAGAGAATTCCTCGATGAAAAATAACATGAAAAATGGTACAAATTCGAAGACTAGATGACCCCTTCAAAGAATCTCAATCAAGTAGTGTTGTGGGGAAAAATGCCTATGCAGGACGATCCTATCCACCTAAGGTGTGACAGTGCCTTAGCAACAAACAGATACAGCTATTTTGGTTTCTTCCTTTATGAAATGTGAAAGAGGGGAGATCGATAGACTTACCGTTGTCTTCCACTTGTCCCTCGATCTAGATCCTCTTCTCCTTGGGTGTTCACAGCTACTTGCCTCCTCGCTTGCTCAAGAGAACAGCTACTTGATTCCCACGAGATCACAAGAGAACAACTACCTGTGACAAGAGAACAGCTACTTGTGACAAGAGAAGAACACAACACAAAGGCAGATATTCATATTCATAAATGATTCAGGATTAGAAGCAAATCAAATACACTAATGCAATCATACAAATACACCAGTATATAGGAGAAAACCAAGATAGCTCTATTGATTGATAACAAGGTTCAGGAAGAGATACAACCCAGAGGGCTCCAATCCAGCATCTCCTTCCCAGCAGAATGGAATTCCTTCTTCAACTCCCTTCAAAGCATTAAGCACCCAATGTTTCTAGTCTCAAACCAACAACAATTCTTTGCAATAACAAAATTCCAGCCCCTAGATCTCATGGAGGAGAGACCTATATATAGTTATTTTGGAGAGAGGATGAGTCAGCTTGAGATCTGACTAGTATCCTCTCCCTCTCTCAGTTCTTGTGTCCACTTGGAGGTTCTTGCTTCCACTTGGAGATTTGGAACCTCTTACTCATCACCAGTCGAATTCTCTGAGGCAAGTGTCATTTTGGAAGCTTCCTGGGCATTGACACATTGAGGAATGAGCTTGCCACTTGTCCAAACTCGTTTAGCGTAGGTAGCCTTTGTTGGAGTTGACATTCAATGCAGGTAGACAGTGGAGCAGTTGAAATTCAGTGTAGATGCTCAGTGGAGCAGTTGACATGATCCTGAATTGACTTGTTTTTGCGTGGTTTCAGGTGGAGAACTTCTGTGAATTGCTGTGGTTTGTTGGCCTTGTTCCTCTAGGGGTAGGAACAACATGTTTAGGGACTTTGGATCCCTTGATTATGGACATTTCATGCTCAATGCTGTAAGGCACAAAAATGTCTATAACAGTTGCCCCCTAAAGTATGAGGTCGTTTATCAGGTGAAATGCTTTATCCAGGAGGGTCCGAAGTTCATCCATTTGCTGGGAGGAGACCTGTAATAAGATACAATACAATACATTATGATTCATTCTGCTTTCATGATCTAGCTGAGGCGGGCATTCCCATGCTCAGATTTATAAATCCATTTTTGTACATAGAACAGACGATCGTCTGATGGTAGACTGATAATTTTGGTGAAATTATCATCCTTTGAGTAGGATGATCATCTGCTGCAATGATGTACATGTCAAATGTCTTTATTTTTTCCTAAATATATATTGCAACCCGGATGGATGAAACTAGATCTAGGGTCTTCAAACTCATTCGATCTTCACTCTAAGTACAAGTCGATCCATGTGAGAATTGCGCTAAAGTCGAACATGGAAAGACATCGCTTGATTACCGGTCAATGATGTAAATCGTTAACAAGCGCGAGAGGAATCACCGATAATGATAATGACCCTCAAGGTACTGCAGTACAATTCACGTGGTGTGAATAAAGGACTTGGCGTTGAACACCATGCAAAATCTTCTGGTCGAAGGTCATTGATGTATACCTGTCGCCGGAAGTGAGAAACTTGCCATTGAGGCATGCAAGCTTCAAAGTACTGAAGGGGTTGTTCCTAGATCAACTTCTTGGATAATGAGCCGATGTCGACAAGAAGTGATCCGTCAAAGGAGGGCCTTAATGAATCCCACATCAGTGACACGGAACGAAGCTAATGATTTTAATGGAGGTGAGAACAATCTGTGACATATGATTCAGGGTGGCGGTCATGAATGGATGAAGGATAATGTATGGCAGTGGATGGGACACGGTTGACTCTTTCTGAATGACTTCTCTTGAACATATGGCGACACTGATGCGATGGATCGGTAGCATTACCCCAATTATGGATGGTATGGTGAGACCATGGTGATGTGACCGGTGAATGAAACAATCCAACCCGATTGTGGTACGGAGGAAAAGTGTCATGTTCAAGAGCGACCTGCTACCATCAAAGTATTCTTGATTTTCTCCCAATTTTTCCCAGTCATTGCTGACCAGTACCTCTTTATTTTTTTCAAGCTTGAGGAGGATAACATATGCTTGTGCTATAACCTGCCCTTCGGGGAAGCCCATCGCTATGTTTTAACGAGCCTAGCGATAGTGAAACTCGTTCTCGTCTAAAGACAAGTTTGTCACTATTTAGTGATTTTAATGAGTCTAACGACAAGGATGACTCGGTCCTTTTCATTTTTAGAGAGTCTGAAAAGGTACATAAAGTTAACTCCAAAATTCCTTTTTCGTCATCTAATCCCTTAAGTCCGAAAAAGTATAAAACAATACAGAAGGGATGAGTTTTTGATAGTTTTAACGAGCCGAACAAAACAAGCGCTCGATCTTTTTGTGCAATAATCCCTCAGGTCCAAAAAGATTAAAATCTAGAGAAGGGATAGCACTTCCGGTCGCTTTAACGAGCTGGAAGGCCAAAACTTGGCAATCTTTTCATATTTTACGAGTCAGTTGAAAAGAGCTTAAAGAAGACTCGTCTTTTGAGGAACAAGTGATGAACAGGGTTAGTAGCTGATTCCAGGTAGAGGTTGGAATTTTCCAATCAGGGCAGTGTCACAAGGATGACTAGGTGAAATCACTCTTCGCAGCTGTTCCTCAAAATGGGTAAACAATCATATGGAGGTGAACGATCGGCCAAATGAAAAGTGGAGGTGACGGTGCAAACACGACCAAGGCTTTTATGGCAGATAAGGTTACATACACAATGGTTATTTACCGGGATGGGTTCATTTTTTAACGAGCTTGAGTGCGCCAAAAAACTGCTCAAGCTTATGTTTATTTTTTAACGAGCATGAATTCCACGTTAAAACTACTCGAATCTTGCGTTTATTTTTTAATGAGCATGAACTTTATGCTAAAACTGCTCATTATATACCAGTCATATGATAAGAGTGTCTTAATGGAGATGCTATTTTTTATGGAGCTTCCTCTCATGTAAGCTTTTCTCCGGATCCTTTCGTTATGCAAGTTCGGAAACGGCTAATCCTACGAGTTTAAAGGGAGGACCTAAAAATTTAGAAAATAAATAGTCGCCCCTTGCTAGCACTCCAAAAGGTTTGCATGCCCCCAAGTATAAAGTACGATTTCAAGGTTACCTCTACTTCTCTTCCGCCAAAACTTTTTTTTTAACGAGAGAGGCTTACCTCTTTCAGGTTACCCAAAGATTGTCTCGTTAATCTTTCAAACAAAACACTTCCTTAGCAATGTCTACCGAAATAGACAAAGGTGAGCGACGAGTTCCGTCCTCTCACATAACTTTGACAAAAGAATCTTTTTCTAGAACAACCCTCTTCCTAGACGGACGGGGTACGGACTAGTCATATTCTCCTGTGGAAATATACTCTATACTCAAAGTTCTCTGCCGAAGCAGACCAGGACGCATGCCCCCTGGGTTCCAGTCATATCCTCCCGGATTACTCGCGCTCATCAGGAGGACAGACTGTGGGTTGAGACACTTCTTGCGTGAACAGACCATTTAGGGATGGTATATGACTATTTGCGATGTGTGATCCGGGGAATGAAAGTTGGTCTACGAGCTTGACCATTCTTCCTTCATGCGGAAAACACATTACTCTAAAGAGTGATGAGACGATGGCTCCCATGCAATATATATAGTCTCGTCCAAGGAGTAGGTTATAATTCGAGGGTCCTTGAACGACCATCATGCTCATTTGAATGGTCTTCCCTTTCAATGTTATGGGCAAATTGGGGAGGATCCCTAAAGGTCGACTGGTTCCCTTATCAAAGCCTGATAGATTTCTCATTTCAGGCAAAAGCGCAGGCGAACCAAGCGCTTTCCAAGAAATAGAGGAAATGATACTCACAGACGCCCCTTCATCAATAACTGTACCCGCCATTACCATTCTGTATATTTGGACAATAATTCTGAATGGTATGCTAGCTGGCAAGCGGGGTCTGCCTAGTTGGTTCCAGTCGAAGGACACAACCAGGTTGCTTGGTGGTGGGACCGAGTATACGGCCGGATATCACTCTGATGAAATTCCTTCCTACGAAAAAGGAATGGTGCCATTGCCCCCTTGATCATCAGAGTCAGTGCTTATGAAGAGAACTTGGACGGTGTCGTCTTTATTCTCCTCTGTGATGGTGTCATTCGAAGATAGAGCCTCTGAAGGCAAAACCGGGTCAACTGCCGTTTCAACCTTTAGAATTTCGTCTGGTATGGATTCAGATGGTTCATCTTCAATGACAGGTGCTTCGGCTGACCACCTGGGCGGGCCAACCGGATTCTCAACTAGCGAGGGACTTAGCAGGAGTCTTTGATATCCAGGAGGAAGATGCGCTCGTAAAATCGGGCGATCTTCCAGAACTCTTTTTGCCTCGTCTAAGAAGGGACAACGGTGGATGGCGTGATCACCTTCACACAGTCTGCAGGGAAATTTAGCTTTCCCTCTCTGTCTTTGGGCTTCACTCCCACTAGTTGACGGTAAAGAGTCCACATGGCTATCAGAGGTCGATGCTACCGAACTGTGCAAACGGGGGGACCAGTCTCTTAGTATCCGGGGGATACATGGACAATCTCTATGGAAGTGGTCTCCCTTGCATATGACGCATGGCGATTTAGGCCTTGCGAGTGCGGTGTGTGGATTTTTGTCAGATGACAATTGTTTGCCCCCAGTCGTCTTAGGCTCCTTCCTCTTCTTTTCTTTCTTCTTCTTCTCCTTCTTCTCCTTAGGAATCCGGTTTTTTGATTTACCAGTTCCGTTAAGCGAAGAGGAAGGAGGAGAGGAAGATGAAGTGGAAGGCTAGTGGGCAACTCTTGTCTGATCTAGCTGTTGACTCGACTGTTCAGGAACGGTGGTATTCTGAACGACATTGGTTGAAAAGAGCCAGACTTGTAGGCCAATTTTCAGTCCTGGAAGCGACAATGTGGCCATGTGGGGCGCACCAACATCTCCCCAAGAGGCTGGGATAAGGGACTAGGATTTCCACCAAGGGGAATTCCTTGGTTGGTGTGCTCCATCTTTTCAACCTAAAGATCAACGCGGGAATAAGGGTGATTGTTTCGTTTAAAATAAATTGTTAAGAACGCTTTAGACACAACTTGCTTTTTCACTTTTAAAGAGTCGAGAAAAAGCTAAAGATGACTCTAGTCTCCTTCGATGTTTTAACGAGCCCGAAGTGACAAATGCTCGGATGGACTTTTTTTGTTATAGAGTCTGAAAAAGGCCAAAAGAAACTGCTCTGGAGATCTAGGCAGAGGGTGTGCCAAACTTTTCGCAAAACTGCAGAATACTTTCTACGGTACGGGCGGTCGATCTTCGTGAATGCTATGTTCACTGCATTGCGATCAGTAGGGCGGTTGACACGGCTTCCTAAGGATAAAGGATATATGCCTATAGGGGTCTCCCAATATATACGCGACGGTACGTGGGAGCACAATCGTACTAGCGCTATCGTCCCTCAAGAGGAATCACCCACCTTCTACGAGATCGACAGTCACTAGGCTTAACAACGCCGGAACACATCTTTAGCCTAGACCTCTATGTTGTGCGTTATGTTGCAAAGCGTTGTTAGGTTCATTCAATTTATTTTAAGTTGATATTTTTAGAAGTTTGTCTTTCAGGATCACCACGAGATGTATGGTACAATTCCTAAATGCAGTCTAAGATGATAAGCAAGCTTTACTATCTTTTCAACTTTGAAAATCCTAGCTACTAAGGGAAAAGAAATACACTATCTTTTCTCAAAGAGCAATCAGCACACTCTAATGCACTCTTTCCTAAATCAATCATGCAAACTTATCAAAATGCAAATGCACAATGCAGGTGTTTGTTTTCCGCTTTCTTAGTATTAATGCCTACAAAGAAAGCTTTTTGTACAACTTTGAATTTGATTTTAAATGACAAGATATAAACAAGTTTACTTTTTCCAAAATCAACAAGGGTAGAAGAGATTACAATCACTTTGCGATTTTCGAAATGAATACTTGTTTCGACACTTAAAAGTGACAAATTCAAACCAATAAGCAAAAGAAAATGTATAACCAACTGCAAACAGCCAATGAACTCTCTCCTAAGATCACAATCAATCAGATCTGAATCAAGGGCTACAGGATGATTATTTCAATCATGCAAAGGAAAACTGTAAATGACGCCACAAACACATAAAAACACTTACAGTCTTTTTGTACAAAAGGAGGCAAAATTCAAGCAAAGAAAAGGGGTTATCAGACTGGTACCTATGCTGGTTAAAGGCTGCAAAAACAGAGATCAAAACAGGGCAACAGACAACAGGGAACCCCAGCTGCTCAAGGCAAAACTGGTTCAGCGCAAGCCTAACACTGTGGAGTTGACATTCAGCGCAGGTAGCCTTCACGGGACCTGCGTTGAAATGCAGACTGCCTTCACAGTGTCTGCACTGAAGGAGAAACTCTCGTTTCTCTTGGGTTCCGGGTCATAAAATGCTCAAAAATCAACTGTTTCAGGCCAAATCAGAAACACAAGCAAGGTATAAACAAAGGGATGCTTTGAGAGGGTACTAAAGACTATCACAAAGGATCATCAAGTCATTTGTGAGTCCATTGTTCAGATCATAGACAAAATCCAGTGAAGGATCAAGGCAGCAATAGTCTACTTTGCAGAAGCAGTTCGATTGTTGCTGTTGAGTCTATGAAACAAACAATGATGTAAACACAAATAAAATGACTAAAACAAATCTCCCCAGCGGAGTTGCCAATTTGTTGTGGGGAAAAATTCCTATGCAGGACGATCCTATCCACCTAAGGTGTGACAGTGCCTTAGCAACAAACAGCTACAGCTATTTCGGTTTCTTCCTTTATGAAATGTGAAAGAGGGGAGATCGATAGACTTACCATTGTATTCCGCTTGTCCCTCGATCTAGATCCTCTTCTCTTTGGGTGTTCACAGCTACTTGCCTCCTCGCTTGCTCAAGAGAACAGCTACTTGATTCCCACGAGATCATAAGAGAACAACTACCTGTGACAAGAGAACAACTACTTGCGACAAGAGAAGAAGACAACACAAAGGCAAATATTCATATTCATAAATGATTCAGGATTAGAAGCAAATCAAATACACTAATGCAATCATACAAATACACCAGCATATAGGAGAAAACCAAGATATCTTTATTGATTGATAACAAGGTTCAGGAAGAGATACAACCCAGAGGGCTCCAATCCAGCATCTCCTTCCCAGCAGAATGGAATTCCTTCTTCAGCTCCCTTCAAAGCATTAAGAACCCAATGTTTCCAGTCTCAAACCAACAACAATTCTTTGCAATAACAAAATTCCAGCCCCTAGATCTCATGGAGGAGAGATCTATATATAGTTATTTTGGAGAGAGGATGAGTCAGCTTGAGATTTGACTAGTGTCCTCTCCCGCTGTCAGTTCTTTAGTCCACTTGGAGGTTCTTTCTTCCACTTGGAGATTTGGAACCTCTTACTCATCACCAGTCGAATTCTCTGAGGCAAGTGTCATTTTGGAAGCTTCCTGGGCATTGACACATTGAGGAATGAGCCTGCCACTTGTCCAAACTCGCTCAACGCAGGCAGCCTTTGTTGGATTTGACATTCAACGCAGGTAGACAGTGGAGTAGTTGACATTCAGCGCAGATGCTCAGTGGAGCAGTTGACATGATCGTGAATTGACTTGTTTTTGAGTGGTTTCAGGTGGAGAACTTCTGTGAATTGCTGTGGTTTGTTGGCGTTGTTCCTCTAGGGGTAGGAACAACATGTTTAGGGACTTTGGATCCCCTGATTATGGACATTGCATGCTCAATGCTGTAAGGCACAAAAATTTCTATAACAAGTAGACTCTAAATATGCTACTATTACATGCTTCTATTTGTGAACAAAAATAAAAATAAAAACTCTTCCTAGAGTAAACACCAATGCATACCATCCTAAGCAAATGTTAGGTCCCTATAATACTAGTGTAGGCCCCTTATTTTTATTTGTGTGGTAGTGTAGCTCCCATATTGTTATAGGTGTGCCCCACAGAAGCTGACCATTTTGATTGTTGTGCCCTTACATTATTATTCTTATGTAGGCTCTAATTATATTGTGACCCTTTAGACTCCTCTATATCCCAAGGAAGTCTTCTCATTTGGATCATCCAATAATTGTTGATTTATGTGATGAAAAGGAGGATTCCCCCTCAAAAAGGATAATTTTCAAGTTCTTTATCTATATTTTCTTTTCTTTTGTGATCTGGTCGCATAAAATTTGGTATTAGAGCTTTGGATTCAAGGGTTTCACTGCTTCAAGCATGTCATCTTCATATTTTCGCTATAACTCTTTTTATAAAAGGCTTAGGAAGATGAAATTTTAAGCACTTGGATCCCACATCTGGTTGAAATTTGTGTAAAAATTTCATATTTGTTTTCACTATATTTTTTGAGACATGGTCCTACGAATTTAGGGTTTTTGCATGCTCCAGAATTTAGTCTCAAACAAGTGACCTAGGGAAAATCGTAATACCTTTATCTACGAGTGTTAGATTTGAATAAAACAAGACTAAAATTAAATGAACATTTCTATGTCATGTATCATTTTCAGGGCTGAGGGTTGAAATATTGACACGTGGTGTTCCGTACAAGTTCACTCTACTGAACAATTCGATAACCAAGTCATCATGGGAAATTGACATAACTTTATATTCAAGAATCTAATATTCGTCTGACTTATGTCATTAGAGAAAATACTGATAGGGATACCATGGGATGAAATTTCATATCTTGGAGAGCTAAAATTATAGAGATAAAACAATTTCAATATTGATTTTCTAAAAGAAAGAAAAATATGAGTATTTTTTTTTAAATTGCATAAATTTTGTTTGAAAAATCAATTTGAAGTGATTTAAAGGGCATATTGAATCACATATATCAATATTTGGTTCTAAAATTCCTAGCAAACAAAAGAATTCTACAGCCATTGATCCCTGAGAAAGCTCTACTATGACGCATGAAGAGGAAGAATTGCAACATAACATATCAAGATTATAGGAGCAAGTGCAAAAAATTTCTTTATCACAAAGAGCAACAAAAGATGATCTAAAAGGGGATATGGATGGTATAAAAGTGACACAAATGGTTTAAAAGTAGACATGGGAGGTTTGAAGGTAGGTTTGAAATATTTGCTAGAATAAAGGCTTCCTAGTGGTGATAATGTATTTCATGAAACTCATGAAGAGAATAAACAAAATGTGAATCACAATTTTAGAGACTCCAACATTGGGATGAAGACCAAAGATATTCCAAATATGTATATGCAGAAGTTTGATGGCAATGATCTAGCAACATGGATGTTATAGATGGATAAATTCATTGATCTACATGATCTGCCACATAAAAAAGTTACGCACTGCATCTTTATATTTAGAACAAAATTAGTTTGTGTGGTATCTATCACTTTGTTCTCGTAAATCAATTATCACTTGGACAATTTTTATGGAAGAACTGGTAGCACTTTATGATGATACAAAGAGAAATACCTTCTTTATCCAATTAATGAATCTCAAACAAAAGGGTTCAATGGCGGAGCACATTGAGGACTTCCAATATTTGAATATCAAGATAAATGATATTATAGAGGATGATAGGGTTTGCATCTTTATAAGGAATTTAATGAATGACATCAAACATGAGCCTCAACATTTGGAACCTAATTGATTGGAGAAGGCATTCAAGGTGGAAAGAGAAGTTGAAAGAAAAATTATGGCCATAAGGAAGTCTACTAGTCAAAACTATAAATATGGAAGTGTTGTTGCTCCTAGCCTCCCACAACCTACAAGGCTGACACCACCACAATTGGAGGAAAGAAGAGAAAAAGGGATTTGTTACAATTGTGATAGAAAATACACTAAGGGTCATAAGTGTGCTAAGAATGAAACAATTTACATAGATTTTGAAGAAGATGAAGAAAAGGAACAAGAAACATAAAAGGAAGAGGATATACACAAGAAAAAACCCAAGAGAAAGAATAAATTAATTCGACCATATCTTGTAATGCATTTGTAGGAGTGAGCACTCTTCAAACTCGCAAGGTAGAATGATATATCAAGAAAACAAATGTAATAGTGTTTATTGATTCTAGTAGTACCCATAATTTTATTCATTGTAAGATAACCAAGTGTTTCTGGGAAAACTAGTGTCTTTTCAATATGCTAGTCCCACTAAGATTAGCAGCTATCTTAGAAACAAACAATCAAATAAATTTGTGATTCCCTCTATGTATGGTAGATAAGAGAGAAGCAAAGGGACCCACCTAGATCTTACGCTTGACTCCTTGCTTGATTTATCTCCTCTTTGATAGAGCTTGCAACTCCTCTCCTACTTGTCCTGCTTAGTGAATACCTGTAGAGAAAAAGTAACAGAACACCATCAAAGCATCTCGATCTATAACATCATAAACAATGAAGAATCAGAAATACATTGAACAGACAATTGCATTCACAAATAACAAGATTCACAAGTACACGATTGTATGGAGGAAAACTCAAAGAACTTTAGTAAAATAGAAGGGAAAATCACAACCTAGCTGTCTGATCCAGCATCATCCTCCCAGCCTCTAAGCCCTCTTCACCTCATGAAAAGCAAGATCACCCAACAATGCAATTTTCCTTCTCAAAGACAAACTATCAGCACTTCCTTACAAATTACAAAATTCCAGCCTTCAGATCTCTCAGATGAGGGATCCATTTATAGATGTCTACAAAGGTGTGAGTCATCTCTGTGTTTTTTATTAGTGTCATTCCACTTGTAGTTCTTGGTTCCACTAGGATATTTATTGGATCTCTTACTCATCCCTGGGTGAATTCAGAGAGGCAAGTGTCATAGGAGAAGTTTCTAGAAGATTCCATGAGCATCCACTTAGAAAACTATCTCGGACATTTGTCTATCCTCTCTCATCACACCTTACAGAAGGCCTCTTCAGTATGCATCACACCTGGCTAGTGTAACAGTCAGTATGGATCAGACCTTGACAGTGGAGTAGTCACCATGGTCTAGTTTTGGCCAAATCTGAGTGGGGTTTTAGGTGGAACTTCTGGGGAATGATGTAATTAGTTGACCATGATCCTTTAGGGTATGAAACAAGAATTTTAGAGTTTAAACATCCCTTGGTTTATTGACATATAATATTGGGTTTGCAATGGCCAAATATGTCTATAACATTTTCCCCCTAAAGCATGAAGTCGTAAATCTTTTGATGTCATGTGAAATGCTTTATCATGAGGATCCGAGGTATTCGAACCGGAAGGTGACCTGTATAAGGTACAATACAATATATCATCGTCATATTATTTTCATGATCTAGCTGAGGTGGCCATTCCCATGCTCAGCTCTATAAATTCATTTTCATGTCCATAGGACAGATAATCGTCTGCGGTTGCAGATTGGTGATTCTTCATATGCAGAGTCATCATCCCTTAGCTTGGATGATCATCTGTGTAGCCTCTATGTACAATTGACGTCTTTATATTCCTGAATTTATCGCAGCCCAGATGGATGAAAATAGATCCGAGGTCTTCAAACTCGTTCAATCTGCGCCTGATGTACAAGTCAATCCATGTGAAAAGATGTCTTGAAATTGAAAATGGAAAGACATCACCTGATTACCAGTGAATAATGTAAGTTGTTAACAAGCGCGAGAGGAATCACCGATAATGATAATGACCCTCAAGGAACTACAATGCAACTCACGTGGTGTGAATATATGATCCGATGTTGAACACCACGAAAAATCTTTCGTTCAAAGGCCATTGATGTAAACCTATCGCCGGAAGTGAGAAAATTGCCATTGATGCATGCAAGCTTCAAAGTATTGAAAGGGTTGTTTCTAAGTCAACTTCTTGGATAATGATATGATGTAGATAAGAAGTTACCCATTGTAGGAGGGCCTTGATGTATCCCACATCTACAACACGAAATGAAGCAAATGATTTTCTGGAGGTGAAAACGATCTAATGATACAAGGTTCAGAAATGGCGGTCATGAAAAATGGATGGTGAAGGTATTACAGTGGATGAGGCATTGGTTGGATGGTGAATTCTCTAAATGACTTCTCTTGAACATATGAACGACATTAAGATGGATTGGTAGCGTTAACCCAAAAAGATGGATGGTATGGAGGACCAATGGTGATATGACCAGTGAACAGAATAACCCAACCCGACTCAATCATGGTGATGGAGTGAAAGTGTCGTGTTCAAGAGCGACCTGCTACCAATAAAGTTCAAGTTTTCTTCCCTTTTTCCCTAGTCATTGTTGACCAGTACTTCTTTATTTTTTTCAAGCTTGAGGAGGATAACATATGTTTGTTCTATAATTCGCCCTTCGGGCTAACCTGTCGCTATGTTTTTCGAGCCTAGCGACAGTGAAACTCGTTCTTGTCTGGATGGACAAGTTTGTCACTCTTGTTCTAATGAGTTTAATGACAAAGACAACTCGGTCATTTTCATGTTTAGAGAGTTTGAAAAGGGATGAAAAGGAAACTCCAACAGTTCTTTTTCGTAGCATAATCCCTTGAGTCAAAAAATGATTAAAATAATACAAAAGGGATGACTTTTTTGATCACTTTATCAAGCCAAAAAAGACAAGCGCTCGATCCTTTTTGTGGGATAATCCCTCAAGTCCAAAAAGATTAAAATATAGGAGGGATGGCACTTCCAATAATTTTAGCGAGCCTGAGAGGCCAATTAATCAACAATATTTTCATATTTAGCGAGTCTGAAAAGAGTTTAAAGTAGACTCATCTTTTGAGGAATGAGTCGTGTTCAGAGTAGTGACTGGTTCTAGGTAATATTGGAACTTCTCAAAACATGGTGATGTGAAGAGGGTGGTTAACAAGACCACTCATCGCAGCTGTAGAAAGGTAAACAATAAAGTGGAATTGTATGATCGACCAAAAGAATGGAGGTGATGGCAGGAACACAACCAAGGATGGAAAGGTTGATATAATCGCAATCACAAAGCTTATTTACTAAAGGTGGGTTCATTTTTTGACGAGCTTGAACTCTGGGGGAACATATGCTCATTGGTGGGTTTATTTTTTAACGAGCTTGAACCTTGCGGAAACATTGCTCATTGTAGTGGTAAAAGATGTCCAATTCACCATTTAACACGTTAGATTCTTTCATCGGTCATTCAACCTACTCAATTACTCAATAAAATTGATTAGAAATATGTATATATGCATGAAAAATGAATTAAAAACTAACATTTTACTTGAAGTACGTGAATAGTAACATAAAATGTAGTTTTACCTCTCATTTTCATCATTTCATTTCAAATTTGGGATTCTGGAGCTCTGGAGCGGTTTTCCTCCTCAAATTTCACCAACTGATTTTGGGAGATCTGGTGGACTATTCTCTGTGCCATCAGGACCAGGTAGGAGCTAACCCTGAGCTCTTCATTTTCATTCCATCCTTTCTTGATTTTGAGCAAGTTTTCCCATTCTTCTAGGTCCCTAAGATTTCAAGAATTCATTCTCCCATCATCGAACCTGTTCCACATCTAAAGGAGCGATGCATACTGAGCTGTAAACTGGCCAGTTAGTATGCATCTCACCTTTCTCAAAGGCAGGGTGCAATGGGTGCAAAAGGGAAACTTTGCACAATGATTTTTCATGAAATTTTTGCCTAGTTTTGCTCAAATTTGGATCGTAACTTATCTTTTGTCTGTGCTTTAGATATTTGTTGGATCAAGATGGTCATCACATGGCGTGAACGTGAACATGAAGAAGAGGAAATGACTGCCTTACATGACCAGGGTACAGTTACTGCATTATGAAACTGTGGCTTGCTAAAATTCTTCTGCATATCTAGCATGAGGCAACAAATTAGTGTGTTGCAGTATTTTCTTGATGCTTGGGATCTGATCAACCAGGTATTCCAGATTAGAGGCAAATCCATTCCATCGACAGTCGAGGATATATAATTTTCGATAGGGTTATCGAGGCGTGGTGCCCCTCTCTCACTATCAGGATCCGCTTGTGGGGGTGAATCTATGAGAGATTTTATTTGCTAGTTTTGTAGAGATGGATCTTATCCTAGCAGGGATGGAAAGATCAATATCCGAGATGTCATTGATCGGTACTTGAGGACCATTTTATTTACCTTTGCTAGATTGGCTGGTAGTGCGACTCTTCATTTGGCAAACAAATCTTACATGCAGTACACCCTGGAATGCATGGAACCACAGGTGTTTAACTGGTGTTAGGCGGTACTTCCGATCATAAAGTAATAGATCTCCAAGGTAAATAATGGAAGATCCAAGAATTTTTGCTATGGTTCCATCTTGACTGCTTTTTCCTTAGAGAGGATTCCACTGATGCAGCTTCAGTACATTTCACTAGGATTGCTAGCATCGAGGGAACCACAGATGCAGAGGTGGGTTGATCTTATGGCCAAACATGTTGGTCAATCACAGATTTCCTTCTATGATGCCTTCTTTGAGTGGTTCAACTATCAAGAGATGGTCTTTGCGGAGCATCCATACGTCGGGATGGATTTCTGAGGCGACCCGAATTTGGCATTACCGGCTGGCGAACAATGGAGTTCCATAGGTAAAATGATTCGACCAAATTTTTGTTTATCAGTTTTATAATGTCTTGTGTATTTAAATGTTATCAAGGCTAATCGAACTCATATGTGTGTGAAGATATCGGGCCAGTGCGACTAGCGGCACACCCACGAGCGACAGCTGATGCTCTAGCAGGAGAGGCTATAGGGAGGGCTATCCTTCACGATCTTGACATAGTGGAGACCGTGGCAGTGCTGCAGGATCAGGTCCAGGGCCTAACTCTAAGTATTCAGGATGTGAGGACCGACAAGTTACCTCTAAGGTTACAACACCACACTACTGGTGTGCCAAGTCGATGGACCCGGCTCTTGCGCATGATTGCACAGGCAGTGACATGTTATCACTAGCATCATTAGTCTAGGATGCTTTTCTGCATTAATTTTTGAGTTTCTTGGTCATGTGACCGTTTTTTTCTTGGACACAAAACATTTTGTAAAAAATATAAACAATTATATATTTTTTGATTTTTGGAGTTT
The DNA here is from genome assembly GCA_031772625.1 of Pinus tabuliformis. NCBI lineage: Eukaryota > Viridiplantae > Streptophyta > Pinopsida > Pinales > Pinaceae > Pinus > Pinus tabuliformis. Next base: position 196,044,985 of record CM062817.1, on the reverse strand, counting down.
TATCTTGCTTAAGTTATGTGGTCCTGATGCAAATGTTAACATAAAATGCTTTCTTTACAAATGCTGCAAATGTCTATCTAACACATAGTTTGCTAATGAATCAGTTAATATTTTTAAGTTTTTGGAAATGTATTGATATTGAATGGAATAAAACTATCTTTCCAAAATCTTGACTCTTAGGAACATACAATAAATAGCTGGGTTCCAAACGAAATAAATGCCAGAAAGCTGTAGAATGATGAGTTGCGAATGTATCCTGACAAAAAGTTGGTATATGCCATGCGAAATGGAATTAGAGAGAAGTTCAATCAACGTGATATACTCAGTGATGTTTTTCATTGATCGACCAATACATATCCCCATGAAACTCACTAACTCGCCATTTGGAGCAAAAATGGCCCAGGCTGTAGAAGATAGGTTGTACGTACTATGACTAGCTTCGTCGACGTACCCAACAAATGATTCCAAAAATTCCAACATCTGAAAAAAATGCAAAGAGGATTACCTAACCAAAATGACAACTCGTAAAGAAAACAAAAATGAAAAAAAAACATGTATACAAAGAGCGCACTACACTTAATCAAGCATAGTAACATTTAAGGTACAACCCGTTTCGGGGTTGCGATAGTGGAATTCCATTGTAATCAACTACCTCATAGGCTCCTTTTTTCAATACCCTCTTAACAACGTAGGGGCCCATCCATAATGGTTCGAACTTACCCACTCCCAATTTATCAGAGTCCTAATCGTAGAGCAAGACCAAGTCACCTTTCGAGAAGACACAAGGCTTGACATTTTCGTCAAATTGCACCTTGATATGTTTCTTATGTGCTTAATTAGCCAACGCAAAATCACAATGGGTTTCATCCAAGTTGATTAGTTCCAAGAAACGAGCCTCTTCTTCTAAAGTTTTGGGAAGTAGATCAATGGCGAGCTTGAGGGACGAAATTTCGCACTGGATTGGTAAGACAGCTTCCAGACCATACACCAATTGAAAGGGTGTAAATCTACTTATATTTCTCACTGATGTCCTATATGCCCACAGAGCTGAGTACAGGATTAAATGCCAATTCCTTTTGTGGACTCCAATCATTCTCTGCAGCATGCGCTTCAGGACTTTGTTGATCGCCTCAACCTTTCTGTTAGCAGGTGGATAATATGGAGTAGAACTATCGTGGGACAATCCTAATTTGGAAGTTAATTCAACCATCATGTGATTACAAAAATGTGATCCATGATTTATGACTATAGCCTGTGGAACACCAAATCTAGAGACTACATGATTAAAAAAGAAAAGAGAAACCATTTCGCCGCTGTTGTTTAATGTAGGCATTGCCTCAGCCCATTTTGTAAAATAGTCGACTGTGACTATAATATACCCATGCCCCCCAGCCAAGGTGGGGTTACATGCCATGAAATCTATGCCCCATTTAGCGAATGGCCCAATAGCAACTATTGGATGCAGTGGTGCAGGTGGTAATATGGTTTTGCGATCAAAAATTTGACAAGCATGGCAACTTCTAACTGCAATTATGAAATATTTGAATATAGTGGACCAGAAGCAACCAGCTCGTAAGATATTTTGTGCAGTTGCGTAACCAGATAGATGCCCCCACACACACTTGAATCACAATCATTTAGAACTTTCTCAGCTTCCTCATGTGTGAGGCACCTTCGCAGAACTGTATCAACACCATGACGGTAAAGTGTATCACGGAAGATCATGTAGTCTTTGGCTTGGTATTGAATATGCCGCTGTTTTGAGTGAGAGGTGTTTGACATAAAAGTTTGGATTTGGAGATAGACCAGTATATCCCCACACCATGGATTGCTTGATGATATCAGAAACAGAGTCTCATCCACGATTTATGCTTTAGATGTTAAATCATTGGATGAAAATGGGAGGTCACAAAGTAACTCCACGAAGAATAGAGATTTCTTTGATTTGGATTTGGTGAATTCCAGATCAAACTCTTGGAAAATGGCTATCCATTTGGAATATTTTCCCCCTAGTAATTGACGCGATAGAATGAAGGTCATAGGGTTTCAATCTGAAAAAATGGTAGTTTTTCGGAACAGTATGTAGTGGCGAAATCTCTGTACTGCTTGAACAGCTGCTAAAGCCAACTTTTCAACATATGAGTACTTGCTTTCTGTATCATTTAAGTTGCGGCTAAAATAATACACAGGATGTTCTATTCCATTGTCTTCTTGCACTAAAACCATGGTGATGGTTGTATCTGTAGTGGCAAGATATAGGTTAAAGTCTTTTTGATAGTCAGGAGCATACATTAATGATGCTTTTACTAGGGAATCTTTTAATGAATCAAAGGAAGCTTGCGCAACTTGATCCCAGTTGAAGGGTACTTATTTTTTCAAAAGACGCATATAACCTTTAGTGAGTTCAGCATAATGTGGAATGAACCTCCTGAGAAAGTTAGCTTTCCCTTGGAGTTTTTGAATTTGAAGCAAATTTGAAGGTGGAGGCATGTCAAGGATTGCCTGAACCTTACATGGGTCGAGTTGAATTCCGTCCTTAGAAACTACAAAACCAAGTAATCAACTAGAACCAACACAAAACACACATTTGTGTGGATTGAGTTGTATCTTGTAGTGTCGGCAATGTAGAAATATGGCTCTCAAATGCCGCGGATGAATAGTCCACTTTCACGAATGAGCTGGTAGATCATCGAGATATGGTTGAATGATGTGCTTGATGTCATGGAAGGCATAGTTCATTGCCCTGTGAAAAGTTTCTCCTATGTTTTTCAAAACGAAAGGTAGTTTACGGTACCTGAATGTGCCCCATGGACATATAGATGTAGTCTTTTACTGGTCCTGTGGGCAGATATTGATTTGGTTGTACCTGAAAAATCCATCCATGAATGAAAAGATTTCGCATCTGCCACATTCAGTAATTATCTGGTCGATGAAGGTTGTAGGGTAGTTGTCCTTTGGACATGCTTGATTTACATCCCTATAATCAACGCACACTCTAATTGTTCCTTGATTTTTCATCACAAAAACAATATTTGATACCCAATCAGTGAGAGGAACAGGGTAAATGAAACCAACATGAAAAAGTTTTCCAACTTCTACCTTAATGGCAGCGGCTTTCTTCGGGTGAACCGGTCAAAGCCATTGTCATACTGGTTTGACTTTTGGATACATCTTGATTTCATGTTCAATGATGCTCGAGTCAGTGCCCAGCATTTATTCGTATGACCAAGCAAAGACATCTCTGAATTTGCGAAAGAGAGCGCAATATATTTCCAGTTTTGAAGGAGAACAATATTTGCCAACATGAATATTCTCTACAACATTAGGTTTGGTCGAGATATTAATGGCTATAGTTTCCTCAGTATTGGACAAATTTCGCTTAGAATCCACTGTACTTACATTATTTGATAGAAAATAAAAAACTGAAGGATGATTAAGGTCACTTGAATAATATTCATTGTTATCTTGAAGGTGGGACCGATGGTGATAATCTTCCCATGACGTCTCTCCTATCATCATCGACTGAATGATTCCTTTGTCTATAGAATGTATATGAGACCAAGGATCGGAAGAGGTACCATACTCTAGAGACCTATCTATCCAAACACTCGCTGAGTGTTTATTTTGGTTTGTCGCCCAGGCCCAGAAAATTGATTGCTACAAAGATTCTATGGGGCTTGGGGGCAACACCTTTTGATGATCCATACTATCAAAATGGTGAGAGTTCTTCTTTGATGATGTAGAAGATATCATATGATAGACTGTGGCCACTTCCGCCAGATTACTTGGAGGCGGGAGCGCAAAAGTACCCATTAAGGAAGGGTCTTTTAGGAGACCTACTCCAACATTTTGAAGCAATTGAGAGCTTCCATGGATCAAAGGAATGCTTCCAGTTGCTTGTGAACTGTTGGGGAAAAAGGTTAGTTAGTTAATGATTGTAATTCCACCTTGGAAGGGAAATGCAATCTTTCTAAAATATGTTGACACAACAACAGCCATAACATAAATCCAGGGCCTTCCCAGTAACATATTGTAGTCAAGGTTTCCATCAATGACCTCGACTTCAATTTATACTATTTTGCCCCCAATTCAACTTGCAAGTTACTTAAAATCCCATACGGCGTGTATGTTCTTCCATCGAACGTTTTTAATGTCATTGATGATCATGACAAGGGTGGTGAGCCTAAATTTTTCCAGCAACTCATTGACATAATATAGGTAAATGCCCCCTCATCAATGATTGTTTGATGAACAATTTTATTGAGGGCTTTTACCTGTATAAGGAAAGCGATTTGGGCTGGTAACTAAGGTTCGTATCCTTTATGGTTAAAGGCCACAAGATTGGAATCCGCTGGTGTTAGCTACCTATACCAATAGGTTTCATATTTCATGATTGGCTATGAAAAGGTCCAAATATGCTCTGCTTTGATGATTCAAAGATCATATATTTCCAAGAGAATCGAATCTGTGCTTATAGCTTGGTATGGACTCAAATTTTGATGGATGGTCCAAAAGTCTAATATGGATCATGTCATGTTTTAAATTTTTAGTTATAGAATAGAGAAAGGAGTCTGTCCAAACTGGTTAATCTTGGCAGACAAGTAGTTTAGGTAGAGAAAAAAGGCTCCCAACAACTTAATCTGGGACCTTGGAAGAAATAAGGGTAGAAGTAGATAGAAAAACAAAAGAAAAAGCCAAAGAAAAGAAAAGGCAAGTAAGGGTCTGCAAGTCCAAGTGCACCCTCCAAGAAGAAATAAAAAATGATAGGCAAATAGATGGGTAGGCAGTTGGGGTTGCAGAAAGGTCATTTCTTATAAGTTGCATGTGTGCTAACTCTGTTTACCAAAGCAAAATCAATGAATTGAGAAGGTGTCATTCTTCATCAAGTTGCAGCAAGCAAGAAGCATGTCTAACCTCCCTTCTTCCCCTTTCCATTTCATTACTAACACTCCCTCATCAGCTGGGATTCATGGAAGAGATTATGGTTTCATGGTGGTTCTTAATCTTTTTAGAAGCCACATTTCTTGTCTAAAACTCTTTTCATTTTGATCTACTCCCTAAACTAAGTAAGTCTCAAATAAACTTAGTGATTTTCCCCCTCATTCACATTTTCCCCCATATTAACTCTAACTCCACTATGTAATTCCCCTATGTTACCCTTCCCCTACTAGTATTAACACCATGGTGTATAAACCCCAAATTTTGTATAAATATCCCTCCCCTTGGCATTATAGCCAATAAATCCTCTGTCAGGGATCAAATTGGCATCTGGTCACTTTGGTGAACCTAAACCTCACCCCTCTCTCTTCTTTAAAGTCATTCCACCCATTAAACCTCCGTTTGTAAAGAAAAACCTTATAAAAATACCCTCCTACCCATAAACCCCTTTGAAATTGTGAAAAAACCCAAAAAACCCACCTTTTGCCTCTTATCCAAAGTTTCGGCGCATATGTTTGATTTTCCAAAATACATTGAAAACTTTGCAAAAACCCATATCCTAATGTTTTCTGCTGGGCGCAGCTTTCAAAACAAATAATAAATTAAACCCGCCCCCCTCCATATTGTTCGATCACATCACCCTTCCGTCAACCGTCGGATCGGACCCATGTGATCCGACGGCCCTCGTTGATATCGGAGCGACCCCCACGCCCGACAGTTAGCGCCCGAGAAAATGACGAAGGGTTACATCAGTCCTCGGCCACGCGTCACCTTCTCAAGTCTCTCGGAGCGGCCTCTGACAAAACCGGGGCCGTATCGTAAGCGGTCCGAGAAAACCGTAACCACTATTGCACTTACCGCCCGGTTTGCTGGTCCCATGTCATGCCCACGTCAGAGCCACGTCGCCGTCGCATCACCTCATTCGTCTGTCCCTTCGCTGACATGTCCGCCACTTCAGCATATCCATGGACCAACCAGGACCTGCCACATCACCCGGTGACGTCATGCTGACGTCATCCGACTCCGACCCCACCCGATGACGTCATGCTGACGTCATCCAAAAAACGCGCCAATATTGCCAAAAATCTATTTTAAGCAAAAATTTCGTGTTTTTTCTACTTTTGCCGAAAGAGACTATTGTTGTTGCTGCATGAATTTGACGACCATACCAGCGCCAACCTGCACCATTCAACTCTGAAACCACGGGTGCCTCCGCCGTACCTGCATTTGCAACTATCAGTGACAATCCGCAAGGTATTTTTCGAAATTATTCTCTGCACCTGGTTTTTATCCAAATTTCTTCGAACAAACTGTTAAGGGAGTGTCAAAACACTGAATTCACTGTCTAGCATCCTGTAACCTATACCTATTTCCCTCTGGCAAGGCAACGAACAGTTTACGAAACCTGCATTCGACTGAAACAACCTGAATTCACAGGTAGCTCGCGCAACCGTGAGCTAGAAACCTCTGCTGGCTAAATTCACCATAGAAAAGTTCTGGTCAGCCCTGCTATTTGTCCTTGTCAATCTGTTAAACAGTATTTCAATTGCTGTGTGCTCAATTCACCCTCTGGTCCCTGAAATTCACACTTCCATTGTAAGGAATCACCTCTGTGTTGTTCTGCTTACTTCAACCAGTTCACCTGCAAGTCAGAAGCTTAATAGACCATGGAAACTCCAATTGCACTGAACATCAAGCCTCTCAATACCCCTCACAGGGATTTAGAATGGAAAGCTCTAGGAGATATGGATTATCAAATGTTAGATTGGTTTCCAATAGGCTCTAAATATAATATTCAGTTGCTAAATGAGTTGAAAGCCCAGCACCTTAGTGGAGTTGATATCCTAGGGATTTGGGACTCAAACTTGCCCATCTACAACCTCCCCCAGGTAAATCCTATGCCAGAATTGATCCACAGATGCCAGGAGTGCTATGATCCATGCCAAAGAGCTGTCCTCAGCCCCACAGGCTCAATTCTGTTCCATATCACCCCAGAGAGCATAAATGAGATGCTGCATTTCCACACTGCAAAACCATTGACCCCCCTCTACATGCAGAACTTGATAAAGAAGGGGACTAAGTTGTCAAATGACCAGATCATCAAAATCAACCAGCTGTTTATACAACCAGGCTTTGAAGCCATCAGAACTCCTCCTATTGGATATGCATACTTAAATGAATTGGGCAGAATGCTAGTGGATTTGATCAGCTATGTCCTAGGGTTCAAGGGAGTGGAGGATGTGGATGATAGTATAATGGCAATGTTGTCTATATTCTCTCCTGAAAAGCCTCCAGCTGTACATTATGACTATGCCACATATATTGCAGATAGGATCCATGACCAGCTAATGAATCTGCAAAGGGAAAGACTGTTCAAATACACTTCGTACATTTACCATCTATTCTTGTTTTATCAACCAGGCAGCTTCCTCATTCCCCTGAAGCAAGTTAATGCCCAGGGGAATCCAAGGTTAGTTGTCTTTTGGACCTCTGTTTTTCATTGCACTTCTGTATCACCATACACATACTGTGAGTTCATAGACTTATTCATTCATCCAGCTATGACATTATTGTATGGTGTTTCTCCTCCAAGGTTAACGGATGACATGAGGAGAATTCTCCATCTAAACAAAACCTACAGCATTGGTAATTGGTACTTTTACCAAGACCACACAGTCATTAGAGTATATGGCTGTGAGTTGAAGCCTTATAGGCTGCCAAGGTATGTCCCTATGAGACTTTTTTCCCTAGAATACTTCAGGCAATTTGGGAATGCCGACTACCTCCACTTCCAAAGTAAGAACAAGAAGGCATAGTTGAAGGTAAGGAGCCAGCTGGGCCCTTTCCTATATAACAAAAAAGAGGAGGGATGGAAAGAGGCAAATAGTATCCTAGAGGCCCTCAAACTGCAAACTAGTTTTGAGTGGATACCCTATGACCCCAATCATTTTGTTTCCCTCAGGAGGATAAGATACAAATTGGATACCTATTCACATATGAGGCTGCCTGAGATTGAGCAGTATGCCAATGCATTGAGCTGGAAAGAGGGCACCCTAGAAGAGGAAATTACTAGTGAAGAGCTGCTAGAAAGAGAGGCTAGAAATATTCAAAAAGAAGCTGACTTAGAAACTTGTGGACAGGTCCCCCTCTCATATAAAAGACAACTTGGAGCAGCTGCCTCATCCTCAACAACACATTAGCAAGATGCCATGAATACTCCACAGACATCCAGCAAAGGCAAAGAAAAGCAGGTGGAACAGCCACCTCCAATGACTGAAGAGCAAATGGAAACACTAGTGCAGCAACAAGAAGAGATGGAGCAGCAGGGAGAAGTGCAGCAGCAAGAAGAACAGCAACAACAGGAAGAACAAAGGCAGGAACAGCCTGTCCAGCAAGAGCAAACAGTGGAAGCCCCTAAATCCACTGAACAAACTGTGCCTCCAAGGCAAGAAACTTCAGCTGAGGCATCAATCCTCCAAACTCCACAAAAGGAGGATACAAGCAGGAAAAGGGACAGAGAGACTCCCCTTACAACATTAGCAACTCATGGGGAGAAAAGACAGAGAATCAATCCCTTCTCAGAGGAAGAAATGCCAATAGGACAGTCTTTTGGTATGGTCCCACCCAGCAGGGAAGCATCAGCAAGTTCCTTTCAACAGGAACAGGATAGAGCAATGGGAGGAGAAGTGAGTTCCTCAAATCAGCAAAGGGAAGGTGGACTCAGCATTAAACAGCAGTTCATCGACATTAAGAGGAGAAATGAGCCCATCAAGATACAACTGTATAACCATCTGTTAAACATGGCTCCCACCAATCAACAAAGACTCATGTCTGCATATGATGTGCAGGAAGGCAAAATGATCATGAGTCATTTTATGCCAACAGCAGTGCAGCCCCAATCTGCCTCTGACTACTTGAGGACTAACCTGGAAGTCCTTGCCAAGGATATCCACCCTATGTACAAGATAGAACTGCATAAGCAAATGGGTGAGATGGTCTATGCTTCCCTGGCAGACCAAACATTGGATAACTACAGGCTACAAAATAGCCTTAACAATACAGCCTCTCAGCTAGAGTTGGGGAGAGCATCATCCCATGCAAAGGACAACAGAATAAGGTCCTTAGAGGACATCATCATAGAGATTGGGCATGATCCCAAAGATATCAAGGGCATACAAGAGATATTAAAATTGAGGGATGCAGACATGGCAGCCTTGAGGAGAAAGATCAAACTCCCAGCCACAATTCACCCTCAAACAGATGATGTTGCCCAGCAAAGACATGATCAAGAGGCCACAACCTTGTTGATATCTCTGTACAAGCAGCTAATCCAAACTCAAGAAAAGCTGGGAGAATCGGAGGCTGCAAAAGCAGCACTACAGGCAGCCTTGAAACAAAGAGAAGAAGGTCAAAGCTCCCAGCCTCCTCCTCAAGTAATCAACCTTGAGGAAGCTGCTCCAACTATTGCTCCTCCTCCTCAGCAAACAGAACCTACAACACCAACTACATCGACAGCTGCACCAACAACAAAGCAGACTCATAGTCTGGATATGCAGAAGCTTCAAAATGAAATTCAAGTCCTGGAAGCTCAAATGTTAGAGCTTAATCAAGCCAAAGAATCTTTGGCTAAAGTAAATGAAAGATATGATAAAAGCAAACAGAATTTTGCTGAGAAAGAAAGAGATATAAGAGCTCTCAAAAAGAGAATAATTGAGCTTGAGAAAGAGCTCACACTAGATAAGGTAACAACAGAGCTCAAAACAGTCCTTTGGGCCAATATTGGCTAGTCCATTACTGATCAGTGGCAGTTCATTGAGACCATAGATGAACAGTCAACACTCATTACAAAGGCAAATAGGGAAATACACAGAGCAAGAGCAAGCCTTGGCAACATGCCTGATGCTGCCAATAGGATGATCAACATATTGAATAACAGGACAAGCTCTCAACTGACCACCATGGGAATTGCTCACAGGACTGAGATAATCTCAATGGTTAAAAGGGTCCTGACATTAAGAAACCTGGTTGGAACATTAGAAAGGAGAACCCAAGACATGCAGACCGAAATCAACAAGTTCATGGATAGGTTTCAGGTGTTACAAAACAGAGGCCTCCCCAACATACTAAGCAGTGTGGGAAGACTACTTACCCATGAAAATTATGCTAAAAGGGTCAATGCCTTTGCTGCAAGTCAAATTGCACGACAGCCCAGCACTTCAGCAGAATCAGGGCCAGCATCAGGGCAGACTCTATATAATAGGGTGGAAAACCTGTTTTTTATCATGAACGAGATCAATCATCTGTTCGATGTGCCTCCAAATTTCTATAAGTATACAGAAGCAGATGAAACCATAGAGGCAATTGTGAAGCACCAATTGCCCACACAGGAAGTCTGGAATAGATTGACACAGCTAATATTATCAAGCCAGAACCTGTAATGTTATGTTTTGTCAAATTTATAAGTAATCATACACAGGGAAAATTTTGGTAGATGAGCATACAGAGGAAAGATGAAAGGCTGAGCCAACTCAGCAGGGCTATTCGGTCACCACAGCAGCAAGCACAGTCACAGGTGGCAGGGCCCAGAAGATACAGCGCAGCAAACGTAAAGACACATTTTCCAGCATTAAAGCAAAGCGTTCCAACCGACTCAGTGACCTCCAAAGGTCAAAATATCCTCTGACAGACTTAAAGAGCAGTTATGCTGCATTCAAAGCTGTAATAACTTCTTTTCTACTTTTCTGTACGAAGTAATGAAGATATTTCTCTCTCAGATGACTCAATGCCTGAGATATTTTGTATAAACATTTCTATAAAGTCCCCTTCGCATGAGTTTGCAAGGGGTTGTTGTTGATTTCATTTTGATACTTCTGTTGCTGTACAACTCTCAGAGAAATAATACAAAAGGTGGATGGAATTTCCAAAGCTTTGTGTTCCTTGATGCACGATGGTGGCTGGCTGAATGTTACAAGATTCCTGCATGTTTCATAGCACAATAAGTCTTCTTTTAACCTCTGTGTTATATGTTCTCTAGTCTTTCATTTTCTTTCATGTTTCTGAGTCTTTACACTTAATGGCAAAGTAAAAGAATAGTTCCAGGATTCAATCACAGATTACCCTGAACTCAATCTAAGCTGTTATAAATGTTTTCTTCCAGATAGAGTAAATAAGGTGTAATTCTTAATTGCTACACTTTCAAGCTATATCTCTCACTGTGATAAATATTTTCAGGAATTCAAGTTTGCTCCTGAGGCATCTATCTCTTTCCCACACCCCAGCTTTAGTGGAAAATTCTTAAATGCTTTTCACTGGTTGTTTACATGTCACCATCATAATCTAACTTTGTTATATGAAATATTTAATTGGCCCTGTAATTTCAGCAAATCATCTCAAGGTTTCTAGACACTTATAGCCACAGACTCCATTGCCCAATGAAATAAACTCATCTGTAGATTGCACACTTCAAGTACAGAAAGATATCCCTCAACCAAAACATAAAACTAAACACCCTCATTTCATAGCTAGCCTAAAAAACAGAGACAAATTATAAAGAGACAGCCCTCTCTGATTACAGTGTGGCTAGGCACTGTAATCCAAAGATTAGTTAGTGGTTACCCCAGCCGTATTCCCTTGGGAGTCATAGGGAACAACCTGGGTGTTAACAGATGGGTCAATCCCACCTATTGCTGATAATAAAGTCTATTTTTGGGAGGGGCAATTCTGCAGTACTTCAAGTGTTGACATAGCAGATGGCAATTGAGCTATATCCTCCACTATATTATAATTCTGTGCTGCTTGGGCACGAGCATTAAATGTCAATTTATGTACTACTCCCTTTGGCGGCTTTATAGTTAATTCAGGAATGATGGGCGGAACAACTTTTGGTGAAGTTGTTGTCCAACTACTGGGTTGATCTGTAGCCTTGTTGTTTGATGACTGTGGATTCCCATAATATTTATTCCTTGTTGATATCAAAGCATCATTTTTTTGTTTCAATATGGATAGCATAAGCACTTGGGATGGGGAAGCGTGATCGATAGAAACTAGATTAGCTTCTAGGTTCGGAAATAGATCAATCAATATCGGTGAGGTACTTGTTGTCTTTAAAAACTTTGCAACCTCAACTCGGCGCGGACAATCTCTCATATAATTCTCCTCGTTACATATCAAACATGGGAAATGAGGAGGAGGTTTGTTTTTCCCAGCAAGGTTTCCAAAAGATCTCTTAGGAGTTGAATCCTCTTGTTTCTTCTTTTTGTCTTTCCCCTTCTTCTTTCCCCCTGGTTGCTTTGGATTCTTACCCTTGTCAGATGACACGGCATTAATCTCCAAGGCAAGAGATTTGTCATTAGATTTGTGACTAGAAACTGCAAGGGCTTTACTAGATGGAGCCTTTTCGGTTTACGTGTTTGAGGTATCGATTATGCCATCACCATCATGAGAGTCCCTGTTCGATTTAGGAGTGGGAGGAACGGAAAATTCTGGTCTAGGAGTGTCATGAATTTTGTCGTAGAGCGTGCTAGACAGAGTATAGATCAAGTCTAAATATTGAGCACAAGCAATGACTTTCTCTTCAGTGACAACCCCTCCCTTCACCACATCCTCAGTGATCGAAGGTAATAATGACATAATAAACCACTCAACTAGAAGTTTATCAGGAACATAAGTCTTTACCATTCGACGATGACGTCACCACTCATGAATATGATTAGATATGTGAGTGGTTGTTGTCTGTTTAAAGTTGTTAAGGAGTTTTATTCTCGTTTCGTACCTTATGGGTAGCTGAAAGTGGGTTAGAAAAGTAGTGGCAAAGGTGCTGAAGTTATCAAATGAATTTCTAGGCATTCAATATACCATTTCGCTGCCAGACCAGTTAACGTTACTGAAAAAGGCGAAGCCTAATCAAATCATCATTTAGGGTGTTAGATGAGCACCACAAATGAAAATTCATTACGTGATTCGATGGATATTCACTTGGATTTCCATTGAATTTAGGAATATTGTAGGGAAGTTTATGAGGAATCGCTAGCCAGCAAGGGGCATATGCAATTGGATCATTCATCAGCTGGTTCAAATCTGGTAATTCTAGAGTTGCTACAAAAGACAACTGTTGTTTCAGGTTTGGCGAAGCATACCCAAGATAAGATGGGATCGCGTGAGCAGTAGGTCTTTGCATACCAGCATAATGTATATGATGCTGGTAACTTTGATAAGGTTGATGGAAATAGCCATTATAGTATGGTTGTTGATAACAGTTTTGAAAATACAGTTGTCCATTACCTACAAACCCTTGTTTCTTAGGTCCTTGGTATGTTTGTTGGAATTGCGGTTGTTGGTATTTCACTAGCCAAGGTTGTTGAACCATTTTCTGTTGCCCAATACTGGATGATTGACCAAGATGCAGATTGATATTACCTGTTTGAGCCTAAGTCATTCTAGGTAAGGAAGCAGTAACTTGAGGTTGTGATTGAGTCGTAGAGACAAGAGGTTGTTGTATTGCGACCTGAGAGACTTGAGGTTGACACACAATAGGCAGTGCTTGTACTTGCGACACAATCACAAGAGTAGGTGTAGTGGGAATATTTGACACAGGTTGGGTTGGTTGCATTGAATATACAACCCTTGGTTGTTGAGGTAGTATTGGTACCCAACCACTAGATGTAATTCCCGTTTGACCTAAATTTTGTTGCGAACTCTCATATGGTTGTTCTCCAGTAGGGAACAAGGAAAAATTATACTGCCCTCCATATGGCGGAAATCCAGTGTTCAAAGGATATATCGGTCTTTGAAGATTGGACTGCCCAAATTGATACTAGAATGTAGGATCAATTTGCTGAGTTTCAACATAAGAAATGCCAGATAGGATCCCGGATGAACAAATAGGAACAGACCATGTCGTCGAAATAGTCCCTGAGTGGACTCCATCTAGTGATTGATGACTAGCTGGGACAGATGGTATACCAGCAAACATTGTGGGAATGGTAGAAGGAAGATCTACCGTAGCTATATCAGATGACACAGTCCTAGATGTTGATGGTTGCTCAACATATTTAGTCTATCCAAAAGATTCCTATCGATTCTACAACAACTTGCAATCAAGGATGATTAAAAGAACTATCTTTAGGAGTAGAAGGATATAAGTGGATCCTAGTTCCAAAATGTAATGGGGTACTGGATGGAAGATCCTCTACTATCTCCTCTATAGCAATTAGTCTAGGTGGAAGAGGTAGACCATTAGGTCCGCAAAAGATTTCTGGAGCAGAAGAAGGTATAGCTTTTGTAGTCACAGATACTGGAGGCGTGACACCTTCTGAATTCTGGATCTCAACTTCCAGATGTTCAGGTAAGTGAACTTTAGTCTCTAGTTCAACTCAGGTATAGAAGTGTCTACCATTACACTAGAATCAGTTCTAATGTCTTGTTGTAACTGTGAAACTTTTCTCTAAAGGAAGATGTACCAGAAATGATCGGAGTATCTGTAGTCTCTAACGATTTTGAAACACAAGTTTCAAATAAATCAGGTGAATTGGACTCAGTTAAATGAGACCATTTTGCTCGGAATGGTTTCGTTTCCGGAGTCAAAGATGGTTGACTTGCTAGTCTCCATGAACAATGGGGTTTTGATTGACTTTCTTCCACGATTGCGGATTACTTGATCAACTCAAAATTAAGGGGGAAAATGATGTTGTTTTGAATTAAATAAATTTTAATGACGATTTGACTCAACTTTGCTTTTTCAATTTTTAAGAGTCGAGAAAAAGCTAAATATGACTCTAGTCAGCTTCGATTTTTAATGAGCCTAAAGTGACAAGTGCTCACATGGACCTTTTCTTTTAAGGAGTCGAAAAGGAACGAAAGTGACTACTCTGGAAATCTAGACAGAGGGATTACCAAACCAATCTTAAAACTGCAATATACACCTTGGTGGTAAATTAAAGAGAAATTACCAAGGACTTATGTACGACAGTCAATCTTCCCGAATTTTGTGTTCAGTGCATTGCGATCAATAGGGCAGCAGACACAGCTTCCTATGGATAAAGGATATAAGCCTATTGTGGTCTCCCAATATATACTTAATGGTATGGGGAGCACAATTCTGTGCTAGCACTTGTCGTATCAAAGCGGAGGAATCACCCAACCTTCGATGAAAATGATAGTTACTAGATTTTACGATGTCGAAACACGTCTCTAGCCTAGACCTCTAGATGTGTTGCGTTAAGTTCCAAAGCGTTGTTAAGTTCATTGAAATTTATTTTAGAGTTGATATTGCTTAGAATTTTTCCTTTCAAGGTTTGCCATGTGATGTAAATGTAAAATTCCTAAATATGCAATCTAAAATGATAAAAAACTGTTGTTTATTTTTAACAATGAAAATCCTAGCTACTAAGGAAAGAAGATTATGATTCTTTCAAACAAAGAGAAAAGAGCACACATTAAATGCACTTTTCCTAAATCATTTTTCACACATAGTCTAAATGCAAATGCAAATGTATGTATTTGTTTTTCGATTCCTGTAATGTGAGAAATGCAAAGAGGAAAACTGAGTATAGATCTGAAATATTTTCTTCAAAGCGACATTTCGACAATTTCTTTTTCAAAATGAAAGGAAGACTTAAACGACACTTTTCAATTTTGAATAGAAACAAATTTCGACACTTCGAATAACAACAAATAAAATGAACCCCGGATGCGGGTGTCTTCAAGCTAATCCATGGGAGGCCACATGGCGGGCATGGGCCAACACGTGAGGAAAGCGAGCCTTTATTGCCTCAAGCCGTCGATCCTTCAGCAAGCGAGAGGCATAAAGGAGGTTTTAATGGCGCTGCGGGAGGTGATGACAGTCCAGCCAGACGCAGTTAATGGAGGTCTTTTCAGAGGGAATGTGTAGGAGCTTAAATATGTCGATTCGGTGGGTAAGGGAGCTCAGAGTGATTGGCATAATTCTCAGAATCCTGAGAGTCAATATCTCGTCTTGGTATTTGGAGGTTCGGGTAAGGTCCGCGCCATTCTGGTGCTGTTTGAGCTCTATATTCGTTCAGTCTACGCCAGTACATACCCAATTTGGGTGCTGCAAGATAAGGGAAGGGGGAATAGCCACGGTCGACCCTTCGCTGCTCGGGCTCAGGAAGCGGAATTGGAGGATTCCATGGTGCGGCCGAGAGAGAGGATGCCTAGCCGAAGAGGCCCAGGACGGGGGGAATCCTCTCGTCCTCCTGCAGCTGATGTTCATCATCATTGCTGTTGTTGCTATTGTTATCGGAGGGCAGGAGTCACCCAAATCCCAGCTGATCAATTCATGGAAGTGGGAAGCTCTGTCGAGGGTGAGCCGATTCTCCCAGCATTTGGCTCAGTCACCTTCACGCTGGGCAGCTCCAGAGACACTGCAGGTGTTAATGCCCACATCTCTGTGCTTTTTACAAAAATCCATGAGGAAGATGAGGATAGCTCGTCACTGGTTCAGGCGGAGGACAATTTAGCAAAGGAAAAAGGAAAACGCCCAATGGGGGAGTCTTCCATCGCAGCGAGCCATTCTGAAGGAGGGCTGCCTCATCCCCCCGCCCAACTTCAACAGCCCGAAATGTCATCTACTACGCAGAACCCCATGGCCATGTGGGAAGGAGTTCCAGATGGGCAGGGTTGGAGCAGATTTGTGGAAGAAGAACCAGAAGAATAGTCCTCAGCGGCTCCCCTTCGTTTTTGCTTCCTTCTCTCAGGTTGGGGTCTGGATACTAGCTAATTTCAAGTTTTCAATGTGCATCTTAGTCTCTTCTCTTTATATCTGTAAGTCTGGCTTGCGGCTACCTCAGTTGCACTGGGTCCGGAGTCTAATGTCGGGTCTTAGCTATATGTCTTTACCTGTATCGTGTCGGTTTACGGTAATGTCACCAGTTTTTTCAGTTTATCTGTACTTCGCGTCTCTTCTGGTTTGCCCCTGCGCGAGCCGTTTTGTAGTCATGGTGGAAAATCACATAGTCATGTTTTGTCAAGCTCTCTGGAATAGGTGCCATGCGAGGTAAAAATTCAAGTTTGCTATCACCACCCAAGGAGCCATAGGTGGCCATGGGCAGCTTGTCTGTTTGATGTAAATGTTTTACTGTAAATATTAATACAAAGTAGTTAGAATTGCCGAGAAAAAAAAAACAACAAATAAAATGAAATACATGATAAAAATTTCAATCGACTATCTAGAGAAGGAAGACTTTACGACACTCCCCCTTTTTGACACAAAACGATAGTTACGACACTTTTTTTCATCAAAATGACAATTCGATTTAAGCTACTTTTTGACAAAAGATTGCAAATGATGGACAAATACATAAAAACATTTACTAATCGCAATCAATGGAGGCTGAACTATGTAAAGAAAGGAGGCTTCGACAATGAGATACTTATCATAACCAGCAAAAGAACTGTATAGAGCTAAAAATAGGGACAAAAAACCCAAATTTCAAAGAGAGAAATAGGATTACTCAGTCATTGCACCTGTGCTTCACAGAAACAGGGATGCATCTCACCTGCTACACTCAGGAGGTGTGATGCATACTTGATTCCAGTTACAGACGGTGCGATGGGCCACAGAGCGCAACTAAGGTGGGTTTTGGCCCAAATTTTCAACTAATTTCGGTGAGTTAAGCTGAGCTATTATGGGCAGTAAAAAAAAAAGTACAGAGGTATGATATTGGGAGGTTAATGAGCTACCAAAAGGGCATCTAGAATTCTTGTGAGTCAAATGTTCAAATCATAAACTAAACCAGATATTGATTGAAGCAACATTCATCTACTTTGCAATTGCAGAGCAAGAGTGGTTCGAAGGATATCTAGCTAACTTCAGGCTTTTTCTATAGTTTATAAAACAAATGATCAACAAAAAAAAAATAAACTATTCTTTCCCCAGCGGAGTCACCATTTTGTTTCTGGGAAAACTGGTGTCTTTTTTATCTACTAGTCCCACTAAGATTGGCAGCTATCTTAGAAACAAACAATCAAAGCAATTTGCGATTCCCTCTATGTATGATAAATATGAGAGAAGCAAAGGGACCCACCTGGATCTTCCGCTTGACTCCTTTCTTGATTTATCTCCTCTTTGATAGAGCTTGCAACTCCTCTCGTACTTGTCCTACTCAGAGAATACCTGTAGAGACAAAGTAACAGAATACCATCAAAGAATCTCGATCTATAATATCATAAATAATGCAAAATCAGAAATACATTGAACATAAAATTGCATTCACAAATAACAAGATTCACAAGTACACAATTGTAGGGAGGAAAAATCAAAGAAATTTATTAAAATATAAGGGAGAATTACAACCCAACTGTCTGATCCAGCATCATCCTCCCAGCATCAAAGCCCTCTTCACCTCATGAAAAGCAAGATCACCCAACAATACAATGTTCCTTCTCAAAGACAAACTATCAGCACATCCTTACAAATTACAAAATTCCAGCCTTCAGATCTCTCAGATGAGGGATCCATTTATAGATGTCTGCAAGGGTGTGAGTCATCTCTGGATTTTTTATTAGTGTCATTCCACTTGTAGTTCTTGGTTCCACTTCGAGATTTCTTTTATCTCTTACTCATCCTTGGGTGAATTCAGAGAGGCAAGTGTCATAGGAGAAGTTTCTAGAAGATTCCATGAGCATCCACTTAGCAAATTGTCTCGAAAATTTGTCTGTACTCACTCATCGCACCCTACAGAATGCATCTTCAGTATGCATGGCACTTGGCTAGTGTAACAATTAGTATGCATGACACCTTGATAGTGGAGTAGTCAGTATGGTCCAGTTTTGGCCAGTTCTAAGTGGATTTTTAGGTGGAACTTCTGGGGAATGATGTAATCAGTTGACCATGATCCTTTAGGGTATGAAACAACACTTTTAGGGTTTAAAGAGCCCTTGTTTTATCGACATATAATATTGGGTTTGCAATGCCCAAATATGTCTATAACACCAAGGATTTGAATTTCTTTCTATAATGAGCACCAATGTTTCAAATGATGGTTGAAAATGGAGGAACTATACATTTCTCAAGGAAGTTCCATAATATCAATATAACCATGGAGGATATGTATTTAATAGTATAACTGCTTCCATTTCAATGGGTGGTGCAGATTTTGTATTAAGAATCCAATGCTTATAATCTTCGGGGACGAAATATTTTAATTTTCAAGAATATTTTTTGAAGTTTTTCTGGGAAGGAAAGGAAATTGAATTAAGAGGCGTCACAAAGAAAATGGGGAAGATAATAAAACCTAATGGGATGGAAAATCTTTTGAAGAAAGAACAATGAGGCATAATTTCACAATTATGCTCACTAGATGTTGAGACATAAAATTCTTCTATTTCTCTAGATCTCCAATGAATTTGTTGCAAGATTTACTTTCCTACCAACTTGTAAGCTACAATAGTAGCTTCGATTGCTATAATTATAACCCGCACATACAATCAAATTAAGATAAGGATTCACATCATCTATGTATCACAATTCAATTACTTTATTCAATGGATCAACAAAGCATTGAAATACATGAATGTAAATGTAACATAACATATATAGGAAAACTGTATGCTCTTTGTATTGATCTAAATAGGAGAGGGTTTACAACCAAGAATAGCAGTTGATCTTGTAGATATATCTCCAAGTTGACTTTTCCTTCCTTATCAAAAAGCACACCTCAGTGTCTTCCTAATGCATGAAAATGATGACTCTCTTAGATTCAAGGTGGAATCAATGACGGTATGATTGGTCTCCAAAAGCCAACCCTAATGTTGTAGATGGAAGTAAATTTATAGGAGAGCGATGGTAGTTTAGGAATTCTTATCCATTTACCAATCTATGCTTGAGATCCACTTAAGATGGGAGGATGACCTCAAGGGATAATAGGTGAAATATCCAAGGTAGAATCAGATATGATTCAAGGCTTTTAACTAAGATAAATAGTTAACAAAACTTCTGGAAGCTTCTACAAGAGGATGCTTTAGGATGCTTTTTAAGTTTCCCAAAATTCTAGAATCATCACACCCCCAAAAAGGGACAAGTTTTTGTTGATAAGCGGTAGTGCAGAATGGAGAAACCTACTGCTGAATGTCGATTTCTAAAGGGGAAATGTGCATTGAGCCTTAAAAGCATTGATTTGAAGTGGACAGACCGAGAAACTCAGGGATTTGGAAACTTCATGATTAGGGCTTTGTGTAGGGATGCTGACAACATGTTCGCAGATGATGATTGATCTGCTTTTTATGCCTATTAAATAGATGTGACAAATAGCTTCTAAGAGATTTCCCTCTAAAGTGAAAATTATAAATGACAACTGATGAATTAATTGCTTTAAATTGTGACAAGTTTAGATCGAGAACAACTAGTTGATATCATCATCTATTACCATATATTTACAACATGATATCTTTGCTGAGGGAGGCATATCGATGCTCAACACATAAGATAACATTAAATGTACAATGATCAAGAAGTCAGATCCACTGATCCCAAAGTGTGGAACCATGATTGGATGACTAACTATATGATCATAGGCATCGTACTTTGTAATATTGTATTAATCCTGAAATCACAGCCGAGATTGATGAAATTAGATCTGAGGTCTTCTATCTCATTCGCTCGATCATCCATCATATAAGCCTAACCATGCGAATAAATGAATTGAAGTTGAACATGTTAGAAACCATTTGATTATCGACCAATGATGTAAGTCGGTAACATATGCGAGAGAAACCATCGATGATGTTAATGGTTCTCATGGTACTACAATATAATTTGCGTGCTGTGAATGAATGAATTGAATTTGAACACTACAAAAAATGTTTAAGCTAAATTACAATGATGAAAACCTATCACTAAGAGCAAGTAAACTTTTCATTGATGTATACAAGTCCCAAGGTACTGAAGGAAGAGTTTCTATGTCAACTTCTTGAAAAATGATATGATGTCAATAGGGAGTGACCTATTGCAGGAGGGCCCTAATGTATCCTTAATCAATGACATGAAATAGGTATTATGAATTGAGAGAAAATGATGCTGGTGTGGAACTAGTTCAGGAATGGAAGACATGGAATGAAGGCTTAAGAGTATCGTAGCACATATCGAATGAATTATTCTCTTAAACATATTGATGACATTGAATGGAGTTGGAAGAATTGACCTGGAACTAAAAGCAAAGGCTTTGAGAAGGTATGATGAACTAAAAGACAAGAAAATTTCCCAACCAAAACAACCACGGAGATGAAGTGGAATAGTGTCATTCTCAAGAGTGAATTGCTTCCATTAATAACTGAAGTATCTTGTTTTCCCAATTTGCCCAACCATTTTTGGTCAATATATCTTTATTTTTTACAATATTGAGGAGGATAACATATGATTGATCTGTAAGTTCATCCTTCGGATGAATCCCTCTAAGTATATGTAATGAACCCGGAGAAGGAGTGGTTTGGTCCCATCATGTTCAATGAGTTCATCATCGTTTGATGTTTTTATGAGTCTAGCGAGGGTCTAACTCAACTGATTTTTAGTGTTTTGAGAGTTTGAGAAAGAAGCAAAAAAGAAAACTATAAAGGCTCCTTTTCGTAAATGGTCTCTTGAGTCTAAAAAGGTATAAAACAATACATAGGAGAACCTCTTAGTCATGTCCAACTAAGGTATTCCTTTTTTGTAAAAGTCTATCCTAGTCTGGAAAAGGGTTAAACTTATATTGAGTAGATGCCTTTTCATTCTCTAATGAGTTCAAAAATAAAATTGCTCAACAATCATTTCATATTTTTGGAGTCTAAAAAGAGTTGAAAGAGGACTCTAGGGGGTATTTTTTTCATAAGTTTACAGAGCCCGAAAAATTGATAAAAGTGTGCTCTTTGGTCAAAATGATTTGGTTCAATTCAAAACATGCTAACATCCATTAGACAACTGTCAAACTGCTCAAAAGACCGTCAAAATATTAAAATTAAATGTTTCGTGATAACATTGAGTCACATTTCGGTCAAAACATTAAAATTGTAATAAAAAAATTATGAAATGGACCATAAAATAGGAAAAATGTAATTCATTTTTACCATTTCACATTTTACCTCTTGGTGAGTGAGTTCTGAGTGCTCTTGCCCCCAATCTTATATGGATGATTATGACGAATCCATCGGACCATTTCAAGCACCATCACTTCTATGTAGCAGCTATAACCTTCCTCTTTCTTTTTTTGCTTCCATTTTTTCATGTCATGTAAGTTTTTTTTAGTTTTTTAGGGCCCTAGGGCTCTAATTTCTCACCCTAGGCCCAAAACACCCCCAACAAGTCGAAAGGAGCACTGAACATGAAATAATGCACTCAGGAAGGCACTATAGTGCAACGAATCCCCTCAAATGGGTTCCATGAGTGTAATTCCCAAATTGTTTCACAAATTTCTCTCAAAATTTCTCCAGGTTTTTTCATGAGGTTTGCATTAATGATCCTTCTTGTGATGTTTCAGGTTTCTACCAGGAAAAATGTACTTAATATGGCAGGAAATAGAACATGAGAAATAATATCTTAATACAACAAATGGTCTAGCCACTATACAGGAATTAAGGAATTTTGGCCTACTGAACTTCTCCTAGTTCCTGGTATGAGGCAATAAATGGAGCTGTTAGAATATATTGTATGAGGATGGGATGTTCATGCATAGGAATTCAAACTTGGAGAACATATGATCGAGATACAAGTGGAAGATATATACTTTTTGAATGTTTTATCAAGGAGAGGTGCCCCCATCACATTCTCAGGTGCGAGAAGGGGTGGAGAGATAGTCAAAGGTTATATAACCACACACTGTAGACCTCAATCCCAACCGACAAAGGATGGAAAAATTGAGATAAAAAAATTTGGTCCAAATTCCTTTGATAATGATCTTATTCATTATTCTAGATTGGGTGGCAGTTCTACTTTTCATTTGGCCAATAGGTCATACATGCAGTATGGTCTATAATGTATAGAGCCAACAATATTGAACAGGAGTGAGGGAGTACTCGCAAACATGAAAGAAAAAATAACCAAGGTAAAGGATGGATGGTTGAAGAACTGTGGATATGGTTCAATTTTTTTTATTTTTCCTTATAGTGGATTACATTGCTAAGGAAACAACATATCTCACTTGAGCCCACAAATTTGAGAGTCTCAGAGATGAGGAGGTGTGTGGATCTCACGTTGAGACATGTCGGTCTGTCATGGATGAGATTCACACTATTCTTATTATGATGGCTATGAATGAAACTAATTATGATTGAAGGCTATCCATGTGAAGGGATGGAGTTACATGGAGACCTAGAGCTAGTGCTTCGTGATGGTCAGTGATGGGGTGCCATAGGTAAAACAAGAAACATTTTGATCATTTTTGGATTTTAAGTTTTACATTTTTTTGTTATTTTTAATGTATCTGAGACCAAGCTATTGATTTATACATCTAGATATTGGACACGTTCATCCTATGGGTTCTTCTTATCTTCATCGTGCAAGATACCCATAATAGGCACTATCAATAGTACATGTTTCTACAACAAACGATAGGTGCTATAGGATATCAATGCAACCAAGACTCTTGCAGAGGTTGAGAATCACATGGATGGGTTGACCCATGACATAACTAATAATATGGCCGACCAACTTCCTATGAGACTGTAGCAACATAATATTGGTGTGCCTAGACGTATCAACTGGCTACTGTGCAAGATGTCTTGCATAATGGCATGCTACCATGAGCACTATGATTAGTCTAATAGGAGGCTTAAGGCCATATTTTAACTTCATGTATATATATATATATATATATATATATATATATATATATATATATATATATATATATATATATATATATATAGGCCATGTGGCCAAATGTGTCTATATATATATATACACACATGCGCACAACCATATTTAGTGTTTATTATGTATCTATTATCTCCTTCCATGTATGTGATGTGACTTGAGTTTAATTTACATGTGTCACAAATGTCTATCTAAAACATGATTAGCCAACACATCTATCAATGTGTTTAGATTTCTAGAAATGGGTTGATATTGGATAAAATAAAAATATGTTGGGTCCCTATAATACTAGTGATTCCCCCATTACTATTGTAGTTGTATCCCTTATTAATATTGTTGTGCCCCTATTGTCCCCATATTGTTATTACTGTGCCCCATAGAATCCCTCTATTGTTATTTTTGTGCCTTTATATTTTTATTGTTAGGTTTTCTTGGTTATATTGTGATCCCTTAGACTCCTATATATAGAAAGGAGGTTTTGTCATTTGAATCATCCAATAATTGTTCATTTGTGTAATGTAAAGGAGGTTTTCCCCTCGAAGAGGCTAAATTCTAAGGCATTGATCTATCTTTTCTATCTTTTTGTGAGTTGGTTTCATACCATTTGGTATCAAAGCATTGGATTCTAGGGTTTCACTGCTCCAAAGAGGTCATCATGGAATTTTCGCAATAATTTTTTTTTGGGACGTTTTAGAAGCCAAAAGAAAAAAACCATTTGAGACAAAATCACGCTGAACCTCAGGTCTGAATTTCAGAGCTTTTCGCGCTATATTTGCACAGACATGATCTGAGGAAGTTGGTCTTTTTGCAGACTCTTGAATTACATTCGAAATAGGGGACCTTGGGAAAATCGTCATAACTGTTGTTTTGAGCTTCAGATTGCAATTTCATCAAACGTTACAGAAAGTAGATGGACTATAGTTTCATGTGTATATTTTTTAGACTTGAAGGTCAAAATAGTGACACGTGGCACTTCATACAAGTTTTCTCTTCTGAAAAGGTATATAATCAAGTCATCTTGGGATATTGTGCATAACGCTTTCTTGGAGAATCTAAATTCAATCAGATTGGTGGCATTGGAAAGAGGATGCAAATGGCTACTGCAGGTCACAATTTCAGAATTGGATGATCCGAAATTACAGAGATACATTAGATTCAATAGCGAGCTCATACAAAGTGAAAAAATGTGTGTAATTTTTTTTAAAATTTTGCATAAGATTGGTTTGAAAAATTAGTTTGAAGGAATTCAAAGGGAATAGTGAAAAATTATTAGCATTAATTAATTGCCCGAAGAAAGAAAATGGAAACACCTAGTAAGCAACATGAAATCTCTAGCATGACTCATGAAGAAGAGGAAGAAATGCAACATGATATATCAAAATTACAAGACCAAGTACAACAAATTTCACTCTCACTAAAGGTAAATGAAGCCAAGATGAATGATGTGGAAGCTAAGATGAATGGCATGGATGCTAAGATGGAATCTAAGATGAATGGAATGGATGCTAAGATGGAAGCTAAGATGAATGGCATGGACGATAAGATGGAAGAACTGAAGATAAATTTGAATAAGCTACTACAAGAAATGGTCACTAATGGTGAAAGGGTAATAAAGGAAACTCATGATGAGAACAAAATAAATGTTAATAATGATTTCATAGACTCTAATGTTCGATTGACGACCCACCATATTCCAAAAATAAATATGAGGAAGTTTGATGGCAAAGATCCTGCAACATGGATACTACAGATGGAGCAATTTTTCGATCTCCATAATGTGCAAAGCACACAAAAGGTACGTATTGCAACTTTACATTTGGAACCAAATCAATTTGTATGGTATTGATGGCTTTGCTCTCATAAACAAATTGTCACTTGGGCAATTTTTACGGAAGAATTGACAACACATTATGAGGATACAAAATGCAACACTTTTTTTAGAAATTGATAAGTCTCAAACAAAAGGGTTGAATGATGGAACACATTGAGGACATCCAAAAATTGAACATAAGGGTAAAATATATTCCAGAGGAGCATAGGATTGATGTGTTCATAGGGAATTTAAAGGATAATATCCAACATGAGGGTTGCCTTTGGGAACCTAATTCATTGGAGAGGGCATTCAGGTTAGCAAGAAAAATGGAAAGAAAAATTATGGCAACTAGGAAGCCTACCATTACAACTATAAAGATGGAAGTGTTGTTGCCCCTAGCCTTCCACAACCTATAAGGTTGACACCAAAAAAATTGGAAGAAAAGAGAGAAAAATGGCTTTGTTACAATTGTGATAGAAAATACACTAAAGGTCATAAGTGTGCCGAGAAGAAATTATTCAACATAGATTGTGAAGAGGAGGAAGAAAAGGAACAAGAAATGTCAAAAGAAGTGGATATACTCTAGAAACAAACCCAAGATAAAGAAGAAATGAATCTGGCCATATCTTGTAATGCATTCGCTGGAATTACCACTCCTCAAACTATCAAGATAGAAGGACATATCAAGAAGAAAAAGGTAATAGTGTTGATTGATTCAGGAAGTACCCACAATTTTATTCATTGTAAGATAGCAAAAGAATTGAATTGATTCCTATATCCAGTACTGAAGTGTCATGTAATGGTTGCAAGTGGAGGAACCATACATTTCTCTAGAAAGTGCCATAATATCAAGCTATCCATGGGAGAATATGTATTGAATAGCCCAATGCCTTCGATTCCAATGGGAGGTGATGATGTTGTACTAGGAGTCAAATGGCTACAATCCTTGGGTAAAATAGCTTTTAATTTTCAAGAACTTTTCATGAAATTTTCTGTGGATGGAAAGAAAGTTGAATTAAGGGGCATTGCAAGGAAACCGGGAAGGATAATCAGCTTCTAAAAAAGGA
This sequence comes from Pinus tabuliformis, assembly GCA_031772625.1. NCBI lineage: Eukaryota > Viridiplantae > Streptophyta > Pinopsida > Pinales > Pinaceae > Pinus > Pinus tabuliformis. The sequence goes on along the minus strand of CM062817.1, from coordinate 196,018,365 downwards.
AAAACGAGGTATAATTGCACAATTATGTTCGCTGGATGTTTCCACATCAAAATCACCTATTTCTCCATATCTCCAAAAAGTATTGGACAATCATTCCAAGGTATTTGAGACTCCAAAAGGTCTCCCACCTATTCGTGATCATTATCATGCTATTCATTTGATTCCAGGAAGTGTTCCTCCAAACATAAGGTCGTATAGATATCCTGATGCCCAAACGATAAAATTGAATGTACGGTTGCAAAAATGCTAGAGGCTGGTATAATTCAACCTAGTCAAAGTTCTTTTTCTGCTCCAGTAGTATTGGTGCACAAGAAGGATCAATCATGTTGAATGTGTCTGGATTGTAGGGAGCTCAACAAGTTCACTATTAAAGATAAATTTCCCATTACTGTCATTGATGAATTATTGGATGAATTGCATGTATCAATTTACTTCACCAAGTTGGATCTTCGTTCAGGATGTCATCAAATCAGAATGAAGATTGAAGACATTCTGAAAACATCATTTAGAACTCATGAGGGTCATTATGAATTTTTGGTCATGCCTTTTGGACTTACCAATGCACCTTATACATTTCAAGGTTTTATGAATTCCATTTTCAAACCCTTCCTTAGAAAATGTGTGTTAGTATTTTTTGCTGATATACTAATCTACAACAAGTCTTGGAAGGATCATGGTGAACATGTTGACAGAGTGCTACAACTATTGGAGGAGTAACAATTATATGCAAAAAGAACCAAATGTTTCGTTGGAGTACAAGAGGTGGAATATCTAGGTCATATTGTATCTCATGAAGGTGTTTAAGGTAGACCCTAGCAAAATTAAAGCCATTAAGGAATGGAAAATCCTCACATCCATAAAGCATCTGTGAGGATTTCTCGGATTGACAGGGTATTATCACAAGTTTTTTAAGAATTATGGGAGAATAGCAGCACCTCTAACAACATTATTGAAGAAAGACGCATTTTCATGGACTCTAGAAGCAACAAAGGCCTTCAAACATCTTAAAGAGGCAATGTGCCAAGCACCGGTCTTAGCTACACTGTACTTCACAAAAACCTTTACTGTGGAATGTGATGCTTTAAGAAATGGAATTGGTGCTATTTTAATGCAAGATGAAAGTCCCATTGCTTTCAAAAGTTGTCCAATCAAGGGAAAGTATTTACACAAAGCTATCTATGAGAAGGAAATGCTGGCAATATTACATGCACTTAATAAATGATGACCCTACCTAATGGGAAGACACTTCAAGGTAAAAACGGATCAGGATAGGCTTAAATACTTTTTAGAACAAATATTATCCTCTAAAGAGCAACAAAAATGGGTCACAAGGATGTTGGGTTATGACTTTGAAATCATCTACAAAAAAGGGAAGCAAAATGTTGTGGCAGATGCACTCTCAAGAAAGGATGAGGATGTGGAAGCCTTGTTGTGCACCATTTCTATTATCCAACCAGATTGGATAAACGAAGCAAGGGAGGAATGGAATAATGATGAAGAAGTGTGGGCACTTTTTCAAAAGTTACAACAATATTCCAGTACATCTCATACATTTAGTTGGAAAAATGATTTGTGATGGTACAAATATTGCTTATACCTCTGTAAGAATTCCCAACTCAAACAAAAGATTCTTATGGAATTGAACACTTCTCCCTTAGGAGGGCACTCAGGATTTTTAAAAACTTACCACAGGGTTAAGAAGGAATTTTTTTGGGTTGGCCTTAAATCAGATATTCAAAAGTTTGTGGTGGAATTTTTGGTTTGCCAACAAAATAAAGTTGAAACAATTAAGACTCCAGGTCTATTACAACCTTTATCCATTCCAAGTCAACGTTGGGAGGAGGTTTCAATGGATTTTATCACAGGCTTACCCAAGTCTGAAGGAAAGAGTGTCATCATGGTGGTAGTTGATAGACTTACCAAGTATGAACATTTTTGTGCATTATCACATCCATTTGAATCCAGTATAGTTGCTACTGCATTTATGGAAACAATTCAAAAGCTACATGGAAACCCAAAGATTATTGTAAGTGACAGAGATCCCAGTTTCACTGGAAATTTTTGGATAGAATTATTTTCTTGTCTTGGTACTCAGTTAGCTCATAGCTCATCTTATCATCCTCAATATGATGGGAAAACTGAGATAGTAAACAAATTTTTGGAAGGATATCGTCATTGCTTTGTATCTGATAAACAAACACAATGGGTTAAATGGTTGCCTCTGCTTGACTGGTGGTATAACACTTCCTTCCATACTGCAACAAAAATGACCCCATTTATGGCACTTTATGGATATCAGCCACCATCCATCACATCATATTTAAGAGAAAATTCTAAGGTTCAAGCAATGGAACATAAAATCAAGCATCAACAACAAGTTCTGCAACTCTTAAAGGATAACCTCGTGTTGGCGCAGAATAGAATGAAACAACAATTAGATCAACATTGCAGCGAAAGAAGTTTTGATATAGGTGACTGGGTATTCCTATGTCTACAACCATATAAACAAATGTCCCTCAAGCAAGCTAAGAAGGATAATAAATTATCACCAATGTATTATGGTCCATACAAGGTGTTGCAAAATATTGGTACTATGGCATACAAATTGGATCTTCCTGCAACTTCTCGAGTACACCCAATTTTCCATGTTTCATGTTTAAAGAAGGTTATGGGTGACAAGCTCCCAGTTCAAGCAATATTTATAGAACTTGATGAGGAAGGAAAAATTATATTGGAACCGGAAGTAGTTATAGTAACAAGCACTTGAAAACTACGAAATCGATCAATTTCAGAGTATCTCATCAAGTGGAAGAAGTGTTGGCATTATGGCTAAAGTGTTGTCCTTGATGGCAACCCATTCAGGTGATAGATCACAGTACTTGAAGTCAGCAGCAGAGATTGATGATCAACTATCAAATATTGAAGAAAATAAGGGGTACGCAGGTACACCTTACATAAGGTGCGTACACGTAGGTCAGTGTTACATAAAGTGCGTACATACCCGCAGTTATCCCGTTCAGGAGGTGCGTACCCCCAGTGCACACATTTCAAGGCAAAGAAATTCACATGTGGGGTTTTCTTATGTTTTACTCTTGGTATTTAGCCGACGGTATTGTGTTATTATGCTGTCGGCTCGTGGTATTGATCCATGATTTAAGGAAGAGCTTTCCTATATAAAGCAAAGGAGATCATTTGGCTTGAGCATGTTTTGGTTGAATATCTTATGAGAGCTAGATCTGGTCTAGATCTAAACAAGGTGAATCTACTGATGGACCAAAATCTCTTCGGCGCATGCTCAGATCTATAGATCTGACTGTCTGGGTTATTTCTGAAGTCTTGAAATCATCTATGCCCGAAGGTACGCAGGTACAGTGAAAGAAAAGTGCGTACGTACGCAGGAATGAAGTGTTTCAGGTGCGCCGGTACGCAGGCACAGAAGGGGTGCAGGTGCGGAGGTACGCAGGCACAGAAGGGTTGAAGGTGCGGAGGTACGTAGGCACAGAAGGGCTACAGGTGCGTACATACGCAGGCACAGAAGGGTTGTAGGTGCGTACATACGCAGGCATAGAAGGATTGCAGGTGCAAAGGTCCGCAGGCAATTCAATGCACTCAGAGCGAGGTACGCAGGCTAGCAGTTGAGCAGGGTGCGTGTTGTAAGCAGGCAAGTAGTTGAGCAGGGTGAGTATAGTAAGCAGGCCAGTAGTTGAGCAGGGTGCTTACGTAAGCAGGTGAGCAGTTGAGCAGGGTGCTTACTTCTCTTAAAATCTTTGTTTATCATTGTTGTGTTCTGGGTTTGGTCCTATTATTGTTGATCTGGTTACTACAATTGACTGGGTGATTCTCTTATTCTTGATGATCATTTGATGCTTATGGATCCAGTTTGAAAATTATGAAAAGTGGTCCTTGTAAGAAAAGAAGTAGGGGGTTGTAGCTCCCTTCCAGGAGAGACTGGAAAATGAGAGAGAGAGTTGCAGCTCTCTGCAGGTTGCAGCCTGCGTACTGGTAAAGGACTGCACCAGTACAAAACCATTGTAAAAGGAGTTTCTAATTTGAAAGAAGATAGAGACATATTGCAGCAGGTGGTTTTCACCCACATTGGGTTTCCACCTTACATCTTGTGTTCTTTGGTGTGACTATCTGTTTTCTTTTATTCATGCTCATTATTTTATGGTACTGACATGCAAAAATAATTCAAAGACCAAATAAAGAAGATTTATTAAAAGAATTAGATAATACTGATTCACCCCCCCTCTCAGTATTATTTCCAACAATTGGTATCAGAGCAGGTCCTCCAGAGAAGCTTGATCGCTTGAAGGTAGATCGTTCATCATGAGCAACTACGAGAGAGAAGCATCAATCAGGCCACCGGTTTTTGGTGGGACAAACTTCATTTATTGGAAGGTAAGAGTTACTGCTTATCTTCAATCTCTTGGTACAGAAGTTTGGGACATTGTAGAGACAAGCTACACTTTTCCTTCAATTACTCCTACAGATGCAGCCGAGAAAAAGAAGTATGAAACAAATGCGAAAGCAGTCAGTACTCTATTAGGATGTATATCTCAATCAGAATTCATGAAGGTAATGCACTATAAATCCGCAAAAGAGATATGGGACAAAATTGTCACGAGCTATGAAGGAGATGAACAGGTAAAGCGTGCTAAACTTCAAACTCTCAGAATTCAGTATGAGACTCTCAAAATGTATAATTATGAAAGTGTGGCTAACTATTTTCTTCGGGTAGATGAGGTTGTTAACTGTATGAAAAATTTGGGAGAAGAAATAAAAGAGGCTATTGTGGTTAAAAAGGTTCTAAGATCATTGTCCCCCAAGTTTGAATCTAAAGTATCTGCAATAGAAGAAAAGGAAAATCTACGAATTCTTACTATGTCTCAGCTACATGGAATTCTAACTGCTTATGAAATGAGAAAGGGAGGTCCATCAGACAGAACAGAAGCTGCTTTCAAGGCATCAGGCAAAGGAGATTATTATGAAGCGGGCAACATCCCAGAAGAAGAGGAAGAAGAATCAAATTTTGTCAAAAATCTTCAAAGGGGTTCTGGAAGGTTCAGAGGTAAGTTACCTTTTAAATGCTTTGCTTGTGGAAGAGTAGGTCATTATGCTGCAAAATGTCCTTATAAGGATAAAGGAAAGGAACCTGCTAGATGGAACAAGAAACTGAATGCAAATAAGAAAAGCTACTACACTCATGAAGATAGTGATGGTCTATCAAACAGTGATGAAGATGAACAAGGTAATGAATATAAGTTGTTAATGGCATTTGAAGATGATGATTATATGGATGCTATAAATTTGGATAACCTTTATGATGAAATTACTAGACTCAAGAGATGTATAGAAGAAAAGAACATGATCATTGATACTCTACAATTTCAAATTGATGAAAAGGAAAAACATCTTGAAAAATTAGAAGGGGAAATTGTTGGTATTAGAAAAGAGATTGAGAAAACAAAAGCTATTAATCTCAAGTTTGTCAAAGGATCTGAAACTTTGGATGAGATTATCAATGTGCAGCGGTCTCCACTAAACAAGACAGGTCTGGGCTATAATGGAGAAACTTCTCAAGCATCCACCTCAAAAAGTTATCTTGATGCAGCAAGAAGAAATGAGCAAAAGCACAATGAAGATCATCAGGTAAAGCAGGGACGAATTACAAACAGAAACTATCAGGGGCAATCCATCTTAAGGGTGAACAAAAGCTACAACCAGCCACAGGTAAAATCTTCTCAATTTGGTTCAAGAATAGATGACAATAGAAATTACAATCAATTGGCTGGTAGATTCGATAACCGCAGAAGTTTCTTCAATGGAAAATGCTTTTCTTGCCATAACTTTGGTCACAAAGCAGCTCAATGTGTTGCATATAAAACGATCATGACTAGGGAAGCTCAAAAACAAAGAAGTATGACGGGGATTACAAAAAGGACCTATAACAACTTTTCGGTTCTTGAAAATGAAGTTGAATGTTCTATTTGCAATAACTTTGGTCATGAAGACTCTGAATGCAGGAGCAGGTTTCAGCAGAAAAAGGAACAAGCCTCAAGCACCAAAACATGGAGAATAAAGGAACCTCAAAAAGAAAGATGTGGGATAGCATTTTATGCAGAAGGACAGGAAAATCTATGGTACATTGACAGTGGATGTTCGAAGCATATGACAGGTGATAAAGAAAAACTTGAGTCTTATTCTACTCTAGAAAAGGGAAAGAAAGTCTCTTTTGGAAATGATACTCCTGCAACTATAAAAGGAAAAGGCATTGCTCAGTTAAAAGAAAAGGTCAAGGCTGGAAATGTTTTGTATGTTGATGGATTGAAGCATAATCTTCTAAGTGTCAGCCAAATGTGTGATCAAAGAACCAAGGTTATATTCAGATCAAATGGATGTCTTGTTCGTGATCTTGATACAGGTAAAACAGTGATCAAAGGCAAAAGAACTCCAAATAATCTGTACATATTTGAAGAAGGACAACAACAATGCTATCTGAGCAAGGATGATGAGCACTGGTTATGGCATCGGAGGTTGGGACATCTAAGCTTTTCACAAATAAGGAAAGCATGCAAATATGAGGCAGTTCGCGATCTTCCAGATATCAAAATTCCTGAAACCACCATATGCAAATCATGTCAGTTTGGAAAACAAACCAGAACTAACTTTCCAGAGAAAGAAGGATCAGCTACCATGCCTCTTCAGCTAGTACATACAGATACATGCGGTCCTTTCAGGAAAAGAACACCTCGAGGAGAAGAATACTTGATATTATTCATTGACGATTTCTCCAGGTTTGTCTGGTTAGGACTTATGAAGCACAAAGATGAAGCATTCGAAAAATTCAAATCCTTCAAAGCCTTGGTTGAAAATGAATCAGGACACAAAATTAAGTGCCTCAGATCCGACAGAGGTGGGGAATTTGCTTCAAATGAATTTTTCGATTTCTGTGAAGAACATGGGATAAGAAGAGAATTCTCTACAACAAGAACTCCCCAGCAAAATGGAGTTGTGGAAAGAATGAACAGAACAGTCCAACAAATGGCTCGTGTTATGCTTGATGAGTCAGGAACTCCCACAACTTTCTGGGGTGAAGCTGCACATGCTGTAGTTGTTATTCTCAACAAAACAAATGTCCAGGTGAACAACACTCAAACTCCTCATGAGATCTGGAGTGGTAGGACTCCTTCAGTAAAGCACTTCAAAATCTTTGGGAGCAAATGCTATATCAAGAATACTGATGAGCAGCTTGGCAAACTTGAACCTAGAGCAGATGAAGGCATTCTTCTTGGTTACTCTCCAGATAGCAAAGCATACAAATGCTACAATAAAAGACTTGGCAGAATTGTTGACAGCATTGATGTAGTGGTTGATGAGAAGGGATACATTCCTAGGAAAGTACATCATGAAGACATCGAAGAAGATGAAGGCTACCCCCAACGATAGAATGATGAAGAAGAAGAACCTCAAGAAGAACCTCAAGAAGAACCAGAGGAGCAAACAAGAATAGAAGAAAAGACTCCATCTAGATATGTTCAGAAGAACCATCCAGAATCTCAGATTATGGGGTAGAAAGAAGCAGGTGTACAAACAAGAAGAACAGTTGCAGAAGCTTCAAGCTATTTGGCATTACTCTCCTCTACTGAACCACAAAATGTGAAAGAGGCATGCAAAGATGAATGTTGGGTGAAAGCGATGGATGAAGAACTTGAGCAGATTGAAAAGAACAACACTTGGGAGCTGGTTCCTAGACCAAAAGATAAGAATGTTATCGGGACAAAATGGGTCTTCAAAAACAAATTGAATGAAAATGGAGAAGTAATTAGAAACAAAGCCAGATTTGTTTGTAAAGGGTATGCGCAGCAAGAAGGAATAGACTTTGAAGAAACCTTTGCTCCTGTTGCAAGACTTGAGGCCATCCGAATGTTCCTTGCTCTCTCAAGCTTTCAAAACTTCAAAGTATTTCAAATGGACGTGAAATCAGCCTTTTTGAATGGAGACTTGGAAGAAGAAGTGTACATTGAACAACCATATGGGTTCATTCTTGGAAATGATCCAAATCTTGTATGAAGATTGAAAAAGGCTCTCTATGGTCTCAAACAAGCTCCAAGGGCTTGGTACTACCGTTTGGACAAATATCTTCATCAACAAGGATTTTCAAAAGGATCGGCAGATAGTACTCTTTATATAAAAGTTGAAAATGACAAATTGCTAATACTTGTTGTGTATGTAGATGACATTATTTTTGGGAGCAATGAAGAAGCTATGAGTCAAAGCTTTGCCTTGGTGATGCAGAAAGAATTCAAAATGTCTTTTCTTGGAGAACTGACATATTTTCATGGGTTGCAAATCCAACAAAATGAAGGCAGTATTTTCTTGTCTCAAACCAAGTACCTCAAGCAGATTCTGAAGAAGTATCGCATGGAAGTTTCGAAACCAGTATGTACCCCTATGGTTACAGGATGCAGTCTCAGTGCAAATGATGAACTGACATATTTCCTTGGTTTGCAAATCCAACAAAAAGAAGGAGGAATGTTTTTATCTCAAACCAAGTATCTCAAACAGATTTTGAAGAAATATGGTATGGAAGATTCAAAACCAGTATGTACACCCATGGCCACAGGATGTAGCCTCAGTGCAAATGATGAATCTGCAGCAGTACATCAACCAACCTACAGATCTATGATTGGAATTTTACTCTATTTGACAGGTACCCGACCAGACATCATGCATGCAGTTGGAATAGTTGGAAGATTTCAGGCAAATCCGAAGGAGACTCATCTTCAGGCAGTGAAGAGAATTTTCAAATATCTTCAAGGGACTCAAAATTATGGCTTATGGTATCCTAGAGATACAGATCTTACACTTCATTCTTATACAGATGCAGATTGGGCCGGAAGCGTGGATGACAGGAAAAGCACAAGTGGTGGTGCGTTCTTTATGGGTTCCAGACTGGTATCTTGGTTCAGCAAGAAACAGAGTTCGATTGCCTTGTCTACAGCTGAAGCGGAATATGTTGCTGCTGCATCTTGTTGCATCCAACTCCTTTGGATGATGCAGACTTTGCAGGATTTTCAAATCACTTGTACACCACCAATCCCCATCTTATGTGATAACACAAGTGCAATTAGCATCTCAAAGAACCCTGTTATGCATTCAAAAACCACGCACATACCAATCAAGTATCATTTTCTCCGGGAACAAGTGCTTGAACAGAAGGTCAAGTTGGAGTATGTTCCTTCTAAGGAACAAGTTGCTGATATTCTCACCAAACCATTGCCCAGGGACACTTTTGAATACCTCAGGCAAAAGCTGGGGGTTGTTGATGCATCATCTTATTGCTGAACCTCTTCTGATTGATGGTACAGGTTCAGGGGGAGCATATAATGCATTTTTGGCATTATGGAGGATGTGCAGAAGGAGATCTTGGAAGTAGCTGCAATATGTCTCTATCTCTTTCATGGTGGATTATGGTTCTTTGTTGCAGATCTGGTTCATATTCAGGGGGAGCATGTTCTTAGGGGGAGCATAACCCTTTGCCCTTGATGTCAAAGGGGGAGAATGAAGCTGAAGCTTTGAGGTTGCCATCAAGTCCAAAGGGGGAGATTGTTGGCATTATGGCTAAAGTGTTGTCCTTGATGGCAACCCATTCAGGTGATAGATCACAGTACTTCAAGTCAGCAACAGAGATTGATGATCAGCTATCAAATATTGAAGAAAATAAGGGGTACGGAGGTACACCTTACATAAGGTGCGTACACGCAGGTCAGTGTTACATAAAGTGCATACATACCCGCAGTTATCCCATTCAGGAGGTGCGTACCCCCAGTGCACACATTTCAAGGCAAAGAAATTCACATGTGGGGTTTTCTTATGTTTTACTCTTGGTATTTAGCTGACGGTATTGTGTTATTATGGTGTCGGCTCGTGGTATTGATCCATGATTTAAGGAAGAGCTTTCATATATAAAGCAAAGGAGATCATTTGGCTTGAGCATGTTTTGGTTGAATATCTGATGAGGGCTAGATCTGGTCTAGATCTAAACAAGTCGAATCTACTGATGGACCGAGATCTCTTCGGCGCATGTTCAGATCTGTAGATCTGACTGTCTGGGTTATTTCTGAAGTCTTGAAATCACCTATGCCTGAAGGTACGTAGGTACAGTGAAAGAAAAGTGCGTACGTACGCAGGAACGAAGTGTTTCAAGTGTGCCGGTACGCAGGCACAGAAGGGGTGCAGGTGCGGAGGTACGCAGGCACAGAAGGGTTGAAGGTGCGGAGGTACGCAGGCACAGAAGGGCTATAGGTGTGTACATATGCAGGCACAGAAGGGTTGCAGGTGCGTACATACGCAGACACAGAAGGATTGCAGGTGCGGAGGTCCGCAGGCAGTTCAATGGACTCAGAGCGAGGTACGCAGGCTAGCAATTGAGCAGGGTGCATACATAAGCAGGCTAGCAGTTGAGTAGGGTGCGTACTGTAAGCAGGCAAGCAGTTGAGCAGGGTGAGTACAGTAAGCAGGCGAGCAGTTGAGCAGGGTGCTTACTTCTCTTAAAATCTTTGTTTATCATTGTTGTGTTCTGGGTTTGGTCCTATTATTGTTGAATTGGTTACTACAGTTGACTGGGTGATTCTCTTATTCTTGATGATCATTTGATGCTTATGGATCCAGTTTGAAAATTTATGAAAAGTGGTCCTTGTAAGAAAAGAAGTAGGGGGTTGTAGCTCCCTTCCAGGAGAGACTGGAAAACGAGAGAGAGAATTGTAGCTCTCTGCAGGTTGCAGCCTGCGTACTGGTAAAGGACTGCACCAGTACAAAACCATTGTAAAAGGAGTTTCTAATTTGAAAGAAGATAGAGACATATTGCAGCAGGTGGTTTTCACCCACATTGGGTTTCCACCTTACATCTTGTGTTCTTTGGTGTGACTATCTGTTTTCTTTTATTCATGCTCATTATTTTATGGTACTGACATGCAAAAATAATTCAAAGAACAAATAAAGAAGATTTATTAAAAGAATTAGATAATACTGATTCACCCCCCCTCTCAGTATTATTTCCAACAAGAAGTTATCCGCTGAAGATTCCACATGGGAGGATGAGAATTTTATACACAGGCATCCAGCACTACTCAAGCGTTGAGGACAACACTTTTTTGAAGGAGAGGGGCATGTTGGGTCCCTATAATACTAGTGATTCTCCCATTAATATTGTAGTTGTATCCCTTATTAATATTTTTTTGCCCATATTGTCCCTATATTGTTATTACTGTGCCCCATAGAATCCCTCTATTGTTATTTTTGTTCCTTTATATTATTATTTTTAGGTCGGCTTGGTTATATTGTGATCCTTTAGACTCCTATATATAGAAAGGAGGTTTTTTCATTTGAATAATCCAAGAACTATTCATTTGTGTAATGTAAAGGAGGTTGCCCCCTCAAAGAGGTTGAATTCTAAGGTGTTGATCTATCTTTTCTATCTTTTGGTGAGCTAGTTTCATAACAAAATATCTTTCCAAAAGGTGAACCCTTAAGAACATACGAATCATAGTTGGACTCCTACCTAAATAGACATTAGTCAATTGTAGTACTAAAATTTGTGAGTTGAGTCTCATAACTGTATGACAAATACCATGAAAAATAACATCAGACAATAACTTAATCACTCCGCTATACTCGTTGATATTATTTGTAGAGCAATTGATACAAATCCCTTATAAACTCACTAACTTGCCATTTGGAGAATTTATAGCCCAACTTGTAGAAGAAATATTCTGAGTATATGACTAACTCCATGAGAATAGCCAACATATGGTCCGAGGCATGTTGACATCTGCAAACCGGATGTAAACATGATTAACATAAATCATATGAAACTCAGAAGGGAACATAATGCAAACACACCTGTATATAGCATGTACATAGTCCACTACGCAAAAACTCAATCATATTATTTCTTAAGGTAGAACCCATTTCTAGGCCACACCAATGGAACTCCATCGAAATCAATAAGCTCCTAAGCCCCTTTAGCAAGAACACATTTGAAAATTTATGGACCTAGCCACATTCACTCGAACTTCCCTGATCCTAATTTATCAAACTGTTGATCACACAACAACTCAAGGTCTCCTTCTGAGAAGACACGAGGTTTGACTTTCTTATCATATTTTGACTTGATACGTTTCTTATGGGATTCATTAGCCATCACATCGTCATGTTGAGTTTCATCTAAGCATGTTAGATGTAAGAGATGCTCCTCTTTGACAGAAGTGGAAAGGAGGAGTCCAATACGAAGTTCAAGAGATGGAATTTCACATTCAATTGGAAGGATTGCTTCAAGACCATAAACTAATTGGAAAGGTGTGAACTCGGTAGAAGTCATAACAGAGGTTCCATATGCCCACAAGGCCGCATAAATGATCAAATTCCAGTCCTATTCGTGAAACCCTATCATACACTAAAGAATCATTTTGAGAATGTTATTGATTTACTCAACTTTCCCATTCAGCTGAGGGTATTAGGGAGTGGAACTCTAATGGGAGAGTCTTAGCTTGGAAGCCAGTTCAGACATCATGTGATTACGAAAATATTTTCCATGGTCTATAAATATATCCTATGGATCACCAATCCATGTAATGTCATTGTCAAAGAAAAAGAGAGTAGTTGTTTCACTAGTGTTATTGTATGTAGTCATCGCCTTGACCTACTTGGTAAAATAGTCAACCTCTATGATGATATAGCCATGCTCTCCAGTTGAGTGAGGGTTACATGTCATGAAATTAATTCCCCATTTCCCAAATGGTCAAACGACAATAACGAGGTGTAAAGGAGTAGGTGGAGCATGGTTTTTATGATCGTATATTTTGTGGGCATGACACTTTTCAACCGCAAGAAGGTAGTCTCAAAACATAGTAGGCCATAAGTAGCCAACACGCAAAATATTCTTTGCGATGGCATAATCATACATATGAACACCATATGCCCCAACATGGCATTCATTCATAACTTTATTTTCCTCCTCATGAGTGAGTAACCTTCGAAAATCCATTTCGATACCGCGACAAATAAGGGTGTTGCCTATTCTAATATAGTTCTTAACATTATATCGAAGACGTCGTTGGTCAGATCGAGAGGTCTTAGACTAGAAAGTCTAGGTTTGGAGATATATGATAATGTATCCATACGACGGGTCTGATGATGTGATTGGGAAAAGTGACTTGTCTAGAATAGAATCACCAGATATTGTTTCAGTTTCAGTAATGTGAAGATCGCAAATTAGCTCAGCAAAAACTAAGAATTTATTTGACTTGGATTTGATGAACTCCAAATAGAACTCCTGGAGGATGAAATTCCACTTGGATTACCTATCCCCAAAAAACGTTTCATGAAAATATGTACATCATGGGGTTGCAATCGGAAATAACCATAGTTTTGCGGAGCAAGATATAATGGTGAAACCTTTGGACAACTTGGACAACTGCCAAAGACAAATTTTTGACATGAGTATATTTGATCTTAGTATCATTCAAGTTTCGAATATAATAATTAATAGGATGCTTAGTCCCTACATCATCCTCCTGGACCAATACCATAGTGATGGTAGTAACTGGAACAGTAAGGTACAAGAAGTAATCGCATTGGTAATCTGGGGGATACAAGAAGGATGCCTGAATTAGAAAATATTTCAATGCATCGAACACCATTTTAGAAGCCCCATCCCAATGGAAGGGAATCCCTCTCTTTAACAAGTTAGTAAATCCTTTGTTTAGATGACATAGTTGGGAATGGACCTCCGAAGAAAGTTATCCTTCCCTTGGAGTTGTTGAAGTTGAAGGAGGAAAGAAGGATAAGGGACGTATAAGATCACTTTGAATTTAAATGGTTCAATACGAATTCCATGTTTCAATACAATGAAACCGATAGGTCGACTGGAATTTACACAAAACGCACACTTGTACAGATTGAGTCCAATGTTATGATGTCTACAATGTAAAAATATGGCCCTAAGATGCATCAAGTAATTAGCCTGATGTTTCGAGTGAGCACGAAAATCATCCAAAGATGGTTGCACCATGGAAGGCATAATTCATTTCCCTTGTTGGGCATGGCTTCTCCCAAGGATAGTTTTGGGGCTAAAAGCCAATGTTTTGGGACAATTTTGTAATAAATTTTTAAAGTCTCCACATTTTGTGGTCACGGAGCACAAAGGTGTCAAGAGTCATAAAGGGTTGTCCACCCTTATTTTGCAAAGTGTAAGGTCAGTTGTAAAGATCCACCCATGGTACATGGACCATGGGATTATATAAAAATGATATAAGTAAGTAATCTCTAGGGAGATAGTGAATAATGAAGTGAGGAGTTAAGCATTGGAGTCTAAGTGTTCTCGGGTCTTAGTGTAGGTAGAGCCTTTGCAGTTGAGTGCGTGGACCCCAGCAGCTGAGTGAGCAGGGCGGATAGAGTCTATATTAACTTAAAGATATCAATAAAGGTAAGTATTCCGCAATTACTGTGTATCTAGTTCTTGTTAATACATATGCTTATATTGCGTTTGGGTTTAATTTACACTGTTTATGTGATTCACGAATATATGTGATTATATTGGTTAATTGAACGCAAGTAAGAATATTAGTTTAAGCGATGCTAATTGTGATTGATTAGTAAGATAAGTAGAACACTTAAGATAACTTGGGAACCTATACAGTAGGTTGTCATAGCTGCGCAGAAGTACTTGGATCATGGGTTAAGGTTGCGCGAAGGTAAATCATACACCTTTGCGGAGGTACTGAAGGGTAGAATAAAGGGGTAGACTGATAGAGCCCTAAGGCTTAGCGACCTGTGTGAAAATAGAGGCTGAGGGTAAAAACTGACATCACGACCATCTCAGGGTGAAAAAATGTGGTTCCAGCATCCCCCCATACTGCTTCGAATGAGATTTCAATCCATGCTCCTATTGGATTGAGCGGTCCTGACCTAGGTTCATAATTAATCAGCCAAACAAATCCCTACATTACTGGCCCTTTCAGCATCAGCCTACAGAGTGTGGACTGAAGTTTCACCCGAAGCAGTATGGGGGGATGCTGGAACCAAGTTTTCTCACCCTTGAGATGTATGAGGTGTTGATTTAGTCTAATTGTGCCTACCTTCGTGCAAGTCTCCTCGTGCACTCTGCTGACCTGCGAGACCTTCATGATCTATTATAATTTCCTTTGCGTATCCCTAACTAGGGGCTAAGGTGCTTTCGCGCTACTATAGCAGTGATCTGTGGTATTTCCCCAAAATTTATTGTGGATCTTACTTATATTTTTAAAGGTATTAGTTAACCTTGTGTAAATAGATACTTTATCTCACATTCACTTAATTATCACAGTCACATATGTTCGCGCATCATATAAATAGTGGAAACACAATTCATACCCAATACATTCAATGTAGAAAATAGGAAATAAATACATAGAATGGATATGAAACTCCTCTTTATTAATGCTCCAACTGTTACAGACTCAACTTTCCCTATGCACTTAGCTATAGGGGTCCACGCACTCAGTTGTAGGGTCCTCGCGCTCAGCTGTGGAATATGATGCCTCTGCACACTTAGCTATAGATCCTTCTCCTACTCTACAAGCTAAACTAGACTCTACACTTCTGATCTTTCGCTACACTTCTATTCCATCTTTAGATTTCCTTTTTCTCCTAATTGCTTGGAGCCTCACTCTATTTATACAATTCCATGGTCTGTGGACCATGGGTAGATCTCTACAGCCAACATTACATTACAAAATCGAGGGCAGAAAACCCTATGACTCTTTTACAAACTACATGCTCCGCGTGCACAAAATGCAGAGTCTTTACATCAGGGTTACAAATTTTGACCAAAATCTGGGCTATAAGCCCCAAAAATTCCCTTGGGGGATCCCGTTCCCAAGAGTCCACCAACACAAACATCGTGACTTGCCTTAAGTCACTCTATCAGTGCAGATATGTTTGCGTGAATACCTCCCAACTCTACCTCGATCATTGCAAGATCGACAGCGCACTGAGTAGCTGCCTGCTGCACTTCGTGGACGCGCTCTTCAGAGACCGCTGTAGTTTAACTGCATCCTTGAACCTGTTCCTGTGTTCCTTGCATATACACGAGCTCTGCTTCAATAGAGACAGTAAAGACGTACAGCTCATCAATCCATGGTTGTAAGCATACTTTCAAAATTGTTTCCTTATGTCGAGCATCATACACCTGCTCCTTAAGCACTTTCACCTGCTGCATTCTCACGAGCCTTTGTGTAAGGGAAACCATCTACGTGGTTCCTTCTCCTTCACCGTACTTCTTATGTAGCTCGCACACCTCTGTTTCTAGGTGCTGTATGCTTGGGTCCTCCTACAGAGTAGTGAGAACCTCGAGTGACTCCTCGAACAGCTTTGTACAGTCTTTCATTGTGCTATTGACCTCTATCATTGCTGCTGTAATTGTGTTGGTGCACTGTTTCTTAACCTTTGGTGGAGTTGAAGGTTACACCTTCAATTGTAGTTTGGCTATCTGAAGGTTCAAATCCAGTTGAACCTTAGCCATCTCTCCCTTTGCCTGGTGCACCCCTGCTGCTAGTTTCTGGATTTGCACCTCCACTAGTTGCTCTGCTTGGATGGCTAGCTCCAGGACTATCTAGCAGGCTTCCTCGACCACCTACACTAGCTATTGGTTTTGTGCCACTACCTCATCACGCTGCAAGCTTAACTATTCAATGTTGATGCGCTACTCACTCGTGACTTGGAGCACACGAGCTCGTCCGACATCATTTTTTATAATGAGTGCTCCCTCTGGCATCACTATAGTGTTGGTCATTCTGGCGAGCAGCATTTCCTCAGCCGCGGACGTGCCTACTATGAGGCTAGTTGATAGTGTACTAGCTTGTGGAGTGCACACCTGCAACTCCTGTATCCGCGCTTGGAGAGCCCCCAACACCATCTGGTTTTCCTCTGCAAACTACTGGAGGGCCGCCATGGTCATGTCCCTCACTGTCTTCCCAATGTCATGTAGATCCCCCTCAGTGAGGGTGATCAGGTCAAAAGTAGTTTTCGAAGCCTTAGACTTCTTCTATGGCCCTACATGATCCATTGGGGACTATCCTTTCAACTATGTGGATGTTTTCTATGGGTCTGCACCACCTTCCTCTATAGCCATTTCCTGTTCGAGCGAAGGTGACCTCTGGCCTTCACACTCCTACTCTGCTTCCTTAAGTTGTTACTCTACCACCTTTGCAGTGTCGCACGCCTCTTGGGCCTTGGATGTTGTTGCTTTGTTCCTACGTTTCTCTACCAACTGTGCCATCCATAGTTTTTCCTCATCCTTTTTCCTTTGCGAGGTAAACTTCTCTGCTTCCACCCTAGAGCTGACCGAAGCGCGCCACTCTGGTAGCCATGACTCAAGGATGATGAATATGACATCATGCGTTGCTAGATAAGGGAGCTCGTGCCAAGTCTTTGTGGGGTCCTTCCTTGTCCTAATGTACACATGGTGGAAATCTGTGTTGAGCTATTCAAAGCTCTGCAGACTGTTATAGACTGTGGGTAATAATCGTGGCTCATGATTAATCCCCATTCTAATGTTCATCTCCATGAACACCCAGAATATTTTGTTGTCTCTGATCCACTATGCATCTCTGGTTGCCCACATCAAAGCATACTTCACTGCCTCTGGAATATCTTACGCAATAATTGGGAACTATTTGTCCTCAGGTACAACCATAATGCTATTCCAAAATTCTCTTAGAGGTTTAAGTAAGTTATAAAATAAATTCTCCTTCAAGAGATCGAAGAAATTTAGGTTCATGAATGTTTGGGCTCGCAATAGCTCAGTTCTAAAATTTCCAAGTGATGCTTGCTGGACACCCCTTTGTAATTTATGGCGCCTTTTGAATTTGAATTTGACCATTCCCCCACATTTGGTCCATTAATGATCACTTGGTGACAGATTTTCAAGAATCTAGCCCATAAAGTTTGCCTTAACTGCCTGCTTCCCTCTCAATTTGGTCTCAAACCAAGCATCACATCATGAATAGTGACTGCAATGGTCACTTTCCATCCAACCCATGTGACAACGCAGCTACCCTCGTGCTATCACGGACCTTGTGATACTTCGCTACTACGCACAGCCCTAACATCGTTCAGCTCCTTGGCAGAGTAATTTATAGTCCCATGCCTCCTTGTAGCTACTTGGAGCACTAAGAGTGTGTTTCTTGTGGCTAGTCAGATGGCTGGGCCACCTGTGTATGCCTTCAAACAACTGCCATTAACTTTTCCTGGGAAGAGTTCTCCATTTAACCTTACCAACTGAACTGCGCCACTGTCTGTGATTTCCTTAATAACATATGGTCCCAAACAATGCATTCTGAGCTTGCTTGGGAATTTATCGAACTTGCTATCATACAACAACAACAAATCAGTCACCTTGAAGGTTTGAAACTTAATATGTCGATCATTCCAAGCCTTTTCGCACTGCTTTTGCACCTGCTCGTGGAATCCAGCGAAAAATCGTTCTTCTTCGAGCTCCTCCAACTGCATGAGCCTATCCTCTAGGGCTTCGTGATCTTTCATACTTGTGAGCACCACTATGCGTAGACTAGGCACGATGTACTCCATAGGCATTACAACTTCCACGCCATAGACATGCTGTAAAGGTGTCTGTCCCATCAATTTCTTGCATGTCGTCCTATAAGGCCATAATACTGTCGGTATGCATTGGTCCCAATCACTTTGCTGCACGTTACATACTTTGTTTATCGCATTAGATACCTTGTTGAATGCTTCCGCGTGGATAATCTTCTTTTCGATTGTTCTTCCTATGTAATATCTCCCCAAAATTAAGAGCCATTTGCACATTTTCCCCCCCAACACGCGTTTACTGATCATACCTTTCAGTGCAGAGTTCATGTGCATCCGCGCAGGTTGTTTTCCATATGCCTACGTCCACCTGGCCAGACTCACACGTGGATCATCCTGTCCATTGTATTTGTCTTTCAATCACACCCTAGGCTTCCCAAATGACATGTGCATCATTCTCCTACATTCGCGCAAGTTGTCAAAGCTCCCTTTCTGTGCACCCCACAACCTCGTAGGCATAGCACGTAGTACCCAATCCAAGGTCTGGAAGTGTTGCTTTTCTAGTACCTCCCTTTCAAATTTATTCAAGAAGGTGTCTACCCCACTTAGACCATCATAGGTAGGCAGGTCTCTTACTTATGTCAATATGTAGCATAGTGACTTTTTCATCATATTTCAATTTAGTGTAGTTACCTCATGTAACTGATTTTTCCATCACTCCATCTCCTCATCCGAATCCAACGTACAAGAACTTTCGTGCTCCCATGAAATCCACCGATCCATGGTGGGATTCACCCAGTCCTGGTTTCACGCTGTTATCTTATAGATGCAGTGCAAATCATCATCACTTTCATAGTCACACACCATCTCTGTATAGTACGATCCTTCAGTCGAGTCCAGTGGTATAATTATGCATAGTGACTTCTTTTCGAAAATCATTTTCCACTTTTTCAGATTAGTCACCTCGTTCATGTCAATGGCCGAATCAATTCCCAACAACGCGAGGTAGGGATTGTGATCATCAACAATCTCTATCACTTCAAAGTCTGCCAGTGCGCTCACTCCCTCAATGTACATGGTTATTCCCTACAATCGTCCATGGGTATTATTTTCTGTTGGTTCTCCATTCACAGTTGAATAGGATACCACTGTAGAATAGGTCTCCCCATTCACTCCCATGTATGCTTCGGCAAAACATTCACATCTGATCCTAAATCTAGGATAACTTGATCCATTTTGTATTCTCCAATCTGTGACATTAGTCTCATTTCTCTTCCTGTTGTTGTCTTGTGTTTTTCAATCTTCCTAACTACACGCAGTTCTCCTCATGCGGTCCAAGCGCATCTATTAATGAGTTCATGTAACCCTTTTACTGCCTTACTATCACACAGTAGCTTCATACATGTCTCCAGGAATGTTGGGAGCATAGATGGGTACATCTCCAGCTCTGATTTATATTTGTTTCCTGAAGTGGAGGCCTCAGCGAATCTCTTCTTAGCATCCATGAAAGTTTCCTGAGTGCGCTCCAAATCAAACTCCGCTTCTTTTGCCAAAGCTTTGTGAACACAAGTACTACCTTCTAGTTGTTTGCCTTTGTCATCTCCTATCGTGATTCCACTTTAGAGCACAATGTTTACATTTGGATCTTCATCGCGTGCCTTAGAACTCATCATCTACAGGTTATGAGTTAGGGGAGGCAATAACGCTCCTTTGTTGCGTATCCTAGCTATCAGTGTAGGACAATCTTCGGTCTCATGATCAAACGAGTTGCAATACAAACATGAAAGGTGCGATGGATTTATACAATCGTGGGCATAATGTCATGGCCCTCCACAATTGTAGCATATCAACTGTCTGCGACCTCTTCTAGGTCCTTCTCTACCTTGCCCTCGTCCGCGCGTCTGAAATCTTGTTCGCGCCATTCCTGCATTTTCATCAAGGGGTCATGTTTCAGCATAAACTATGTAGGTGGGAGTTCTAACCATCATTAACTCAGAGCTTCTACAGGTGCACTCATCGTGTCCTATAGATCTACAAAAGTTGCAGAACAATTCTTGTGAATTTTTCCTATACTTCTGTAACAAATGGTAGTTGTTTGTGGCATGTTTTCCAGTTATTTTACAAATCGTGCACCACAAAGTAGGCACTATGCTAGGTCTTTCTTGTGCTTTCAGCCTTAATGACATTTGTCCTCCTCTTACAAGGTAATTTGCAAAAACTGGGCAGTGGTCCTTATCATGACACTGACCCTTGCATTTCACGCACCATACCTCTTCGTGCACTTTTGGTCAAGCTGTCCTATCTTGTTTCAGACTCTACATCTCAAGGAATAAATTCTTTAGCTGCACATGGATTTGTTGATCTCCCAATTTAGGATCTTGCATCGGGGTCTCATGCAGTCTCCTCATGATCTATAAGGCCTTTGCCCGAGTTGTTAATTTTTATTGCGACAGTGCACTCCTTAGATGTGGCGTTAAGGATGCTAGAAACCATTCGCGATGTTGTCGATACATCAAATTCATATTAGCTTCACGAATCATGCATTTCAGCCTTTGATCCAACTCCCAATGAGTCTCACTTGGTAGCATTGTTATCCCTTTGAATCCAATGATCCACTATGATTCAGAATTTGGCTAGTTAAATTCTCTATTTAGTGCTGCTTGGATATCTGTGATTCTCGCATTTGGATTATCATTGGAGTGCTTAATATACCAGGTCAGCACGTGGTCCTGTATGGAACTAACCAGTGTTTCTTTATTTATATTTCCATATATAACTCCTTTTGCTTCCCATACAACCCTTACCATGAACTAGAATTAGTTTGGATCCTCATTTCCAAAACCCTTGAACATAGGAAACTTCATTGTGGTTGCCATATTGAATCGCGGTGGTAGCGGAGGTGGTATGGGTGAAGATGCAGGTGATGGTAGTGAAGATGGTGGAAGTTTGGGTGGGGGTGGTATTCACGGAATTCTTTGCCTAATCAGATGGATCGCACTTCGCGGCGAGACCTTTGTGAATTCTTCCTTATCCCCTTGTGGAGGTGAAATCCAAGGGCTAGTTTCGGGTCTGTTACTTCCTTTGTTCCTGTAAGATTTTCCACTTCCCGTAGCTCTGAACATCAAGGTAACTGCATAACCATGTTTTCGCACAATAGCATTTTAATCCAAGTATTCAAATACTTTACGTAATTACCTCATAGTCCTTTGAGAAAGTGTTGCTCGGATTCATTATAGCTCACTGAGGTGTCAACCGATAACTCAGTAATGAATCCTCCTACAATTCGAGCCAATGATCAATGGCACATGTGATATTATCATCCGATGCTTTCAACCTTCACACTAACTCTCGGGTCCACACAATAGGATTGTCGAGTTTCCACCTTCCTTGGCTATTTGTTAGCTTCGTGATCCACTCGTACAGATTAGTAGGGAAAGATGCGAAGAAGATTTCATGGATCTCTATGTACATGTAGTAGTCTAACGACTCTAGTTTTGTTAGTTGCGGGTTCTTTTCTCCTACGCCATGAACTCATGAATTATTCTGTCCAACCAACCTTCAATTTCCTTCTCAGTTGGATTCCAATGATACAACATCAAATATCTCTATGCAGATTCTTGTACAGGCAATGAAACCATTTGCTGGCTTGAGGGGGCTTGATCCAGGTTTAGAGTTAATTATCCAAACAAATCCCTACACTACTGGCCTCTTTGGCATCAGCTCGCGGAGCACGGACTGAAGTCTCACCCGAAGAAGTATGGGGCGATGTTGGAACCAAGTTTCTACACCCTTGAGATGTCTGAGGTGTTGATTTAGTCCAACTGTGCCTACCTTTGTGTAGGTCACTTCGCACACTGTGTTGATGTGCGAGACCTTCCTGATCTGTTATAATCACCTTTGCACAGCCCTTACCAGGGGCTGATGTGCTTTCGTGCTGCTAATGCAACGATTTGCGTTATTTCCCCAAACTATACCATGGATCTTACTTATATTCTTAAAGATCTTAGTTAATTTCTCATAAATAGATACTTTTTCTCGCATTCACTTAATTATCACAGTCACATATTTTCGCGCATCATATAAATAGTAGAAATGGAATTCATACCTAACACATTCAATGCAGAAAATAGGAAATAAATGTAGAATGGATATAAAACTTCTCCTTATTAATGCTCCAACTAGTATAGACTCAACTCGCCCTGCGCACTCAGCTGCAGGGGTCTATGCACTCACCTGTGGACTACTAGGCCTCTATTCACTCAGTTACATAGCCTTCTCCTACTATACAACCCAACCTAGACTCTACACTTTTGATCTTCCGCTATGCTTCTATTCCATCTTTAGATTCCCTTTTTCTCCTAACTACTTAGAGCCTTGCTCTATTTATACAAACGCATGGTCGTAGATATCTATAGCCAAAATTACATTACAAAATTGAGGGCGGACAACCCAATGACTCTTTTACAAACTACGCGCTCCATGCCCACAAAATGCGGAGTCTTTAAATCAAGGTTAAAATTTTTTACCAAAATTTGGGCTCTAAGCCCCAAAACTGTCCTTGGGGGATCCCGCGCCCAACAACTCCACAGGGTGATACCAAAAGAGACAGTAGTGTATGCATTTTTTTGGCTAACTAATGTTGAAACTGGGTCAGGCCCCACAAAGCCAAAAAATGGTTATGTTGCTGGGATTGGAATCTACATAAGAGATGTGTGATTTCATATCACTGGGATCCAACTAACAAAGAGGTCGAATACTGGTTGGATAGGAAGATCCACAAATTCACGGCGTAGGAGAATAGAAATCCATATCTAACAAAGGAAAAATGGTTGGACAGGTACCTATATATAGAAATCCATGAGATCTTTTTATGTTCCTTTTCGGTTGAGTTATACGAGTGGATCATGAAGCTAGCAGATAACCAAGGAAGGTGGAGACTTGACAGTCATATTGTCTGGACCCCAGAGTTAGTACAGAGATTGGAAGCCTCTGAGGATAAGATTGCTCATGTTATCGTTCATTGGCCTGATTGCATCATAGGAGTATTCATGAATGAATTCGTGGTCGATACCTTAGTTAGTTACAACGAAGTGGAGCGGCACTTTTTCAAAGGTCCGCGAGGTAAGTACTTGAAGTCTTCAAATACCTGGATTAAGATGTTATTGTGCAAAAAATGGGTTATGTAGCTACCTTGATGTTTGGAGCTACGAGAAGTGGAAAGACTTATAGAAATGAAGGAAGAAAGGGACCTGAATATAGCCCACTGATTTCATCGTCGTTGGGTGACAAAGAGGGAGTAGCGCAGGCTTTCTCCATGAAATGCAGCTTAGTTAATAAGACAGGGATTCTTGCGACTACCATGTCCATCTACACCACCTCCAATGTCACCACCATCACCCGCGACTTCACCCATACCACCACCATATCCACCATAGTTCAGCATAGCAAATTCAGTGAAGCTGCCTTTGTTTAAGGGCTTGGGAAATGTGGACTAAGGCCTAGTTTTGGTTCATTGTGAAAGCTGTATGGGAAGCTCATGGTGTCAAAGATGATCACATGAAGAAGGCAACATTGGTTAGTGCTTTGTAGGATCATGTGTTATCTTTATACATCAAGTACTCTAATGATAACCCAAACGATGGGTTGGAAGAGATCTAGACCTTGCTAAATAAAGAGTTTAGTATGCCTAAATCTGAGGCACAATCAATTGTGGGTTCAAGGAAATCGCAACGAAACTAGGTGAGGCACTCTAGAAATTAGATCAAAGATTGAAGTGTAAAATCCGCAAAGCCAATATGAGATTAACAGATGGACAAAACCACGAATGGTTCGTGGCTTCGCTCTTCCCTCACGTAAGGGTTCCACTGTCACAATAGAAGATTACGACTTAGGCAGAGGCCATGGAGATTTACATAAGATTGCATGAAATTCCAATGCAAGATCCAAATCTAGGGGTTCAACAGATCCATGCGCAATTGCAAAATATTTGTCTTGAAATGCAAAGTTTGAAGTCGGACACAACAGTTCGAATGGAGGCACACGAAGAAATATGGTGCCTAAAATGTAAAGGTCAGGGTCATGAAAAAGACCACCGCCCAGTCTCTGCAAACTGTATTGTAGGAGGAGGACCTATGCCTTTGAGGCCGCAACCTCAAGCAGGACCGAGTGTGGGGCATGTGTTGTAGTGCGCTATATGTCAGGTAGTAGAGAAACATACAACTAATAATTTCCATTTGCTGCAGAAGTTCGTACAAACACTGCAACAACTATTCTACAACATTTGAAAATCGGTAGGGCATGACGAGCCAACTGTTGAAGTTATGAATTGATGATGGATAGAACACCCACCTATAGAGTATAGGTAGAAATGTGGCCTCCTAACCAAAGCATTGGGATGGCGTGAACAAGCTTTGAGGGGCACAGATGAGGCCATGGCAGAATAGGACTTGGTAGAGGTTGGGGACAGTTGATCTATTACAATTGTGGAGGACAAGGACACTATGCCCATGAATGCACTAATCCAACACGTTCGTTGTGAAAATATTGTACTCAGTTTGATCTTGAGACAGAGGACTATCTTACGCTGATAGCGAGGATATGCGACAAAGGGGTTCTACCACCTCAACCGACTTAGAACCTGCAGATGATGAGGTTTGAGCCTTGCGAAGAGGATCCAAATGTGAATATAGTTCTCTGAAGTGGAATTTCAATGGGCGATGATAAGGGGAAATAGCTGGAAGCCAGCACATGGGTTCACAAATCTCTGGTGAAGGAGGTTGAATTTGATTTGGAGCATGCATCCGAAAAGTTCATGGAAGCAAAGAAGAGCTTCGCTGAGGCCTCTACCTAAAGGAGAAAGGATAATCTTGAATAGGAAATGGACCCTTATATGCTTACAACCTTTCTAGAAACCTACATGAAACTTATACACGATAGCAAGGATGTGAAGGGGTTACAGGAGCTTATAAATAGATGTGTCCGAAACACTCTGGGTGAACTGCGTGTTGTATGAAAGATTGGTAATAATAAATCAAGGAAACAACAAGAGATGAGACTGACTGCATAGATAGGAAAATATGAAATGGATCAGGTTATTCTGCATCTGGGGTCAGACACGAATGTTTTACCAAAGCAGACCTGGGAGAGGATGGGAAGACCCACGGTGTAGTGGTCTCTGATTTAGTTAAGGATGGAAAATTAGCAGAACATCATCCCCATGGGATGATTGCAAGGAGTAATTGTATATATTGAAGGCGCGAGTGCATTGGCTGACTTTGAAGTGATAGAAATTATGGATGACATCAACCCCTACCATGCACCCCTTGGCATTAATTGGGCTACTAACATGAACGTGGTAATCAACCTAAAGAAGTGAAAGATGATATTTGAAAAGAAATCGCTTCGCGTAATAGTATCCCTAGATCCTGCTGAAGGATCTCGTTATATTGATCCAGTACACGATCACGAAAATGATGATGATTTGGATTGCATCTATAAAATCACAGCGCAACACCAAGATTGGGTGAATCTGACAGTGGATGGAAGAATTACATGGGATCATGAGAGTTCCTACAGCTCAAACTCTGATGAAAAATTATAGCGCTGGTAGAATCAGCTACATGAAGTAACCACACTGAGTTGTAACATGATGACCCGTCACTGCGCTATGTATCTTCAGAGGTAAGAAATATAACTAATTATGATGCCTTGAATGATGTAGATGTATTTTTGGATGCATTTGAGAGGGAAGTACCAGAGAAGCAATGCTTCCAGGATTTGGAGTGTGCATTGCGCACTATGCCTGGGAGATGGTGGGGTACATAAAAGGGTAGCTTGGACAATTGGTGTGAGTGTAGGAGGATGAGGCCAACATGATTTGGGAGGTTCAAGGTATGAGTGACGGAAAAATATGATTGGAAGGATGATTCATGCACACACTTGGCCAAATGGGCTAAGGCTTGTGAAGCGAAACCCCAACCTGAATGGGTGCACTTTTTTTGTCACACCTTGGATGTCATCCCAATGAAATGGTACTTGGAAATATAGTTATACCAGGGTACAGGTGAATGAAATATTTTGCGTGAAGGACTCATAATGATGTTTAGTTTCGAAGATGGGTTTGACTGTATTGACGAAGTGCTACAAGAAGTAAAAGAAACAATCTTTAGGATATCGCTGGATCCTTTGGATCTGATTCAACCCGATTAGACTAGTCAGCTAAGCCACTGATATAAATGGAAAATGGCATCAACCCATGGCATTCATCCACCCATGGAATTTACCTATGGTATTGTAAGTGGCATCCACTCATGGTATTTATCCACCCATGGTATTATAAGTGACATCCACCCATGGTATTCATTCACCCATGGTATTTTCCCATGGTATTGTGACATCCACCCAGGTATTCATTCGCCCATGGAATTGACCCATGGTATTGTGACATCCACCCATTGTATTCATTCACCCATGGAATTAACCCATGGTATTGTGACATCCACCCATGGTATTCATTCAACCATGGAATTGACCCGTGGTATTGTGACATCCACCCACGGTATTCATTCACCCATGGAATTTACATGCGCTATTGTAACTGAAAAATACTATAAGTAACAAGTCACATTTTGTAAAAGGTCAAATGGTTCTCCACAATGTAGCCTTTATATTGATTATCGGTTTTAATAAAAATTTTATTTTTGGTTTTATTTACTATGTGTTCTGACATTTTCTTTCTAGCATTGCAATTCTTTAGATCTTGGGGGCCTCCCCCACAAGATCCATTTCAATCTTTTAGATCTTGGAGATCTCCCCCCAAGATCTGGATCAGTGGTATCAGAGCAGGTTACAATTCGATGGGAATGAGGGTTTCATGCATATTTCAGTTTCAAATTTTGGTAGCACTATTCAACAAACTTCAGGCACGCACTGCGACCTCCACAGAGCACTTTCATGGGCCAAGTAGGAAGAATTTTTCTTCATTCCTTTTTGTTGAGCCCTGAAACTACATATCTTGTACACACTTTGCTAGACTTTTTCCCTCACCTAGACCTCATAAGCTATCAAAAATCATTGCATATTGACTCTAAAAGTGCATTTAAAGTTGTTTTCTAATTATGTTTTGTGTTTACTGTTTGAACTACATTTTTCTCATTAGCTGCGGAATCGAGCCACTTTCCGTAGTTGATTTTGTTAAACTCTAGGTTGCAGGTGTCATCAAGAAAAACAGGACACGTGGGCAAGTTAGAAATGACCTGGACATGGATCAGGTCCTATTGGTTTAGCCGGATTCATTAAGAAAATCCATGGTCAACAGTGGTCAAATGGTGGTCCAACGTAGGAGTCCTATGGCAACCGGACTCTGTTTTCAAACACATGATGGATTCCTGGCCATTTCTACATCCCTGGGGTCATGTTGACACCTGTAGACTACCCCACAATGTGAATCCAGCAACCACTCTTGATAGATTGAATAATCTCGGCAACCAGTATGCTAGGCTTACGAACGCTCTCCTTTTACGTGTCTTCAGTTAAATATATTTCATAGGAAAACAATTATGAATCTTTTGTTATAAATAATGTGTTTCCAAACGGATAGAGTTAGCCTTTGTTGATGTAATTTTGCTGTTAAGTTTATTGTGCCTTGAAACTAGTCCCACTGTGGTAACGAGAGGATTTATCCTCTATTTTGAAATATAAAGAAGACTCTATTTTTATATGACTGTGAGCATAATTCTAGACTGATAGCATGTTGACCGAGGCTGTGCAGAGGGCCCCTGTACGCTGAAGTTTTGTTTTTCTTATTGCTGTAAAGTTTTTATGAATTGTTTCATTATTTCCATTGCACATATTTCATAGTTATCCACCTGTGTATATTTCATTTATGGTATTAACATTTCATTTCTGTACATGAATTTTCAAGCTTTGTATACTATTGTTAACACTGATCAGTGTGTGTGTGTTTTAGGATAGAGTAGGCTGGAGCATTTTCATACAATTTTTGCAATAACTAGTGACATGAGATTAGCCTCTCTGCTCACTGTGCTTTTCTTAGTTCTTTTTTAATTCCAGCTATGCTTTGATTTTAGTTTTAATCAATTGCTTTGTTAGTTAGTTTAGATAATCAAATTTCTCATATCATTGACGTTATCTCCTAAAGCCATTGCTTAGACTACCTGGCAAGCTATCAGAATATGAATGATGTGATTTGATTTTAGTTTTATTTTTCTGCAGTTAGATATCAACTTTCTCATATCATTGACGTTATCTCCTAAAGCCATAGTTAGACTACCTGGTCAGCTATCGGTCTATGAATGATGTGATTTGATTTGATTTTTACTTTTCTGTAGTCAGATATCAACTTTCTCATATCATTGATGTTATCTCCTAAAGCCATAGCTTAGACTACCTGGTGAGCTATCAGACTATGAATGAAGTGAATTGATTTTACTTTTATTAGTTTGTAGCTTTTGATTTATTTGAGTACAATAGCTTAACTCCTTTTTCTTTTTGTATTTAGATAAGCAGCAGGGATAGTGATTTGCTGAGCAGTAGTTTGTTATTTGTTTGATTTGAATAGAAGCACATTTCCATTCTTGTTCAAGTGTTAATTTCATCACTAGTATGTTTTAAGACCTTCTGAAGAGTTAAGTTCTGGAAATTGTTATAGAGGACATAATTGCCTTAAAATCTATACCCAAAACTTGGCTTCTAAAGTATTCTTAAAACTTAGGAGTAGGATTATCATTTGCGTTAGGCAACAAACCAAGATAAAACCCCCAAAAACAAGATAAAATTGACAAAAAGTAAGAAAGAGTCTGTCTTGCACATATAGTGTGCCACACTTCAATAGTTTATGTCTCCCAGATTAACAATTAATATAGCAATTTAAGACATACTAAATTGACTAAACATTTTTGGCACCGTTGCCGGGGAAGTGTAACTAGGTACCCAATCTCTTACACAAAAAAGGGAAAATTTGATAACTTCTTGAAGTATGCTCTCCTCTTGCACGTAGTGTGATCTGGAGGATCAGAAAAGAGAGTTGTTAGTTCAATAATTTCTTGATTATGCTCTCCTCTTGCACCTAGTGTGATCTGGAGGATCAGAAAGAGAATTATTAGCCCAACTTGAAAGAAAAAATAAAAATAAAAATGAAATGCATAGAGCAAGAGATTCTAGGGGAAGGTTTATAGCTAGGGCCAAGAGTTCAATTTTCACAACTCTAGCTACTGCAAGGCATAGACAAGATTCACCCCCATCTACTCCCAGCCTTTCGATTCTTGTAATTCAAGGAGCAGCAGCTGAATTAGAGGATGATCCTACACTATCTACTAAATCTGATCTAGGAGCAGAACCTTTCTTCACTTCTATAGGGGAACATATTGTAATCAAAGAAGTAGAATCACCTGAAGAAGAGAAGGAAGAAACTCTCTCTCGTCCACCCTTGATAAAAGAACCAGAAGACTCTAAGGAAACTCCCATGACAGAGGAAGTAGTAAATGGATTTGGCGGTAGAGGTAGAGGAAGAGGAAATAATGGAGGCAACAATGGTGGAGGTGGAGGTGATAATGGTGGAAATAGGGAAGGAAATAACTCATTTGGATTCCGTATAGTTGATGAGGAAACTCATAAAACAACGAAAAACATCTCACCATCTGTCCTCCCAAACTTTTATGGGTTGCGAAGTGAGGACCCTGAAACATTTCTATTTGAGTTTGAAGTCTTGTGCCGAACCTATGACTATATGGGAGACTCTCAAAAACTCAATCTGTTTCCTTCAATATTAAAGGGAGCTACTTTGAAATGGTTCATGGGATTAGTCACTCAATCTATTAGGACTTGGAATGATATGAAACAAACATTTTTGGATAGATACCTGGACTATTGCATGCCCACCAATCATAAGGATGAGGTATTCAAAATGATGCAAAAAGAAGATGAAAATTTGGAGGATTTACTTGAAAGATTTCAATACAACTTAAATAGAGAAAAAATGAGTAATTTAGACGAGGAAACCTTGAAAGCCCTTCTATTAAAAGCCATTAGATATGAATGGATAGATATTTTAAACATGATGGGGTAGGGAGACATTTCTCAACTTCCACTTCATGACATAGCAGAACTGTGTGTCCATCTCTCGAGGGGAAAATCTAAAATGGGAAAAGGGCCTAGAGATCTTTCTCTTATTAGAGCAAACAAATCTACAACTGGATCAGTAAGTAGGGCAAAGATTGGTAATATGCTTGATGAATTCAAACTGATATTCTAGGGAGCCTTAGTGAACAACTAGACACCCTTAAAATACAAAACAAGAAGAAAACAAAAGCTGATGCCTTGGCCATCTTTTGTCCAAGATGTAGGAAGAAACATGCTCTAAGGGAATGCCCCTTGGATGCAAAAGTTGTAGAAACATGTATGATTTGCTCAGAAAGTCATGAGACCAAGGATTTTCCTTCCATTCCTGGGCTCAAAGTTGTCTTTCGGGAAGATCCAAATTCAGTAGAGTCCCTTTGTTTTGTTTCAAGAAGACCCTGGCAGGGGCAACAAAATCAAGGATTTAACAACACTATGAACTTTCAGCCCCCGCCAAATTGGAATTCTTGGCAACAACCTTAGCCCCAACCTCAAAATCCATATCAATCATGGGCACAAGGAATGTAAAATCCTTATGGGATATTTACTCAATTTTATCAATATCCTCCATCTTTTCAAAATCAGCAAAATCCACAACTTCCAAATCAAAACCCACAACTTTCATTTCCATTTCCACAACAACAACCTTCCCAACAAAATCAAAATCCTAAACTCTTACTTCCATTTCAACAAAAGACAAATCAACTACCGGCCCAGCCATTGCCAAATCCTAACAACAAAAATCCTCAGAATGCTTACATGGTAGAAGGACAACAATTTCCTACCTATATGATTGTTCCTCTTAATGATGTATAACTCAGGTCTAGTAGAATTTTAGAAAAACCTTCTATAGATGTTCAAGAGCAAGATACCTCTGAGGAGGATTCTCTTAAAGCCGATAAAGGTTCTGACAAAGCATCTCTTCAAAACCCAAACATTCAAAAAGAAAAAGAAAAACAGTCAACCCCCACAACTCCTATAGTTGAGAAACCTGCGTCTTCATCCATACCTCCTTTTCCTGAAAGATTACAAATTGACAAAGGGGTGGAAAAACAAATCTTGTTGCCTGACTATGATTTTCTAGATGAATTAAAGAATGTCTGTATCAAGATTCCCTTGCTACAAGCCATTAGAGAGATTCCTACTCTAGAAAAAGCAATAAAGGAGTTGAGTCTTAAAAGACCAGGAAGGAAACCAAGAGATACAAGAAGAATCCACCTGGTAGGAAAAATTGCAGATATCATGATGGGAAAAATTACCATGCAGAAGTATGTAGATCTAGGTAGTCCAATTGTCAAGACACATATAAATCGGATAGAAATTCCAAATACTTTGATTGACTTAGGCGCTGCTATAAACATTATGAGTAGATAGACTATGGAACAACTTAAACTTCCTAATCTTCTTTTTACACCCACCTTACTACAACTTGCAGATAGATCAATAATCAAACCAAATGATGTATTAGAAGATATTTCAGTCTCCTTAGATTCTTAGGAATATCCAGTATATTTCATGATTTTGACTCCCAAGAGTAATTTATGAGGGCACCCACTCATCTTAGGAAGACCTTGGCTGGTCATAGCTAATGCTTTCATTAGTTGTAGATCTGGGAATATGTACATTTCTGATGGTAGTTTGATAAAGAAATTCAATTTGTATCCTCCAGCAAAAGCAATTATAGAAATAGGAGACAATGAATGGGTTGATGATGAGGACATTATATAACCTATCTTTACCATTTCTGAAATTAGTGAAGATAGTCAAATTCTGAGCACATTAGAAAATTTTGAAACATCTTCAGAATATGACCACACACAATTGTAGTTAGATTCTGACATTGAGTATTTATCATCAAGACAAATGTGTCTTTACTCTATGGAAGAGTTCGGTAGTTTTACCATTAAGATTTTTCCAGGTAAAATGTTGAATATCAACAAAAATCTGGAAAAGTCACAACGGGAAGAAATAACCAAAATCTTGCAAAAACCTTCTACTGCATTTGCATGGGAGTATACTGACATGAAAGGTATTGACCCTAAGACTTGCATCCATCATATCTATATAGAGGAAAACAGTAGACCAATCAGATAACCTCAGAGAAGGATGAATCCAAATCTTAGGGAGATAGTGAAAGAAGAGCTCCAAAAGCTACTCAATGTAAACTTCAATTATCCAATTTCAGATAGCTGATGGGTTTCTCCTTTGGTTATAGTACCTAAAAACAATGGTAAATTGAGGGTATGCATTGCTTACAGGGAGATGAATAAAGCAAATTTTAAGGATCACTTTCCTTTTCCCTTTATCGATCAAGTATTGGATACATTAGCAGGCAAAAATTATTTTTCATTTTTGAATGGTTTTAGTGGTTATAATCAAATTCAGGTAGCACCTGAAGATCAAGATAAGACCACATTTACCTATCCATGGGGAACTTTTTCTTATCGAGTGCTTCCTTTTGGATTATGTAATGCACCTGCAACATTCCAAAGAGCAGTATTAGGAACTTTTTCTGATCTAATCCATGATTGTGTAGAGGTCTATATGGATGATTTTACAGTTTATGGTGATTCATTTGAAGAGGCATTAGAAAATTTGGAAAAAGTCCTTATAAGATTTAAAGAAACAAACCTTTAATTAAGCCATGAAAAATTCTTTATGATGTTTACTGAAGGTATTGTTTTAGGACATCATATTTCAAGGGATGGGATTAAAGTTGATAAATCAAAAGTCGAAGTCATCTCCAAGTTGCTTATTCCAAATTGTCAAAAAGATGTTAGAAGTTTTCTGGGATTTACTGGATATTATAGAATATTTATAGAAAACTTCACTAAAATAGAATATCCACTCTTCAAACTGCTTACAAAATACTGTGAATTTAAATGGGGTCCTGATTGCCAAACAACATTTTAAACTTTGAAAACAAGAATATCTGAAGCACCCATCTTGAGAGGACCAAATTGGAAACTTCCTTTCCATATTTCTACAGATGCTTCAGATACAGCTCTCGGAGCTGTGTTGGGTCAAAAAGAGTTAGTTCCTTATGCCATTTACTATACCAGTAAAAATTTAACTCCCACTGAGTTGAACTATACTATGACATAAAAAGAGTTCTTAGTTGTTGTTCAAGCAATCAATAAGTTCAGACATTATATAACAAGCTATGAAACTTTTATTCATATTGATCATTCTACAATTAGATATCTAATGAAAAAACCTATTACTAATGGTAGAGTTACAAGGTGGCTCCTACTTTTACAGGAATTCAATATTACTGTGTTGGATAGACCAGGGAAACAAAATATAGTGGCTTATTTCTTGTCTAGGTTCAGAATACTAAAGACGATTTTCCTGTGGAGGACAAGTTTCCCGATGAATATTTATTTGTAGTAACGACTAAGACCCCTTGGTATGCAGATATAGCTAACTATTTGGTTACAGGGAAACTACCTCCACATTTATTTCCTGGTGAAAGAAGAAAGATTATTCAAGAGAGTTCAGAATATTCATGGATTTCTAACGAATTGTTTAAAACAGGGCCAAATCTTGTGATCAGAAGATGTGTTAGGGAAGATGAAATGTCTGATATCCTCAAAGAATTTCATGATGAACCATGTGGCTGACACTTTGCTGACAAAAGGACAGCCTATAAAATTCTCTCTTTAGGATATTATTGGCCATCCCTTTTCAAGGATGCAAAACAATATGTCAAAAGGTGTGTCAGCTGCCAAAGAGTAGGGAAACCTAC
Source organism: Pinus tabuliformis (assembly GCA_031772625.1). Classification (NCBI taxonomy): domain Eukaryota; kingdom Viridiplantae; phylum Streptophyta; class Pinopsida; order Pinales; family Pinaceae; genus Pinus; species Pinus tabuliformis. The sequence goes on along the minus strand of CM062817.1, from coordinate 195,983,891 downwards.
CCTTTCAAATGAAATTCCATTGCAGCCACAGGCACTCATTGACCCCTTTGAAAATGGGCTTTAGACTTCATTGGACCTATTAACCCACCATCAAAACAAAGTATATATTGGTATGTACTGATTATGTCACTAAATGGGTAGAAGCCAAAGCATTACTTTCTGCTACTGAGCATTCAGTTGTTAGTTTTCTTTATGAGGATATTTTTACTCGCTTTGGTGTTCGAAGAGAAACTGTGACATATCAGGGAGGTCAATTGACATCCAATCTGGTGGAGAAGCTGATGGAAGAATACAAAGTCAAGCACATAAAATCTACTCCTCACCATCCACAAGCAAATGGTCAAGTGGAGTCTACAAACAAAGTTATTGAAGGCATCATTACCAAGACTGTTCATCTACATAGAAGAGATTGGGCAGATAAGCTTCCTGAAGCCTTATGGGCCTACATAACTACATGGAGGAATCCAACAAGAAATTATCCCTATGAACTTGTTTATGGGGAAGAAGTCTGCTCCCCATTGAGTTCCAAGTTAAAACTTTCAAGATGGCAGTCCAGTTGGGAATGGACCTATTGGAAGACCGAAAGCATAGAATGGAGTAGTTGAATGAACTAGAGGAGATCGGACAAGAGGTAATCTTAATAACTGATCTAGTTCGATATCGAAGAGCTAAGAGGCATGACAAATACATCAAAGAGAAAAAGTTTCAAGAAGGAGATTGGGCTTTGCTATTTGATTCCAAGTTCAAATATCTCAAGGGTAAATTTCAGACTCATTGGCTTGGGCCATATGAGATTGACAAAGTCTTTAGCAATGGAGCGGTAAGAATCAAAACCATTGATGAATATCAAACTCCTCTTATTGTGAATGGTCACCGATTAAAGATCTATCATAAGCCACTCTCAAAGGAGGAATTTGTCAAAATCTTTCAGGATAATTCTGCAATAAGGCTGGTGAAGAAAAATCCTTCTTCTCCACCAGCCTAGTCCTTGTTCTGTCTTTGTTTTAAAACTAAATAAATAAATAAATTGTATAAGCCTGAAAACCAATCACTGATTGGTAGTCTTATAAAGAAAATATAGGGTGAAAATCAGAACCTTCTGATGCCCTACATTTTCCAAAAAAAGAGGGGTCTCTGTCTCGCTTCACAGTTTCATGTCACTTCACTTAATTTCACTGCACTTCACTCCATTTCACTCCACTTCACTCCATTTCACTTCATTTAATTTCATTCCACCAATAAAAGTATTTTCATGACATGTTTCATTCACTCGGTCATCATTCATCCGTCTCCATTTAGTCATATGTCTACAGTGTCAGTTTCCACAGCTAAAAACTGATTTCACAGCCAGTTGTTAATTCCACAGCTAACACTCTGTTATTCAGAGCTAACAGTTAGATGTTAGCCAAAAAAATAATAATGGGAACCAAATGCAGGTATGATAAGGAAATTTGTTGAAGATATGAAGCACCTAAAAGCATCAACAGGGAGCAGCTAATCAAAGGATAATGGATGGAAGCGGCAAAAAAAATTCCAAGGTATCAGTAAGATTCATTTCAAATAGCAATTTAAAAGCACATTTTATATAGTTATAAAACCACAACTCCATTATATGTAATGATTGGCATTGATAGCTTCCACAACCGTTCCACGAACTTTACACGATTCCTCCACGAGCCTTGCATTAATTTTTAAATGGCCTCATGATCAGCCTCCGAATGTAACTCGTGTTCATTGGTACGTTGGCATTCCACCTACCCAATTGGGTAATTATGAGGGTGTAATCTATTTGATCACAGCTCTTCCCAACCGCACAAATCCACACCCATTTTGGAAACATGATCACGCCTATTCCGTAGCCTTCTATCTCAAAAGCCAAGTTCATTCTATTCCCATACTATTTCGTTTGTCATTTCTACCCTATTCAGATAAGCCTCTGCTCCGCTTCGTGAACGCATTCCCTACCTGTTCTCTATTTATCCATTTACAATCACTGATTTTTTTCCCATTAACCTTGTCCATTCTCCGCTAACCCAGCCTTCTCACCTCCATTCTTCCATTACTCACGCAGATGTATTTTGAGGTAGGGGAAGGGAATGGGTCTTTTACTAAGAGAAGAACCGGAAGGGCCCAAATTCATGGAGGGGTTTCTACAATTGAAAATCATACTCAGGAGGGCACGGTGGTTGAAGTTCATTTAGAAATTCAGAGGCTACAATAAGGAAATTATGAAGACTTTTTTGAGGTTTTTTAATGGTGTCGAAGTTGAGGTTGGAGACCTTAAATTTTATGAAACAGAATCATCTATAGCAATCGCAACAAAACTCCCACAGGAGGGAGAATGGTGGTTCAAAAATAAAAGCTTTGAAGAGAGGGCCTGCAAGGTTATCCTACGCAATCCATATATGGATATAACTATTTTCAAATGTGGAATCCCTGTCTATGATTTAGAAGAAAAGTAGGCCAGTCTATTATTGATAATCCAAAAGTTTATTACATGTGAGGGACGATTTGGGTCCATGTATATGTACCACACCCGGTTGCTGATGAATTTTCTAGAAAATCAAACCCTCAATTTGCCTTACTTTTTATTGAATAGCCTAAAAAAGATGTCCACAACTATCCAAAAGAATCTGGAGGACATAAAACCCCACCTGTACCATCATGGCCTTGTGAAAATTTTGATTGAAAAACAGTTGAAAGAAAAGAAGGACACCTGGGAACAGTTTTTGGTTAGAAACTTCTTTCAAGATTCACCTGAAACACCAGAGAGCAGCTCAGCAAGGAAGAGTAGGAGAAAGAAAACCAGTATGAGAATTCAAGACACTCCTACTAACATAGCCAAAGAAATTAATCAAGAAGAGAAGCTGTCTAAAAGTAAGAAGGGAAGAACTGAGGATAGGAAGCAAAGAAAATTAAAAGGGAAAAGAAACATTGAGGATGTCTATCACACCCAGAACCTTCCTCAGAAGAGGACCATCAAATACTGTCTGAAAGACTAGTTTATCTTCAAGAACAATCAGCTGCAACAAAGAATAAAGGAAAAGAAAAATAGAGTGTGGAGAAAGAGGACACTAGCTCACAAAATTTAAGGAGAAGCTCCAAAATTAAAGGGAAATCGAGGACAATACAAACTAAAGGGCCCCACTTGAATGATTTAGGAGGGGAAACACTAGAAAAACCTTCAGCAATCTCTCCTGGCCGTAGCCCCCACCATACTCCTATTTCTTAGCCAGATTTTGACATGTGTCCTTCTCGGCCAGATTTAGAGATCAGTCTTTCTCAACCAGATTTTGAGGACAACCCAAGAAAGACTACACCTGAGATAGATCCAAACCAGCAAGAAATGTATGATTATATAGAGTTGTTGGAGAAGATTGCCACAGATCCAGGCACTTCATCTACCCAGCCTAATGCAGCACAGGAAGCTCTAATCCAATCACTGAAACAAGAAGTTTTTGAACTGGAGGTCTTAAATAGACACATCAAAAGAGAAAATGAAACATTAAAGGAACAAAGCAGATTGGATAAGATCATTCACGACAACACCATGTTGCATCTTGGGCTGTGGCAGAAGAAGAATAGGAAGTTGAAGAAAAAGAGCAGGAGGTTGAGTAGAGCTCTTATCAACCTCAAATTTAGGTGCTTAATGAGGAAGCCTAGGATGTTAGTGGTACCAAGAAAGAAGAGAAGAGGGCTGGACATGCTACCAGAGGTCTCAGAACAAATGAACTGAAGAAAGGATGGTCAAATTTTAGTTGCATGGGGACATGCAACACCTTCACAGTGGGGGTATGTTGAGTCCTGAAACTACATATCTCCTACACACTTTCCTAGACTTTTTCCCTCACCTGAACCTCATAAGCTATCAAAAATCATTGCATATGGATTCTAAAAGAGCATTTAAAGTGGGTTTCTAACTATGTTTTGTGTTTGTTGTTTGAACTAGATTTTGCTCATTAGCTGCGGAATCCAGCCACTTTCCGCAGCTGATTCAACTTTCCATAGCTGTTTTTGTTAAACTCTAGGTTGTAGGTGTCATCAAGAAAAAACAGGACATGTGGGCAAGTTAGAAATGACCTGGACATGGATAAGGTCCTATTGGTTTAGCCAGACTCATTAAGAAAAGCAGTGGTCAACGGTGGTCAAATAGTGGTCCAACGTAGGAGTCCTATGGAAACCAGACTCTGTTTTCAAACACATGATGGATTCATGGCCATTTCCAGATCCCTGGGGTCATGTTGACACCTGTAGATTGCCCCATGATGTGAATCCAATAGCCACTCTTGATAGATTGAATAATCTTGGCAACCAGTATGCTAAGCTTGTGTACGCTGTCCTTTTACATGTCTTCAGTTAAAGATATTTCATAGGAAAATAGTTATGAATCTTTTGTTATAAATAATGTGTTTGCAAACGCATAGAGTTAGTCTTTATTCATGTAATTTTGTTGTTAAGTTTATTGTGCCATGACACTAGTCCCACTGTGGTAACGAGAGGATTTATCCTCTGTTTTGAAATATAAAGAACACTTTGTTTTTATATGATTGCGTGAGCATAATTCTAAACCGATAGCGTGTTGACAGAGGCTACGCAGAGGGCCCTTGTATGCTGAGGTTTTGTTTTCCTTATTCCTGTAAAGTTTTTATGTATTGTTTCGTTATTTCCATTGCACATATTTCATAGTTATCCACCTGTGTATATTTCATTTATGATATTAACATTTCATTCCTATACATGACTTTTCAAGCTTTGTATATTGTTGTTAACACTGATCAGTGTATGTGTGTTTCAGGATAGAGTAAGCCCGGGAATTTTCATAGAATTTTTGCAATAACTAGTGACATGAGATTAGCCTCTCTGCTGACTGTGCTTTTCTTAGTTTTTTTTAATTCCAATTATGCTTTGATTTCAGTTTTAATCACTTGCTTTATTAGATAGTTTGGATAATCAAATTGCTCATATCATTGATGTTATCTCCTAAATCCATAGCTTAGACTACCTGGCGAGCTATCAGACTATTAATGACGTGATTTGATTTTAATTTTTCTTTTTTGCAGTTAGATATCAACTTGCTCATATCATTGACGTTATCTCCTAAATCTATAGCTTAGACTACCTGGCAAGCTATCAGACTATGAATGATGTGATTTGATTTTAGTTTTACTTTTCTGTAGTTAGATATCAACTTGCTTATATCATTAACGTTATCTCCTAAAGCCATAGATTAGACTACCTGGTGAGCTATCGGACTATGAATGAAGTGAATTGATTTTACTGTTATTAGTTTGCAGCTTTTGATTTATTTGAGTACAGTAGCTTAACTCCTTTTTCTTTCTGTATTTAGACAAGTAGCAGGGACAATGATTTCATGAGCAGTAGTTCGTTATTTGTTTGATTTGAATAGCAGCACATTTCCATTCTTGTTCAAGTGTTAATTTCATCACTAGTATGTTTTCAGACCTTCTGAAGAGTTAAGTTCTGGAAATTGTTATAGAGGACATAATTTCCTTAAAATCTATACCCAAAACTTGCCTTCTAAAGTATTCTTAAAACTTAGGAGTAGGATTATCATTTGCATTAGGAAATAAACCAAGATAAAACCCCCAAAAACAAGATAAAATTGACAAAAAGTAAGAAAGAGGTTGTCTTGCACATATAGTGCGCCACACTTCAACAGTTTACGACTCCTGGATTGACAATTAATATAAAAATTTAGGACATACTAAATTGACTAAACAATTTTTTTGCAGGAATTTTTTTTTTGGTGGCGAGATTGAAGATTAGATCTGAAACATTTGGTACAATATTTATAAAAAAATAACATATCTGGATTTTTTGCAAAAAAATACCAAAATTCGAAAAACAAATCGGCCAAATTGGAGTCTAGATGAGGGAGATATCGCTGATATAAAATCAGCTATGTTGTAGAATATTTTTCTGACAACAACTGGTGGACGACGACTCCTATCATTTTTTGAAGTTTTTGTGCAGAATTTCAGAAAATGGATTGTAGATCTGAGCTCTTCTTGAAAAATCACCCAATTTCAAAAAAGAAATGTGTCGAATTGGAGTTCGGATGTGGGAGATATCTCTCATTTAAAACCAACTAATTTTTTAGAACTTTTGTGACGGCGGAAAAAATTGCAGCATGAATGGAAGATTCTAGGGTGTCCAGAGAAGGGTTTCCAACGCATGGGAAGATTCAAAATGGTCATTCTACTTCCAAAAATAGGTTATAATAAATATTCTGAGCTATATTTACCGAGTTATGTCCATTTTAATTCTGGAGCAACATTCGGAGTAGGTTCCCATTGGAGACATGCCCTCCCACTACACTTTAGTAGGCACTTGCTTCACATTCATCAGTTTTAGCATAGCAACATTCGGCTTGGGTTATTTGGAGATGTGCCCTCCCACCCCAGGCTATGTAGGCACCCGCTACTTCATCAACAACCCACATCATGGTTATGGGTCAACTGCACAAAGTCCTTGTCGTCGAAGTCCATTTGCTAGGCCGCACACTGTTAGTATCACAGTTGGTCACAAGCTTTATAGGGTATCTCTATCCTCGAATCTTCGTTTGTCATGGTTATGGGTCATCCACAAACCCACACTTCATCGAAGTCCATTCTCTAGGCCACACACTATGAATATCACAATTGGTCACAAGCATTACAGGGTATCTCTATCCTCGGATCTTCATTCATCATGGTTATGGGTAATCCACAAACCCACATTTCATCAAAGTCCATTTGCTAGGCCACACACTGTTAGTATCATAGTTGGTCATAAGCATTACATGGTATCTCTATCGTCATATCTTCATTCAAGATGGTTATGGGTTAACCACATAAAACCGTTCTCTTCAGTGGCTCTTCATATTCAACAAAGGCTTCACAGGAGGGAACTTCACACAATGGGGACCATTGTTTCTTAAGGAGGGAGGAATGATCCAAATGGAAAATGGCATCAACCCATGTTATTCATCCACCCATGGAATTTACACATGATATTGTAAGTGGCATCCACTCATGGTATTTATCCACCCATAAGTGACATCCACCCATGGTATTCATTCACCCATGGTATTTTCCCATGGTATTGTGACATCCACACATGGTATTCATTCACCCATGGAATTAACCCATGGTATTGTGACATCTACCCATGGTATTCATTCACCCATGGAATTGAGCTGTGGTATTGTGACATCCACCCATGGTATTCATTCACCCATGGATTTGAGTCGTGGTATTGTAACTGAAAAATACTATAAGTAAAAAGTCACATTTTGTAAAAGGATAGATGGTCTACCACAATGTAGCCTTTATAGTTATTATCAGTTTTATTAAAAAGTTTCTTTGTGGTTTATTTACTGTGTGTTCTGTCATTTTCTTTCTAGCATTGCAATTATTTAGATCTTGGGGGCCTCCCCCACAAGATCCATTTCAATCTTTTAGACCTTGGAGGCCTCCCCCCAAGATCCAGATCAACCACACGCTAGAATGCTATAATGTGACTGGAGAAGTAGAAGATGTGGATCCATGAAAGATTAATATCCCTGAAACCAAGGGTCACCACGAGGTCGAGGGACCACGGATTGAGAATCCTGATATGACTGCACCACTAAAAATGAAATAGGTAAATATTGGTACAATGGTGGAGCCCAAATTTTCGATGCTTGGAGCTTACTCGGATGACATGACAGTAGATAAGGTCGCTGAATTGCTCCATGAATTCTAGGATTTGTTCCCTACCAAGTTCACAGAGTTAAAGTGGATAATAGGATACCTGGGCATTATGAAGATCACGTTAAAAACTGATGCAAATCTAGTTATGAAAAGACCCTATCATCTCAATCCGAAGTGTAAGGAGAAGGTGTCCTTAGAGCTAGACAAGATTCTCGTGGTAGGCATCATTGAGCCTATAGAAAAGTCTGATTGGGTAATCCTAATGGTGGTACAGGAAAAGAAGCCGAAGGATGAAATAAGGATATGTGTAGATCTCAGGAACTTGAATGACACTTGCGTACATGATCCTTTCCTTACTCCATTCACTAATGAGGTATTGGATAATGTAGGTGGCCAGGAAGAGTACTCCTTCACTGATGGGTTCTCTAGGTACCATCAAATAAAAATTGCGGCTGAGGATATAAGAAGGATGAACTTCACGACTGAGTGGGGATGTTTTCACGATACTTTAATGCCTTTCGGATTGAAGAATGCGCCTGTGATTTTTTCACACGTAGTCATTGCTGCATTCAAAGAATTCATTCATAAGTTTTTGGAGGTGTACTTTGATGACTGGACTGTGTTTGGGTTGGTAAAATTCCATGTGGCAAGTTTGCACCTTATGCTAGATACTTGTCGAAGGTACCAGATTGCGCTCAATCTGAAGAAATTCCTGTTTTGTGTTCCTTTTGGGACTCAGTTGGATCATGTGGTTTATAGACAGGGACTGATGGTAGATCTTGCAAAGATCGTAGTGATACTTAACTTGGAGGCACCAAGGAGTGTGAAACAGATGCATGCAACCTTAGGACATACTACATATTATAGGATGTTTATCAAGGGCTATGCCTAGATCGCCGTGCCTATGGAGAAGTTATTGAAAAAGGATGTCAAATTCTATTGGAATGAGGACTGTAAGAAAATCTTGGATATATTGAAAGAGAAAATGGTCATCACGCCGATTTTAGTCTTCCCAGATTGGAAGAAGGAGTTTCAAGTACATGTAGACACATCATGTATAGCACTAGGAGCAGTACTAACACAGGTTGGCAGAGGAGAATTGGACCATCCTATATACTTCACAAGCAGGAGGTTATCCAAGGCTGAGAAAGACTATTTCACCATTGAGAACGAAGGGTTAGCCATGGTATATGTGTTCCAGAAGTTTAGACACTATTTGTTGGGTGGAAATTTTAAGATGTATACAGACCATTAAACGTTGAAATATCTGGTCAATAAGCCTGTGTTGGGGGGAAGAATTTGTAGGTGGTTGTGATTGTTCCAAGAGTATGATTTTGAGGTTATTGTGAAGCCTTGATGACTCAATCCGGGACCAGACCATCTGTCACGCATCAAAATGGGGGAAGAGCCCACTAATTTGGAGGAGGGATTTCCTAACGCGCAACTATTTTTAGTGCGCGTCGCGGATGGTCACTTTGAAGACATCATACGCTTCCTAAAATTCTATCATTGCCAGATATCCGTATAAAATGGGATCTGATGAAGTATTATGATGATATGTACCAGAGTTTGAAAGGAGCAGTATCCTAGCAGATGCTCATGGGGGCGCCACAAGAGGGCATTATGTAGGAAGGACGACCATGCAAAAGATTCTACGTGTAGTGTTGTGGTGGCCAACCCTCCATCATGATTCGAAAGATTACTGCAAGGCATGTGATGCGTGTGGAAGGACTAGCAGGCCATCGTGAAGAGATGAGTTGCCTTTGAACCCACAGATGACATTTCAACCTTTCAAGAAATGGGTGATAGATTTTGTGGGACCCATTAAGCCCAAAGGAAAGAAGACATGACCAGAGTACATTATCACCATGATTGAGTATTGACTCGATGGGTGAAGGCACGATGTATGAAGGATTTCATAGGCACAACTACTGCGAAGTTCCTCTTTGATGAGTGATCGTGGTACGCACTTTCTGAACGAAACAACCAGTGTGTTGACGAAGGAATTTCAGGTATATCACCAGAAAAGCACGCTTTATCACCCACAAACTAATGGGACAATGGAAGCATTAAATAAGGTGTTGGAGAATGTGTTGACTAAGGTTTGCAATGCTTAGCGAAGTGATTGGGACCTACGCATACCTGTAGTACTATGGGCCTATCGGATGACATGTAAAAAGTTGACTGGACAGATACCCTTTAGGCTTGTATATGGTGTTGAAATGGCGATGACCATTGAATACATTGTGCCTAGTCTATGCATAGTAGCATTCATGGGTGTGACGAATCAGGGGGCCCTAGAAGAGAGGTCCGCGCAACTTTCTGAGCATGAGGAAGAGAGATTTCTAGTTGGATTTCACCAATAGGTCCAAAAGCAGCTCGAAGGACCATGGCATGATTGGCATATTAAGCTGCGCACCTTTAAGGTAAATGATCTGGTTTCGTTATATGACAGTAAGTTTGATAAATTTCCAGGGAAGTTCAGAATGCACTGGCTAGGCCCTATCTCATTAAGGAGATTATCGACGGTGGATCAGTTCAGTTGGTTAAATTGAATGGAGATCCCTTCCCAGGAAAGGTGAATGGTAGCCGATTGATGCCATACACTAGTGATCTGGCCAGGTGACTATATCAGGGTAACATAGCACTCCAAGCAGATGAAAGGAGGCATGGGACTATAAACTACACTATTGGGGTTGGGGAACTGTGCAATTGGAGGATTTTGCAGGACTAGGAAATTTCATAGGGTTCACGACAGTGCAAAGAGAGCTATGCTACCCAGGGAGAAATTGCATAGGTCAACCAGAAAGTGACCGTTAAAGTCACTATTCATGATTTGACGATAGGAATGCGGCCAAAAGGAGTGATTGGCTAGAATTTCAGACAGAACTTATGGGTAAGACCCTTGGACAAATTTGGAATTAATGAAATGAATGTGAGGGGAATGGTCAGATTTGAATTCAAAATTCTCTAAAGATTATAGGTGGAGGCCCAATGAAAAACACTAGGCATTTTAAACATTACGTTGGTGAGATCTCACACATGCATGATCCATGCATTCCTTGAAGCATTGCTCGACTGCCCAGTGTTTGATCAATTCCTAGAATCTAACTGCAAATTCATGCATGATTTTATCTTCGCATCCGAGGCTATGGACACCGAAGGAGTGACAGCCGAGGGGGCTGTGCCAGAAGTTGTTAGGAAAATAGAGGGAGCTGCTCTAGAGGTTGTAGAGGCATTAGATGAAGTTCCCAAATAACCACAGACACCTAGACCGAAGCCGACCCCAATCAAGGAGAGTGCGAAGGATAAGAAGGGCAAGTAGGTTGCGATGCCAGTGGACACATCACCGAGAAGAAACCCACTGAAGGACAATCCTACCGCACAGGAAAAGTGAAAACCCATTGATTTGGAGCTAGAGGAGGAATAAATTGAGGACATCCGGATGGATGATGAGGAGTTGGGGGTGGAAGTGGAGGAAGTTGAAGTCGAGGGTTCTGAACCTATCACTAAGTTGCCCGATTACATCCCTCAAGGCAAGGGCAAGACCAAAGTACCGAAGGAAATTGATGAAAGCAAGGTCACCTTACACACACCTTTACTACCAGACAAAATTTTCTTTGAAGGACCGTGATTGGGGTGGATTCCTCTGTTGAAACTGGAAGATTGGGAATTAACTGACCATGAAAAGTTCCCGCACTTGGTGACAGAGAAGCTAATGCGCATCGTTGTTGACACAACAACAGGGATGACTGCATTGGAACCATGTAAGTGGCTCAGGGGAGTAGACAAGGTAGGTCTGCTCAACCTGCTATAGGTATCGCGCTACAATCGCACCCCCATTACAGTATTGGTCATCAAGCAGCTGCTATGCTTAGTGCACAATGGGTGTCTGTGTTATGAAACCAGCTCACAAAAAGATAGAAAATATAGATCAACGACTTAGAATTCAGCCTCTTCGATGGGGTAACCTCCTTTACATTACACAAATGAATGATTCTTTTCTCATTCAAATGACAAAAGATCCTTTCTATATACAGGAGTCTAAGGATTCACAATATAACCTAGCTGACCTAACAATAATAATATAAGGCACAAAAATAACAATAGAGGGATTCTATGGGGCATAGTAATAACAATATGGGTACAATAGGGGCACAAAAATATTAATAAGGGATACAACTACAATAGTAATGGGGTAATCACTAGTATTATAGGGACCTAACATGCCCCTCTCCTTCAAAAAAGTGTTGTCCTCAACACTTGAGTAGTTCTGGATGCTTCTATATAAAATTCTTATCCTCCCATGTGGAATCTTCAGCAGATAAGTTCTTCCACTTGATGAGATACTCTCAAATTGATCTATTTCGTAGCTGTCGAGTTCTTGTTTCTGTGACTGCTTCCTGTTCTAATATAATTTTTCCTTCCTCGTCACTTTCTGGAAATATTGTTTGAACTGGGAGCTTGTCGCCTATAACCTTCTTTAAACATGAAACATGGAAAATTGGGTGCACTCGAGAAGCTGCAAGAAGCTCCAATTTGTATGCCATAGTACCAATCTTTTGCAACACCTTATACAGACCATAATACTTTGGTGATAATTTATTATCCTTCCTAGCTCACTTGAGGGACATTTGTTTATATGGTTGTATCCATATGAATACCCAATCACCTACATCAAACCTTCTTTCGTTGTGATGTTGATATGCATGTTGTTTCATTCTATTTTGCGCCAACACGAGGTTATCCTTTAAGAGTTGGAGGACTTGTTGTTGATGCTCGATGTGATGTTCCACTGCTTGAACCTTATAATTTTCTTTTAAATATGATGTGATGGATGGTGGCTGATATCCGTAAAGTGCCATAAATGGGATTATTTTTGTTGTTGTATGGAAGGAAGTGTTATACCACCATTCAGCCAGAGGCAACCATTTGACCCATCGTGTCTGTTTATTAAATACAAAGCAACGAAGATATCCTTCCAAACATTTTTTTACTATCTCAGTTTGCCCATCAGATTGAGGATGATAAGATGAGCTATGAGCTAACTGAGTAGAGACAAGAAAATAATTTTGTCCAAAAATTTCCAGTGAAAATGGGATCTTTGTCACTTACAATAATCTTTGGGTTTCCATGTAGCTTTTGAATTGTTTCCATAAATGCAGTAGGAACTGTACTGGCTTTAAATGGATCTGATAATTCCCAAAAGTGTGCATACTTGGTAAGTCTGTCAACTACCACCATGATGACACTCTTTCCCTCAGACTTGGCTAAAATTGTGTTAAAATCCATTGAAACCTCCTCCCAACGTTGGCTTGGAATGTATAAAGGTTGTAATAGACCCAGGGTCTTAATTGTTTCAACTTTATCTTGTTGGAAAACCAAACACTCAACCACAAAATTTTGAAAATCTGATTTAAGGCCATCCCAAAAAAAATAATTCTTAACCTTGTGGTAAGTTTTTTAAAATCCTGAGTGCCCTCCTAAGGGAGAGAAGTGCAATTCCATAAGAATATTTTGTTTGAGTTGGGAATACTTATAGAGGTATAAGTGATCTTTGTACCATAATGAATAATTTTTCCAGCTAAATGTATCAGATGTATTGGAATCTTATTGTAACTTTTGAATAAGTTCCTACACTTCTTCATCATTCTTCCATTCCTCCAATGCTTCGTTTATCCAATCTGGTTGGATAATAGAAATGGCGAACAACAATGCTTCCACATTCTCGTCCTTTCTTGAGAGTGCATCTGCCACCACATTTTTCTTCCCTTTTTTGTAGATGATTTCAAAGTCATAAATCAACATCTTTGTGACCCACTTTTGTTGCTCTTCAGAGGATAATCTTTGCTCTAAAAAGCATTTAAGGCTATCATGATCCGCTTTTACCTTGAAGTGTCTTCCCATTAGGTAGGGTTGTCATTGCTTAAGTGCATGTAGTATTGCGAACATTTCCTTCTCATAAATAGCTTTGTGTAAAAACTTTCCCTTGATTGGACGACTTTCAAAAGTAATGGATCTTTCATCTTGCATTAAAGTAGCACCAATTCCATTTCCTGAAGCATCACATTCCACAATAAAGGTTTTTGTGAAGTCTGGTGTAGCTAAGACTAGTGCTTGGCACATTGTGTCTTTAAGATATTCGAAGGCCTTTGTTGCTTCTGGAGTCCATGTAAATGCATCTTTCTTCAATAATGTTGTTAGAGGTGCTACTATTCTCCCATAATTATTAACAAACTTGTGATAATACCCTGTCAACCCGAGAAATCATTGTAGATGCTTTATGGATGTGGGAATTTGCCATTGCTTAATGGCTTCAATTTTGCTAGGGTCTACCTTAACTCCTTCATGAGATACAATATGACCCAAATATTCCACCTCTTGTACTCCAAAGAAACATTTGGATCTTTTTGCATATAATTGTTTCTCCTCTAATAGTTGTAGCACCCTGTCAACATGTTCAACATGGTCCTTCCAAGACTTGTTGTAGATTAGTATATCATCAAAAAATACTAACACAAATTTTGTAAGGAAGGGTTTGAAAATGGAATTCATCAAACCTTGAAATGTAGAAGGTGCATTGGTAAGGCCAAAAGGCATGACCAAAAATTCATAATGACCCTCATGAGTTATAAATGTTGTTTTCAGAATGTCTTCAGTCTTCATTCTGATTTGATGATATCCTGAATGAAGATCCATCTTGGTGAAGTAAATTGATCCATGCAATTCATCCATTAGTTCATCAATCACAGGAATGGGAAACTTGTCTTTAATAGTGAGCTTGTTGAGCTCCCTATAATCTGGTCACATGCACCATGATCCATCCTTCTTGTGCACCAATACTACTGGAGCAGAGAAAAAACTTTGACTAGGTTGAATTATATTAGCCTCTAGCATTTCTGCAACCATACGTTCAATTTCACTCTTTTGGGCATAGGGATATCTATATGGCCTGATGTTTGGAGGAACACTTCCTGGAATCAGATGAATAGCATGATCATGATCACGAATAGGTGGGAGACCTTTGGGAGTCTCAAATACCTTGGAATGATTGTCCAATACTTTTTGGAGATATGGAGAAATAGATGATTTTGATGTGGAAACATCTAGCGAACATAATTGTGCAATTACACCTCTTTCTTCCTTTTTTAGAAGCTTTGTCATACCGTTAGAGCTTATTATCTTTCCTGGTTTCCCTGCAATACCCCTTAATTCAACTTCCTTTCCTTCCACATAAAATTTCATGAAAAGTTATTGAAACTTAAAAGCTATTGTACACAAGGATTGTAGCCATTGGACTCCTACTACAACATCAACACCTCCCATTGGAATGGAAAGCATTGGGCTAGTCAATACATATTCTCCCATGGATAGCTTGATATTATGGCACTGTCCGGAGAAATTTATTGTTCGTCCATTTACAACCATCACTTGACACAGTGATGTGCCACATGTCGCTATTTCACCGTGGGAGACCAAGGATGCTTAGCACATCAAAGATAACAAGATCTTCCCGATCTTGATGGAAATGAACATCCGCATGGATATCAATCGCAAACCGCGATTGTCGCCTACTATGTTTACTAAACTGTAGGAGTACACGGAGTTCAAGGCAGACTTTCACCATGTATCGATCAGAGCATGGAAGGACCCTAAGTAGACATGGTATGACTTGCCTTACTTGGCAACGGATGATGCAATTGATGTAGTTATTGATTGCTGGCCATGACAGAATTGCACACTACCTCAAACATGGCAGTTGTGTCAAGCAAGTACACTGCATAGCGCAAAAATTAGGAGGCCAAGATCAAGATGGAATAGGTGGCGGAGAAAAGGAAGAAGGAGGCCACTGAGAAGGCCAAGGCAGAGCGTGATGCTGCCTAGCAAACGTAAAATCAGACAAGTGAAATAGAGTGTGGCACTCACAAAGGTGGAAGGTCACCTTCGCCCGAAACAGAGGAAGAAATGGATGAGAAAACAGAGAAGGATGTTGCGGACCTGTAGACAACGTCAAACTGCATCAAGCATCCAAGGTAACAAGAAAAAGTTGGGTCAAGGAAGAAATACAAGGCCAGTAAGGCCTCTTTAGAACCAATCACCCTTACAGAGGGAGATTTGCATGACATTGTAGACATGGTGCAGGATGTCACCATGGAGGCACTGTAGCAGTTCGAGCAGCAAAAACAGCTACTATTTTGGGCCATCCAAATGGGTCTGCAGGAGCCAGAGACACATGCATCACAGGTTGACACGGTGTCCACCAGCCTTGCTATCGGTAGTTCGGAAGCTATCGAGATGCTGCATGTGAAAGTCTCCTGAGCGATAGTGTGCTGGATGGTGCACTGACTACAAAAAATGAAGTTGACAGGCCCAATGTCAACACCCTCAAGTGAGTGGGGTTGAAGTTGGTAGTGTTCCCTGGTGAGGTGCTCCACCTACTGGAAGATGGAGTGATCGTGGAGCTGAGGGCCCGTGAATAGTGCATTGTGAAAGTAATTTATGAACATGAGATCAATAATGTGCAACTGTCCCTACAGTGAGACTTTGCCATCGCTGATGTGACTGAGGTAATCGACCGAAACAAACACATATTTCAGGTCATGGAGGAGGCATGTCGAATGGTACCGGAGTTGGCAATTCCCAAGGGAGAACCAGTCGAGGTGCATGTTCGTAAGCTTGCTATAGGGGTGCGTGATGCTTGCACAGATTTGGCTAAGGTTCAGCTAGAGATGAACCTACAGATAGTAGATTTACAATTGAAGGCCTAGCCTTCAACTCTGCCAGAAGTAATGGAGCAGCGTGCAATCGTTCTCACAGAGGCGATAGTAGTGGTAGACAGTGGAGTAGCAGACTACACACAGTTGTTTAAATAGTCATTCAAGGTCTTTATGAGGTGGCAGGAGGACCCTAATGTATAGAAGGTAGAGACAAAGGCGCAAGAATTGCAGCAATGCTATGACGAAGTAAAAGGTACAACATGCACCGTCGCTCTCACACAGAGACTCGAGAACTTGCAGGAGGCCAAAGCACTGAAAGAACATGTAGATGCACCACAACACAAAGAGGTAGTGCTCAAGGCGTGCTTGGAGCCCTAGTTGGATGAGTCTTGTTCTCCAGTTATCCACTTGTTCTCCTACGCTGATTTGATATCTCCTTTTCCCTTTCCCGACTGATATGCTCCAATTTGGATCGTCTTGTTTGCATGTGGTTTCTTGCTAGAGGGACAACAATTAACTTTGTCCTGTCTTTTCCTTCGGGATGGAAATCTTTCATTTTCTCCTTTTCCTACATAAAAAAATGGCAATTATTAGCTGTTTTGCATTGCATCTAAATCCTTTAGATTTTGTCATCATTTCTTATTATCTACCTAGTTCATGATGCAAAGAGGTTATGAGTTTTAAAGCAAAGATGACAAACTAAATGATAAAAACACACCTTCTTCAGTACTCCACACGCCCCCCTGCTTACCCTTTTTCATGCCCTCATGAAAACATTGTAGTTGACATGTAAGGCGGTGAGAGAGTAGGCTCGAGACGAGATCTCATGTGGTGGTCTACAACCATGATGCGTAGTTAGGTGTTCAAAAAGATGTCTTGTCTGACCCTCAGGCATCTCATACAGGGCTTGGTATCCAGGTGCATGGTGCCAAATGACCGGACTCCGAAACCTATATCCTAACAAGGATGGCCCTGCCTTCAAGATAAGATCACCATAGAGGCTCAAGCGATCAGTGGCTAACTTAAAGTTCTCATAATTAAATGGTTCCCTGAGTTGGATATTCGGATTGGAAATCTGATATCGAAATTTAGCAGTGTCAATGGCAAGGTCTTTGATGGTAAAGAAGTATTATATCCCTTGTCGATTGATTGCTATATGAATAGGTCCTAATGCTTCAATCACACCCAGAGTCCTCATGAGGTTCCTATGTTTCCTCCATAATTGCACTAGATTTCTAGGCTTAGATCTTACCCATAAATATATTCTGTTTTCTTGTCTTTGGAAGGAATTATAGGCTTTGAGCCATTTGATTTGATTAAATCCAAATGAAATAAATGCTTGTAGTTGGATATCCCCAACAAAAGGGCCTGGTTTATGCTCCGTCTCTTGATCTAACACAAGGTTATGTAGATAGAATTCACACAATAATATTTGAACCTTTACTCCATAGTGCTTACAACAATTTATGAAATCATCAATAGTATTAATTTGTATAGGGGCTCCTACTTTGACAGCCTTAATTTTCAATTGTAAAGATCGTTCCATTAAAAACAAGGAATAATTCTTAGCAGGGGTTCTACATGCTAGGACGTCAGTGTACAAAGAGCATAAGGTATCCATTTGTTTGATAACTACATCTAACCTATGAGTTACCTTTGCAACTCTTTCTTCTTCCTTTCGCCATCCTTCAAAAGCCTGGCTTTTGGATAAATTGACATTCCCTAGTTGTTGTTGTAATTCTTCATACTTTTCTTGAGAAACCATTTGTTCTGTAAGTTTTTCTACTACTTGTTGAGCTTGCATCAAACCCTCTCGTAGGGTTATTGTCCTCGGATCACTGTCCCACATGATAGTGGTAAGTGGAAGGCTCACTTGAATCTTCTTATTGCATCGTCTCGTGTTTATGGTTTGCATTTCTTCAGAGGATTGTGCCTCTGTCTGAACTTCTTTGTCGCAGGCCGATATTTCATCTGTTTTCACTTCAACATGGGCAACAGCTGAATGTTGTTCCTTTTGGTTTTGAACGAAAAGTTGGACTTGAGTCCTTCTAACCGTTTTCTTGAGGGATCTCATCGGAGTGGTTGCATGTCCTACCCCCGAGGTCCTTTTTTCTCTCTTTCTCATTTTAAAAACCCTGATTTGTTGTCAAAGTCATGCTATCACATTCAGCAGTCTTTGCTATTCTTTCCGTAATCTTTTAATTTCTTCTATTTTCTTAGAAGGAACAGTTGTCTGTTTACTCAAGCCTGGACTGTTGTCTTGGCCAATTCCCTGGTTTTCTTCTTGGGGTACTCCGTTGCTCTGTTCAAGTTTCTCAAGAGTAAAAACCCTAGTTGGTTCTGTTATTTTCTGGGTGACTTCATTTTCCACCCTTTCTTCTCCATGAAATTCTTTCGGTGTAGTCTGGCTAGGAACAGATTGTTCCTCTTCTGTATCTTCATCACTTTTCTCTCTAGTTATATTTTCATCATGAACGGAATGATTATCTTCTTCTTCTTCCTCATCACACAATTCTTTGGATGCATTTTTGTCTTGAGTAGAATGCTCCTTTGGTTCTTCTTCGATGTGGAGGCCTAGCGGGCTGAGAAGCTGAGCATATTCGCCCATATTGGCCAGAATTTGGGCCAATTCATCCTCTTGCAATGGATTTTGCAACGGGCTTTCTTCACATTGCTCCGTCTCGTCGTCCACCTGCCCAGGCTGCTCGGTCTCTTCCTCTGTTTCTTCTTCCTCATTTTCTTCTATTTCTTTCTCATTCTCCTCTCCTTCCAATTGTGGGGGTTGCTCATCCCCTGAATCATCTATCTCCATTGGTTAGCTGATATTCCCTTGGGAATTTTCCAACCTCCCTTTGATCCATGCCAATCTAACTGATTTCCTCCGTTTCAATGGTCTATTCGGTGTACTGGTAGCATGTTTTCATTTTGGGGCTGACAGAGTTAGTCCCCCGCCTATCATGGCAATTAGTTCTTCCCAACTGCTCTATTGCTGAGCAAGACTGTAGCTAACTATCAGTTGTATTAGCCCATGGTGACTTACTACCGATTCTACATGTTGTGATTTTTTCATGCATCGGGCAACATCATGTAGTAAAGAATTTAAAAATGCAGCTAAATTCATAGAGCATTTCTGTTTTAATATGGCTAAAAGTTTAAGGTGTCATGGTCTTACCATGTCTTTCCTGCTTTCACATGTGATGTAGCTCTAAATGATCTTCGCAAATTCTACCCACGGCTCTCCTAATGCTGCTGATAGAACTCCCTTTCCTCTTACTGTCAGGTTCTGGCCTTCATCTTGGAAGACTTTTACGATTTTTTCGCAGTCTCTCCTTCTTTAGAGTCCACACAGGTCTAGTGGCTGGTAGTCTCGAGACCTTTGCAGTTATGTCATTGGTGACTACTATATGTCTCCCTCTTACCGTGGAGTGATATTCTTGCAAGCTCTGCAAGAATTCTATTGCTACGGTCTCGTTGGATTCTTGTAAACTATTAAGATAAACTAGCCATCCTGCCCTTGCTAGGATTTCTCATGCAGCATCAGAAACTGTCAATACCTGTGGTTCTCTCTAAATTGATCTTCCTCCCATGTTTTAGCACACTGCAAAAATTCAGAGATGACAATGGAATAGTAGGTTGTTCAAACTATTAGAAATACAGAGAAAATAATGAAACAACAAGGCTCGTTCAAATCCCGAGTCACTTACTTATTGCTGCAAATCATAATACAGAAATAGCTTAGGAGAAATAGGCCATGCAAATTGAAAAACAATATACCATTAAGCCTTTCTATTCCCAAGTGAAAATTTTCCAAATAATAGTCTGACACGTATACCAACAAATTATGAGGTCACTTGCTTCCCCCCTGTAATGTGATAGGCCATCCTTGGCCGTCAAATGAGGGAGCGGCATGCCGAAATGCCATGGTACAGAGTCATAAAGGAACAACGTATACCGAAATTCCATGTTTACAAAAGGAGCAGGTTTTCGAAATCGAGGTTTCTGATAGGATCGCTTAACAAATAAGAGAATGTTGTGATATGATGCGAGGCTGGGAGGATAGGATAGCTGACGTGCACAAAAATTCTGATGTGGTCATTATCAACTTTTCTGTCATGATTGGTTATAATAGATTTTCATGTGTTTAAATGTTTGAGGAAGTGATATACATAATCTCATTTGACCTATTACAAAGGTATAAGACAAAGAAGGGTGTTGATGATTGCTATTGGTGTATAAGAAATGTGACTTTAGTACCATCAATAGAGCTCTGTTGCCCACAAGTGTCCATAACCTTGACAGAGTTGTTTGTTTCACCCATGGAACCATGATCCTTTGTGTATGCTTAGGAAGTGCTGTGTAATGTCAAAATGGAGGTCATTATGCTGGCTTGGTAACCAGTTAAACCATAATTCCATTCACCGGGAAAGAGTGAAAGGTGGGCAGTCTGGCTTGTGATGAGACCTCCTGTTCCAAGGACTCTTTAGTTTTTCTGATGTGCCTCTTGGATCATATCCGTGGTGTGATGGCCATACTGGGAATGCCACTTCACTTTCTTCCTTATGATCATGGTAGGCTGGCTCTTGATGAGACCCCCTATCCTTCATTTGAAAACCCATATTAACAAATCATATAAACATTTTTCTCTTTTATAAAGTACTTTCCTATTTATACACAAGGGGTGGTTCAGCACTCCTTAAGAGTAGGAATGGTGGAGGAAGTCTTAACATCTCAATAGAAAAATATACCCTTTGTTCTTATTCCTTAATAATGATCAAAGAAGATTATGGGAAAAATAAGAACCACCATGATAAAGATAACCAATCATATTAGTATTAGTAGAATAATGACAACAAAGTGATGAATAATTGTGTCCTTTCCTCTTTCCTCCTATCAATTGAAAGAAATTTCTTGTTAAAATAGCGATTTTCTGTAATTTGATGATTACAGTATGCTCTAGTTTTGTATCCATTGCATAAGTGTATAGCTGTGCTTCAAAAGATTTGAAACTATTGTATATTGAGAGGAACAACAACTATCTTTTAATTGGAACAACAAGGAGAACAAGCATAAGTAAAAGGAATACGAAAATGTTGTCATTTCAAAAAGGAAGAGCAAAAAAGACAAGTGTTGTTCCTTTGGGAAAGGAACAGTAGAAAGCACAGTTCCGTTCCTTTAGAAAAGGAACAACAAAAAATACAAGTGTTTCTCCTTCGGAAAAAAGGAACAACAGAAAAACACAAGTGTTGTTCCTTTGGAAAAGGAACAACAGAAAATACAATTGTTGTTCCTTCGAAAAAAAGGAACAATAGAAAAACGCAAGTGATGTTCCTTTGGAAAAGGAACAATAGAAAATACAAGTGCTGTTCCTTCGGAGAAAAGGAGCAACAGAAACTAGAAGTTATGTTCCTTTGGAAAAGGAACAAAAAAAATGAGAGTGTTGTTCCTTCGGAAAAAAAGGAACAACAAAAAAACAAAAGTGTCGTTCCTTTGGAAAAGGAACAGAAAAATGAAAGTGAAAAATGAATAGCTAAAACAAAAAGTGTTTTTCCTTAGGAAAAGGAACAACAAAGCAAAAATTTTGTTCCTTCAGAAAAGGAACAACAGAAAAAAAAAAATTTCACACAAGTGTTGTTCCTTCAGAAAAGGAATAGCAAAAATGACAGTGTTGTTCCTTTGGAAAAAGGAACAACAGAAAAGTGTTGTTCTTTTGGAAAAAGGAACAGAAAAATGGTGAAGGTGTTGTTCCTTCTAAAAGTAACAACAAAAATGATGGAGTTGTTGATTCTTCGAAAAGGAACAACGAAATGCAGAGGTGTTGTTCCTTGAAAAAGGAAGAGCAAGGCGTTGAGCATGTTTTTTCTTCCTAAAAGGAATAACAAAGTGCAAATACATAAAAAAAAATTACAGAGAAAAATTTATGCTAACAAAACAAAGGAATTATGTACAGAATGTAAGAACAGGTGAATCACTTAATGAACTAGAGGTGAGGACGATTTCTCTTCCTCCTCCAAAATTTGCATGTCGGAGTCTTCGCGGAGTTGCTGGTAGAAGGATTCCCAAGTAAGTGGTTTGCAATATAGTCGAACTCGGTGGCTGTTTTCCTCGAACGTATGTCCAGATCCATCAATGGTGATTAGATTAAGGGTGCCATTATCATGTACCTTCTGGATTTCATATGGGCCCAGCCAACGAGTCTGAAGCTTCCTGGGAAAATCTTGAAACCTAGAATCATATAGGAGCGCCCAATCTCCTTCACATAAGACTTTCTTTTTAATGAGGGCATCATTCCATTTATCTTGCTATTGTTGGATCAATGTAGTGTGTTGAAGGGCAGAGAGCCTGATTTCATCTCTGTAGTAATCTATTAATCTGTGCCACATTTAGATCTAGACTGACTTCTTGCACTATTCGCAATGTTTGCATTTCAAATTCTATAGGAAAGATGGGTTCCTTTCAAAACACCAGTTGGTATGGTGAATAGTCGGTAGTGCTTTTCCACATTGTTCTGTAAGCCCAAAAAGCTTATGGTAATCTTGCAGCCCAGTCACGTCTATGTGACGCAATGGTTTTTGTTAGGATTGCTTCTATTATTTTATTGCTGCTTTCTACTTGACCATTTGCCTGTGGGTGGTATGGAGTAGTAATTTTATGCTAGATGTGATAGTTTTTTAGTGTTGCAACAATCTTATTACCAGCAAAATGTGGTCCACCATCTATAATTATATCTCTTGGAAGCCCATATCAGACAAATATATGGAATATGAACTATATGATGGAATCCTCTGTAGCTCTCGGTAATGCCTCTGCTTCAGCCCATTTGTTGAAATATTTTGTTGCTACTAAAATATATGTTTTTTGGTTCGATGATGGGTTAATTGGACCAAAAAAATCGAGGGCTCATCGCTCGAATGGTTCAATAACTAGTTGTGGATTTAGGGGCATTTCGTCGGACTGTCTAGGGTGTCCTGCTCTTTGGCAGCTGTCACAAGCTTGAACGAACTTCTTTCCATATTTGAAGATCATGGGCCAATAATACCCTATTTGTAGCACCTTATGTCCATTTCTTTGATTGGAAAAATGTCTGCCACATGGTTCGTCGTGACAAGCTTTCAAAATGTCAAAAATTTCATCTTCGCGGATGCATCTCCTGATGTGCATATTTTCCCCTGTATGGAACAGGTAGCCCCCAATCCAAGAAAATCGAGTACTTCATTGGACAATCTGTTTTCGTTCTTTGGGGATCAGATGTTTCGGTAATTTTCCTACTGCTAAGTAATTTGCAACATCAGCATACTAGGGTGTTTTAACAGTGACAACAAACAAATGTTCATCTAGAAATTGATCTCTAACTGCTGCTGCGTCCACTGGTTTTGGCATTCACAAGAGAAAGATAGCTACAGGATTTTATTTTCCAGGTCGATCCTTGATTGTGATATCGAATTCCTGCAATAAAATCAGCCATCTAGTTATTCTACCATTTGTGATTGGTTTATTTGCTAAGTATTTTATGGCAGAGTGATCTGTATACAAGATAACAAGTTATCCAGTAATGTAATGCCTGAACTTATTGACAACATGTATTACTGCTAAAAATTCCTTTTCAGTAACAGTATAATTCAACTCAGAAAGAGATAAATTCTTGCTAATATAATAAATTACATATGGTTTTTTATCTTCTTCCTGCCCAAGGACTGCTCCAATAGCTGTATTTGAAGTATTTGATGAAATTTGAAATGGTAGGTCCCAATTTGGACCTCTAAGGACTGGGGTTGTTGACACAAGATTTTTCAGATCCTAGAAAGCATGGTCGCATTTTTTTGTCCAAAGAAAGTCAACATTACCTGTTAGTGCATATAGAGGTGCAACAATATGTGAAAAATGTTCTATAAATCTTCTATAATAACCAAAAAATCCAAGAAAACTGCGTACCTCTGTTTCAGTGGTAGGAGTGGGAATTAGAAAAATTATTTGAATTTTGGCTGGGTCTACCTGTATGCCAGTTTTGGAGATATAATGGCCTAGAATAAGTCCTTTAGTCATCATCATATAGCATTTTTCATGGCTCAAACAGAGCCTAGTGGCAATGCAGTGTTGCAACACTTTTTCCAGTGTGTCCAATGCTAGGTTAAAATCATCTCTGTATGGTGTAAAATCATCCATGTATACTTTGAGCCCTTTATTTATTAAATCTGAAAAGATGTTGAGGATAGCCCTTTGAAATGTGGTAGGGACATTGCATAAGACAAAAGGTAGAACTTTGTAGGCAAATGTTCCCCAAGGACAAGTAAAAGTGATTTTGTCTTGTTCTTCAGGGGCAATCTGAATTTGATTATATCCACTAAAGCCATCTAAGTAAGAAAAGAATTTCTTTCCTACCAAAGTGTCTAATACTTGGTCAATGAATGGAAGGGGAAAGTGGTCCTTTTGTGTTGCTTTATTTAGTTCTCTATAATATACACAAATCCTCCGCTTCCCATTCTTCTTTGGTACCACAACAAGTGGAGAGACCCATTTACTATCAGAGATAGGGTAGATGAAGTTCACATCTAGAAGTTTTTGAAGTTGAACTTTTATAATGTCTTTTAGAAGAGGATTAAGTCTCCTTTGTGGTTGGTAAACAAGTCTCACATCTTTTTCTATGTAAATTTGGTGCGTACATAATTGGGGATCAATTCCTTTCATATCAGGATAGTCCCATGAAAATGCTTCTTTGTATTTCCTCAGTAGTTGGATGAGCTTCTCTTCTTGTTCAAAAGTCACGTTGGCATTAATGTTTAAAATCTTTCCTGGCTCTATTTCTACAATTTTGCTATTTGAGACAGAGGTAGTGTATTGTTTGATAGTGTGTATCTTTAAGAGGATCTTCTTCTAATTCATTATCAAATGTTGCTTCTATCATGTGACATTGTATGTGGGATCTGGATTCAAGTTGGCTAATAAAATTGTTAATGACATCATCTTTTTTTTGGTCTTTGAAATTGAGGGCCTCTTCTATGGTTAATGGTGATGTAATATTTTCGGTGAGGTATGATACAGGATGTTTGTTACTTTTTATTATTGTGACACTTGGCTGCGCTAGAGGATATAAAGCTAGATTCTTAATATTAGCTCCCCTAGTTATGGTCATACTTCCTTGCCGACATCCAATATAAGCATCAACAGTTTTGAGCCAAGGTCTGCCTAAAATCAATGAATTCCCATCAAGTCCGTTTTTGGAGTTTATTATCAAAAAATTGGCAGGATATTCCCATGAATAATTGGATACCATGACATCATGTAGTGTGCCTTCTGGCCTAACCATGGATCGGTCAGCTAATTCTAATAAAGTGGAAGTCAGTTCTATTGATGTAATGCCTAGTTTTTGTCAAGTGGTGGTTGTTGAGATATTGATTGCATCTCCTCGATCAACTAAGGCATTTGAGAAGGTTTGTACATTGATTTGTACGGTTATTATTGGATTTCCTGGGTCTTCATATTTAATGGGTGTTTCTTTTCCTGATGATAGGTTGGATAAGGTACCAACTACTTGGATTGTTGTGTTATTTGTTATTTTCCTCCTTGGTTTATTTATACATAGCTCTTTGATAGTCTTTGCATATATTGGGATGTCTTGAATGTCTTGGAGGAGTGGGATTTTTATGTACATATTTTTTAGTTCTCCCAGAATGTGAAAATCAGGATGGCGTATATGTTACACAAAAATATCGTCACCATGATTATTTGCAGTCAGTGTGGGTCTATTATCACTTGTATTGTCCTCCTGAGCAAGTCTAAGACCTCAGCTCTTCAAATCAAGCTTTGGAAATGGGAGAAAGACATTAAAAATCAATGTAACTCTGGTTCCGCACTTTCTCTCATGGTCACCTGCGGTACCGCACCTTATGTGTACAAAAGATGCGTACCTACCCACTCTGTCCCTAACGGTGTAGGTGTGGACCCCTATGAAAGTCAAAAGGCGCAAGTTTTATCTTAAAAAACTCACTTTGGGTTAATTCTAGAGTTTTCTAGAAGGAATTTTGACGTGGATTGTTCGCTCTGAGGTGGTTCATGCATCCCAAACGAGAAGGAGCTAATCCCTTGACTAAAGGAGCTATCCCTTTGAAAGAGGGCTTTATCCCTTTGAAGGAGGACCTAGTAACTTCCCTCCATTGCACTATAAATATAGGCATTGGGGTGACGACTAGGGAGGTTAGAAGCTGAACATTTTGAGGGTAAATGCTGGTGAAATTAAGACTTCCTAGTTGAGCTTAAGAGGAGAGATCACATACCTTTTTGGCTTCATTGGGGAGTGAGTGAAACTTGTCAAAGTATAGGAGACTTCTTGTTGGACCCTGGGAGGAGATTATAAAACGTCAAGGTGAAGGTTGTAAAGTTCTTCTTCTTTTGAATTAATACAATAAAACTCATTTTTCACAACAAGTATCTTATGTTATTTGTTTCATGGACTCCTTGACTTTCATGTTAAATATGTTTTATGCAATTGGTTTTTCAGGTGCTATTTAATTTGTTTGCCTTGTTTGTGTTTGCATATTCGCGAAAAGGAGCTCATTTGGATCAAAGGAGTGAGGGCATCCACAAGTTTGCATTGGACCAAAGGTAGGCCCTAAAAACACTTGTTTGCTATTGTTTATTAAAGCATATTTAGAGAAAGATAGTGTCTGGTTGGTTTGCTTGTCATTAGGTCTTATTTAGATTCTAGGAAGGTCTATCTTGTCTGCAAGATCGACTCATTCCGTGCGACAGTATAGGTTGAGGTATAATTAATCGTTCTGGAAATGGGGGAGAGGATGTGGTTGCTTGATCATGAATTTTTTGTCTAGTCACATCCTCTTCTTGTGGCGGTTGTTCTATAGGTAACTAATTTTTAACTTGAGCGGTTGTATCTCCCTATGTTTCAATGATGCACTTAGATCTTAATTAAAGGTCATTACACTCCCTTAGATCTGTTCCTATCTTTGGTGTTTCAATTATTTGAATAGATTGGACCGGTCTGTTATTCGGATTGGGGTTGGGTTGGACTGGGAGTTGCGGTCTTAAGTTAGACTGGGGGTTTTGTTGTAATGCTGGTAGTGTAGGTTGAGGGAGCGGAATAGTTCATACTGGCTGATTCATCGGTCTTTGCCAGTTTTTCTGCCAAGCTTGACTTTGTGAAGTAGGAGGGGACCATTGTGCTGGATATACATTGGTTTTCTAATATAGTGGGGTATAGGAAAAATTTTGCCAATTAGGTTGGCTTGCTTGATTCTGCCATGGAGATGATGAAGGAAATGGTTGCTATGACCAATTCGGGAAGGGAGGTTTATTTTGCGATATTGTATTATATTGTTGAGCATGATATTGTGGAGGCTAAAAAGAAGAATCTGTGTCTGAGAACATACCTCATTGTCACGGCTGCCATTGACGGCGCTGATTGAGTAGATACATCGGTTCTGTTTCTTCTTCTGCTTCCTTGTATACTACTTTCAATCCAGGAAGTGAGGGATAGCTCTCTGTAGAGTGATATTTTGTACAAATGGCACAAACTTGGACTGCATCTAATGGACACTCCTTGTGGCTATGTTTCTTTCTGCATCTGGGACAAAAGATTGCCATGTTTTGTTCTGCCTCTGCTTGCTTTTTTTTGGCCTACATAATATCAAGTTGTGTTGTTAGTGTCCCCAATATGTCAGTTTTGAATTTTTCTAATAAATTTCCAATTTCTGCACGAGTTACTCCTTCTGCAGAAATTTTGTTATCTCTTGTAAACCTATCATGTTCCGCTAGTTTTAGTCTTGTGTTGCCTCTCGAGCTCCTGATACAGAGATTAATAATGTCAGAAAAATTTTCGTGATAAATATCTCCTTTTCCCATAATATTTAGTGTTTCAATCTGTTGTTCCTTCATTCCCCTAGTTAATTCTGTTTCTGATACATTATCAGGTAAGGGTAATGATGCATAAGGAGATCTTTGAAGATTATATTGGAAACGTTCAACATGCTCTTCTAATGTTTCATTCAGTCTAGCTACCATCTGAAATATTTCATCTTTTAACTCTTTAGACCTACAATAATCCTGATATTTTTTTAGAAAAGACTCTTTCATTTGGTCCCGGTTATTTATAACACCACCACCCAATCCCATAAACCATCTTAAAGTAGCCTCTTTTAATGTAGAGGGAAATACTCTCAGTTTCTAGGGATCAGTGGTATAGTCATATCCTCTACACAACACATCAAATTCAAATAAGAATGCATCCTGATGTTCTGATGTAAGGCTATGGAATGTAGGGATATGGTGGAGGGGAATTGCTTTCATAGGTGCATTAGCTGTAGTATCCACAGTGGGGTTTTGCAGTGTAGAGGTTTGGGTGTTTGGCTACTTCTAGGCCATTTGGTCAAATATATGCCAATAGCCTTCTGGGATATCTAGGAGGGTATTCCTAGGTTTTCAAGGAGGAATGGCTCTAACAGGAATGGCCTTAACAATACTTCCTTTATCTAGGATGATGAGAGTGCCTAATGTCTAGGGGGATTCTCGTTCTTGAGTTTCTTCAACTTCATTATAAATGATTTTTGTAGCGCTTCCCTTATCTGGGCTACTTAATGGTTGAATTATCCCAAGAGGAGATCTTGGTTCTTCAATTTCTCCTGTTTCTGCTCTCCCTTCATGGAGGTTGCTAAGGTTCCCTTCTTGCAATGATTTTGGGCTAGAATTTTCAATTTCTTGAAAATATTACTCTTCGGTTTGACTATGCACCTCAGCAAAGACTACAGGTGGTGATCCTGTGGCCTGAAGGGAACTAGTAGGCTATCTAGAAGTAACTTTTGTAGGTCCTACTGAAGGTTGAGATTCTACTTTCTTGAGGATTTCGTCTATAAAGGTTGATCGTCCAAGGGTCACTGGCCCCTTAGCTTTGTCAGGCTTGGGTAGAGGTTTAGGATTCTTTTCAGGCTTTTTCTGCTTAGTCATGCACACAAATCAAATGACAATTTCTACCCAAAGGAAAAAGCAACAAATCTATAGGAAAGCGGGTAGGGGAGCAGGGCTATTACATGCTCTGTACGCAGGTTCTTACCTTCTGTTTTTAAAACCCAGTTCTTTCCTAACATGTTCTTACATCACTCTGGAAAAGAAACAAATGCCTAGACTCTTCGCCGGCAACGACACCAAAATGTTGAGCAGTAAAAAGGGTCTTTTCCACCTCTATTTACCCCACATTAACTTATCAATCCAGGAACGATTTGTTATCTTAAAGAGTGTACTCAGTTTGAGGCGGTCATTTGCCAGAGTAATTCCAGTAGTATAGTGATCTAAATACAAGAGTAAACGGATGCTTGAAATAGGATCTACTTACAGAAAAACACCTTAAAACTCGAATCATGCACTCAGAAAACTGTAGCAATTTATCAGTCAAGGGTATAGTAACAGTAATTCATCCCTCTGTAAACTGATGCAACTAAAGATAATCAAGGAAAAGATCATCAACCTGGGAACTAGACAACAAATGTCAATTCTCACTACAGTCTCAGATCATTCTGCACACCAAAGCAATAATAATACAAATAACAGGAAATGGAACAACAACTAGTTCTTATAAATAATATTGAACAACAAACCTTAGTCTATGGAAATAAATGTAGTAATTGCATCCTACAGGAATCAGATAACAATATTTACTCTAAAGATAAATCAGACAACAAACAAAAATTGAATGGCAACTAATCAGAAATGGAATATAGAACAACAACTAGAGTCAAATATAAATGTACAATGAACCAAGATAAATAACACACACAACATGCTTAATATTAAAGAAACAATAATCTAACTTCGATACAACAAGTATCAGTCTCAGTTATAAAGAATAACGATTGTAATTCGTAATGGAACAAAAACCCCAGTTGAACAAAAATCGCGATTAAGTGTAAACCATAGATGAATGCAATAATACCAACTTATGAATGTTACAGCAGGGTTACTCTGTAATTGAACAGCAATATAATTCTGTAAGGAAAAACAATGTTATATCAATGATTAAAGGAACAACAATGCGTTACAAAATCAGAATGAACAATAAAACATTCCTGTCACAGAGAACAATATTACTCAATTGAACATAAATGAAATATAACAGAACCGTGATATAAAATAGCAAAACACATCAGATTACCAAACAAAGCTGATAATTAAAACCACACAAGAATTAGAGATAATGGTACAGGAGCAAGTGTTCCACCAGGGCTAGGCTCTTAGCGTCCAGGGACACACCACTTGAGATTACTCCAGGATCAAAGATGGAACGAAAACTAGATTTATATTGAAACATTAAAACAAAGTTACAATGGATCACTTCTCAACGAGAGTCAATGATCGAAGTTTCAAATACAAAGGAGAATTACATAAAATTAACAATAGGTCATCCCCTAGGCTAGTAGTGCTGCCCCTTCTTATAATAGCTGAGCGAAGATATCAATGATGCAAAAATAGTTAAGATAGCGATCCCTCAGGATCAAAGGATCCTGAGGGATTCGCCAAACTTTTAATTCCCAGTTATCCACTTGTTCTCCTGTGCCAATTTGATATCTCCTTTTCCCTTTCCTGGTTGATACGCTCCAATTTGGATCATCTTGTTTGCATGTGGTTTCCTGCTAGAGGGACAACAGTTAACTTTGTCCTGTCTTTTCCGTTGGGACGAAAATCTTCCATTTTCTCCTTTTCCTACATAAGAAAATGGAAATTATTAGCTATTTTGCACTACATCTAAATCCTTTAGATTTTGTCATCATTTCTTATTATCTACCTAGTTCATGATGCAAAGAGGTTATGAGTTTTAAAGAAAAGATGACAAAATAAACGATAAAAACATACCTTCTTCATTACTCCACAGCAAGTAAGAATATCATTTTACGCAGTGCTAAATGTGATTGATTATTAAGATAAGTAGACCACTTAATATAACTTGGGAACCTATACAAAATGCTGCCGTAGCTGCACGGAAGTACCTAGATCATGAGTTAAGGCTGCACGAATGTCAATCGTACACCTTTGCAAAGGTACTGAAGGGCAGAGTAAAGGGGTAGACTAACAGATCGCTAAGGCTTAGTGACCTGTGCGAAAGTAGGGGTTGAGGGTAAAAACTGACATCACGACCATCTCAGGGTGTGGAAACTTGGTTCCAGCATGCCCCCAAACTACTTCAGATGAGATTTCGGTCCATGCTCCATGGGCTAATGCCAAAAAGGCCAGTGGTGTAGGGATTTGTTTGGCTAACTAATGTTGAAACTGGGTCAAGCCCCACAAAACCAACAACCCTCTGAAACATAACCCCAACATTTTTCAATCTAAAAGGAAGATTTCCATATGTAAATGTTCCATAGGGACAAATAAATGCAGTTTTATGTTGATCTAATTGTATCCAAAAAAACCATCCATAAACGAAAATATCTCACAATTGTCACAATCATAAAAAATATGGTCAATGAATAGGGTTGGATAATTATTCTTAAAAAAAGCATGATTAATGTCCTGATAATTAGTACACAAACACAAACTCTCCCTATTTCTTCATAACAGGAACAACGTTAGACACCCAATTAGTTAGAGGTACTAGGTAGATAAAACATGCATATAGATGTTTTTCAATTTTGAATGTAATAGTGGCATCCTTCTTGGGATGGACTGGATGGAGGCACTTCTGAACTAGTTTAAGATCATGATATGTCTTAATTTCATGCACAACAATTTTTGGATCGACACCTATAATCTGTTCATAAGGCCGGGCAAAAATGTCTCTATAATCCTAGAAGAGCGCTTTATAGGTCTTGATCTCATCAGGAGAGCAATATGCACTAATATGTAGATTCTCGAAAGTGTCATGTTTGAGTGAAATATCAAGAGAGATAGTTTCTTCAATATTTGATAATTTTTTCTCAGAATCGACATCCTAAATGGATAAAAAATTCATAGAAAGGAGGAACATTGGTGATGATTGTTGACACCTAATCTTCATGATTGGGTGAATTTTGTGTAAATAAAAAAATGAGAAATGTGAATAGTCATCGGGAGATGAACTGAACAGTCTCTCCCTATTGTATATAATAGACCTACCTGATTGAATGAAATATGAATCAGTTTTACTGCCTATTGGAATTACTATATGGCATGACATGGTATCAGAGCCAGCTCCTTGTTTTAGTTATTATGCTCATGTAACTCCTCTGTCTTGGCCTCTGTCCTGGCCTCTGTCTCCGTAACTCCTCTGTCCTGAAATAACCTGCCTCTGCCATATTCCTTTCCAGCGTTGCGCATCTGTCCATACTGTCCAGACAGAAGCGCTGTACATTAATTTTTTTTGAATAGCGCTGTCATTTCCTATTTTAGCGCTGATGACTGACATGGTATGTTGAACCCTGAGATGCTGAAGGAATCTGCGTTGAATACGCTGGTCAATTGAATACGTTGGTTGCTACTGTGCATTGTGAAACGTAACTTCGTTGCTGTTGTATGGAGCGCCAATAGTTACGTTTGTGAGAGTGATTAAAAAAGGATCGACTGAGGATTTTTCAGGCTTCCCTTATGCAATAGCTCACCCCTCATCAGCAATGGCTCCGAAAACATCTTGGTTGTGACTATCAATGGCGTGGTGTTACACTAAAAAATGTCACCATGGCTATTTACAGTCGATATGGCTCAATCAACAGTCATACTACCCTCTTGAGCAAGTCTTATGCCTCTACTATTCATGTCAAACTCCAAGAAAGAGAGAAAGTCTTTATAAACATGTTTATCTCTGGGTACGCAGGTTCTCTCAAGCCTTGCTTGCGGGTACGCACCTTTTGTTCATAAGGTCTGCGTCCAAGGACGCTCTGTATCTAAAGGGGCAGGTGCGTCCCTCTGAAAAGGTTAACATGCGCAAGTTTTATCTTCAAAAACTTACTTGTGGTCAT
This sequence comes from Pinus tabuliformis, assembly GCA_031772625.1. Classification (NCBI taxonomy): domain Eukaryota; kingdom Viridiplantae; phylum Streptophyta; class Pinopsida; order Pinales; family Pinaceae; genus Pinus; species Pinus tabuliformis. The sequence goes on along the minus strand of CM062817.1, from coordinate 195,950,555 downwards.
TTCTAGAGCATTCTAGAAGGTTGTTTGATGTGTATTGAGCGCCTCCAGATGGTTCATGCACTCCTATCAAAGAGGAACTTATCCCATCAATAAGGGAGTGATCCCATCCAAAGAGGGGACTATCCCATTGATGGTGGACCTGATTAACTTCCTCTTGAGCACTATAAAAAGAGGCATTGAGCCAGAAAGAAAAAGGTTGAAAGCTATAGATTTCTAAGGGTAAATGCTGCAGGAATTAGGACTCCCATTTAGAAGCTTGTGAGGAGAGATTGTCATCTTTACTTGTTCTATTTGGAAGTGGGTGAGCTTTCTCAAAGTAGAGGAAGACTCTTGTGGACCCTGGAAGGAGCTTGCACAACACCAAGGCTCAGGTTGTAATGGTTCCTTTTGATTACCTTTAATGCAAATTGGTCCATTCTTCTCAATAACTTGTTGTTAATGGGTTATTTCATGTACTCCTTGGTCTATGTGTTGAATATGCTTTGTTTTATATTATAATCAGGTGCTATTTAATTGTTTGACTATTGGTGATTGCAGGTTTTGGAGAAAAGGAGGAGCTCATCCAGATCAACAAAGCTTGGACTTCTACAACAGCGTTTGGACAAAGGTAAGAACGAAACACTTGATTTCTCATATCATAATGTATGTTTAGAGAAGGATAGCTCCAGTTTGTTTTGTTTGTCATTAGAATGTCTTAGACTTCTAAGAAGGTCAGTTGTGTCCGCACCCTTGACTGATTCCGTGTGACAAATTGGCGACTCCGCTGGGGATAGATTCCATTGATGAGACGAGTCTTTTCTTTTGTGTGAACTTTGCTTTGAGAAAATTGGTTTATTTTTCTGGTTTTGGCTCTGTGATCTTGTCTCTGGGTGGGTTAGCTTAGGATTAGTTTTATTTTGGGTTTTCTTGAGTTTTTCAGTAGGACGCACCCTCTGAGTGCTGCACAGTGCGTCCCTGGACGCACTTTTACTGTGTGCACAGAGCGGGCCCGCACCTGTGCTAACGGGTTTCCTGCGTCCCCTGCCAAAATTTGAGAAAAATCCACTTTTTACCTTTTTTGCTCTTAGATTTTTTTTTTTCTTAGTTTCTTCTGCCCAGATTCATCAGTCCCTTGTCCAGAATCTTCACCTGAACTGGTTTCATTAGCATTGAGTGTTTTAGTGGATTTCGTCGAAGTGTAAGCCCTAGGGTTTGATTTTTGAGTAGGTCTTGTAGTGACTTTAGCGGTAGGAGTTGTCAAGCCTTAGATATCTCTGGTTTTGTCAATATTCTAAGAAGTCAGACCTATTCTAAAGTCTACTTGTAGGAGCAACTTACCATCAAGTTGTCTTTTGGGCCAATTTCGAAGTGCTTGTTGTTTAAGTCTTGAATTCCATTTTACGAAAAGAACAAAAAGATTTGAGTTTTGTTTTGACTAGTCTTTTGATTTTGCATTAGCTGGTCCTTGATTTGATTTTGATCAAGTAAAACATCCTATAATCGTCTTTGTGAGCTTTTGCCTTGTTAGGTTTGCTTAGAATAATCTCTCTTTTGGTTTGCTTGTGAGTCAAATTTTCATAGTTTTGTAGCTTTTGAGATTGTTTTTTGTTAAAGATAGGTTTACATGCTTTATTAAAAAGAGAAAATACAAAAATATCTCCTTTGAAAAAGTTTTGTTTCAAGTAGCTTTGAAAGTTTTGAAAGAAAAAGAGTTTTTCGTGCAAGTAAAGAGTGGTTATGTTTGTGTGCTTGAAAAGAAAAAGAGAATTGTTTCTTTGATTGTCTTTTTTAAGGAAGTTGTTTTCTTTAAAAATTGCATTCTCTCAACTCTCCTAGTTAAAGAATTTTATTGAAAAAGCAAAGTAGCTTAGATCATCTTAGGTGCATCTTTGTAGTGGTTGGAGTCGAGTCTGCACACCATTGGTTTCACTTCCATCACCTTGTGACTTTAAAGAACAACCTTAAAAGTAACGCTTAAAGTAAAATTGAACTAGTAACTTTTATTTTCTAGGGCTCTGAAGCATCAATTTAGATCAGGCTAGTGTCTTGGAGTAGGTGAGTACTTAACTCTCCAAGATAGTAAAACCAAACAAGTAGTCGATCTTGTGATAGAATCAAATCCAATTGTTACATTTACACTCTGGGAAAGCTCCTCTTAAAGGAGAAGCACGAGCTCGTGTCCGAACCAGTGAGGGGGTCATTCCCCCCTCGTTGGGAACGACGCCAGACAGTACGTATTACAAATGGTAAACCTCGGATTAACCATTGTCGAGGAGCCAGGGGTCACTTATCGGTAAACCTTGGATTACTGTCAAGGAGCCGGTAAGGGGATTGAGCTTGCTACTCTGCCCTTGCATGCTGTCGGAGTTTAGACTGTTCCCCCAGGTGTACTTGTGGCCGTTGGTAACCTTAGTGACCATAATCTCTAGGATTCTACCCAAGGTGACGGTGGAGGGAAGGTCCCACTGTACCTGGAGCAGACGTCGGCTATACTCACTTGGATTTTCTGGGGGGTTCACTTCACTCGAGATGGTTAAAGTGGAGGAACTTGGTCCAATCTATTCATTAAGCAGGTTGTCGGCGTAACTGTTCCACCCGCCATTTCTGTACTGAATCCTGCGAGGTTGGACCTAATCACCAACTAGCGCTTTTGGTCCGGAAGAATACTGTTTGTGTTTGGTTTGACGCCCTAGATTCTTTAGGGGTGTGATTCAAATTTGTTTGGTTCTTTAGAGACTTTAGGTGGTTTGATTTGAAATTTTATTTTGTTTTCGTGTGTAGTAGTTAAAAGTTTTAGCTGTGGCGGAATTACCGAGACAGTCCCGTAGACTTTGGGGCCAGTCTCCTGAAGTTGTTTCTGTGGCCGAATTGTTGAGAAGATCCCGTAGACTTAGGGGTGAACCTCCTCAAGACGAGTCCAGTCATTTAGAAGGTTTAAAGATCCTTGTAACTCCTCCTAGTAGCAGTAGAGTAGGTTCACCTGAAGAAGGAGAATCTTCCTTGGTAGTCCATCCAGATTACCAAAGTTTAGAGACAGGTTATAATCCCGAAGCTGTTACAGTTTCTGAGCTTGTTGGTAGTTTTTCGTCTGCTAGTGATACAGGCGAAGAACCAGAAATATCCGAACCTGTTACTCCGACTCCTAGTGTTCCTGATTCACCGAGAATAGAAAGAATTATCACCAAAAATCTTCCTGTTGGTTTGATTGCTATAGAAGAACTTGTTCCAGAGGAAGAAATAGGCGTCTCTGATCCTGAAGATCAAATTACCCTTGATCTAATGGAGCGTGAATCCATCTTTTACAGTCCTCCTAGAAGTACTACTTGGTACCTTTCGTTAACCAATTATTTAGACAACTTTGGGCTAGGTTTTTCTACACCTCGTACTCCTTTTCCACCTGGAGGTATTCATACTCCTGTAAATATGTCTGGTCAGTCATCTGTGTTTACACAAAGTCTTGAATCTTTTTTACACGGCGGTCCTTCTGTTCCTACTGGGTATCAATCTCTTTCTGGTACCTTTGCGGGAGCATCTACTCAACCCATTGATCATGGGTTATTAGTTGGAAACAGTGGTAATGTACCATTGAGTGTAGGAGACATTTACATGATGTCAGGTTCAGTTCCCGTTACCCAACCTCAAGGTGGCCAATTACCGCCTGGGGGGCAACCTTCATTAATGCCTGGGGGGCAACCTCAAGGTACTTCATTCGTGTCTGGGGGGCAACCTCAAGGTCAGTACGCTCCTATGGGGCAATACATACCTCAAGGTCAACCCCAGCCTCAATATGTACCCCAAGGTCAACCTCAGTATCAATATCAACCTCAAGGATGGCAACCTCAAGGATGGCAACCCCAAGGGTATCAACCCCAAGGGTATCAACCTCAAGGATACCAACCTCAAGGTCAACGTCAACCCCAGTACCCGTATTTACCTCAAGGTTATCAACCTCAAGGTCAATACTCAGGTCAAGGTTATCAACCACCTCAAGGGCAATCATATGGGACTGCACCTTATAATTATCAATCCTATCCTCAATCCGGCTATGGATCTCAGTACCCTCAACCTGTTATGGGTCAATACCCTGGAATGTTAGTGTGGGATCCGTCACAGGGTCAACAGATGTTGCAACCAAGTATACAGTCGGTACCTCAAGCAGGACAACCTGTAGTTCCTGGTCCACCCCAGCAACCGCAACCTGTCCAGTCAAGTGTTCAGACCTCTGTAACTTCGGTAGTTACTCAGCCGCCAATTGCACCTAGTACTCCATCTCAAACGGCTGCTGCAACTACCGCCACATCTACCATACTTACTTCTGGAGTATCGATGGCTCTGGTTTCTACTGTTTCTGTAACCACTCCTCAGACATCTGTACCATTGTCTGGATCTACGATTCAAACCACAGTCCAGATGCCTGTAGGCCAACCTGGTATAAGTACGGTTGTTACTACTCAACCTCAATTTGTTCAACCTCCGTACCAGGGACAGTATCAACCTGGGCAAGCTGTCCAACAACCGGTTTACCAGTATCAACCGTATCCTGGGTACACTTATCAACAACCTCAGCAACCCCAGTACGGTCCAGTTAATCCTGGTTTTCCAGGAGGATATAATATCCCAAATGCGACTCCTGTTCCTAGTTATCCTGGATATCCTCCTCCTGGGGCCGGTATTGTGACCCAGAGTTTTAGAGATCCTAACCGGCAGTTACCATTTATCGCAACTTTGGATTTACCAGACTTGACGCGCCTAACGAACGATCCAATTCAATATCTTCCGTTCTGGCCGCCAATGCCAAATAAGTTGCCCAGCGATATACCCAAGTTCGAAGGTAAGTCTGGAGAGGATCCGTCCAATCACGTGATGACTTACCACCTCTGGTGTGCTTCAAATTCCATCTCGGATGATTCGATCCGCTTACGTCTTTTCCAGCGTACACTCATTGGTCTCGCGCCCAAGTGGTACATTGAGTTACCACGGGCCTCTTTTTACAATTTTAGCCAGTTAGCTACCTCGTTCTTAACTCACTTTCAGTTACCGGTCAGATACGATAACGGTACGGAGTTATTAACTTCACTAAAACAATCAACCTCCACGTATATTTCAGATCACATTCATGAGTGGAGACGTCGAAGAAGGCTAGTGAAAGTTTTTATCCCGGACCAAATCTTAGCTGAATGGTTTGTTAAATCATTATTACCAAGAATTACTGAAGATGTAGCTAAGGCCGGAGTAGTTACTGAGGAGCAAGTCATTGCTCAGGCACAATACCTTGACTTAGTTTACACGCAGTCGGGTACATTACACGAGAAGATTCCGTATCTTCCAAAGTCGAACCAAATCGCTGCTGCTCCTTCGGGATCTCATGCCGCTGATGGTATGATTGGTATCGTGAATACAAAGAGCAAGAAGAAGTCTTCCAAGGCTTCAACTACTCCTATTATCACTTTGCCCGATTCCCCGACAGGAGAGTCTTCTCCTGAACTTACCGCCGATATTCACGCTGTAGAGTCATCTACGGCCAAATCAAAAAACGGTGGAAAGAAGAAAGGAAAGAAGAAGGCTAAAGCAGACAAGCTCCGAAGGAGAAAACTGAAAAGTCGGAAACCAATGACGAAAAGCGCAAACCTCGATATCCTTGTCTTATTTGTGAAGAGGATCATTTTACGAGAGATTGCCCTCATCGGGCCGAGGTAGTGAAAATAGTCAAAGGTTCTCCCACTCCTGCTGTGTTAAAAAATCCATTTCCGGAGCAGGAGAATAAGATGATAGGTTCTTCCTCGAATGCCAGTGAAGAACCCATTTTGATGATGTCTCATGTGAGGATTGCGACTCGATCGCAAGATTATGGTAGTAAGAATCCTGTTGATGGTAAGGAAGCAGAATCTTCTCACTCTAACCCATCAACCTCAGCTCCTGGTTCCGATCCACTACAGATCGAGAAACCTAACCCAGACTTAGTAATTAAACCGCCCGCCAAGGGTGTACTTCGAAGGTCTGCTTTCAATCCACATGCGAGAGCGGCCCAGAATTACAACATTGTTGAGGACTTAGCTGTTTCACCCTCAGCAATGTCGGCGTTAGAAGTGCTGCAATCATGTCCAGCACAACGAAAATTGCTTTTGTCGGCTATAGGAGCTGTTGACGTTCAGGATCCGAATCTAATTATCTTCGATCTAGAAAATAGTACACCATGACTCCCCCATCAAATGGCTTTCCAAATTCCAGTGATAGTCAAAAACAGGCCTATTCATCGAACTGTGATTGATGAGGGAGCTTCTACGTGTATTATGTCAATTCAATGTTGGAGATCCCTTGGTTCTCCTTCGTTGAACCAATCCCCCACCATCCTTAAGGCCTTTGATGGCCGTGGGTTCCGTCCGTTTGGTATTCTACAGGAATTGCCTATAGGGGTAGAAGGTAAAACCGTTAGTCTGGATGTGGAAGTGGTTGATGCCCCTCTAGACTACAACCTTCTTTTGGGTCGAAGTTGGTCATATGCTATGACAGCGGTCGTTTCATCGGTCTTCAGAGTAATTAAGTTTCCACATAACGGTAAGATCGTGACAATTGATCAGCTGACATACTTTTCATCCGACCCAACCTCTTCAGAGAGTATCCAGCATGTCGGTAAGACGACAATCCCTTATAGGGACGTTGGTGTAGGTTTAGTTAAGGATTCCGGTTTACTGGGAACTTTTCCTCTCCCTCCACTCAGCGTAGAACCTTCGTTTGCAACAATTCATATGATTACATCAGAAAACATTATTTATGATGATCCTTGGTATGTCCCATCTGACTCTGAGATAGACTCATTCGGTAATGCTATGCCTTTGAGTCCATATGAAATTGCTTATGAAGCTCTTATGTCTTTTACCGATTTTCATTCAACCGAGGTCGACCAAATGAATGTGGTCAGTGAAGAATCACTTTTCACCTCAACCTTAGAACGGATAGCGTTTCCCGAAGTCGTGTCATCTGACGAACAACTTCGCGAAATCCTAAGTGTAGACGATCTACCATGGGAAGATCTCCATCACAGATCTTCGTTTTTACCTAAGGATGATGCATTTGAAAATGATTTTTCATCTATCTTTACCGCTGAATATGTCAAAGACGCTCAGGATCCAACGAAACATTCTGATTCAGAGTTGAATTTAGGGAATATTTCTCGTACTATTCCCATTGATATTTCAGTGAAGCCCGGAATTGAGGAGAACATTCATATAGGTGCCGCATGTACAGAAGAAGAAATCCAAACTTACAAGGCCCTATTCCAAGAATTCCGCGATGTGTTTGCATGGTCTTACGAGGAAATGCCGGGAATCGATCCTGCCATTGTTGTTCATGAAATCAAAACCTACCCGGATGCTAAACCCATCCGGCAACGGTTGCGTCAGATTCACCCTCGAAAAGCGGCTGCGATTAAAGCAGAAGTCGAAAAGCTGTTGAAAGCAGGTTTCATTTATCCGATCCCGTTAACGGATTGGGTATCGAATATTGTTCCAGTCAATAAGAAACAAGGAACAATAAGAATCTGTATCGACTATAGGGATATCAATCGAGCTTGTCCAAAAGACAACTATCCTACGCCTTATATCGATCAAATTATTGATGATTGTGCCGGAAGTGAAATGTTTTCCTTCATGGATGGTTTTTCGGGCTATAATCAAATCAATATTCTACCTGCCGACCAACCAAAAACGGCATTCATTTGTCCATGGGGGACATTTGCTTATTGCAAATTACCTTTTGGGCTTAAGAATGCCGGGGCCACTTTTCAACGGGCGATGTCTTACGCATTTCACGACATCAAGCACATTGTGCAACCGTATCTCGATGATTTGCCTGCTCATTCTTTACGACGAGCTGATCACCTTGACCACCTACGAGCAATCTTTATGAGGTGTAGGCATTATCGAATTCGGTTGAATCCCCACAAGTGTGTTTTCTGTATAGAAACAGGTCGATTGCTGGGATTTGTTGTTTCAAAAGCCGGCATTCGCGTCGATCCCTCGAAAGTCGAGGCGATCATCAAATTGCCTCCTCCTTCGAGTTTGCGCCAACTCCAAAGTTTGCAAGGGAAAGCGAACTTTTTACGTCGATTCATCCCAAACTACGCCGAGGTCACTAAAGGTTTTACACGGTTGTTGAAACAGAACGTTCAATTCTTTTGGGACGAGATTGCCCAACAATCTTTTGATGCACTTAAACACGCGTTGACCCATGCACCGTTGTTGCATCCTCCCAACTACAACCAGGACTACTTCTTATACCTCGCAGCTTCATATTCCACCATTGGAATGGTGTTAGTTCAAGAAGATGAATTCGGAGCGGAACATGTGATATATTATCTCAGTCGAACCTTAAATCCCACTGAGTTAAAATATTCGCATGTGGAGAAATTGGCCCTGGCAGCCGTTCAAGCTGTCCAGCGTTTTCGTCACTACATTCTTCTCCGTAAAACTACAGTTATTTCGGATTGCAACCCTATGATTTACATTTTGACAAAACAATTGCTAGGGGGCAAGTACTCTAAATGGATCGTTATCCTGCAAGAGTTCGACTTGGAGTTCGAGAAGTCCAAGTCTAAGAAATCCTTAGTTTTTGCGGAATTGATGTGTGATTTCCCGCGTACTGACACAGAGACTGTGGCAGAAGAGTCCATTGCGGACGAATCTTTGTTTCTTATCAGTACTTTAGATCCGTGGTTCGGGGATATAATCATCTATCTCCAAACCCAAACCTTTCGGCCTGAAGCTTCAAAAGCGGAACGTCGAAAAATTAGGTTTCAATCCCAGCAATACAAAATTATTGGAGATACACTTTATCGCCGGGGGGCAGACTTAGTTTTTCGACGTTGTCTAACTCACGAAGAGGCTGAGAGAGTTTTGAATGATTGTCACTCTGGAGCATGTGGCGGTCATATGTCTGGGTATGCCACAGCTCAGAAGGTGTTGCGCGCTGGTTACTTCTGGCCATCTATGTTTAAAGATTGTATCATTGCAGTCCGGAAGTGCCACAACTGCCAAGTGTTTGATCGAAAGATGCGCGCACCACCTGCTCCTCTCCACCCTATAATTGCCGTTGGTCCATTCGCCAAATGGGGTATCGACTTTATTACTTGTAACCCTCACTCGGCCGGGGGCATGCGTATATCATCCTCGCGGTTGATTATTTCACTAAATGGGCCGAGGCGATGCCTACATTCGACGCAAGCGGCAAAACAGCTGCAGTTTTCATATTCAATCATATAATAACTAGGTTTGGTGTCCCACAAGCAATTATTACTGACCATGGAAGCCATTTTCGAAACACCATGATGACTGAACTTACAAGCCAGCTTGGTTTGCGCCATGACAGCTCTACTCCTTATTATCCGCAAGCCAACGGTTTGGTTGAGTCTATCAACAAAGTTCTGGTTATCATGATCCGACGAACCATTGGTATTCATCGGTCGAATTGGCACAACATGTTATTTTCGGCGCTATGGGCATACCGAACCTCAGTGAAAACCTCAACAGGGTTCACTCCTTTCCAGCTAGTTTATGGCTTAGAAGCAGTGTTACCCATTGAATGTGAAATCCCATCACTTCAAATGGCTGTCGAATTACTTCCAGCTACTTCCGAAGAGGAGAAACGTTTATTTTACTTAGCTAAATTAGATGAGACTCGACGTGACGCTGCATTGGCAATCGAGACTCACGCGAAGCGAATGAAAGCTCAGTATGATAGAAATGTGACCCCTCGAAGTTTTTCGGAGGGAGACCTAGTGCTCTTATATGATCAAGCTAACGATAAGCTAGGTGCTGGAAAATTCGTTCCTATGTGGCATGGACCCTATATTGTAAAGCGAAAGCTAGCAAAAGGGGCTTATGAGCTAGTAGATTTTGATGGGGACTCTTTGGATAAACCCAGAAATGGACTTTACCTAAAGAGGTATTATGCTTAAATGGTGGGTATGGAGAATTTTTAGTTAGGTTAGGTTTTCTTTCTAGCTAGTATGATTGTTAGTTAGTCAGTGTGCTTAGCTTAGTGAGTGTGTTTTTCGTCGTTATTTTGGCTTATCTTGGTTTTGCTCTTGATATTGTAGATGTCGACGCCCCTCCAAACATACATTGGATTTGCTGATGGTGCTTGTCGTAGTACACGGAATATCTCTTCCGCAGCTTGGGTTATCTATTCACCCTCTGACGAGTTAGTTTCTATGCATGGGGTAAGCCTCGGTCAAACAACGAATAACATTGCAGAATACAGTGCAGTGGTTGAATTATTATCCGAATCTATTTCATTTGGAATTCGACGTTTGATAGTGAGGTTAGATTCTGAACTTGTTGTATTACAGCTTAATAGAGTTTATGCCATTAGAAATCCTGTGTTATTAAGGTTGTTTTTGAGAGTGCGTCTCTTGGAACGTGAATTTGATTACATTGAATATCAGCATATTCCAAGGTCCTTGAATACATTAGCAGATGCAATTGCTTCTCGAGTGTTGGACAGACATTTACGATAATCATGCAAGTAAATTTAAAAAACATTTCATCATACATGTTAAACAAGATAAGCCGGTAATAGTGATATATATATAGATAGGAGTGTGTCAAAAAATATACATCGTCTTCGATCATAGGTTGAAAAACACCTTATGATCGGCAAAATGATAAGTACAAAAAGTCAAAATGTCACATGTGTCTACAAAGTGACTAGCCAATCACTGGTGGTGCTCCCTATACGACACCACTGCACGGGCTACCTTGCGCAAAAATCTCCTCAACGGTCCAGGGACCGCGACTACGTAGCGCTGAAGTCTGATAGGAATATCATCCATAGAAGTCTCCGGTATATCCGCCGTCAGACGCTGTAGATCATGCTCCAACTCAGTCAGTACCTCTGCAACCGGTCCTGTGGGGCCGGTATTGGTGCAACTGGATGTCTCCTCTCGAAAGGCCGGAGGTTGGCTGGACGCTATGGACCAACATCGGCATTTTGAAAACTTTACTGTCAGTTTGAGACGATATATATAAAAAACAAAAAAATACATAATTTGAAAACTCGTGAAAAATAAAGTACCTCTGTCATCCCATTGTTCTCCCTGTGGAAGAACCATGTCCGGATCACCTCGAAAATCTATTCCGCCATACGGAAAGTCCTGAATCGCAAACACCTGGTCCTCTAACCAGTGAAAATAACTGTCAGTAAATCGAACAACTGCCGCACCCTCGTCCGGATGCCGGGCCATCACCGCAACCCATCGTACCAGCTTTGGCTCCTGAGGACCCGAAATATCAACAGTGAGATGCTGAGGGATCAGCATTGGAATCCTCTCTAAGGCAAAGGTCACGACTATAGGCCCATATCCAAAGGTCTTTAGTCTCCCGGTCTTTGCCTTGGTCAATTGGGCTTTTAAGTTAGCCAACAGTGCATCACACCAGTTGAAAATGGTGCCTTCGAGACAATCAATTGCCATCCGAAATTGAGACCCAGTAGCAATATGTAAAGTGGCTGAGCCACAAATCCTGGTCACAGTGAAAGCTAAGACCATGAGTTCACGTTGAGAGACATATTTGATCTCTATGCCTTTCTTATGCTCTCGATCAGGTAGGCACCAATCTGCTCGGAGACTATCAAGGGATTGGCCACCCGGCCTAGTCCCAGCCAGATTGAGTTGCTCACCTCTGTTCGGAAAGCCAGTGAGAAAGTAAATATCAGCAGCCTCTATCTCGAGTTGTTGCCCGCTGATATAAAATCATTGCTCTTGAACATTCCATCTCTCAACCAGCCACTCCAAGAATCTTACCTGAGCTCTCATACCGGGGATGGACCAGTATTTGTATAATCCACATCCTCTTAGGGCATCGAGGGAAGGTTGATGATTGATTGCAGCTTCATCAACCTCCTCATGCTCTCTTTCTCTCCAATCCAGCATGATAAGTACCCTACACATGAATAAACAGGCATTAAAATTAGTTTTGGGAAATTTCAATGGTTAGTTTGGGAGTTTGGGGTTTCAAAACCCGCGTTTTGCGGAGGACGCACCCCGCGTTTGGCGCACAGTGCGCCGGGACGCAGGTGGCCTGAAGGTAACCTGCGTCCCCCGACCTTTTCCCTGTGTAGGAAAAAGTCGGGGGACGCAGGCCAGCCTTTAGGAAACCTGCGTCCCCCGCAGGGCGGTTTCCAAAACCCAAAACCCCCCAAAAATAAAAAATGAAACCTAAAACAAAATTCTAAACGGATGAAATTGACAAGGAGGATGTTGTGAAATACCTGGAAGAGACGAAGTTTGATTCTAACAGTCGGATTTTCCGCAGCGACCACAGGAAGTTTCTTGTCAAAAGCTCCTTTTTCAACCTCAACAGTCAAACGGTAAAAATGACATGGTAAAAAGTCTTTTTATAGGTTTTTTGGATGAATTTGTTCATTTTTCACCATGAAAAGATGTTTTTCGATGAATTTTTGCCTATCTTAAACAGGTATGAGTAATGTGTCGCTTTTGTGCAGGACAAAGGGACTTAGAGGGAAAATTGTAATTCTTTCACAAACAAAATATCAGAGTCATCTTTCAAGCCCTTTTCTGACTCCTAAAACATGAAAAGATTGCCGAGCATTTCTTTTACACTCGTTAAAACGGAAATAAAAGATGGTCCCCTTATAGCTCTTTTCTGACCGTAAAATCAGGAAAAGATTGCCGTGTTTTTGTCGTTTCAAACTCGATACGGAAATAAAACGACGTGTCCTTGATCGCTTTTTACTTTTCAGGTCAGTGACACTAATTATGAAAGTACTCCTTGGTCGCAAGATCAAGCGGTTCCCCCAGGTATTATTTTATACTTTTTCGGGCTTGAGGGACACAAATTTACGAAAAAGTTCAACTTGGAGTTTCCTTAAGTTTTTCAGACTCTCTAAAATTGAAAAACACCGAGTTTCTCCTATACTGGGCTCGTTAAACATTTCACAGTAAAGGACCTGTTCAATTACAAACAGGAACGAACCACTCCTTCCTAGGGTTCGAATCAAAACTTGGTTGGACTCATCCGAAGGATGAGCTTATAATCAAGCATATGTTATCCTCCTCAAGCTTGTTAAAAAATAAAGAGGTACTTGCCAGAAATGGTGGGGGAAAAGAGAGAAGAATGAGCCTATTTGTTACCTTTTGTCTCAAAAGAAACTTTATTACCACTCTTGGACACGACACTTTTCATTCACCTGGGTTGGGAAATCTTTTACCTCACAGTCAATCAAACCACTTTTGAAAGTCTTCAACCGGGTTCCGGGGATTAACTTTGAGTTATTCAGCACCAAACCATCTGTCGTGTCGTTATGTGTCCAAGAGGTCTGCAAACAAAACTTTCATCTGCAAAATACTTGTCATCCATTTGACCATCCCTGAGTCAGTCCTTACAGCAACGTTTCTTCAACTTGAACAATGATTTCGTGTTGTGGGCTTGCCCGCAACGGGTCACTTTCTATCGACATCAGCACATTATCTAGAGAGATGACTTAGAAATCGTCAGTGCCTTGAAGTCTGCATGCATCAATGGCAGGTTTCTCGCCTTTGACGTCAGTTTACATCATTGACTTTCGATCGAAGGATTCCGTGAAATGTTCGACATCAACTCATTCATTCACATCTCATGGATTGTACTGGGTACTTTGAGAACCATTGACATTACTGGTGGTCTCTCTCATGCTTGTTAACAGTTCACATCATTGACTGGTAATCAAGTGGTTTCTACCATGTTCGACATCGACTCATTTATTCGCATGGCTAGAATCGTACCAATTCGAGAAGTAGGAATGAAGACCCTGGATCAAATCTTTACCATCCAGGCTGCGAGGAGTTTTGTATTCATTATCTAAGTAGACTAATCATAAACAGATGGCTGCGTCCATACCGTGTCTACAAAAGTCTATGATTATGATGTACTGCAAAATCATTCCTGTATCAGAGTAGTTAGTCTGTTAGTTAAAGTTTTTATCTAAGTATGGGAATGCCTACCTCAGTGATGATATAATCTTATCCATGTATTTTGTGTTGAAAATTGCAGGTTCTAACCAGGTTCTCCACGAGATAATCCTCGAAATGATAAAGCGCTTCACCCTTCCTAGATAATACAAAACCTTAATCTATTCCAGGCTTCGCACTTTAGGGGGCAATCTGTTACACTAAAAAATGTCACCATGGCTATTTACAGTCGGTATGGCTCAATCAACAGTCATACTACCCTCTTGAGCAAGTCTTATGCCTCTACTATTCATGTCAAACTCCAAGAAAGAGAGAAAGTCTTTATAAACATGTTTATCTCTGGGTACGCAGGTTCTCTCAAGCCTTGCCTGCGGGTACGCACCTTTTGTTCATAAGGTCTGCGTCCAAGGACGCTCTGTATCTAAAGGGGCAGGTGCGTCCCTCTGAAAAGGTTAAAATGCGCAAGTTTTATCTTCAAAAAATTACTTGTGGTCATTTCTAGAGCATTCTAGAAGGTTGTTTGATGTGTATTGAGCGCCTCCAGATGGTTCATGCACTCCTATCAAAGAGGAACTTATCCCATCAATAAGGGAGTGATCCCATCCAAAGAGGGGACTATCCCATTGATGGTGGACCTGATTAACTTCCTCTTGAGCACTATAAAAAGAGGCATTGAGCCAGAAAGAAAAAGGTTGAAAGCTATAGATTTCTAAGGGTAAATGCTGCAGGAATTAGGACTCCCATTTAGAAGCTTGTGAGGAGAGATTGTCATCTTTACTTGTTCTATTTGGAAGTGGGTGAGCTTTCTCAAAGTATAGGAAGACTCTTGTGGACCCTGGAAGGAGCTTGCACAACACCAAGGCTCAGGTTGTAATGGTTCCTTTTGATTACCTTTAATGCAAATTGGTCCATTCTTCTCAATAACTTGTTGTTAATGGGTTATTTCATGTACTCCTTGGTCTATGTGTTGAATATGCTTTGTTTTATGTTATAATCAGGTGCTATTTAATTGTTTGACTGTTGGTGATTGCAGGTTTTGGAGAAAAGGCGGAGCTCATCCAGATCAACAAAGCTTGGACTTCTACAACAACGTTTGGACAAAGGTAAGAACGAAACACTTGATTTCTCATATCATAATGTATGTTTAGAGAAGGATAGCTCCAGTTTGTTTTGTTTGTCATTAGAATGTCTTAGACTTCTAGGAAGGTCAGTTGTGTCCGCACCCTTGACTGATTCCGTGTGACACGTGGGAATCGGTCTCAGGCTTCTGTTCGTTTCCATATATCTGAAATTCGCTCTTGGTATCGACATTTGAATGGTGACATTTGAATGCGGTCTCTGCATTTCTTCCCGGGAATCGATTGGTATTAGATTGGACAACGCAATTTTTATTAATTCCTCTATTTTCCAAATTTTCAGCAGTTAATATCTTCCAGTTTGCTAATATCCAGCAAAATGAATTAACCTTTGGGTTAGCATTTGGCCAATAGGATTGGAGGAATAATTTTGCATACTATTATTTGACAGAGTATTCTAAATTGTTCCAACCCATGAAGTCCTTCACATTTATTCTCCATGGTGTGTAGCCTCTAAGGCATTCTCAGAATTTTGTCTCCGTGCACTTTAGGTTTGGGGAAATGTTTCTCAAATCCCATTCCTTCCAATTCCCAAATTCATCCCAAACTGATATATCAACTAGTGCAGATTTATTATGAACATTATGATATTCATGTAGAGGAAATAACTCTTGAAACTTTTCTAGTGGTTATTGATGCATAATTTTATCAAGCCCAACGCAATTTTTAGTGTGTATTGTTTTGTTAACGCTGTCCCATATTTACTTATCCCCGCCTGTTAACGCTGTCCCATATTTTTTAAACACTGTCCAGCACTTTAGTAACGCTGCCATATTTTTTATTACTGGCTTCAAGGTCTAGAGAATCAAAGGGATTTATGGTGATTTTTTAGTCTTTTCAGTAAGCTTTGAAATTGTGATGGCATTGCTGCTCCAACTTTGTAGAGCTCGTGGTTGATGCTGCTGCTGCTCCAACTTTGTAGAGATCGCAGTTGACGCCGTTGCTGCTCCAACTTTGTAGAGCTCGCGGTGAATTATTGATTATTGATAGTGCTATGAATTAAACAAACAAAATCATTTCCCACAGAAATTTTTGAGTACATTGTTACTATATATTGGTAGAAGTATTCTTTTCTATCAGCAATTTTTTTTACAGAATGCATCCAATCATATCCATGGTAGGAATAGTTCTCACTGGCAAGGAGAACTATCCTGAATGGTCCCGGTTGATAAAACACACCCTCATCTTCAATGAGTTGTGGAAAGGAGTGTGTGTCAGAGAAGGAGACAAAAACCCAGTACAACCTACGTCAGACAAAGAGCTAGTCATTTGGGAAAACAAGAACAAAAAAGCCTATGCATTAATCGCAGCATCTGTAAATGAAGAGGTGAGTCGCCATATTTCATCATATTAAACTGCCTTTGAAGCCTTACAAAAGATGAAAGAACTCTATGACTCACATTCTGCACTTGAAGTTGTTCAGCTCATGATTAAACTCTTCACTCTTGAACTGAAAAATAATGATCCTCTTGCTCTTGCATCTGAAGTAAATTCTATAATGCATGATATCAATTCCACTAAGGTTGAGCTGGATATCCATCTTATTACTTTTCTCAAGGCACTCTATCCTACTTACTCAAATTATCTTGAGTCTTTGCAAGCAAATGGAAATCTCAAAGATATAACCTTTGACTCTCTTGTGAAAAAGTTTGCTGAAAGACAGAAAGATTTTGGAAAGAAGACAGCCCCTGAATCTTTTGAAGAGACTGTGTGCCTTTCTCATAAAGAAAAGCATCCTACTCAAGATTCTACAAGAGGAAGAAGAGGTGGATGAAGAGGAAGAGGAATGTATTTCAGAGGCAGGGGGGGCAGACATTCTCAAGGAGAAAAGGTAGATTTACACTGTATTCGCTGGAAAAGAAATGGATCACATGATGCCTCTACATCCAAGCTACCACGGGACAAAATTGAGCAAAAACGAAACCAACAGAAAGGTAAAACTGATGATACAGACAAAGGTAAAGCACCTGAATCCGCTTACTATATTGAGGCACCATGTAACATTAGAGTAAATGAAGATTTGTTTAATGCTTCACTTGCTTCTTTGAAAAGTGAATGGTTGCTTGATTCAGGAGCAACCTGTCACATGACTCATAGAAAAGATTTTTTTGAAGATTTCACTGACAATGTTGATGGAGCAATATACTTTGCAGATCAGTGAAAAATCAAGCCATCAGGGCTTGCATAATCAGGCTTAAACTTCTCGGTCTTCCAGACTTTCTTCTGGATCATGTTCTATATCTCCCACAGCTCAAGAGAAACTTGTTGTCCTTGGTTCACATCCGCCAGCAAGGTCACTCCATTCATATGTTTGATGGCAAGCTTGAGGTAAGAAAAGTATCTGACCATTCACTTGTCATGAGGGGAATAAAAGAAGAAAGGCTTCTCAAACTGGAAGGAACCTCTGCTCATGCACAAAATTTCTCATATATTTCTCATCATGAAGAAGGTACACTTCCATCAAGTTTATTATGGAATGCTAGATTTGGACATTTAAACTATGACAGTCTCTGCTTATTGAAGAAAAATGGTGTTTCTGGTTTACCTACAATTCCTAGGAAACATAAGCAATGTGATGCTTGCATTCTAGGAAAGCATAGCAAACAGTCTTTTCATGATTCACATTCAAGAGAACATAGGAAGCTTGAACTCATTCATTCAGATTTATGTGGTCCAATGCCTGTTCCTTCTGCAAATGGAAATAAATATATCATGACATTTATTGATGATTACACCAGAATGTGTTGGGTTTATTTATTGAAGAACAAATCTGATGCTTTTCAAACATTCAAGAATTTTCATAAATGGATTGAAAATGATGCACAATCTCATATTGGGTCTATTCACACTGATAATGGAAAAGAATATACATCAAATGAATTTGAAAACTATCTTCGACAACATGGGATCAAACATCAAACAACTGTGCCTTATAATCCCCAACAGAATGGTGTAGCTGAAAGAATGAATAGAACAATCTTGAATATGGTACAATCCATGCTTTTCTTCAAAAATGTAAAGATAATTTTTTGGGCTGATGCTATTCTATGCGCTGCATATATAAAGAATAGATGTCCATCTAATGCTATAAGAAACAAGACTCTTTATGAATTGTGGTATGGACATGTTCCTTCGGTAAAACATCTTAGGATCTTTGGTTCCACCTGTTATGCTTTGATACCAAAGGTACATAGAAACAAACTTGGTGCTAGAAGTCGTAAGTGTGTCTTCCTGGGGTATTCAAACACCTCCAAAGCATACCACCTCTATGATGCAGTAAATAAAAAGTTTGTTGTATCGAGAGATGTAATTTTTCCTGAATCATCCAAATCTGACAATGTTGTTGAGCAGCAACTTGATCGCTTGGATAGATTCGCAAAAAAAAAATCATTTCAAGAATTTGATAATCAGATTCCACATCTTGAAGTGAGGATTCCTATTCTAGATCAACATGTGGAATCTTCTTCTGAAGAACACTCTCCCCCGAATGAAACTCCAACAACGGATGATGCTTTAAGTGATGTAATTGATAGAATTGGGAGAGTCAATCTTGATTCAGTCCCAACTCAATCAACAAAGCAGTTGGACCATCTTAGAAAGGTGCCCCAAAGTGGCTGACAAAGACACTTGAAAGTGTTCATCCTAATGAAATTGGAAAAACAGGAATTAGAAATTCAAACCAACAAAATGGAGGTGATGTAGATGACTCTAATTCACCTGTTGATATGGATGTTTCCTATGATTGTGAATTGAACTGTCTACAGATTTTGAACCAACTTCCTTCAAAGAAGATGCTTCTCATGATGAATTGAAAGAAGCGATGCAAAAGGAGTATGATGCCCTCATAAAGAACGACACTTGGAAGCTGGTTGACCGTCCATCTGGAACCAAACCAATTGGCTGCAAGTGGGTCTACAAGAACAAGTACAAAGCTAATGGCTCACTTGACAAGCACAAAGCTAGGCTTGTGGCAAAAGGTTTTGCATAGAAGGAAGAGGTCGATTATGAGGAAAATTTTGCCCCCACAACAAAATGGGCCACCATCCGGACACTCTTTGCACTAGCAGCTCAGAACGGTTGGAAAGTCCATCAAATGGATGTAAAAACTGCCTTCTTGAATGGAGATCTAAAAGAGAATGCTTTTATGTCCCATCCTGAAGGATTTGCTGTGAAAGGACATGAACATAAAGTATGCAAACTTGTGAATTCCTTGTATGGCCTTAAACAAGCACTGCGAGCCTGGTATGAAAAACTACCTGAGCATCTTCTGAAACTCAATTTCAATCATTTTGATCTTGATGATGCAACTTTATTTGTCAAGAAAGTTGGAAAAATAGTTTTATATCTTGTGGTATATGTAGATGATCTTTTAATGACAGGGAACAATGAAAGCTACATTGCATCCATAAAGAAAGAATTGGGAAAAGATTTTGAAATGACTGGTTTGGGTTATGTTCATTACTATCATGGCATTGAAGTAACCCAACATCCAAAGTCCATATTTCTTTCTCAAAAGAAATACATTGGAGATTTGTTGAACAGGTTTGGCATGATAGAATGAAATCCTCTTACTACTCCAATGGAACAAAACTTGAAGCTCACATCTAGTGAAGGAAAGGAATTTGAGGATGCAACAAAGTATAGACAACTTGTAGGAAGTATCAACTACCTAACTACCACCAGACCAGACATTTCATTTGCTGTTGGAATCCTCTCCAGGTTTATGCAAAAGCCTTGTGAGTGAAATTGGTCTGCTGCAAAAAGAGTTCTAAAGTACTTGAAGGGAACTCAAGACTTTGGAATCAAGTACACACAGGTGGATGACTTTAGTTTGATCAGATACTCTGATTCAGACTTCGATGGAGACAAAGAAACTGGGGTATCTACTTCAGGATATGCTATGAGTCTTGGATCAGGAGCTGTCTCCTGGAGATCATGCAAAAAATCAGTTCCAACGGATTTCACAACAGAAGTAGAATACGTGGCAGCAGCTGAAGCAACAAAAGAAATTGTGTGGCTCAGGAAAATTCTTGAAGATTTGCAGGTAAAACAAGTACAATCAACTCCACTCATGATTGACAACACATCTGCAATAAAGTTGGCCAAGAACTCAAAATTCCATGATCGAACAAAGCACATTGATACTAAATATCATCTGATTCGACATCATGTTGAGGCCAAAACAATCCATCTCCTTCATTGTTCCACAAATGAGCAAATTGCAGACATCTTCACCGAAGATCTTGTATGGGAAAAGCTTGAAAGATTTAGAATGATGCTTGGACTCACCAACATCCCTTCAGATTAAGGGGGGAATGTTGACACCTAATATTCATGATTGGGTGAATGTTGTGTAAATAAATAAATGAGAAATGTGAACAGTCATCGAGAGGTGAACTGAACAATCTCTCCCTATTGTATATAATAGACCTACCTGATTGAATGAAATATGAATCAGTTTTACTACCTATTGGAGTTACTACCTGGCCTGACAATGATTGTCCCATGACACATCATCCAACAACATGATCTCCATGATGCTCCCATTAGTAGAAATCATATGAGAAAAAATATTATAGGATGTGCCATAATATAAGGAATTATCAACCCGATTGATCGAACATGAGGGATGAGAATGAGCTAGACATGCCGAATAAATGGCTTCATAGTAAAGTTCAATGGGGATGAGCAACATACGGTCACGAAATATATCAATATTAAATTCATTTGGTACTATCGAAGGATTAGATGGAGTATTACAAGAAGATTTCATATTGATATAGGCAACTAAATTAGAGTTGTCGGGAAGTGAAGGAGGAGGAAGCGAAAAGGTTCCCATGAGAGAGGATCCTTAAGTAGTCCAACCCCGACATGTTGATACAGGTGAGGGGTTTCCCCCATGAGATGGATTCTTCCAGTGACCTAAGAACTAGAGTAAAATGAAAGTGAGTTGATAAATGAATAATATACCTCCATTATGAGGAAAGGAAATCATTCTAAAATATGTCAAAACAACCAAAACCATGGCATAAACCCACGTACGACCTAGTAGAAGATTGTAACCTAGTGGTGCATGGATAACTTCGACTTCTATGGATATAGTGTTGTTGCCTAATTCTATTTGTAATGAATTCAAAATTCCATGAGGTTTGTAGCTTCTTCCATCAAAAGCCTTTAGAGAGATTCGTTCTTGACTTAATTGGGGAGAAATAATGGCCTTCCAGCAAGATAGAGACATAATACTGGTTGAGGCTCCCTCATCCACAATAGAATAATGGATTTTCTTATCACAAAAAATAACTTACATCATGAAATATAATTGAGTCGGAAGTCGAGGTGTACAATTCCCATGATTAAAAACTACTAGGTTAGAATCTCATCGATCAATACATACAATTGCAGAAAGGAAAGCCTTCTTTTGGGCTGGACAATTTTTCAACACCTTGAGAGTGGACATAGATGAAGGAGATTGATCCAAATCCTCAACTATGTTATAATTCTGAGTGGCCATCACATGAGGGTTGAAAGAAGATTTACGTTTAACGCCTTTAAGAGGATTAATTTTCAACTCAGTAGGTATGGAATTTGGAGTAGGATCTGATGGACATGCAGTCGAAATGGTAGGTTGATCAATAGCTTGGCCATGTGAGGGATTCAAATTACCATAGTATTTACTTCAGGTGGCCACTATAATGCCATTTTTTGGATTAGAAAAGGAAAGCATCAAAACTGAGTTAGATGAAGTGGGATCCCAAGCATCCATATTTCTCTCCTGATTACGAAGTGGATATGTCAATACAATAGGTGTAGTGGATAATTTAAGGTATTGATTCACTTCCACCCGATGTGGACAATCATGAGTGAAATTATCCTCATTACAAATAAAACATGGGTAAGGAGGTTTCTTCTTTTCTTCAAAATACTGATTGTTTTGTTTATCTTGTGAAGGATTATCTTTCTTCTTTTTACCTTTACATTTATTCTTACATCTTGGTTGTTGATATTTTCGTTTGGAATATTGAACGACATTGATCTTGGAAGAAGAAGTCGTAGGAATGGTAGGAGGGTTTTTGTTATCCATATCAAGAGTTAAACAATATGGATTACTCGTCAATTTCTGGATGGAAAAACCAATCATTCCATCAGAAACATGTGTTTCTTTATTAGAAGGCTAGGGAACAATATTGGAAGCTCATAGAGCGTTTGGTATTTTATCATAAAGTGTGTACGAGTGGGTATAAATAATATCGGAATACTGGGCATGATAAATTACCTACTCTTCATTCATAACTCCAACCTTAGCGACATCTTTTGTAATGGATGTAAACAAATATTTAATGAACCATTCAACTAACAATTGGTCATGAACAAATTTTTTAACCAAACGATGATGACATCGCGACTCATGAATGTGATCTAAAATGTGAGTGGCATGAGTTTGTTTTGAAATTGGTTAAATGTTCATTTTGAGTCTCATATTGGATAGGTAACTAGAAATGTGTTAGGAATTTGGTAGCCAAGGCATTGAAATTATCAAATGAATCTCGTGGTAGTTCAATATACCATTTAGTTGTCGTACCAGTGAGTGCGCACTAGAAAAGGAAAAAGCGAAAAGAGTCACCATTGACAGAGTTCGAAGAACACCACAAATGATAAGTCAAATTGTGTGTAGATGGTTCTTCTCCGGGTTTTCCATTGAATTTAGGGATATCACTCAGTAATTTTTTGGGAATAATCGACCACCAAGGATAGTGAGCAATGGGATCATTGGTGAGCCTAGTCAAATCCAACAATTCGATATTTTCTACAAATAACAACTAATTGTTGAGGTCTAGTGGAAGATACCTTAGGTAAGATGGGATGGCCTAGGAAATAGATATCTCTATTGTGGAATAGGGAGGATTTTGATAAGTAGAATACACATAGCCTTTATTCACAGCGCCTGGATAACCTTGTAAAGGTTGAAACAATTGTGTTCAAATTTGCTAATCATAAGGCATTTAAGGTGGAACTTGATACAGTTGATACTATTTCCCTATGAGATTTTTCATCATCCCAACATAATGTAGGTTAGGTTTCCCCTGTTCCATACCATATACATTGTGACATAATAGGTTGAGTTAAATATGAAACCTATAAAGGTTAACATACATTTAATTAATCTTGAACATGTTGGAATATAGGTTGATGAACAAAAATATAATATGTAGGAGGAATCGGTTGAGAGATTAAAGATGAAGCCACAACTGAACTAGGTTGTATGAGTGTGGTATGTTTCCAAACATTAGTAGCCATTCTTGAATACGGAGGACTCATATGAGGCTAAGCATTAACTTGAGGATATGTAAATATCCCTGCAAAAAAGTTTCCCCCTTGTAGAAAGAGGAGGTGTTGGCATAGGGGGTCCTGACCCAGGTTCAGAGTTAAGTTTAGCCAAACAAATCCCTGCACCACTGGCCCTTTTGGCATAAACTTGCGGAGCATGGACTGAAGTCTCACTTGAAGAAGTATGGGGGGATGCTGGAACCAATTTTCTGCACCCAGAGATTAGTGTAATGTCGTTTTATGCCCTAGCTCTACCTTCGCACAGATCGGTAAGCATTTTAGGGCTTATCGATATAATTCTCCTAATCGACCTCCAGACCTTTGCAGAGGTTTATGACTGTCTTTCACAGACCCTAAATAGGTTAATCAACCACTTACGTGCTTCTGTAATTACTCCTACTTCAGAATTTACCCAGATCAGCTTAAGTGTATGATAACTTCAACATGCATTAAGATATTATTTGGGTAAACAGATATTATTATTTGCATTCATATAATAATGTAAATCGTGCAGAATCATGCATCAATACAATATTAAATCATACACCCAATATTCATCATAACATAATCACATTCATTCATAACAGAAGTAAATAGAAAAAACCCATATATTTCTAGAATCATCTTCTTTATTGATATTTCAGATCTTCTTGTAGACTCAAACTACCCTCCACACTCAGTTGTAGGGGTCTGTGCACTCAGTTGTAGACTCTACACTAGGCCTCTACACACTCAGTTGTAGAGCCTCTTTTCTACTCTAAGACTCTTCGCTCGTCACTTCTACTGACCCATTACATTCGTTTTCATCAAGAACTTACCTCCAACTACTTAAAACTTGCCTTAGACTCTCTAAGACTTCCCTTTTTATACAATCCCATGGTCCACAGAACATGGGTAGATCTACTAAATCTCACACAATTTACATCAACAAAGGGTAAAACCCTTTATGAAACTTTACCATATACATTTTCTGTGACCACAACTTGTGGAGACTTTACATTTTACATACAAAAAATTGGGCTTTCTACCCCAAAACATGGTCTTTTGCCCCAAAGTTGGCCCTAGGAGACCCTGTCCCAACAGGTCCCCAACACAAGTATGGTCACTTACCCCTGATTCACTCCATTGGTGCAGAGATATTATTGTGAAGACCTCCAAACTCCACTTGTTCCACTTCTACCTCAGTTGTACTCTGTGTGACTTCTTGCTTGACCTGTTCCACCCGTTTCTTTATTGCTGGTCCTCCGATATCTTCCTGGATCTTGTATTGTGTTCTCTGCAAGATGGACAACTTCTCCCCAATGGTGGTAGAGATAAAATAGGCCTCATCCATCTAAGGCCCCAATATGGCCTTGAAGACTACCTCTTTCCGTTGCGCTACTTCCACCTATTTAAGTAGTTGTTTTGCCTCTTACAGCTTGGCCAATCTCTGTGTTATAGTGACGATGCATGTTGTCACCCTTGCTTCATCATATTTCTACTGCAATTATCGGGCCTCAGTGTTCAACCTCTACAAGGTAGGATCTCCCTGTAGAGTCAGAGTAGCTCCATAGACTACTCAAAGAGTGTAGTGCATTCCACCACCGTGGCATCTACTGCAGCAACTCCATCCTTCACAGTCGCTTCACACTGTTCTTTGACCTCTGGTGGAGTTCAAGGTTGTGACTTCAACTCAAGCTCCGTAATCTTCAGGTTCAGCTTAAACTGAACCTTCACCATTTTTGTTTTCACACCGTGCACACCTACAGCCAACTTCTGAATATTGGCCTCCAATGATGCTTCTTGTAGGATGTGCGGTTCTGAAACTGTTCTGCATGCTTTGGCTACAAGAGCTGCAGTACGCTCGTTCTACACCTGAACCTTTTTCCATGCTTCTAGCGCTGTTGATTTTTCTATGAACATTTATTTTTTGTTGACTTTCTACTTGTTGATCGAGCTCAACATGCGTTGTGGTGAGCACCAGTATTGCAACAAGAATGCTGCAACTCCTCGGCTACCAACTTTACTTTTATGAACCGGTAGTTCATAACAAACATGGAAGCCTCGGTGTTATATGCACAAGTACTAGTTCTCACTACAAGTTGTCACTTGGTCAGCTGGCATGAGATCACTAGGAGCTCAAACCAACTTCTATATATTTCAGAAGAAGCTCTATGTGTGATGACAGGAAACTTGAAAGATTACTCTACAGATGCTATTCTAATTGCAGAAAGGAGAAAGACTGGAATGTAAAGCAAAACTTAGTAAACCCTAATTAACAAGCTAATTCTACTTTTTCCAGAAACACTATGAAAACCATGAAATAAATTGCATTACCTACTCAAGGAAGTAAACAACATCTAACCATGCTATTTCTGGAAATAAATAAGCAAAAAACATATTTTTGGGATTTTATGGGTTTTTATGTGAATTTAACATACATCTAATTTATTGAGTGTGAGTGTGGCAGAAAACAAGTGGTGTTAGAGGGAAGTTTTGGAGCTTGGGAGGATGTAGGATGGTGTGGGTGGGTCCTAGGAAGTCTTAGGTGGTCTTCTGGAGGCTTTTCCCACACTTGGCCTTCAAAAGAAAGCCTGCAGGAGGACACAGGAAAACTATAGGAGGAAAACAGGGAAACTATAGGAGGCCTACAGGAGGAGGCCGAGAGAAATTTTCGTTGTTTTGAGGGTGTGAGAGTGGGTGGAAAAGGTGGATGAAGGTTTGAATGAGGTGTTAGGGTGCCTAAGGTCTACCCTGAATCACTAGGAGAGAGAAATATTATTGGGTTTGCTCAAGGAGAGAGGAAGAAGTTCTATGAAAAATGAAGGAAACTAGGGTAGAATTGAAGTGAGGATTGGGAGCTATAGGGCATGGATCACATGGAGGGTGTGATTTCTGGTAAGCTGGCATACTGCTAAAAGAGATCTACTGCATAGAAACTGACAGTGAACCAAGAAAATCAAGCAACCAATGAAATGAGTGCATCCTAGGAAAAACAGAGTTCTGCATTAAAATGGCCTAAAATATAATGTATAGAAGGAAATCCTGTGAAATGTTGTAAGAAAGGAAAGAATGGAAAAGGACTATTGCAAATCAGGAAGTGAACATGATAACAAAGATCTAAAGCAAAGAAAAACTGGACTATCAACCTACAAGAGAGTTGCAAACACTATAAGTCCTAGGAATGAGGAAAATGTGTTTTTGGGGTAGCAAGAGAGTCTTTGCCTAAAATCATGGTCCCATAGGGAGGAAGAGAGGCAAAGGCACTGTTTCTAGCCTTTTCAATATACTATGATCACTTCTTAACCTACTACAGAAAGGAAAAATGGAAGCAAGCTACTAAAACATCAAAAGCAACCTATTCTTAACCATAAGAGAAATACATCTAACAGTAAACTAATCTAAAAACTGAAGTAAAGCATAAAAATACAAGTAAGGAGAAGCTTGGCTACTTGGATTGGGCCCTAAACCAAGAGCTTTAGCCCTTTGAGGTAACTCAGTGCTAGCACAAAAAGGACTCCATCTTCATTATCAAAAAATAGCAAGATTACATAAAACTGTCATAAAATAGTAAGCTTGAAATTTGAGTAGAGTGAGGCCCTAGGACTCTCTACTTATACATCTGAAGCTACCAAAAACTTCCTTAAAATCATGGAGGCTTGGCTCCCAAAACTCAAGATAACTAGCAATCATCTTCCACTTTCTCGGCTGCCTTCTAGTGCATGATTCGGCTGCTTCGACTCTGAGCTAAATGAAGGGGAATTCGAAGTGAGGAGAAATAAATGAGGGGGATTCCCTCCTATAAGTCCTCTCCTTTGTCTACTTTGAGTTATTGCTACAGTTTGACCACTAGATCCTTGAATTTGACTTCAAAATCCATCAATAATCTGAATTAAATACATGTTAGACCACATGGCATAATAACTAACTCAACTCATGCTATAAGCATAAATATAATCAGAAAATCATACAATAAGCTAAGATAATGATTTATTTTACTAGGTTAGGAGGTAAAATGAGCCGATATAATTACCCATTTATGAGACTCATCATCACCCCCCTACTGAAGGTGTTGCTCATCCTCTGAGCAACCTAGTCAATCTCTTGGTCTTTCATGGCCCTGGTGGCCTCCCTAGCATTCCAGGCTTGTGATGTGGTCTACTTATGTTCTCCATAAAATCCTATATTTCTATCTATTTCCTTCCACTACTCCTTCTCTTCTTCTTCTCTTCTGCCTTCCAGCATGACTAATATAAGTGGAGGACTCAGTTTGAGGCCAATCCAGTTGAGCTTCATCCTTTGCATGGAGCGCTTGTACATTGGTAGTCTTTTCACTGCCTCCTTCAGCCTCATGGGGGAATGGTATTCTCTGATCTACAAGCTATGGGGTAGGGTGTTTTATCTTAACATGCATGCATGCACAAAGTCATCCCTAAGCAGCCTAAGCATATCTTCAACGTTAATGGGAGTCTTCGATGAGGGCTGAGGTTTGCCTATTTTAATTCTGGTACTCTTCCTTGCCTTGAAATACATGGAGGTTTTTCTTTTCCTCTTCTACTTCTACTTGACTGGTGTACTAAGGGTAGTGAGGGAAATTGTTTCTTCTCTTTCCAAAGTTTCAGGGGACTCTTCTCTTTGCTTTGCCCTCTCTGCCTCCTTTTCTCCTTCTTCTATCTCTTTTTCCTCCCCCTGCTCTATCTCTTCAACTCTCCCCTCCTCTATTTCTTTTCTTTCCTCATTCCTCTCTTCCTTTTCTATGTCACCACTGGCTTCATCTTCTCCTCCTTGCTGTTCTCCCTCCTCACTGACAGTAGGACTAGCATCATAGGTTAATGCCTTGATGTCATCCTCAGCTGTCATATTTCTGAAAACTTTCCATGCTATATGGATTGTAAGGGTATGGAGGGATTATTCTACTAGGATCTTGATAAGGCCATTGTGAGCTAGCTCATGTGAACTTCCTTCTTGTACCTTGGTGCTGGAGTCAATGACGGACTGAAGGAGAAAGTAAGCGATACTGAGCTTTTGATGTGCTAGGGTATCCATGCCATATCTCAATTCTTGGAGGATTATGAAATGATATCCATAAACAATGTTGTGCCTCCCATCTCAAGAAATGTATTTGATCACTTGTTAGCTAACCTCATCCTAGGGATATGGTATGCTAGCCCTCCTAATTCCATTTTTGTCTTCAATAGGGTTTTCATTATCTTGGAAAAATTTCGTCTTGGTAGCCTGGCCAATTATTTTCTCATCTTTACTCCAAGGTAGCCGAAGAGGAAGGGTAGTGACCCTACTGATGAATTCAGGGGTTATTTCAATGGAGAGGCCTCTAATGGTTACAGTATCATGATTTCTTGTGTGAGGGACTAGAGAGAGAGAAAATTCATGGGAAATTTCATCATCAAGCCCTCTAAACTTCTCAAAGAAATTCATCCAGTTTGCCCTTGTAAATATTTCCACCAGTTGAGGATGTGCATGGAGTCTGGTGGAGTTAGTGGGCTCTTTTCTCATAAAACCCCCTGTCATACTACTTGTACTTCTTTTGAAAACCAGATATGGAGGTGGAGACAAAGAATTTTGAGTGAAATAGAAAAACAGAGGGGACTGTGTTTAAAAAAAAAAAACAGTTTTTTTTTTTTTTTTATGTATTTCTACCCTCTTAAAGACTCATTTTATCTTCAATTTAAGACCAAATCTTTCACATTTTGATATTCAATAGAGGGAATTCATGAACCCTACCTCTTTAGACTGAAATTCATGCCAGAAATCACATTTCCTCTCCTCAAAATGACTCACTGCCCCTCCTGTAGAAGCCCACTATCCCTCCTCTAGATTCCTTGTTGGTGCTCCTATAGAAAACTTGTAGGGCTCCTGTAGAAGATGCCGAGAGAAACAATATGGAGGAAATTGATGAAGGATGGTGGATACGAGGCTATGGGGGTATACGAAGACTGTTGTGTGGCTGAGTTACAAAGAGAAACTGAAAAAAAAGGTGGTGAGAATTCGCGCGAAGGAGTGCTCATTACCTTTTATGGTTGTTTTCGGTTATGAGTGCTGAGCTAGCAAGGTGTATGTTGCCCATATTAGGACCATTGATCCCCACCTACTTGGTCATCATGACCCCACCTCATAATCATCCCCTCATTACTACATCATAGTTAAATCTTCCTCCCACTACCTGTCCTTCGCATCTTTTGCTTGAGTTGACTATGCGCACATGTGGGTGATATCTCGGTTAAGTGGAGTCAACTAAATGAAGGTGGCCAAGTTAACTAGACACCTTTCCCTCTTTCAATTTCAACCATTTCATTGCCTTTGTATGATTCCTAATTACACAAATGTAGATAGAGGAGTGACTTAGCTACTTACCTGTAATCCAAGTGTATTTTTTGCCATCGACTGTGAGGTGCTATGGCTTTCTCTGCTGCATGCCTTCATTTTCCTTCATGCATACTGTCTCTACTTGATGATGTGTTGTTGTGTGTTTTTGCAGGTTCTTATTTTGCTGGAGCTGAGCTGCATGTGCCTTTTCAACCTTCAGATGTGTTGTGCCTTGCTGCTGGTGTTGGAATTCTATGGGATCAACTGCTACAGGAATTCCTACAAGAGAACCTGTAGCTGCTTCTCCCCTTGAAACTTCAGCTATTTCCCTGTGCTTGGAGCTTGAGAATGATGCTATAGTTGGAGATGAATGGTGGAGGGATAGTAGGTAAGCTTCAGGTAAAGTTAATGGTTCCTTTTCCTCTTTTTATTTTTGTTTTTTTTTTTCAAAACTGAAAACTGTTTTCTGTGTTTTTTCTTGGAAAGGAAAAAAAATAATAATGATGCTTGGAGTGTGATGCAGGCTTAGAAATTATGGCAAGGAGGTTTGAAGATGGTAAGAGGGATTATAGGTTCCTCATGAATCTTTTCTTGTCCCTCAAACTGCCTCCTGTAGACACTTTTGGCTCTCTGTAATTCCTATAGGAGCCTCCTATAGAAAAAGCAGAGCCTCCTATAGAAAACATAGTTTTGGAAGAAGAGGTACAGTGGGGTGAAAGAGATGCCAAAAATGATGGAGGTAGGTGTGGAGAAGATGATATGGATGCGGGTACGAATGTCAGAGTCCCCTTGGCACCAAATTTTTCTCCCTGTAGTCCTCCTGCAAACCTGCAATGCAATAAAAATTCATATTTCCTTTCTCTCTCTCTTTTTTTTTTTTGAAAACAACTAGGGTGCCTTAGAGATGTTTTCACCTTAATTGTCTACCCTGGGTGCCTCCAAGAGAGATTTTCACCTAGGGATCTTATTCTTTCCCCCCTTTTTTTTTTGACATCACTGGGCCACCTCAGAAGAGGTTTTCAACCCAATGATGGGACTCAAGCACCTCATGGAGGTTTTCACTTGAATCATTATTTTTTCTCTTTTTTCTTTAGTGAGTGGGTGAACTGGAAGCTAAGACATGCTCCACTACAATCACTTTTTTATTCAAATCTTCAATAAACTCTCGCTTCGAGAGGGGTTTCTTGTAGACTTTCAACCGATGTCCATTGACAATCATGGGGATGGCTTTATCATCAATTGTTCTGATCAGAACTAAACCATTGTCATTGCATTTCTCCACAGTGTAGGGTCCTAGCCATCTTGTCCTCAGCTTGCCTTTGAAATCCTTGTATCTTGAATCATAGAGTAGTGCCCAATCTCCCTCTTGGAATTACTTCTCCCAGATATTTTTTTCATGCCATATCTTTTTCTGAAGTTGAACTACCTCTATATGGAGAAGGGATTGCAATCTGTATTCATCCAATCCATTGAGCTAAAGTAATCTCTCCTTCTATCCATGGCTAAGGTCTAGGTCTAGCTGAGCTGGCATCCTTATGGTATTGAATTCAAACTCTATTGACATCAAAGCCTTCTGCCCATAGACTAGTTCATAGGGTGTGAACCTGGTGGTGGTCTTCCATGTTGTGTTGTAGGCCCAATTGGTCTCAGGTAATGTGTCCACCTAGTTTTTTCTATTACTGCTCACTACCTTGGTTAGGATCCCTTCCAATTCTCTATTAGTGACCTCCACTTGCCCATTAGCTTGTGGATGGTAAAGGGTGGAAGTCTTGTGCTTGATCTTATGATGTGTGAGCAGGTATTCAATCAGGTTGGAAGTGAACTGATTGCCTTGTTCTGTGACCAACTCTCTCAGATACCCAAACTTGTAAAATATGCTTTCCCTAAAAATCTCAGCTACTTTTTCCTCTATCTCTACTTTGATTTCTTTTTCTCTGCCCACTTTGTCAGGTAGTCGGTGCACACAAGGATGTACTGCTTCTCCTTTGAAGGAGGGTTGATAGGCCCCACAAAGTCCAAGCCCCACTTCTCAAATGGCTCAAAGGTCACTTGAGGTTGCATGGAAATTTCATCCTTTCGAGTTGGTTTCCCCATCCTCTGACACCGATCACATTGGCTCGTGTATCTCCTCACATCCTGATGAAGAGTCGGCTAGTAGTAGCCTGCTTGCAATATCTTGAAGGTGGTTTTTTTTGCTGCAAAATGACCTCCACAAGGCCCATCATGATAGGTCAGGAGGATGTCAAAGACTTCCTCCTCCCTGACACATCTTCTCAAGATGTGATCCGGGCCAAGTTTGAAGAGATTGCCTCCAATCTAGGTGAAAGGGGTGCTTTTCCTTACTATCTTGCTCTTCACTTTTGAGGATAGGTGAGGTGGGAGCTGTGTTGAAATCAAGTAGTTTGATATATCAGCAAGCCATGGAGAGATTACTGATATAGCAAATAGGTGTTCATCTGGCATTTGGTCATCCACCATTCCTTCTTAACCTGCAGGCAAATTTACTCTAGACAAAAAGTCAGCAACACCATTCTCTTTACCAAGCTTATCAATAATGGTGAGATCAAACTGCTGCAGTAGAAGCAACTGTCTAATAATGTGAGCATTTACATCTATTTTGTTCATTAAATATCTAACTGCAGCATGATCTATGTGCACAAAGGTTTGATAGCCTGTGATATAATGTCTAAATTTGTTTAAGGAATGCACAACAGCTAGGAGTTCCTTCTCGGTCACTGTATAGTTTAACTCTGCCTTTCACAAGTTTTTGCTTATAAAGTATATGGCATAAGGTAAATTTTCATCAATTTGTCCTAAGGTTGCTCCTATTGGTTTGTTCGAGGCATATGTGTGAATGTGAAAGGGTAGTGCCCAATTTGGGCCTGTGAGAATTGGGGCGGTCACTAGCTTGCTCTTCAAGGTATCTAGGGCTTCTTGACAATTTTCCGACCATATGAACTCAACATCTTTGCCTAGGAGGCCAAACAAAGGAGAGGCTAAATTGTTGAAGTATTTAATGAATATCTTGTAATATCGAGCTAAAGCTAGGAAGCTTCTGACATCTCTCACCTTTTGATGAGGTGGGACCCTTTGGATGATGGCAATTTTGTTGGGGTCCACCTGAAGTCCTTGTTGAGATATTGCATGACCTAGCATGGTCCCTTTAGTCATAAAAAATTCACATTTTTCTGGACTGAGGGATAGGTTCATCTCAATACACTTACCTAGAACTTTTCATAGGTTAGGTAAAGCTTCCTGAAAGTCAGATCCATAAGGAGTAAAATCATCCATGTATATTTCTACTGCATCATGAACCAATTCAGAAAGTATACTCAATACCGCTCTTTGGAAAGTGGCTAGAGCATTGCACAAACCAAAAGGAAGGACTCGGTATGTAAAGGTACCCCAAGGACAAGTGAAAGTCGTCTTATCTTGGTCTTCCAGGCTGATTTGAATCTGATTGTACCTGCTAAACCCATCTAGGAAGGAGGAAAACCTTTTCCCTCCCAGACCGTCTAACACTTGATCTATGAAAGGTAAAGGAAAATGGTCCTTTTTAGTGGCTTTGTTCAATTCCCGATAGTCGACGCAGATTCTCCACTTACCATTTTTCTTTAGCACTAGCACCAAAGGAGAGACCCATTCACTGTCAGAGGTGGGATAGATGAATCCTACATCAAGCAATTTCTGTAGTTCTTCCTTAACAATATATTTAAGTGCTGGGTTCATCCTCCTTTAAGGCTACCTGACTGGCTTGCAATATTCCTTGATGTATATATGATGAGTACATACTGAAGGGTGCACTCCATTCATCTCCTTATAACTCCAGGTGAAGGCATCTAGATGTTTTCTCAATATGCTGCATAACTCCTCCGGGGAAGTAGATAGGGATGGATTATTTTTCAATATTCTTTCTGGGCTGAAATCTATTTTTTAACATAGAGAGAAGTGGGGTCAGCCACACAGAGATTGGTTGAGGGGTTGTTTTGGGTTTCTTTTACTATTTATTCTAATGGTGATACACTGGGTGGTGGATTTTGAATCAAATTTTCAATCATATCATCCTCATCTTGTGGTTTTCCCCCCATTGAAATTTATAATGTACAAAGTGGTGCTGAATAAACTTCATCCTCATCCTCATCCTCCAACCAGAGAGGTAGATCATGTTCTAGCAACGGTCTGGCAGGAGGATATAGGATTAACGAGGATATAGGATTAACTGCTGGGACATGTGCCTATTCTTTATGGTCATGTTCCCAGCTCGGTAGCTGACGTAGGCATCAGTTGTAGCCAACCAGGGTCTTCCCAGAATGAGAGGATACCCACTGAGCTTTACCTTTGGCTGGAGAACTAAGAAATTAGTAGGGTACTCCCAAGAATCAATGGAGACCATCACATCTTCCACAAACCCCTCAAGGGTCACTGTGGAGCGGTCTGTTAGCTGCAACATTGTTGTGGTCTTCCTCAAGGAGCCTTGGAGGTTAAGTTTGAGCATTGTGTTCTTTGTCATCACATTAATGGCATCTACTATATCAATCAAGGTATGTGGGACCATTGTGCCATTGATGTTGACATCAACTATTGGGCTTCCAGGGTCTAGATATTTTGGACAGATTATTTGCCCCAACATTAGGTCGAATAGTTGTCCTAGACATTGATGGTTGGGGAATCTCTCTTGCGCCTTCCTGGATGCCTAAATAACTTCTCTTCGATCAACCTATTATAGACAGGCACGCCTTTTAAGGCTTGGAGAAGTGGTATATTCACACATAAATGTTTCGATTCTCCTAGGATTTCAATCTCTTCTGGGGTAGGCTGGATTGTCATGGATTGCCTCTCAGGAAAGGGTGGATTTGTTTTAGGTTCACTTTCCTCTTTATCTTTCTCAACCTCCTTGGGTGGAGGCCGGCTATCTGGGCAAGTTAATTTCTTGAATCTCCACAACATAAGTTGGGCATGATGGTTCCCCACTATACACTTGTTGAGCCTGTCTGTTGTTTGGGTTCAGATTTGGCTGGGCAGGCATTTAGGGTTGCCTTGGTGGAGAAAAAGGTAATGGTTGTGGTTGGGAAGGTGGTGGAGGCAGAAGAGTGGGAAGAGAGTTGTATTGGGGCCTACACTCCTGATGAGATGCATTCCACTGAGGTTGCGGCTGAGCATAGGATTGAAATGAATGGGTGGCTAGTTGGGCATGATATTGAGATGTGAAGGACCAAGGAGGAGGCGTGGACCAGGAAGGATGAGCATGGGGGCCCCAAGAAGGTATGTAGGTGACTTGGTTGGGGTTGTAGTATGCCTAAGATGTCCCTAGCATCCCCTATTGGTATGGTCTAGGTCCATGCGACCTCCTTTGGTTTATGTAATAGATCTGTTTAGTGACTCCTTTGGCCCCTTCGTATATAGCTTTAAGTTTGGGCAAGCAAAGGCACTTATTTATATAATGATCTTCTTCATAGGCTGAATAAACCTCTATAGAGTTCGATGGGAATTCATTCCTAGGATGCCTCCTGGTGCATCTAGGGAAAAAAATGGCCAAAGACATCTCTGCTTCCTCTTGTTTTCTTTTGATATTTAAGGTATCCATTTGCATGGAAAGAACTTGTAGCATATCACTCTTGAAGTCTTCCAACATGTTTCCAATTTCACCTTTAATGGATGAATTGGAAGAAGAGGTACTGACTATGGGTTGAATCCCCTTACCTTTCTTTCTGGCTGCTCTAGAATGGTTTCTAAAAACAATCTTTATGTCCTCATAGGAAAGTTGGTACATGTCTCCACCGGCCAATAGATGGAGGGTGTCTAAAAGGTCTTCCTAAATTCCCCTGAGCAAGACCAACTTCGGAGACACAGGGTCAAGTGTACACCTGGCCCTTTTGTAACTGAGCTAGAACCTCTCTTCATAGTCTTTTTGGTACTCATCACTTCCTATGGTCATTCAGAAGATTTCTTCTTTAGTATCTCTTGACCTACAGTAGTCTTGATACTCTTTGTTAAAGGCCTGGTGCATCTGAGCCCAAGTTGTGATGCTATTGCCAGGTAATCCCATGAACCAACACAATGTTGCATCCTTGAGAGTAGAAGGGAACAGTTTCAACTTTAGCTTGTCTTTTTCACAGTCTTAAGTTCGACATATGACAACAAACTCGAACAAGAAGGTGTCAGGATCTTCTATATTCAGACCATGGAGGTGAGCTAGGGTTGAAGGACTTATATTCTTCATTTTGGTGTCCCCATTGGTCTCCTGAATGGGGAAGGTACCCTCTATTCTCTCTCCATTTCCCCTAGCATTTCTATTTTTAGCCATTGGCTTTGGAGGAATGTTTTTTTTTCTTCTTCCCCTATAGGTTCTTCAAATATGTTTGGATTTTCACCTAAGGGTTCTTATTTATTGCAACCACTGAAAGAGAGAGAATGTTGGTTGTGTGAAGCAGTGGGGGTGTTGGGAAATTTTTTTCCTAAGTTATCTCTACTCCTACGAGGCATGAAAGGAAATATTTTTGGTTGGTTTTTTGTTTCTTTTTCCCCACACTGAAAGTACCTGCAGAAACTGAAATTGTGATTGAAGAAAACAAATTACAACTAGTTGAAATGACCTTGCTAAATGGAAATTTGCAGAATTAAAAAGGAAAGCAAGGAAATGCAGAACTAATAGAAAAGAAATGACTAGTCTACTTTTGCCGAGATAAACTATTAGTAGAATGTTGCAATAGGAAATAGAAGAAAGCAGTAATCATATAATACTTTGATGATTTCCCAGAAACAACGCCAAAAAGTGGTGAGCGACAGTATTGTAGCAAGAATGTTGCAACTCTTGGGCTACCAACATTACTTTTATCAACCCTGTAGTTCGTAACAAACTTGGAAGCGTTGGTGCTATATGCACAAGTACTAGTTCCCAATGCAGGTTTTCACTTGGTCAGCCGACGCGAGATCACTAGGAGCTCAAGAAAACTTCTATAGATTTAAGAAGAAGTTATATGTGTGATGAAAGGAAATAAATATTACTCTACAAATGCTATTCTAACTGCAAAAAGGAGAAATACTGGAATGTAAAGCAAAACCTAGTAAACCCTAATTAACAAGCTAATTCTACTTTTGCCAAAAACACTATGAAAACCATGAAATAAATTCCATTACCTACTCAAGGAAGTAAAAAACATCTAACCATGCTATTTCTGGAAGTAAATAAGCAAAAAACATATTTTTGGATTTTTATGTGAATTTAACATGCATCTAATTTATTGTGTGTGAGTGTGGCAGTGAACACATGGTGTTACAGGGTGGTTTTGGAGCTTGGGAGGATGTAGGATGGTGTGGATGGGTCTTAGGAGGTCTTAGGTGGCCTTCTGGAGGCTTTTCCCACACTCGGCCTTCAAAAAAAGCCTACAAGAAAAACTGTAGGACGACACATGAAAACTACAGGAGGGAAACATGGAAACTATAGGAGGCCTACAAGAGGAGGCCAAGAGAAATTTTCGCTATTTTAAGGGTGTAAGAGTGGGTAAATAAGGTGGATGATGGTTGGAATGAGGTGCTAGGGTGCCTAATGTCTACCCTAAATCACCAGGAGAGAGAAAGATGATTGGATTTTCTCAAGGAGAGAGGAAGTAGTTCTATGAAAAATGAAGGAAACTAGGGAAAAATTGAGGTGAGGTTTGGGAGACCTATAGGGCATGGATTAGATGGAGGGTGTGATTTCTGGTAAGTTGGCCTACTATTGGAAGAGGTCTACTGCATAGAAACTGACAGTGAACCAAGAAAATCAAGCAACCAATGAAATGAGTGCATCCTAGGGAAAACAGGGTTTTTCATTAAAATGGCCTAAACTATGATGTATAGAAGGAAATGTTGGGAAATGATGTAAGAAAGGAAAGAATGGAAAAGGAATATTGCAAATTAGGAAGTGAACATGATAAAGAAGATCTAAAGGAAAGAAAAACTGCACTATCAGCCTACTACAGAGCTGCAAACAGTAGAAGTCCTAGGAATGAGGAAAATATGTGTTTTTGGGGTAGCAAGAGAGTATTTGCCTCAAATTATGGTCCCATAGGCAGGAAGAGAGGCCAAGGCATTGCTGCTAGCTTTTTGAATCTTCTCTGATCAACGCTTAACCTACTATAGAAAGCACAAATTGAAGCAAGCTACTAAATCATCAAAAGCAACCTATTCTTAACCATAAGATAAATACATCTCACAACAAACTAATCTACAAACTGAAGTAAATCATACAAATAAAAGTAAAGAGAAGCTTGTCTTCTTGGATTTTACCCTAACCCAAGAGCTTCAGCCCTCTGACGTAACTCAGGGCTAGCTCAAAAAGGATTCCATATTCATTATCAAAAAATAGCAAGATTACATAAAACTGTCATAAAATAGTAAGCTTAAAATTTGAGCAGAGTATTCACAAGAAAAAAAAAAAGTCGACCCTAGTGAGGCCCTAGGCCTCTCTACTTATACATCTGCAGCTACCAACAACTTCCTTAAAATCAGGGAGGCTTGGCTCCCAAAACTCGAGATAACTATCAATCATCTTCCACTTGCTTGGCTACCTTCTAGTGCATGATTCAGCTGCTTGTACTCCGAGTTGAATGAAGGGGAATTTGAAGTGAGGAGAAATAAATGAGGGGGATTCCTTCCTATAACTCCTCTCCTCTCTCTAATTTGAGTTATTTCTACAATTTTACCATTAGATCCTTGACTTTTACCTCGAAATCCATCAATAATCTACATTAATTACATGTTAGACCACATGGCATAATAACTAACTCAACTCACCCTATAAGCATAAATATAATCAGAAAATCATACAATAAGCTAAGAGAATGGTTGATTTGACTAGGTTACGAGGTAAAATGAGCCCATATAATTACCCATTTATGAGGCTCATCACGCTACTCTCTGGTGCTGATCTTTGCAATCACACCGACTTGTAGTGTGTGAAGAAATTTATTAGGAAGCACGACCAAGCTCAGACGAATGTTCCTCAAAGAACTAACAATGGCCTTGTCAGCATCCGCATCCATGCTGAAAGCTCCAAGGATCAAACTAACTCCACTGCTTGAGTTATTTCCGACACCGAACTGATTGATGTTGTGTTGCTCTACCCTGCACCTGCTTGTAGTCAAGTTGCTTGGATCTGCAACCTTTGAAGACCCATCTAAATTACACTTAGTGTTGGCTTCTTCTACTGCTTAAATTGCTATAGCAGTTCTACGATCGTATCACTTACCTTGTCACCAATGTCATCTAAGTCGCCCTCCATCAAGGTGATTGGACCGAGCGATGACTTAGAGGCTTTGGTCTTTTTGCATGGTCCTTCCTTTTCTTGTTCCCTATTCTACTTCACCTGGAAGGGAGTGCTCTCTTGATCGTCACGTCCCTGTTATGATTTATCTTCTTCCTCGATCTGTGGTGAAGGGGATTTATGGCTCCTACCAGAGCTGCACTTTTCCTATTTTGCTTGTTCTTTTGCTGCGTGCTCTACTTCTGCTCGAGCCTTCTCCTCAGTCTCCTTCTTTGTCTTTTCAGCCAACTATTGAACATTTAGTCGTGCTGCTTCCTTTTTTTGTTTCTTTGTGGACTTGCTAGTCTCGGTGGCCAAATATGATGATTTATGCCAATCTGCTGGCCATCACTTAAGGACCTTTGTAATGGCATCATCTATAGCTAAGTAAGAGAGATCATACCACTTTTGGTCTGGATCCTTCTGCACCCAGATGTAAACATGGTGGAAGTCCAATTTGAACTCTGCGTAATCAGAGAGATGATAAAAAATGGTTGCTGACAACTGCAAATTTTTGTTGATGGCTGTGCGGATGAACACCTCCATCAACACCCAAAATACTTTACTTTCCCAGATGCACTCAGCGTCGTTGGTATCCCATAAAGACACAATTTTTTCTGCTTTTGACAAATCTATTTCAATAGGAGGAAATTAGATTTCCTTGAGCAATTCCCACGTGACCAACAAAACTGAAAGTAAGAGCCATGAGTAATGAAATTTGTTGCTGTGGTCTTGCGGATCCTTGTAGTTCGCGAGGAACTCGTTGCATGGGTAGCATGCCCAGTTGAACTATACGCCTTCCACACACTAAACCACTAGTGAAACCACTGGCGTCGACACCTCATCCACGTGGCACTTCCTAGTCACTTTTCCAGCCAAAATTTGGGTGGAAACCTTCACTGCGGGGTCTATAATGATCGAAACTGAATAGCCATGCGACTTCTTGACAAGTTTGAACTTTTCCTTCATCTTCTCGGTGAGGTTGTGCTTGTCTGTATTTCCGCCAAATTCCTTGGTCAGATCCAACCCAGAATGAGGTAATAATGTGATCTAATGGATTAGCATATTAGTGATTGGTATTATCTCACCCAACCATAAATGCCCATCATGCACAAGACACAACAACTATTTAATGACTATGTATTTATTGGGGCACGGTAGTAATGTGGAACCCTTATCAGATTCAACAATCCTGCCTTGTTTACCTTGTGAATCCATTCCACTGGCTCCAGCACGGTGACACCAGATTCCTTATCAAACACTCTTTTCATATAATTATCAGTAGTCATGTGGGGAAACCGCTCAATGTCCCTAAGGTCCCAAACCTCAAGATTCAGATGTGGGACGCGCAACAAGCGTGGACCTAAAAAATTTATAGTTTTTGGTAGCAGGGGTGTGTGAAGAACGAATTTTTGTTCATCTAGGTCCTTTGGGACTTTCACCTTGCCCTGTCGTGGAGGGATGTATTAAGGAAACTTGGAAATGGGGTCTACCCCCTAAATATCAATGTCT
Organism: Pinus tabuliformis; assembly: GCA_031772625.1. NCBI lineage: Eukaryota > Viridiplantae > Streptophyta > Pinopsida > Pinales > Pinaceae > Pinus > Pinus tabuliformis. Next base: position 195,910,054 of record CM062817.1, on the reverse strand, counting down.
TCCATGGCATCGTTAACCTCTAGATCTACCACTTTGCCTTTCTCCTCCGTGGTTGGTTTTTCTTTTATCTGATGTTTCCTTGGTGACTCATGCACTAACAACATCTTCTTCTATTTGTCTTTCTTTAGCTTGGGCACCTCTCTTGTTGGTGTAGGCTTCGAGCTAGGGGACCTCAGTGACTTAGGCATTGCTGCAAGAACCTCCATACTTACGACCTCAGGGATAGCTCCTTGAGAAGCAATAGAGCCTCCAACGCTTGCAGTTTTAGTTGATGCAAACATGAAGTTATTAATGAGCTGATGGGTTTCCTCAGGTAACCTCTCAAATATAGAACTAGAGACCAAGTCCTCAAAGAACACACGATTCATGAACACGAGAAAAAACTGCACATAAACTCTTTGAATGCAAAGTGTTTCTTGCTGGATGACCATTTGTAATTTATAGGAAAATTCAAATTCAAATTCGACCGTGCCCCAGAAATCCACTCATAAATGCTATATTGGCAGCATATTTTCAAAGATTGCACTATTAAATTCAGCCTTAAATGCCACCCCATGCTCCTCTTATCCATTTTCTCTCTGTCAAATCATGAACAATGACAGTAATAGTCACTTTCTGGCCATGCTACACAGTCTCTCCTTTGATAGTGCAGATACCTTCTTGCTTCTATTGATACTGTGACAGTATTTCGTTTAATGTGGACCTCTTGTCACGTAGCTCCACAACCCAGGAAATGTAGTTTATAGTCCCACACGTCCTTACAACATCCTAAACTGCTAAGAATATTCTACCCTTAGGTAGTCATTTGGCCAAATTCTCGGTGTATGGCTTCAATCAACTTCCATTTACCTTTCCTGGAAATGGATATCCATTCAATTTCAGGATATGAACTACTCCACCATTAGTAATATCTTTAGTGACATATGGCCCCAACAAATACATCTGAAATTTTCTTGGAAATTTATCAAACTTGTTGTCATATATTAAAACTAAATCATTTACCTTAAATGTCTACAATTTCATGTGTCGATCATGCCATGCCTTTTCGCACTCCTTATGAACTTGCTGATGGAATCCAGATAAAAATATATCTTCCTCGAGTTCTGTTAACTGTGCGAACCTTTCTTCCAGGGCTTCACGGTTTTCCATTCCTGTGAATGGTGCGATGCATGGACTAGGCATAATGTACTCCATTGGTGTGATAACTTCTACAACATAAACAAGTCTGAAAGGCATATGTTGATTCATCTTCTTACAAGTAGTTCTGTAAGCCCATACCTTCACTGGTACGCACACATCCCAATCATTGGTCTATGCATTACAAACCGTGAAGAGTCGCACGTCAGGCATCCCATCCTCTAAATTGGTAGGCTCCTCTCCTACTTCAATGCATGACAAATGATCTGGCCCTGCATTCAATCGTCCTTGATTCACAATTACTTCCAAATCATATTCCTGAAACAACATAAGCCATCTGCATACCCCCCCCCCCCCCCCAACACAGGCTTGTTGGCTAGGTACTTTAATGAAGAATGGTTTGTATACATCTTAAAGTGTCTTCCTAGCAAGTAATGCCTAAACTTCTGGATTGTGTACACCATATCCAAACCTTCACACCCTGTCGTAAAATAATTATTCTCAGCTTTAGACAACTTTCTACTTGCAAACACTATAGGGTAACCCAACTCTCCCTCACCAGCGTGTGTCAGTACTGCTCCCAGTGCGATACATGATGCATCCACATGCATATGGAACTCTTTCTTCCAATCTGAGAAGACTAGGATTAATGCGGTGACCACTTTTTCCTTTAATATATCTCGGCTTCACTGACATTCCTCATTCTAACATAATTTAGCATCATTTTTTAACAAATTTTCCATCAGTGCGGTAATCTAGGCATAAATATTGCTGAACTTTCGATAATATCCAGTATGCCCCAATATTGTGCGTAGCTGTTTCACACTTCTTGGCGCCTTCAAATCGATTATAAGCATGATATTGGTAGGGTCCACCATTAATACTTGCTTGCATACCACATAACCTAGCAATATTTTGAAAGGAACACAGAACAAACATTTCTTCAAGTTTAGCACGATTTGATGCCTCTGACATGTATCCAACATCAAATGTAGCCTAGCTACATGGTGCTTTACTAGCCCAAACACCGTCCAATCATCAAAGTATACCTACAAACAGTTGTGAATGAATTATTTGAATGTCATGATGACTATGCGCGAAAATATCTCTTGCACATTCTTAAGTCCAAAAGGAATTGTAGTATACTCAAAGCATCCCCATTCAGTGGGGAAGGTCATCTTACTTCTATCTTCATGCATGATCTTAATCTGATGGTATCCAAAGAACCCATGAGTGAATGAATATGCTTCATGTCCTCCTACCTTATCCAGTACTTCATCTATGAATGGCATTGGAAAAGGATCATGCACATAACCATCATTGAGCTTCTTGAGATCTACGCATATCCTCATTTCATCCTAATGCTTCTTTTCCTTAACTACCATTGGGCTCACCCAATTAGAATCCTCTATGAGTTCAATAATAATTGATGCAAGCATTTTATCTAACTCCAATAAGACCTTTTATTTATATTTTGGATTAAGGCGATAGGGCCTTTTCTTAATCGTCTTTGCGTATGGCTTCAACATAATTTTAATAACACCTAGGTCCCCTATTATTCCTTTTAAGTCTGAAAAATTTGTAGGGAACAAATCCTGATATTCACGGAGCAGCTCAACAACCTTATCTACTGTGGCATCATCCCAGTAGTCCTGAATCTTTGCAAATTTCAGCTCCACATCCGTGCCAATGTTCACCTATCTAGTCTTTAGTGTAGTGGTTATATCTAGATTCTCTATTTGCAGTCCCTCAACTTCATGGTGACCTCCTGTCTCTGGGATATTAATGTTCCTTTGATCCTTGTCTTCTTCTTCGGTGGTCACATTGTATCACTCCAGCGCATGGCACAGCTGGGTGATCCAATTTAGTTCGATCAAATCCAAAGGATCTTATGGTATTTTGAATATTGTTGCTTTGACCTCTTACAATGTCTCATCAATACATTTGAATCCATCCTCAAAGATGAATGTCATCAAGAATCCCTGTCGCAAAACATCCCACTCTTCAGTGTTATGGTGAAGCTCTGTTTCCAAGTACCAATTCATTGGTATTACATCCAGAGTGTGACAGAACAAATTCACCCACTCAGGTTGTGGCTCCGCTCCACAAACTTCAGTCCATTTTTCTAAGTGATTGTGTGGGTCATTCCTCACATCATATTTTTTTGTTAATCAAACTTTTGGGAGACCAAACCACAATCTCATCATCCTTTTGTACATGTTTTAGTCATCAAAACTGTCTTTGTGCATACCCCACCATCTTGCAGGCATAACGCGTTGTGCCAAACCTAAGGCTTATAAGCGATGCTTCTGTGGCACTTCCCTTTCAAATGCATCCAAAAATTTATCAACATCAATTAAACCCGCATAGTAAGGCAAACCTCTTACCTTTGACGATACATAATGCAACGATTTAGTCATCATGTTATAGGACAGTGTAGACACTTTGTGCAATTGATTCTGCTAGTGTTCCAAATCCTCATATGAGTCTAATGTGTAGGAATTTTCGTGGTCCCATGTAATACATACATCAGCTATTGGATTCACCCAATCTTGATCTCATGCTGTTATCTTATAAATCTGGTCCAAATCATCGTCACTCTCATAATCGCGCAATGGTTCAGTATAGTGTGGTCCTTCTACAGGGTCCAAGGGTACTACTACACGGAGCGAATTTCTTTCAAATGACATCATCCGCTTCTTCAAATTGATTACCCCATTCATGTCAATGGCCCAATCGATCCCAAGGAGTGCAGGTTAGGGATTGTTGTCATCCATAATCTCTATTACTTCAAAGTCATCCAATGCGCTCGTGCCTTCAATATCTACTGTTACTCCTTGAAATATTCCAATGGGGATAATCTTCTGTTGATTCTCCATCCTCAACTAAATCAGATACCACTACAACATAGGTCTCTCAATTCTCTCCTATGTTTGTTTAGGAAAAACATTCGCATCTAACCCCAGATCCAAAATGACTTGATCCATCTCATATTCTCCAATCTGTGTAGTAAGCCTCATCTTACACCCTGTTCTTGCCTTATGCTTACGATTTTTTCTAACTACGTGTAGTCCCTCAAGAGAATTTTCTTTTCCAACACACTTATCTGTCAACTCCTGTAATCCTTTTACAGCCTTGTTGTCACAAAATAACTTCATACAGATCTCCAAGAATGTCATAAGCATAGAGGGATCCATTTCTTTAGATAACTTATCTTGACTTCCTGAGGTAGAAGCCTCAGTAAAGCTTTTCTTTGCTTCCATGTATGTCTCTCGTGTGTGCTCTAAATCAAATCGAACCTCCTTTTCTGGAGCTTTGTAGACCCACTCACTTTTTTCAGGATTCCTTCCTTTATCTTCACCAGTTGTCATTCCACTTTGTAGCACAATATTCACGTTAGGGTCCTCTTCACGGGGTTCAACCCTCATCATCTGCAGGTTTTGGGTAGGTTTCTAAGGCTATTTCCCTTTCTGCAACATCTTAGCTATCAATACATGGCAGTATTCTATCATGTGATCAAACTGAGTACATTATTTACATGAAAGGCGTGTCAGGTTCATACATTCTCGTGCGTAGTGTCCTCACACTCTGCAATTATAACAAATAACATGTCCTCAACCTATATCAGGTCATCCTCCACCTTGGCCTTGTCTGTGTCCCTGATATCCTCCACAACCTCCCCTAGTGACTTGATCTGGGGGCCAAGTTTATACCTGCACTCAATATGGGGGTGTTCTATCCATCATTAGCTCATAGCTACAACATTTATGCTCATCATGACCCACCGATTTATAGAAGTTGCAGAAGAGTTGTTGCGGTGTTTGTACAAATTTTTGTAGCAAATGGAAATTGTCTGTCACATGTTTTCTAGGTACCTAATAGATAGCGCACCATAGCGCGGGCCCTGTACTTGGCTCCTCTTGAGCTTTCGGCCTGAGAGGCATCCCCCCCTCCCTCGCAACATAATTTGTGAAGACTGGACAATGATCTTTGTCATGTCCCTGGCTTTTGCATTTATGGCATCAAAATTCTTCACACACCTCTAACCGAGCCACTGTATCCTTATTTAGAATTTGAAACTCAAGGCAAAGGTTCTACAACTCCATGTGAATCTATTGAACTCCCAAAGCAACATCTTGAATTAGTGTTTCATGTAGCCTCATCAAAATTTCTAGGGCCTCTGCATGGGTCACAATCTTTTGTTGTGATAACGCAACCCTTAGATGAGGAAAGAGTGAAGCCACAAACCATTCACAGTGTTTCCCATCCATAAGATTCATGTTAGCTTCGTGAATCTAGGAATTCAATCTCTAATATAGCTCCCAAGGTGTTTCACTAGGACTCACCATAATTTCCTTGAATCCAACAATTGATTGTGCTTCTGACTTGGGCCTACTAAATTCCTTATTCAACACAGTTTGAATGTCTGCCAATGTAGCCATCGAGTTATCAGTGCAGTATTTAATGTACCATGTTAGCACATGATGCTGCAACATGATAACCAATATTACTTTCTTCATCTAATCATCTACAATATTCTATTCTTGCCACACAGCCTTCGCAATGAACCAAAACTGTTCCAGGTCCTCATTTCCTCAGCCCTTGTAAATGGAAAACTTCACTGCATTCTCCATATTGAACAGTGGTGGAGGTGGTGGCGGAGTGGACGAAGGTGTATGATGTTGAGGTGAAGATAGAGGTGGTGTGGGTGGATGGGGTATTCGTGGGAACCCTCACCTTATTAACTGGAAAGCACTCTGCAGTGAAGCTTGTGCTGCTTCTTCGTCGTCACTCATAGGAGGTTCAATTAGAGGGCTATATTCAGGGCTTCTTTTTCCTCTATCCCTAAAGATCTTTCCACTTGGCATGGCTCCAAACATCAAGGTAATTGCATAACATTATTTTCACAAAAAAACATTTTAATCCAAGTATTCAAAGATATTAAATACTTACCTTGTGGTCCCTTGAAGAAGTGTCACTTTGCTTCGCTGTAGCTGACCGAAGTATCGACCACGAACTCTATCACGACCAAGCCAGTGATTGAAAACACGTGTGATCTTGTCTTTAGAGGCTTCCAATCTCTGCACTAACTCTGGGGTCTAAACTATCGGACCGTCAAGCCTACACCTTCCTTGTCCGTATGCCAATTTAGTGATCTAGTCGTATAATTCGATCGGGAAGGAACAAAAGAAGATTTCGTGTATCTCTTTGTATAGATACCTGTCCAACAATTGTTCTTTTATCAATCATGGATTTTGTTTTCCTGTGCCGCAAATTCATGGATCTTTCTATCTAGCCAATCCTTAATTTCCTTCTTAGTTGGATTCCAGTGATGCGACATCACACTTCTCTTTATGTAGATCCCGATCCCAGCAATGAAACCATTTTTTGGCTTAGGGGGTCCTGACCTAGGTTTAGAGTTAAGTTTAGCCAAAAAAATCCCTACACTACGGGCACTTTCGGCATCAACCCATGGAGCGCAGGTTGAAGTCTCACCCAGAGCAGTATGTGGGGATGTTGGAACCAAGTTTTCTCACCTAGAGATTATTGTAATGTCATTTTATGCCCTAGCTTTGCCTTCGCGCAGATCAATAAGGCTTTTAGGGCTTATCAATATATTTCTCCTAAGCCTGTAGACCTTCCCAAAGGTTGACAACTATCTTTCATGAACTCTAAACAGGTGAATCAACCACTTACGCGCTTCTCTAATCTCTCCTACTTCTGTATTTACCCATATCGGCTTAAGCGTATGATAACTTCAACATGCATTAAGATATTCTTTGCATAAATAGATATTATTAGTTGTGTTCATATAACAAAGTAAATCATGCATAATCGTGCATCAATACAATATTAAATCATAAACCCAATATTCATCATAACATAATCACATTCATTCATAATAGAAGCAAATAGACAAAACACATATATTTCCAGAATAATCTTCTTTATTCATACTTCAAATCTTCTTACATACTCAAACTACCCTGCGCACTGAGTTGTAGGGGTCCACACACTCAACTGCAGAGCCTCTCTTCTACTCTAAGACTCTTCTCTCTTCACTTCTATTGACCCATTACATTCATCTTCATCAAGAACTTACTTCCAACTACTTAAAACTTACCATAGACTGTCTAAATCATCCCTTTTTATACAATCCCATGGTTCGCGAACCATGGGTAGATCTACTAAAGCTGACACAATTTACATAAACAAAGGGTCAAACCCTTTATGGCACTTTACCATCTACGTGCTCCATCACAACAACTTGCAGAGACTTTAGATTTTACATATAATAACTTGGGTTTTTGCCCCAAAATTGGCCCTAGGGGACCCTATCCCAACAAGAGGGTTATATGGAGGAAACTACCCCCGAAAAGGAGGGTTCCCAATAGGAGGTGGATTTGGCTATTATAGGTTTCCATACCCACTAACAAAAGGACTAGCCCACTGCTAATCGATAGGAATAGATGGAGGAGGAGGAGTAGAATATGTAGCACTCATCAAAGAATTTCCAGATGGAATTCCAAATATAGATGACATGGGAGAGCTCCATGGACATGATGATGTGGCAAAAAGGGTACCAGAAAAACATTGGTAACCAAGTGGGATAGACGAGCCACCATAGAAATGTATCTCTGGTGATGTTACAAACATGGATGAAGTTGCAACATGGGTTGTCTTGGTTTGGTAGTAGACACATGCTAAGAAATCATAGCATATGCAGTCATGCTTATCTATCCCAAAGAGGGTTGCCAAGGTAAACTTGAGGGTGAGTTGAAACAAAAAGAATCAAACAAAGGAGCTTGTGATGGAGTATAAGAAGAAGGAAAAGGATGGGCCTGATACAAATATGGCCCTACTCAAATAGTAGAAGAAAGTTGAGGCTCTTCCTATGGGATCTCTTCGATACTAACAAGACCAGGTGGAAGTGGTTCACTGTCGGGTCCAAGACATATAGGTTGTGGTTGGGTCTTAGAAAAAGGAAGAGGAGAGGAAGGTCCTAAAGTACTAGATGTAGATAACTGAGGTGCCTTAGTTTATCTTATCTCCGATTCAATAGAGTCAGGTTCAATAACCTCATATAATGATATTTATGGTGCTTCTTTTTTTTACTGTGTCACACTCAACAAGCAATGGATAAGTAATCTCAGGTTCAATACTTATAGGAAAAGATGATTCTAGTTGATCTATTTCAGGTGGAGGACCAGAAGTAGTAGTTCCTAAAGTACTAGATTTAATAGGCTATTATTTTGTGCTTCAGATGATGACTAGGAGTTTCCTTTGGTGGAAGAGAAGGATTATTTTACATTCTATGCGAATGACATAGCGTAGGTTATTGTTCTTCCATGTTTGTTTAATAAATTTTAAAAATTAATAGCAAAAATAATTCAAATAGGGTAATCTAGGGATAAAGGTTTACCAAGGAGTTGTGAACTACAATATACCACCTTGGAGAGCCAAGCATTTACATATGGGCATAAAATCTCCCCGAATCTCGTGTTTGGTGTATCATTGTATACAAGGTGTTTAACTCGGTTACCTAAGGTGAGAATAGCAACCTATGGTGGAATTCCAAAATATAATCGAAGATACGTGGAAGTGTAGCCTGTGTTAGTGTTGTCTAATGCATAACTATATGATGAGAGAATTCGCATATACTTTTCATGTGTGGAGTGCCATCAAATATACACATAGGTACATGGAGATCAGACTGATACATTTACGTACGCGGAATGGGATATCACCCGAGAATGCAACACTATCAAAAAATGAAAGTTCCTATGTTTATAGACACTAGAACACGTCTCTAGCCCAGACCTATAGATGTTTGCGTTATTGTTTCAAATGCGTCTTAAGATTGATTCAATAAATTTTAAAGTTTATCTTGAATTATCTTTCATTTTTCAAGGCTCACTGGGAATTTCGCCTGAATATACTAAAAAATGCAACCTACCATGACGAAATGAATCTTTTCTTTTTTGAAAATCTATATACAGGAGGGAAGATAGCAAATAATGATGCAACAAACAAGATGAAACAAACAAAATTGTTTAATCAATTCCCCTAATGCAACTATTCCAAATACTAGTTACCCACACAAAACCCTAAATGTAATGAAAAATACATAAGATTTTTCTTTTCAATCCACTTAATTTTTAGATGAAAACTAAGATATTTGCGAAATCACTGACAAAGAAAACTATTTAGAATGATGATTGTAGCACCAATTATTTCAAGTAGTCAATGATCAAGAAATCAGTTTTCTAATGCCCTAATTGATAAGAACAAGGAAAAATCCAAACAAATACTTATCAAAGGCACGTAAACCAAAAGGAAAAAAATGAAGGCTTTCTAGAGACCAAGGTGCATTTAGGGACAGAAGGACAACTAGCTGGAGCAAATAAAGTCAGATAGAAAATTACAAAATGCTAATTTTTTACATCAAACAAGGGTCAGCCTAGGTGTGGAAAGGGAACTAGTGCTCTGTAGCATAGGTGAAGGGAAGGTTGCAGAGCATTGCAATGTTATCTATCTCGACCAGGGGGAGCACTGATCAGTATAAGGCCAAGTTTCGACCAAAAAAACAAAATGAAGCTCAATGAAAGGTATTCCTTTGGTAAATTTAGAGCTGAGTGAGACAATGAATGCTTGTTTAGAGGTGAAACAAGTACTAGGGACAAGGAAAACACTAAGTGAATGAAACAATACCCAATATGGTCACCAATTTGTTATGTGAAATTTACAATTGCAGAAAAAATTATCTTCCATAGACCTAGTGGACTTTTCTAGAATAACACAAAGAAAAGAATTTAAAATTTCCCTTAGAGAAATTGAAGAATGAGAAAGAAGCTTACCTGGAATTCAACACAATATTTATTTTAGTCCTAGTTTGTAAGCTCCAATCATAGCTTTGATTGCTATAATTACAACCTGCACATACAATCAAAACAAGCCAAGGATCCACAACATATATGTAGCACAATTCAATTACTCTTTTTAATGGATTAGCAAAGCATTGAAATAAATGAATGTAAATGTAACATAACATATATAGGAAAATGATATACTCTCCGTATTGATATGAATAGAAGAGAGTTTACAAACCAAGAATAGTATTTGATCTTGTTGATATCTCCCCAATTTGATTTGTCCTTGTCAAAAATCACACCTCAATGTCACACTAATGCATGAAGATGATGACTCTCTTAGATTCAAGGTGAAAACATGAGGGTGTGATCAATATCCAAAAATCCAACCCTGATGTTGTAGATGGAAGAAAATGTATAGTAGATGGATGGTAGTTTAGGAATTCTTATCCATTTACCAATCTAGGCTTAAGATCCACTTAAGATGGGAGGATGAGCTCAAGGGATAAGAGGAGAAATATCCAAGGTAGGATCATATATGATTTAAGGTTCTTATCCAAGGTAAATGGTTAAATAAATCTTGGAAGCTTCTAGAAGATGAAGCTTTAGAATGCTTTTTAAGTTTCCTTAATTTCTAGGAACAACACACCCCCAGCAAGGGAAAAGTTGTTGCTGATCAATGCTTGTGAAGAATGGAGCAACCTACTGCTGAATGCAGGTCACTAAAGGTACAGGGTGCATTGGGCCTTAAAATAATTGATTTGAAGTGGTCGGACCAAGAAACTTAGGGATTTGGAAATGTCATGCTTAGGGCTTTAAGTAGAGATGATGAAAAAAATTTCATGAATGGTGATTGATCCGATTTGTAGGCCTCTTGATCAAATGTGAAAAAATGGCCTATAACAATGTTCAACATATTGACAAGGTGCTCAAACTATTGGAGGAGAAACAATTGTATGCAAAAACCTCCAAATGTTTCTTTGGGGTATAGGAGTTGGAATATTTGGGTCATATTATATCCCATGAGGATGTTAACGTATATCCTAACAAAATTAAATCCATTAAGGAATGGAAAATTCCACAACCCTAAAGCATCCTCGATGATTTCTCAGGTTGAAATATTATTATCACAAGTTTGTTAAGAATTATGGGAAATTAGAAACACTTCTAACAACATTAGTAAAGAAAAATTGTATTTTTTTGGACTCTAGAAGAAGCTAAGTTGTTTGAGCATCATAAAGAGGAAATGTTCCAAGCTCCAGTTCTAGCTACACCATACTTCACAAAAACCTTTATGGTGGAATGTGTTGGCTTAGGAAATGGAAGTGGTTATTTTTTAATGGAAGAAGGAAGACCCATTCCTTTTGAAAGTAGTCTAATCAAGGGAAAATATTTACACATACCTATTTATGAGAACAGAATGTTTCCAATACTACATGCTCTGAAGAAATGGTGCCCTTACCTAATGGGAAGAAAATTCAAGAAAAAAATAAATCACGATAGTTTTATATACATTTTGGAACAAATATTATATTTAAAAGAGCAGCAAAAATGGATCATTAAGATTTTGGGTTATGAATTAAAAATAACATAGAAAAAAGGGAAGCAAAATGTTGTTGCAAATGGACTCTCAAGAAGGGACGAGGATGTGGAAGCATTTCTCTATGCCATTTATATTATCTAACTTGACTAGATAACTTAAGCAAGGGGGGAATGGTAGAATGCTTAATATGTGTGGACACTCATTCAAAACTTGCAGCAAGGCCGCAATACATTTGATACATTTATCTAGAAAAATGACTCATTATGGTACAAAGATTGATTATATGTATGTGAGAATTGCCAACTCAAATAGAACATTATTTTGGAATTTCTCACCTCTCCTTTAGGAGGGAACTCAAGATTTTTAAAAACTTACCATAGGGTCAAGAGGGAATTTTTTTGGGATGGACTAAAATATAATCTTGAAAAGTTTGTGGTAGAAGGTTTGGTTTGAAAACAAAATAAATTTTACATAATTAAGACCCTAGGCATGTTACAACCTTTAGCCATTCCAAGTTAGAATTGGGAGTATATCTCAATGGATTTTATGACACATTTACCAATGTCTAAAGGAAAGATTGATCAGAATCTGGATTTGGGGAAAATATTATCTCAAAAATAAAAGAGCTCAGAATCACTTGAAACATGAAAAAATGCATTCGTCTTGGTGATATGATCCCAACGCAACTTGTTTCATTGAAAACAGTGTTCGTATGAGGAAGATAGAGCCCGCTGACCACTTTCCCAAATAGAGAAAAATTTTCAAAGAGAATGTGTAGTCACTACACAGTTAGCAGCCCGTACTACTGATGTGGCAGGTGACTAGGTAGGTCAATGAGTTGTTCAACAGCTAATGATTTCATGCCAAGTGGCACAATCTGGTTGGATTGCAGTGTGGTGATTTTGTATGATCTTATTAGTGAAGGATGGACCAATGATGAGGGGACAAGTGGCAAGCACTGAGGCCACCATGTGTCCCTCTCCAAAGGACCGGGAAATTGGCGCGTAGTGTAAAATTTTTGTGGAGGCTCCTAGGTTTGAACCTGCGACCTACTCTACATATTCCAAGTGTTTAACCATCTCTGCTAATGTTTGGTTCTTACCATACTATGTGCGCCATATGTATTTGCTGTTTAACAATTTGTAGTTTGGGGGTTAGGGCTGGGGCCTAGCCCTAGCCTTTGTCACCACCAAATGATAGAACCATGTGCTAGGGCTAGACCCTATCTCTCTCCGCACTATGCACCAACCTAACCACCACACCAATTGTCAGGTTATGACGACATGTAACCATACCTTTCGGTGGCCAACATAAACCATGACTGTTAGCATTAACTGCGGTGGGTAATGCTTCCCATGTGAACACTACAAACTAACCGTCGAGCTAATAGTTAGTAGTTAACCAAAAGCTACGCGTTTAATACGACTAACCACGTTTAACTTTAATTAATCCGCACTTATCCTTTAATTAATCAGTAATTAACGTTAGTGGACTTTTGACAGTCCAATAATTTCAGCACTAACTCCAAAAATATTGGGACGAACTGAAGTTCCTCTAGTTTTAGTGGAGGTTTTCTAGGAGAAAGCATTTTTGGTCATAACTCAAGAAAAACTTGACCAAATGGATCTTACGAAAAGGTGTTCCTATCCAATTTTTATGTTCTGAGTCCATTGAAATAGGTTTCAGGAGAAGTAGAGCATTGTAAACAACACCATTTTTACTTTTTGAGAAAATACAGAGGCCCAAGACATTGAAGTTGGACCAAGAAGATGTAACCCAGGAGGGGTGAAATCCTTTATCAAAACAATGTGTTAAGTTTTCTTTTTGATGGATTTCTATACATTTTCATGTTTTTTTCAACATTTGTCTTTCATGCTATTATTCTCATGATTATAACAAAAATCTTTATATAAATATACCTGTTTTGATTCACAAACACCATAAGGGAACCTAACACATGAAGCAATTGACAAGCATTTTTTTTTTTAAATCTCAAGTTGAAATTAGCTTAGAAAAACTAACATTCAATAATATATTAAGTTGGTATCAAAGAAAATGTTATTTGCTTGATTACTTGAGTTTTGTGCAAATAGAGTTTTAATGGTTGTAGATTTCTGAACCTTTTCGATGCATTACAAGTGTGATAGAAGCTTCAATAAGTGATATTTCTAATCCATATTCCTTACCAATATTCTTTGATGAAGAGATGTTGCAATAGCTTATCATCATGAGGGATATGGTGCAAGAGCTGTATGAAGATAGGAAGGAGAACACTATAATTCAAGAGTCGTTCATGGCCATAAAGGAGGAGAAGCAAGAGCTTCTTGAAAAGATGCATGAGATGGAGATTCAACTTCATGATGCCAAGGAAACCCTATAAAAGAATGTCCATGAAAATGAGGTAAGAAATTCAAGTTTATCTTCAATTTCCTCTCAAAATGAATGTTTTGGTGCTTTTGAAAGACACACTAGAGGAATAGGGTCCAAATTATTGATGAATATGGGCTATGAAGGTAAATGATTAGGAAAAAATGCACAAGGCATAGTTGTGCCAATTGTTGCTAAGGAATAGCCTGGGTATTTGGGTCTTGGTTATGGACAACATGATGTAGAATGATCCAAATCCAAGGATGAGCATGAATATGTTCCAGGAAGGACTTTCATTACATGTTCATTACCTCAAGCTTGTGAAGTTTGTGTTCATGAGGAATGCAAAAGTTTTATACCCACTTTCCAAGAAGATGCTCATATGCATGCAATTAGTGGAAATGGAAAGCAAGAGGATGTTGAAATCTCTATGGTCATTGAAACCATTGTTGGTATTCTTAATAAATCCACTACCTCATCAAATTCACCTCCTCAAGAAGGCGACGAAGGTGAATGTGCAAGGTATACATCTTCTCTTAATCAAGTTTCTTTTGATTATGATAAACATGGTAAATCTTCACATAATATTTGGAGAAAATTTACATGTTCTTTTTGTGGTTTGAATAACCATAATGTTTCGAGGTGTTGGAAGAGGATAGCCATACACAGGAAACTTTCAAAACAAAAGAGACAGAAATACAAAGGTCCATTGGAAAATGGAAGCCATGTTGAAAAGAAGATGCAATTATTTTGCACTCATTTCCATAGGCAAGATCATCTTGTAGACAAGTGTTGGACCTTGTGTCCAACAATTCATCCATGAAATTGAACAAGGCAAAGAGAGATTTTGACAAAGATGGAAAAGTGGATTCCATAATTAATGTGGGTCAAGATGAAACACATAATGAAGTGCAACTGAAAGAAGCACCATTGAAATGGTTTGCAAAGAGATGGTTAGATTTCTTAACCAAATAAGGCCTTGCATTTCTTTTGATAATTGAATGCAAATCTTGCCTTGTCAATGCATTTCCTTATTACTTGGATGCATTTGTTTGCTCTTGAAAGTATGCTGCATATTGAATGAAGCAAGGTGTTGAAAAAATTGAGTTATGTTGACTCACGTAGATGCAGCAAAGATGGAAATTTGCAACTATGAATTTGTATGCATGTTGTATTCTTCAACTTGCATGTTTACACCAGGAA
Source organism: Pinus tabuliformis (assembly GCA_031772625.1). NCBI lineage: Eukaryota > Viridiplantae > Streptophyta > Pinopsida > Pinales > Pinaceae > Pinus > Pinus tabuliformis. The sequence goes on along the minus strand of CM062817.1, from coordinate 195,894,934 downwards.
GGTCTTCAAAAGTGGAGTATGTTGACTCACTTTATTGCAGAAAGTTTGGTCGTTTCATCCCTTTAAATTCTCGTACACACTACTGGGATTCTTGTACTTGTGATTGTGCTTGTGAGAGAGTTGAGAATTATTAAACATGCATGAGAGTGTATGTTTGTGAATAGTGGAACTTTTTATAGTTTCATTGTGCTTGAACATGCATGAGTAATTGACTTGTGTCAATTGATTTTTTTGTTAATATGTATGTTATCAACTTGATAATGTTGATCATTTTCACATGCATTAGTGTTGGCTTGTGTGGTCGATTGATTCTTACATGTATGTTATATCGACTGGGAAGAGTTGATTTTGCTTCCAAAGATGAAAGGAGATGTGATGAATTGTGTCATGAGAATGTTGAATTCTTGTTGTAAATGGTCAAGTTGTTGTACATGTTTTTCTTGACTTGAAAGTGAGCTTTTTGTAGAAGCATGTTTTGATGACTTGCATTTAGTCAATGTTTTATAACATCTTGGTGTATAAAGATATGTAAGAATACATGGCAATGTTCACATGATGTGACATTTGTTGCTCCGAAGAAGAAAAAGGAAGAGGTCATCAATTTATATTCTTGAATGAGTGTTTTTCAAACACCATTAATCTTGAAAGGTGTTTCTTGTCACAAGATGTTGTGGGATTTTGGAAGGTTTACGCTTGAGCAAGAGGCTCATGATTAGCCTTCGTTCTCAAATCATGACATGAGTAACATATTGATACTAGAGGATGATGGAATCAAGAAGCGACAATGGAAAAAATTTCCATTTGATGTGTTGACGCCAAGAAGCAAAAGATATGGTGAATGCATTCTTCCAGATGTGGAATGTGGAAACCGTGGAGGTAAAATAGTGGTGTTTTCTTTTCTTATTATTACTAATATTGGAAATCATTGTTGTAGTTCACTCAGATGGGCATAACTTGGAAATGTGGTTTCCAAGGAGAAGCTTGCATCGAATGCAAGTGTTGAAAAAGAGGAACATGATTCTCAGTGGGAAGGTCATCAGTCATCTTTCCAAGCATCGAGGGATCACGTTAGTACAACAGGGTAATCAATAAGCAACTAGCAATTGTTGGATTGGGTTAGCAGTAACAGTAGAACATTGGATGAAGTGCCAAGACATTTGTAAGACAAGGCATGTCAGTGAACCCAAGTGGTCTTCATGGATATTTTTCCAAGAAGAATTAGTTGATAGAACTTGGAAATGAGAAGATTATTTAGCTCTGATTTGATAACCAACGATTTTGGTTCCAAAAGCCTGTCAGTGGGAAGGAGTGATCAGAATATTGATTTGGGGCAAAAATTATATCAAATATAAAAGTGCTCGAAATTGCTTGAAATCTATATGACCACTTCCGTCTCAGCGATATGATCCTAAGGCAACTCATTTCATTCAAAAAGGAGTTTGTATGAGGAAGATAGAGCTTGTTGATCGCTTTGCCAAACAGAAGAATTTTTTCAAAGAAAATGTGTAGTCACTTCACAATCAGTATTCCATACTACTGACATGGTAGGTGACTAGGCATGTCAATGAGTTTGTCAACAACTAATGATGTCTTGCCAAGTGACACAATTTGGTTGGATATTAGTGTGGTGATTTGGCACGATCTTATTGGTGGAGGATGGAACAATGAGGATTGGACAAGTGGCAAGCCTTGAGGCTGCCACGTGTCCCCTCCCAAAGGACTGGGTAGTTGGCATGCAGTGTAAATTTTTTGTGTAGGCACTAACGTTCAACCTTGTGATCTCCTCTGCATAGTCCAAGCATTTAACCATATGCACTACCATTTCATTCTTACCATACTACGGGTGCCATATGTATTTGTTGTTTAATAATTTGTAATTTGGGGGTTAGGGCCGGGGTCTAGACCTAGCCCTGGTCACCACCAAATGGTGGAACTGTGGGAGGTAGTGAGATCACAGCCCCCTCCGCACTACTTCCCAAACGTAACCACCACACCAAACATCGCGTTACGAAAACATGTGACCATACCTTTTGGTGGCGAGCATAAACCATGACTGTCAAAATTAATTATGGCAGGTAATGCCTCCCTTATGAACACTACAAAATAACCGCCAAGCCAACAATTAGCAGTTAACCAAAAACCATGCCTTTAATGTGACTAACAACTTTTAACTTTAATTAATCTTCAATTAACCATTAATTAATTAGAAATGCAGGTTGGGAGAGTTTTGGAGGTCCTATAATTTCGGCACTAACTCCAAAAATAGCGGGACTAACTAGAGTTCCTCTGGTTTTAGTGGAGGTTTTCTAGGAGAAAGTAGTTTTGTTCATAACTGGAGTAACATTCGACCAAATGGAGCTCAAGAAAAGGTGTTCCTAGTTGATTTTGATGTTCTGAGTCCATTGAAGTAGGTTTCAAGAGTAGTAGAGCATTGTAAACAACATTTTTTTTCCATTTTGAGCAAACAAAGAAGCACAAGTGATAGAAGCTAGACCAAGGAGATGTAACCCAGGACAGGTGAACCCCTTTATCAAAAACGATGTTAAGTGTTATTTTTGATGGATTTCTATACATTTAATTGTTGCTTTTCAACACTTGTCTTTCATTATATTCTGCTCATGATTCTAACATAAAACGTGATATAAATTTACATGTTTTGATTTAGAAACACCATAAGGGAACCTAACACATGTAGCAATTGACAAGAATTTGTTTTTAACTTTGAAGTTGAAATTAGCAGAACAAAAATAACATTGAATAATAGATCAAAGAGTGTCATCATGGTGGTAGTTGATATACTTACCAAGTATGCATACTTTTATGCATTATCTCATCCTTTTAAAGCCAGTGCAGTTTCTACTACATTTATGGAAATAGTACAAAAGATACATGGAAACCCAAAGATTATTATAAGTGACAAAGATCCCATTTTCATTGGAAATCTTTGGACTGAATTATTTTCTTGTTTGGGTACTCAATTAGCTCATATCTCATCTTATCATCCTCAATTTGACAGATAAATTGATATAGTGAACCAATATTTGCAAATATATCTTTGTTGCTTTGTATCTAATAAATAAACACCCTAGATCAAGTAGTTACATTTTGCTAGATTGTGGTATAACACTTCCTTCCATAATGTAGCAAAAATGACCCCATTTATGGAACTTTATGGATATCGTCTACTGTCCATCACAGCATCTTTAAGAGAAAATTTTAAGGTTCAAGCAATGGAAGAGCTCGTTCAACATTAGAAACAAGTTCTCCAACTCTTAAAGGATAACCTCACTGTCTCACAAAGTTGAATGAACAACAAACAAATCAAAATCATAGTGAAATAAATTCTGATGTAGGCGACTAGCTGTTTTTACAACTACAACCATACAACTAAATGTACCTAAAGAAAGATAAGAAGGATTGTAAATTATCACCCAATTACTATGGTCCTTACAAGATGTTGCAAAACATTGGTACTATCACATACAAATTGGAGTTTCTGACATCTTCCTAAGTACACTTAGTTTTCCATGTTTTATGCTTAAATAAGGTTATTGGTGATAAGCTCCCAGTTCAAACAATATTTCGAGAACTTGACGAGGAAGGAAAAATCATCTTGGATCCTGAAGAAGTCATGGAAACAAGAGCCCAAAAACTATAGAATAAATCAATTTCAAAGTATCTAATTAAGTGGAATAAATTACCCGCTAAAGATTCAAGATGGTAGGATTAGAATTTTATACATAAGCATCAAGAAATACTCAAGTGTTGAGGACACCATTTTTTTTGAAGGGGAGGGACATGTTAGGTCACTATAATACTAGTGTAGCACCTTTATTTTTATTGTTAGAGTATCCCCTTTATTGTCATTATTGTGCTCATGTAGCCCCCATATTGTTATTGTTGTGCCCCATCGAAGCCCACTATTGTTGTTGTTGTGCCCTTACATTATTATTTTTATTTAGGCTTTGATCATATTGTGATCCTTTAGACACTTATATATACCAAGGAGGTCATGTGATTTGAATCATAGAATAATCATTCATTTATCTGATGCAAAGATGGTTTCCCCCTCAAAGAGGGTAGTTTTCAAGTCGTTGATCTATCTATTGTTATGTTTTGTGATATGGTTGCATAAAAACGAAAGACCAACTTCAAAAAAAACTGATAGAGAGGATTTCTTCTTCAATTGTCAAGATAAATTACATCTTTCTTGGGATTCTTTTAAGTTTATCCCACTTTCTTAGCTATGTGAGCTTCACCCCTATCCTTTCTTTTGTTGTTCTGTTAGCTTGGAAAATTCATCTTAAAGTGTCCACATTCATTCAATTTGAAGCATTGAACCTTACACATATCTTTCTTCTTGGACTTCCCAAACTTTCCCCTCTTCAACTTCTTGGTTCTAGAAATAAAAACTTGAGATTGTTCATTAAATCCAATATCATCCTCTGCATTGATCCAGGTTTCTTCAAAGATACACTGAGCCCACAACTTATCAAAAGGAGTTGAATCTTTCTTGGAGTATATTCTTGTTACAAAACTGATCCATTTGGGTGGAAACACATGGAGTACACAAGTGGTCATCTTCAAATCAAAGATTGTTTCTCCAAACCATGAAAGTGATCTCGTAATTGAGACATCTTCTAGGTTCTCATCCATTTCTTTATCTTATTTCTCAAAGACATATTTTGTGTTGATTTAGTTATAGAGTATAAATTCACTTTCTTGTAGTACATAGCCTTAGAATTATTCAAATTTGCAAGAAATAGAACAAGAGGATCCTTAACAAATTCAACAATGATCCCTTTTTCCCTTACTCCATTCTTGTATGTTTCTAGTTCTTGAATCTTTCTTTTGTGAGGTTCAGTGATTTCACCAAGAACATACTCCTTTAATTCATGTTCTATAACTTGTAGGTGAATCCTTTTCTTCCATGCTAAAAAAATTGATGAGCCAACGAGCTTATTTATTTCCTTGTAGAAAGAACCCATATGACCTATATATTCAGACACACAGTAATAATACGATAATTAATTGTCAATCAAGATTCTTCCTTATCTGATGATGTCTCCATCTATCTTTAGGATTTCAATACATTCAAAGAAACTTCAACAAATTCAAGGAATGATGAAATGATACCAAGATCCTTTGACGCTCCCTTCAGGCTTATTTCCCAATGAGCCTTTAGATAGATCTGCTTTCAAGAGTGATGAAAAAGTTCTTGTAATATTTCTCTTGATTCTTTCATCTGATGAGGTCTTGGTGTATACTTTTGCAAAATATTCTCCTCAACAAACCCTTATTTTTTCCACAATATAATTGTTCTAGCTACCTTCTTGTTCACCTTAGCTCTGATACCATGTTGAGAAATTGAATATGGAAGCTTATTAATTCTGATTTTTTGTAACTTTAATATTTACTTGTGAACTTTATTTATCTTATTTAAGTTTCGTAATTAGATCTCTTTCATCAAACAAATATAAATAGAAAAACAATAAAGATAATGGACACAAAATTTAGGCACCAAGCTAGGAAAAAACCCCTCAAAGGCCAAAAACATTTCTTCTTATAGAATCTGCTTCAAATGAGACAATCAAGACCCATACCCTAGACCAGGTCCACCCCAACACCGAGTCATCCATTTAAAGAAACCTTCCAATTAGTTCAAAGTCAAACCAATCTAACGAGAGACAAACCCTTACTAAACTGCACCCTATTGAGAATTTGAGGCCCTCCTGCAACAAAATTTTGGATTTGCAGTTAATTTAAAAATTTCAGCCCTTGAAGCTACTCTAGAAACTTGCAGGTGTGAGATAAAGTGCGAAAAAAAACTCAACTTATTTCTTTTCTAGGTTTTTCTCCTTGATCTCTTATCCTTCACTCTTCTTTTCCATCCCTCTTATTGAATATTGAACTATGGATGATGATGTGCCAAATGAGGTTGAAGATGTCTCTATATATAGCTTTTCCAGGAGGACGAATAACCCTTCTCTAGGCCCACTTGTTCTTGCTAAGGGCGACTTGTGTTTAGGAGTTTTCCAGGACCTATAGACTCAAAATAAATTTCTTTTCAAATTACATTTTTCTCGGAAGGGTCTTATAAACATGATGTTGACTCTCTTGACTCATGAAAATAAATCCTATGACATAATGCACCCTAGAAGCATGAAGAACATGATTTTACCTAGAAGAGCATCAATAAAGAGCATGGAACCCATTCTTTTAAAATAATAACGTTTTCTTTTTTTCTTATATTTATTACATAAGATACATATTGAAATGAGTAAAACAATAATTATGAAGACCAAAACAAGTTACCTTTCCAATAGAATTATCAATTATTAATCACTACGTATAATGACCATAAAACATTGAACATATATGCTTACCTGAATTTGCATCATGTTATACACTAGAAGGCAAGAAAGAGAGGAGGCATCGAGAAACCATATGTTATAAGGTATGCAAAAAAAAATAAGCATTGTGATCCTAATAACTATTATAGAGAGGGATTGATGTTGTATGTCCCATAATGTATTTATGAGAACAATTTTCAAGAACAACATTCGACTTGAGAAAATGAAAAAATATTATTTGAAGAAATAATAAAATCCAATGAACAGAGGTTCATGAAGAAAGCTATAACATCGTGGACTAGTATTTACAACATAGAAACTAGACATGAAAATAAAGAGAGTGAATTACTGGAAAGAGATATACCTACATATCAAGAAATCGATATTGAAAAAAGTTATCAAGAATACAATATCAAATCATATTTTGAATATTTGCAAAAGCACAAAAGTGAAAAATCAATAGTTGAGAGACCTTACCAAATCGTAAAATAACCACATCTATTAGAAGAAAAATAATTCTATAAATTCATGAGAATGTTTAATAGAGGGCAAGCGAAAATAGTGAAAGAAATACTGACAACAAAAAACAAATCCAGATTAACCAATATACATATTTGTAGCATATGGTATGGGAACTAGAAAAACATTTACCGCAATAGAAATATTCCAATCTCTAATTCACATCTACAACAACATATTGGAATATGATCCAACTCAAATAAAATAATCATGATAAAATATATATGGAATGAAACATTCAATATAGGTGGTATAAAATTTCATTCTGCATTCCATTACCCACTTAATAAATCAGAATGTTGTTGGGAATCGAGAATCACTGAGGGGGTAGGTGAATTAGTAATTAACGATTTTTCTTTATTTTAGTGTTGAGAATTTAAACTTTGAATAACATGAAATCAAATAACACATGAGAGACCAACATTCACATACATTTGACAAAATGATTTATGGGGAAACACTTCTGGGAGAAAAACCTCCAAAGCTTGTTGTGTATTATGATGATAATGAAGGTACCAACTATGATTACATCATATGTTTGGGATCACCCACTCACAGGAGGTGCCAAACCTATTTAGATAAGTAAGCCACGAAATTCCTAGAGGCTCCAACCTCTTATAATTGCAAGACCTAACACACTTCAGTCAAATTTTCTACTATTTCATACAATTTTCAAATTCAAAAAAATGACCTACCTCGGTATTACAATTAAATTGTGAGTTTGGTATGTGCTCATTCTACAACTCCTCCCTTTCTCTACAGCCACACACATTTAACATTAGCTTCCGCAACTTCTTCTACTACCCTCTTTCCACATTACTCAACATACATAACGCTGGCATACAACCATAAAATATCCTCTAGGCAACTTACTGTATTGTTCCACTCTGTTTCAACTCATACACAACTCACACTCTCAAACAATGCAAACCCTATTTAAAATTCCATGCATAGAATTTCTCATTAAAAGACCATATAGACATTTTCCTAGCTTAATTTCACATAGTTCAAGAATCACATTTAATGGAATAGAGCTTGTAGGACAGTAAGAATTAGAGCATAAAATCATTAATCATGATTAATATTTTCTCTTTCACGTTACAATTAATACTTAAATTCTCAGAATGAATTATCTTCTCAATTAATTATCCATAATACTTGTTCAGGGTTTTTCCAATAGAGACTACATTATTAATCTGAGATGTCTAACACTTGCCTCCAATATTATCTCTCCATGATCAAAGAAGTCCATTACTAAAAAAAATACTCTACAATTATTGAATTAAGTGTGATATTTTGTCTTCAATAAGAGAAATTCAGTTTCATCTTATGTTTTATGTTCTCAACATTGAATTCTAGTTAGTTTGCTTACTTTAGAAAATCTAGTGTATCACTAATTTTTAACAGTGTTTGTAGTGTTGGGTGTGCCTTACATTCTTTCCACGTGTCATGGGGTGTAGCGCAGTTCCCTAGGAAAAAAATATTGTGGACCCAATAATATTTTGGTGGACTCAAGGATGGGGGTAGACCGAAAGCTAGTGGGAAGACCTACCCATGGTTTTTGGACATGTTTTTTGGGCATAGTGGTTTCTTCCCATGGTATTTGTAGATCCGGTCAAGGGAAATAAAGTTATGTTCTAATCCATAGTTAGTGATTGGGTGTTATGAATGCTTTGACATGTATATATATGTATTATAACATTGAAAGGGAAATAATGAAAAATCAATCTAGTATTCCAAGTTTTGGGATTCATGGGAAAACCTCTGTGTATAGTTGTTTTATTTTCTCACCATTATATATTTTTTTGTTTTAAGAATTTGTTTGCAGATAATTTTAGTCCACGTTAAAACCTACATATGGTATCATAGTTGTTTTAGCTTCAATATTATTCCTTTGTTGGTGAGGGGTTTTTCTCGAGCCTATTCTATACCCTATTATAATGTTAGATCTATTGGATCGATTCTTGTGGTGAATGAAGATGGTGAAAAGTGGAAAGATAGAGGTTGAGAAATTCAATGGATTTTTTTTTTAATTATGGAAGCTCAATATTGAGGATTGGTTGGTGGGTAGAGATTAATGGATCATTGTAGATATAGCTATGACACCAACTAGAATGTTAGCATAAGAATGGGTGAAGTTAGACTGGAAGGCGAAGAGAAAAATATGATTGTGTCTCTTAGATTCAATATTGTTGAATGTATTAAGGGAGCCACAATGGAGGCTTTATCATATAAGTTAGGGACATTGCATCAATATAATTCTGTCATGAAAAAAATGTTCCAAAGGAATAATTTCTAAAAATTATGGATGAAGGATGGAGACTTGGTGATAGAGCATCTAAACACCTTCAATTCTATGGTAAGTTAGTTTTATTTGTTGATATTAAAATTTGAGATGATGATAAGTACATCAGTCTGATATTTTCTCTACCAGACTCATGGGATAGTGTGGTTGTTGTAATAGGTAGCAATACAACTATCTTGAAGTTTGATGAAATAGTCTCATCCTGGTTGTCAAAGTAGATAAGAAAAAAAAATATGGAGAGACACAATGGAAATGCCTTGTCTCTGAGAGGGTGGTCCTAGAACAAAAAAAGAATAAGTCCTAAAGTGGCATATATAAATCTATAGGGAGATCTAAATCTCTAGGAAAATATATAAAGGTATGTTGAAAATTTAGAAAAGAAGGGCGCTACAAAAAGGACTATATATCTAAAACTCCTAAGAAATGAAAGGGATTTGATGATGGTCATTTTTAAGAGGCGAAATCCACCTCAAATGAAGGTGGGAATGTGTACTTGGCTTATTCTTCAAGTAAATAGGTATATCATGAGGCATGGTTGATTGAATCAGGTGCATCCTTTCACTTCACTCCCCATACAGACTGGTTCTACAAGTACAAGAAATATGATGGTGGTGAGGTATTCCTTGGGGATGACTAGAAGGCTAGAATCAAAAGATATAGAAAAGTCAAGATGAAGTTGCAAGGTGTAAGGATTAAAACAATTGGTTGTGTTCTGCACATTCCTATATTGGCTAGAAATCTGATTTATGTAAGCATGATGAATGATGCAGGTGTAAGAATAAAGTTCGAGAAAGATACCTGCAAGATGGTTTGGGGAGGACTAGTATTGATGTGGGAGTTCAGATTGGAACTCTGTACAAGATTTTGGGTAGCATTTTTATTGACGAGTAAAATAGTTATGTGGTCCCTAAAGGTGGAGCAAAAAATCTAGTGGTGGAGAAAAGGCTATGTTATGGCATCAAATAGTAGGATGCATTAGACAGAAGGGTCTTCAAATATTGCATGGTAATTGTATGGTAGAAGGTATGTCTAATTTCTCTCTGGATTTAAATTTCTATGAACATTGTGTATATGGGAAGAAGAATCGGGTGAGCTTCCCCTCTTGTCCTAAGAGGGGGAAACATATATTAGAGGTTGTTGAAAGCAATGTGTTTGGACCTTTGCGGTTCCATCATTAGGTAAGCCTGTGTACTATGTCTCATTTATATGTGACTTCTCGAGGAATACATGGATATACTTCGTCACGAAGAAATATGAAGTCTTTGACATGTTTAAATAATTTAAGGCTTTGGTGGAAAATAAGACAGAGAAGAAGATCAAGGTATTGAGGATAGACAAGGGTGGAGAGTTTTGTAAGAAGGAATTTGAAGAGTTCTGTAAGAAATGTGGTATAGAAATACATAATACTACACTCCATAGGCACCTAAGAAAAATGGAGTTGTATAAACAATGAACATGATATTGATGGAAAAGGCAAGAAACATGTTGAGTGGTAGTAGATTAGGGAATGAATTATGGGCAGACGTAGTGGATACTACATGTTACCTGTTTAACTGATCAACTTCATCATTGTTGGAGGATAAGACTCCACATGTGGTATGGACTGGTAATAAACACTCTCTTCCACATCTAAGGGTATTTGGTTGTGATACATATGTATATGTTCCAAAGGTGAAAAGAAGCAAGTTGGATAGGAAATATGAAAGGTGCATCTTTACGGGTTATAAGGATGGTTTAAAAGGTTATAAGATTTGGAACCTAGAAGCAAGGAAGGTTCTGCAAAAAAACTATGTGGTGTTTAGAGAGGTTAAAGATGTTATTAAAAATGAACTCCTACCAATGGAACCTGAGAAGATAGAGTTTGAAATATAGGAGGAAGAATCAGACTCTACAAAAAAAAGAAACAGAAGAGCAATTTCCACACACTCCAGTTTTGAGAAGATCATTTCGATAGAGAAGGAAGATAAAGAGGTATAGTCCATCTGCTTTCTATGATAATTTTTCTTTTTATATTACTAATGATGATTGCAGTAATCTGAGGGAGGAAGTGTATTTAGAAGATGGAAAACTCTCAAGGGAGGCTTTGGTTGATGAAATGGCATCTTGGTAAGAAATAAGGCTTGGGATCTGGTGGAGTTGCCTGCTAGAAGGAAACCCATTAGAAGCATATGGGTGTTTAGGAAGAAGATGAATGCATAAGGTAAGGTGGATAAATACAAAGCTTTATTGGTAGAAAAAGGTTATTCCTAGGTGTCACGAATTGATTTTGGTGATATCGTTTCTCCTATTTCTAAGTTACCTTCTATTAGATTACTTTTATCAGTTGTTGCTATTTTTTATTTTTGAGTTAGAACAGATGGATGTGAAGACAAAATTTATTCATGGGGATCTAGAGGAATAGATCTACATGAAGAAACCAGAAGTATTTGCAGTGAAGCAGTGAAGGGTAAGAACGAATCAGTATGCAGGTTAAAGAACTCTTTTTATTGGTTAAAGAAATCACCAAAGTTGTGGTATCAAAAATTTGATACATATATACAGGGACTTGGCTTCACAAGGAGAAAAGAATATCACTATGTGTATTTTAAATTAATTTCTTGGTATGTTATTTATTTGGTCTTGTATGTGGATGGTATGTTGCTATTTGGAAATGAAAAAGACATTATCTATGATTTGAAGATCCAGTTCTACTCTAAATTTGACATGAAGGACCTTGGTGCTGTAAACTATATCTTTGGCATGGAAATTAAACGGGATGAGGCAAAGAGGAATCTCTGGCTAAACCAAAGGAATTATGTTGAGACAATATTGTAGAGGTTTAATATGTAGGATCACAAACGGGTGAAGGTTCTTATTCCTGCAGGTGTAAATTTATCTAATGAATAGTGTCTCTAGGCAGAGGAAGAGGAAGAGGACATGTCTTGTGTTCCATATGCAAGTGTATTTGGTAACATGATGATGCAATGTTCTATACCAGACTCGACATTGCACATGCAGTGGGAGTATTGAGCAGCTTTATGAAAAAATCAGGGAAGGAGCATTGGACACTAGTGAAGCAAGTTTTCATATTTTTACGTGGCACGAGTGATTATGGTATGTGCTACTATGGAATACCATGATTGGATATATTTTTAGATGTGCATGGCTTTGTTGATGCATATTAGGGTAGAGTTTACATTCAAGAAGATTTTCAAGTGGGTGTGTTTTTAACCTATTTGCAGGAGCAGTGAGTTGGATGAGCAAGAGACAATCTATAGTAGAACGTTCAACTACAAAGGCTAAATACATGGCATCTACTCATGCAATCAAGGAAGCAATTTGGTTGCAAAGATTATGTTCAAGTATGGGGTTGGTACAACGAGCTATAAGGATAGATTGTAACAACCAAAGTGAAATTTTATTGGAAAACAAACCTACTTATCAATCAAAGATATGGTTGAAGATAAAAAGGTGTTGCTGATAAATGTGGACAGTCTAAATAATCTTCCATATGAATTGAAAAAGTATGTGAGCACTAAGAAGTTTTCATGGTGTAGAGAAAAAATTGGCATTATAGCCCAAGACTAATGACTAAGCTGTCTTGTGACCCTTGGTGTGGAAATAAGACAACAAGTCAGATAATAGTGGTTTTGTGTTATATTATTTCCACACGTCATGGGGTCAGGAGCAGTGTCCCTCGATTTTTCTTTTTATGCAGACCCAATAATAGATAGGAAGACCTAAGATGGCAGTTGGAACCAAGTATGGTAGGAGGACCTACCCAAGGTTTTGCATATGGTTTTTGTGCATGGTTTTTGAGGGTTTTCCCCCATGATATTTATATATCTGGTGAAGGGAACTACAATTATGTTTGAATCCATAGTTAGTGCATTGGGGTTTATGTATGCTTCAACATGTATATATATGTATTGTAACATTGAAAGGAAAATAATGAGAAATCAATCTAGTATTCCTGATTTTGGGATCTAGGGGAAAATATCTGTGAATATGTATTTTATGTTCTCACAATTGTATATTTTTCTATTTTAAGAGTTTTCTTGTAGGTAATTTTTGTCCAGGGTCAAAACCTGCATGTAGGTGAATCTCTAGAATTGGTCAGCTTCCAGATTCAGTGCCTTCCACTAAACATGCCATATTGTACTCCATAGAGACTTGGGATCATATGCTCACAAGGAAAGAACTAGTGGCCTAACTGATAAATTCTTCTTACTACAACTTAGGGGTCGTAAGATAAGTTGCCCACTAGATCACCGACAAGCCCAACTTAACATGTATTGAGATAATTCTATGTTGGGTCCCACATAGGTCCGGATTCAATCCCTCAATCCATCAGAAAGCCTAAAGGGAGGCACTTAATGAAAAAACCATCTATGACTATATGCTATATTCACACCAATTATCATCAAAATGCATCTACCACATGTCTTATTTAGGTCTCAATTAGGTCAGAGGTTGGGAGTTGTGGGTAGAATCTGTGTATATATGCCAAAAATTGGAGTCTGGAGTTTGGGGTCCATCCTATGTACATATTTGTAAGCCTTCTGACAAATGACCTCCAGTTTGGGCACACCTTTCGACTAACCTTACAACCCAACCTTATTGATCAATCTGAATTCTTCACAAATATGCCCAAGTCAAGAATTCATTTTAATAAAGAAATTTCTTTCAAAACACAAGATCGATGTAGAACCTTGAAGCCTTAAACACTAACAAACTTCAACTAACCATAAATCCATCATCCTTTGGAGTCTTTTAGGCTTGCTTATACCATTTGAAATCTATTTCCAAGGTATATCTATCTGAGCACATTGCAAAAAAACCAAGAAAATACATTGAGACAAATGTGCCTTCAAATATTGGGCCACCTAACCACTATAAATATAATATTTTGAGCTTCCTCACTTATCCTGCTATTATGATGGTTCTTTACTAAACATAGTAGCTACAAGAGGACTGCCCCTTAACTTGACACTCCTTGGCTCTCTCCATGGAACCCACATATTTTACATCAATGTCAATGTTTTGTGAACAATCTCCCATTGGGCATAAACAACATCATTTGATATCACTGACAATGTTTTTCCCAATAATATTCCCCTTTGAAATTAATGTAAAAACTAGCAAACATTGTTGTAATATTGAAGTCTCTTATCAAATAGAAACTTCCCCCCTAACATATTTCGAATTCTTCTACTCTTGAAACCACTCTCCCTAAACTATTAGAGTTAAAAGTATTCTTTAGCCACTGTCCCCCTTGGATACGTCCATGTCGTAAAGTTTGGACGACCATTCCTTGCAATTTATCTCCCCATTTGACATCAATGGTAAAGGGTAGGACAAATTCCTCCTCAAGGAATTCCTTCATCTGATGCCCTTCACATGTAGTCTACTTATTAAATTTCTCACTATCATAAGTAGCTCTAGACCATTTCCCATGCTCATTTAAGAATATTTCGAAGAAATTACTGGAAGTTTTTAGCTGAGATATTCAAATGGATCTCATGATAGGGGATTTATAAATATATATAAATGATAATCATTAGTGGTTACATAATCAAGATCAATAACATTAGCAACAACCAATTTTCTTAAAAGTTATTTGATAGGATTATGCTTTGTCTTTGAATGCATAATATAATTCTTGGAAATGTTGATAGAAGTTGTGTTGTTACAAAATATTAGAACTGGTTCATTTAAGTCAATCTTGATGTCTTTGAGGGTTTATTTCATCCAAAAAATATGAGTGCAACAAACAGTATTAGCTATGTATTCAAGTTTAGCTATAGATGGAGATATTAAGTCTTGTTTTTTTCTCACCAATGATATAAGACAATCTCCTTAGAGAAAAGATACTCTTCAGGTACTTTTCTTGTCATCAATACTACCTTCCCAATATGAATCAATATAATATTTTAAATTGAAATAATTACCTCTAGCATACAACAATACAAAGTCTATTGTTCCTTCCATATATTTGAAAATCCTCTTAACTATGTTCATGTGACTTTCTTTGTTATTTTCTTGAAATCTAGCCACCAATTCCACTACTTAAATTTACATTTGGCCATGAAGAAATTACATATAATATATTTCTAATCATTGCTCTATATGTTTTATGATTCACATGTCTAGATTCATCCTCTTTACCTAGCAATAAACCAGTCACCGTGGGGGTAAAAATTGATTTACAGTCTTCCATCCCATATTTCTTTGGTGTTTCCTTTAAATATTTGGATTAAGAAATGAAGGTACCCAGTTTAGATTGGGTAATTTGCAATCTGAGAAAAAGGTTAAATCCCCTATCATCAACATTTCAAATACTTTTTTCATTACCATAGAAAACTATTGTCCCATCTATTCCAAATCACTTGCAAAATTAATATCATCTACATAGAGCATAATAATTAGCAAGTTATCATCTTCATGTTTGATTTATTGATTACTATAGATAGTACCTATTTTGAAACCTTGCAGCTAAAGATATTGATCTAATATAGCATACCATGCTCCTGGTGCTTGTTTAAGTGCATATAGAGTCTTTCTCAATCCACAGACATAATATTCATTCTTGAAGATAAAGAAACCTTCTATCTATTCTATATAAACTTATTCTAAATCTCCATCGTGAAAAGATGATTTTACATCCATTTGATATAACTTCATGCTCTTGTATCTAGAAAAATCTAGAAATGTTATAATAGCTTCCAGTCTTGCTATTGGTGCAAATGTATCCTCAAAGTCTAATTCTATTTGTGCATTACCATTGTAGACCAATCTTGCTTTACTTCTCACCATGCTTCATTTTTCATTCAAATTATTCATGAAGATCCATTTGGTGCCAATAACATTCTTATCCTGGGTTTGGCGATGAGTTATCAAGTGTCATTTTTCTCAATCTAGTCTAACTCTTCATTCATTTCCTTCACCAAAAACTTGTCTTCACTCACTTAACTAAGATTTTGGGCTCCATTTTTTCAAGCAATGAAATATTTTCATACTTTCAATGTCCAATTAAATTCCTTCTTGTTTAGACACCAACTATTCAATCATGAAGTATTTGTCTCTCTGGGTGTTGTTTTTTCACATACTTGGATGGAACCTTAAGCCTTTGTGCCTTATCTTCATCTTCATATTCTTCCTCTACCACTTATTCTTCTTGATCCACATATCTGAAAGAAGAATAATCCTCATCACATGACTTCTCATTTTATTTAGATTCACCAAATGAGGTAGTGCTTCATCAATACAATGCCAATGAAATCTTCAACCCTCTTGGTCCTTCTGTTGAAACATTTGTAGCGTTTTCTTATGATTGAATATCCAAGGACTATACCTTCACATACTCGAGATTCAAACTTACCACGGTATTTATTATTTAATTTGGTATAACATTTACTCAAAAATAGCTTGAATTGTTTTATCGATTCTTCTCCACCATTCAATAACTCATATGGTGTCCTTTCATTGTTATGCCTAAGTTATGTAATGTCTGTCATGCAAACAACTTATTGAGTTTCTTTTCCTAGAAGATGAGTGCAACCTTCCCTGCGTCCATCATTTTCCTGGTTATCTCTTGAATGGTTCTATTTTCTTTTCAACCACCCCATTCTATTGTAGTTTTCTTACTTCTGAGTACTTTCTTCTTATGCCACATTTCTCACAGAAATATTCAAATTCTCTTGATGTGAATTCCCCTCCTTTGTTAAATCTCATGAATTTACTCTCAATTTCCTTTATTAGTAAAAATACCTAGAGGGGACATGAATCAATATTTTTGATTCACTTTAACTTCCATATTGAAAATTTTGTATTCTACTGCTATTTATACAACTTATGTGTGTATACAACTTTATCAAATGTAAGCCACATATATCGAGATTAGTATTTTTTCATAATTTCCATCAATGATTTAACTTAATCATTCCATCATTATTTATTTAATAATTCATTATGCAATAACCATGAGCAGTAAAAACAAGATAAATCATTAACATATAAGAAACACATCAAAACATAGGGAGACCGAGATTTTAGGTGGAAACCCAATGTGGGAGAAAAACCATCATTGTTGTTGTCTCTTTTTTCTTTCATTTTATATAAATAAACTCTTCATTACATCTTGTACTAGCACGAACTCTTACGAGCATGAAGGCACCCACTTGTAGGATGCTACAACCTCCACTCATTCTCCAACACCCACTGGAAGGGATCTAGAACCCCCTGATCTTGTTTATTGGCTCCTACAGGAAGGGAGCTCTTACACTCTCACTAAAGGTTGCAACCCTCAGTACTTTGTGGACCATGTTTCATAATATTTCACACTGGATCCACCTGTCAATCAATCATCAAAACACGCAGGCCACCTTTCATCAAATTTTCACACTCGACCCACACTAATAACAAGCCTAAACCAATATACCAAATTGAATACCAAATCATAAAATCTGAACCAATACTAAATTAGCTAAACCAGATCCTACCAATTCACAACTAAATAGTAAGCCATGAATCAATCCACTGAGTAATGAGTGATGAATCAACATAATAACCACACTCTCATAAACACAATCATTGAAAACCATTATCAGATATACTTCATAATACATACAGGACCGTTCTAAAGAATAATTATGTATATACGTGTTTCCTATACATACAAACTTCATATAGATCTCAACTCACAAAATGTCGAATAACTGAATCTCTGAGAACTAAATCATCTGAACACTAGAGAAGGTCAATCACTAGACCAAACTAGTATAAGTAATTAACACTGTCAATATTATCATTCCATATCAAGTCAAGTAACCTTTGAATAACCAATCACCAATAAACATAGTTAGATATCAACTATTTTGATCAAGATATCATTGGAAAACAACAACAAATACAAAAAACCTCATTTACTATCATCATCAAGCAGAAAATCAAACCTTGATAAAATGTAACTCATAACATATATGCAACTATTGTTAAGAAGACCTACATATATATGAATTTATCATGTGGTAAACCCATGTATATATTTCAACATAATGAATATATTATCATAGATATTATATGAGACAATATTGAATCAAATACGCCTATGCACGTGAAACAACTCAGGAAAACCTGTGTACAAATGTTAAAGTATTGAATAAAATCCTTACTAGAAATCACAACATCTATCAAACCCATATCTAATCAAACATCATATTACTGTGAACATATTTAGATATCAACATCACCTTAGTTATAAATATAACATTGTTAGCCATAAACATAAATAAATTAAGAAAGTATATTGATTAGTCTTCAATACACTTTTAGGTCTCACTTATGTGAGCCATCTCCTTTTTCCCTCTTGCACACCTATTCCAGATAATATCACTCATGAATAATCCATTTTCTTGCACACTTGACTCCTTCATCTCCATCTCCTTATATAGCTTTTTCCTTTGTAAATACATTAGAAAAATCCTTTGGTAATGTTGATGGTATTCATTGATGGGATCAAATAGACGTGTCACCGTAATTACTACGGGAAATTACCATGGTAATGGCCCTTGGTATCAAGTTTTCCATGGTTTGAATTATGTACACAATTTTTTTTTGCATAGCCTACATATGTACATGACTATTTTTCATAGAGGGCACATATAATTTTTAAAATTCAAATTTTTCATCCATCTATAACTGAACTACCATTTCTTTTCCATATAATCTATAATTCATGGGCCAATGATAATACTTGTACCATTAATCATGTGATGTGCAATAGTTCTATAATCATCAAGTTGACATCAATGAAATATTTGATAAGAAGGTTGCCATGAAGGACAAAAAACTAGCCATAATGCCGACAATATCCCCCTTGGGACTTGATGGAAACCTCTTTGTTGTCTGAAAGCCACTTGTAAACACCAAGTCTTCTCACCTCCTTTGACATCAAGGGAAAAGGGTGGAACAAGTTTGAATAAATTATTGTCCCTTTTAGTGCTAATCACTATAAGTCTAATATGTTGATATGAATAATGAAATCTGCATACTGACCATGCTCTCCGTAGGCATATGCTAGACCTTCTAATAATAATTCACAAGGCTAACATGACCTCTTCTATAATAATGACTCTATTATCAATCACCCAACATAATGGAGTTAGCTGTTGGACCCAAATTTTACGTTAAGGCCCCAAAATATACATGACATGACTTGATCCCAAAGGCTCAGAACTAAATTCTACAATGCTTGCAACATGGATACTTGCATGAACTTTACATAAAATACATGGAATTCATAATGATAAATAAGGATTTCTACCATGGAGTATCTTTTGCATCAAAACCATGATGCTCATGATAACCAAATAGGCATATGAAACATAATCGTCAGACAACAACAACATAAATGACGTAATGGAAACATGAAGCATCCTCATCATCATGAAGAAATAAAACAAGTAAGAGAATGTAGCATCATCATGTGGCAAAATATATCAAAGGAAATACTAGGCAACTATAGCAACAACGTAAGATTGTGAAAAAAAGTTATGTCAGCAGTTGATCCCCTTGATCTCATGTCATCAAGATCAACACACTCTCTCCACTTATAGGAAGAGCCACAATCATTAAGTAGAAAAAATATATCAATCTCTTGGACAACAATACTATGGGAAGAATATACATATTCATTCCATGGATTAAAAACATATATTAAAAACAAGCGTACCTCCAACATCAAAAGCCATTAAGTAGAATAGAATTGATCAACAAAATAATCAACATATTCAGTGAGCGTAACATACATATCATTATTATCAAGTGTATCAATTCTTAACACTAGCAAGAATGTGACACCATTAACAGCTTCAGCAAATACAACTCAAGTAACATATAGAAATCATCCATAACTTCACCACATGCAGTACATGAATCATTAATAATCCCATGAAATATTGATAACATCACATATATTTTTGGCAGTGAGTAGGACTGACAACAACAATATTAATAATGAAATTATCAAAGACACCATCATGCAATAATGAGTACTCAAGAATACCATAATGCCAACACTTAACCATTAGAAGCATAGAATATTCTCTGCTTAAACTTGTGCCAACTTTTCCTCATCAATTAGGATCACGTCAAATCCTTCTCAATGAGATAAAAGAGACAGATCATTAGTAATAAAAAAAATTTGCAATAGTGCATCATTTATCGTGAACCAATACTCTTTCATACATTCTTAAGTAGCATATGAACAACCTCAATACTTTGTAGCAAATGGATGTCATAATCAATGTGAATAATTTAGTGATGGACGCATATGCGAAGCTACCCCTGAATTTGTGCCACTCATTTATCACCAAAAATCATACCTGACAATTTATGTCAAAAGTCGCATGCATACCGACTGTCACTCATAAGAACAACATACAAAATGTAAAATACTAATTTTTCATAGCCAAAAATTCCACTGAGCATGTCATGTATGTACCTGACACACTCTCTTCATAAGACACAACATCAATAATATAAAAAACATCAAAATAAAACATAACAAAATTAGATAAACATGCATAAATCCCCCTCATATCATACACCATTGATCCTGTGCACCTGATAGTCATTATTTGTTCTCCATAAGGCTATGTACCTCATATTTACTTATGCAGTCACTGCTAGAAGTATGCTTTAAGTACAATAGACAATAGTAGGGCCTATATTATTTTACTATTAATCTAAAGAAGATGAGCTAGGCCTCTTATGTATGGGTAGATTTTTATTTAGAAAATATAATTTTCCTACATTTCTGAATCATTTTGGTATAACCTTTCTAGTATCTTCTTCTCTAACTTTGTATTTAGTTGATGTAAACATAATTATATGTCCTTTATCATCTATTTGGCTTACACTTAGAACTTTTTTCTTTATCCCTTGAACTAATATTGCATCAACTTCTTATGTACACTTATCAAGCTTGGCTCTAACTTTTCCTAGAAATTTTGTTAGTGCACTATTTCCAAGAATAACTTTATCATCATTATTTTTCATGAGAGTCAAAAACTTGTTCTCATATCCATACACGTGGTGATAGAATTCATTGTATATGTACTATTCATATTCTTCTTCAAAGGAGCGCACAACAAGACCACACTTGTTCTTATTAATTTTGCTTAATAGGAGAAGTGTTGGTGGGTCCATCTTTCTTAGGTATTTTGTTAAAAATATTCTTGTCTAGTTGCTTGCCTTGGAGGAAATTAACGTGTTGTCTGTGTGTATCCATTTCCTTGTTCTTGCATTCTTTCGCTACATGACCAAACTTGTTACAAGTATAACATCTTACATGACCAGAAAAGGGAGCATAGGAATCATACTATTTATGTTTCATATTCCTCCTATTGCAATCAATAGCTTTGTGACCAAATATATTGCATGTAGAATGGAAACCCTAAAATAAACTTGAGTACGTGTGAGATGATGATCTCCCTCTGAAGTGGCTATTTTATTGAGATTGAAATAATCTGTTTATTTAGTTGGCTACAATGTCTCCATAGTTATGATAGATAAAACATTCATTGTTACTAACCAAGGGAAATAATCAATTATTATTTTTATTATTGGGAGTGAATGATCTCCTTTGAAAATTCACTTATTTGCTGGTTTGGTTGAATTATTAATTCTTTGCATGGATTATCAGAGTTTTCTTTGGTAACCTAAAAATTGTTTACAAAATCCTGTGAACTACATTATCCTAGTCTTATTTTATAGAGGGAGATCTTTGGTTACTAAAAGTGTTATCCAAAATCCTAGTACTATCTTTAAATCTCAAATGTTTATCCTTTTCTTCTAATTTACCTTTTATAATGTTTACCTCAATGTCCAATCTTTGACACTGTTCTTACTTTTCCATATACTTCTTCCTCATTTCTTTTTCAACCTTTCATAGTTCTTATACTTGCATTCTTAATTCAATAATGTCTTCCTTATGCCCATTCTCTTATTCTTCAAATAATTGAAGTGTTGCCTTAGGTAATTTATATGACTTTTCAATATTTTATCTTAGGAAAATGATCTTTATTAGCATTGTAGCGTTGGTATCGATGTCAATAGGGTCTTGGTGTTGTTCATCACATGCCTTATGTCCACCTGATGATGATTAGTGGTCATCATGATGAGTGATGAATGGTTCACTCATTGGTCTTTTTGGTTGGCATTGATGTCAACATACTTACGACATGACCTAGTGTAGGAATGGGAGGCTAAGTGGATATGGTTTCAGGAGATGTTGTGTTGGTTCAAGACGTTCTTCCTTCAAGTGGTTGGGTTGTTTCTACAAATTTTGCATATGCTTCTACATGTGTTAGAAGCATTGGAGATGTTGCTACATTTGTTGGATGTAGTTGGATGACTTGATTCTACTACTCCAGGTGTTGGAGATGTTTCTACAGGTAATGGAGGTGTTTGTACATGTTGTTATTGATGCTTGAGGATATAGAGGTGTTGCTCTTGATGAGGATTTTGAAAGACTAGCATCTTCATATCACTGAATTGTTGCAAAGGTTCTTCGCCTATTTCATCCATTTCAGCCTTGTCACAAAGGCTCGGAGGTGTGTTTAAGAATTGATGAATTTGTCCAAGATGTTTGGATAAATTATGGGTTAGTTTGACTGAGTTTCTTTCATCCTCTGCCTTAGTCACTCCCATTTAGGCTTTTGCATGTGGCTGAGAGGATTCAATCATTGGTAAGCAGGATTTTGCATGAGTCCAGTCAATTTTAGCTAGTATTGTGAGTGCAACAATGTTTTTCTACGCGTTTTCTCCCCATTCCTCATGCATTTTAGCTAATTTTTGTATTGTGGCAATGCTCTTGATCATAAATTTTTTTTATATGGTTGAAAAAGGTAATGGAGGTTCTAGAAGTTGGTTAAACTTGAGAATATCCATAAAGTAGTGGAGAGAGTTGATTAATCAAGTTAGTGAGCTAAATCTAAATCAAATCAAGCATATGCACAAAGTTTGTGGAGCTTAGTATTTATTTACAATTATTGATTTTAGCACCTCACTTCATCTCTATATTGGAGAAATACAAATGATATTTGGTTGATTCTCTTCATCTGTTCAGTGAGTGAGAGTCAAGAAGAGAGTGCAAGCCGTGTGAGGAAGATTTTATAAAGGAGTTTGTAGGTTTTGCAACAGTTAGTTGATGTATGTTTCAGCCAGTATTTTATGCAACAAGGAAGGATATGATTAGAGTTTTATTTCACAGGTAGTTGGAGATTGATTTCTCTTAGAATATTCTTCAGTTTATTGTTTGTGTGCACCATTCATTTGAGAGGATTTTTATTTCATGCAGAGAGGGTTTTAACTAATGAAATGATAAGATTATTTTATGAGATTATTTATATTAATACTATATACTTTACTTATATTTGTTAATTGTAATTAATATACCATAATTAATTATTAAATTAACAAATATAAATAAAGTTTATATATATATATATATATATATATATATATATATATATATATATATATATATATATATATATATATATATATATATATATATATATATATATATATATATATATATATAGATATTAGAATGATTGATATTAATTAAAGTTAAGAAATTAATTAGGCTTAAAAATGATTAAAAATCAATTAATAAAAATCAAAGTTAAATGTCCCACCCACCAATTTTTGTAGCCCACCAAAATTTATGGGGGAATAAAATATTATTTTTGTTAAACTTTGTGCAAAAAAAAGTGGATTTTGGACCCCCCTAGTTGTTTTGAAAACTATAAAGGGCCGGTTTGCAATTCATGAGAGAATGACATGTAACTTTAAGTAAAAACCAACAATTAATTTTAGCCATATATTTTCACATAGGGATTGGGAATTATATTTGATTTAAAATATTATATTTTAATAAATAATAATGATTGTTAGTTTAATAACTTTAATAATTTGTGATAGAACTATAGTTTTAAAATAAAATACACATATTTAAAATAAACAAAAATAAAATTAATAAAATAAAAATTCAAATTAATAAATAAACCTATTAAATAAAATTTGGCTCCACATATAATGTATTTGACTCTTATACTCCAACAATGGACATGATTTTAGCATCTGAAGAAGGAGGAAGATCAACAGTCAATCTTATCTAGATTTTGAGGCAGAGAATTTTCAAACAGCTCCAAATTTTCTGGAGATATTCAGAAATTGTTTTTTATTTTTAGTATATTGTTAGTATTTTATCCTTCAAATCTTGTAACAAATTTAGAAGTTGTAATATTTATATATTCTTTGATTTTTAATGATAAAGTGTTTGATTTGATGCCAAAACCCTGACCATTATTGTAAAATCTCTTGTTGCAGACTTTTAAATTAAGGGTTTTTGGCTTCAAATTTATGAAATAATTTGTTTCTGATGTATGTTTTTTCATGTGATACATATATTTTATCTGCATACATTTGAGGTAATATAGAAGTACAGGGTAAGGCTAAGGTTAGGATTGAATTTCGTAAAAATGCACTGCAAATTTATAATCATTATTGAGAATAGTTAATTGAAAATGTTGTTTAAATTAGTACATCTCTAGAATTAAATAGTTTCCTTATGTCGTCTCTTAAATTTATTTATGTGGGCTATAGATATTATCTTGTATGCCTATTTTATATTAGATTCTTAGGTATTTAGGGAGGATCCTTAATTATCTAATTTATTTCTATTCTTCTACCAAACTATTTCTAGTTTATTTTTCTACCATAGTTGAACGGTGACACTTTAATAAGGATACTGCAAGAGAGGGATTTATTTGTTAACCGAGGATTTCTTACTCATAAAAATCCACCTATACAAATCCTAGATCTAGCTATTTTGATTGATAGGTTGTTTTTCAGTGACAATGAACAATATTTAAAATCCTTGTACACTTGAGGGAGCTCCCCCCAGTTCAAGGGCCATATTGAGCCTAAAGATTAGTCAAATTGGTTTCTTGGTGCAATTTCGTAGCCAAGGGATGCCTTCGAGAAATAGTTACAACATTTAGTGTCATTTCTGGGGAACGAAGTAATGAACAGATCTATTTCTGAAGAACAATAATTGATTATATCTATTCTTTATTAGTGAACAAAGACTATATATTTGATATTGGTTGCTTTTCTTTCACATGGTGGCTCCACTTTGTCTGTATGGTGATTCCACTGGGTTACTGATTCTAGTGTTTTGAGATGTCAGGTACATTCACTGTTGTGTTCGGTAAGATCCTTATAAATTTCCTTCAGCAATACATTTTTCTTTCTTTTGATAGTAATCACAAAATTCAAAAGTTTACAGAGGATGCAACTTTCCAAGTTCACCTGTAAGTATCAGTTCCCTATGGAATTTGTGTTTCATATTTCACATACTTTTCAAGTTTTTAGCTACATGCAACATGGTCTATTAGTAAATCCCATTTTCACGTAATTACATTGGAAGTTTGACTACACCTAACAGTGTAGGATTTTCAACTTAGTTTAAGTAGAGGTGTGTGAAATTAAATAAGTTTATTTTCAGCATGTTGTGGAGTGGATAAATCATTGTTTTAGTTTGTATTTCAATTTGCAATATGAAATTTTCTTTGTTTGAGTGCAATAAGTTATAGGAATTAGAGAGAACAAAAAATATTATTTTTTACTTATTGACTTCATAGCCCAATGGATTAGGAATTGTTGTGCTTATTTTCATTCTCACTAGATGGTTCTTTGTTGTGTGGCTTAATGTTGAGAAAAAATGATTTTAGATCACAATAGGTTATAGTGAGCAAAGGCAATACATAGTGTTGTTTGGAATAAGATTTTGCAACAATATTTACTAGTGGCTTTAAAGTTATAAAGGAATTTCCCCCAAATCTGAATCATCTCTCTATTATAAAATACTTCTATCATTTCAAGTTTGCAAAGTGCACTATTTGAATTAGTATTATATTGAGCATAAGATTACACTTTTGACATTGTTTCTAAGATAAAATATTATGGTACTGGATGATGAACAATATTGTGATATACTGGAACACACGTAGTTTTCCCTTCTATCCAAAAATATCACAAAGGTGGATGTTTGGAGTGAAATTTTCAGATTGGAAATAGGTTACATGTTGGAGTTGAAAATTACAAGCTTTATGGCGTGACTCCATCCCCAACATTCAAGAAAATTTGGTCTATAGTTTCTTTGCCTTCCATAGGGGGATGTAGTTCTTAGTGGGAGCCTATGTTCTAAAATTTTCATGTTGAAGAAAAGTTACAAAAAATTTCAAATAATAATGACAACCTAAGCCAACAATACTCACATTATGAAAATTAAATTGCATGTCACTGGTCCCAATCCTTAATCACCCGATCTATGGTGAAAACCTTCTTCCATTAAGGTTTAATGTTATTTATTAAGTTTTAAGGCCCCTTCATTTAATCTCATGCGGAAACATTTTAATTGACTAACCCAAAGTTTAAACCTTCAATAACCTTTCCATCGGGACTTTATAACTCCACCTTCATTAACCTTTGATTAATCTATACCCCGCTCTTTAACTTTTTAATTCATTAATCCCGCACATGATAACCAAACACATACCATGGTCTTTGACTTTAGTTAAACTGACTTAAACCCAAAATAGCATTATTTGCTTTATTTATATTATAATTCCTATATAATAGTAATACACCACAAACACACGTAAAATTTACATTTTCACCAATCCTTGGCCTTTGCACATTTATCGAGGCTTGCCTTTATTGGATCAATCCTCCACCGTTGATTTCATTCCATCAGATCAACGACTGTCGCATGATCTCCATCCATTCTCCGTAACTCAAATATACTTAAGCTCACGTTGTTAAACTTTCGGGTCCGCTCCTTCCAAAGCCTTATTAGCTTCAACCTCTGCCGTAGATCTTACCTTGTGATCATACGGTTGATATCTTTCTCGATCAACAGAACAATTTGGTGATCCTGTGTAATAGATCAAAACCCAATTTGGTCCAACAGTCCACAACAATATTGGGTGAGCCACTCATACGAGGGTTACCTGCCCGCTAAAGTGGTTTCCTCTCTCCTCTGACATGCTACGTTTCAATTACTAAGTGGAATCATGTGACTCCCCTCCTTTACCACTTACCACATTTCTTTAACCCAATAAACCATTTTTTCTTATAAACCCACCTTTCTCTTTGACTAATGCCCGATGACCATAGATATTCTACCATCTTCGGTTGCGAAAGCTCCTCCAGATTCCTCTTCCACTAACTCTTAAGTTAATCTTCACCGTTCATTTCTGGATTCCATTCTACATGACTTAATCTTGGTTGCTCATATTTTGATAATCTCTTCCGTTGATCTCCAACATCCAATCGTTGTTATGAATTTCTACACTCTCTTTTGTTTCTTCTCTTTGCTTCATTTTTACGTCGTTTCTTCAGTGTTTTTCTGTGGTTCAGGTTTCTTCTAGTGTTCTCCTCTTTAGTTTCCTACCTGTGTATTTGACTTAGCTCTATCCTTTTGTGGTTTAGGAGTTCTCCAAACTATCTTCTCACTGATATCGACTTCCACTTGCACCTTTACGTTTCTGTCACCTTAACTATAACATTAAAGGCCTCTTCCTGTACTGTCTGTGTGTATAAATTCATAACACCTCTCTCTGTTACTCTTCTCTGTATTACACCTCTTATTTTACACCTGCAACCTATGTTACGCAGAATAAATCAAGATTATATAAACTCTATATCTCAAGTAGTCAATACACACATATGAACTCAAAATTGAGTTGTTTGTATTAATAACAGATATTTACATAAGAGTCTTTCTCTCTCTCTCTGGCCTGATCTTATGTATCAGTGGCCTCTATTTTCCTACTGCCCATAGGCTTATAGTCAAATCTCTAAGTCACACCTCTAGTAACTTGACTCGACTTGACTTCACTAAATCGTTTTATGTATTTTTGGCTTACATTTATACAAAAGTATTCTATAACCAATTCCTCTTTTAGATCCATAATCTTCTCAACAAAATACAAAAATCTCTTCCTTATCTCTAAGGATCCTCTTTAATCCACAAAATCAAGAACTAAATCCTAATCTATGATTTACAATTAAATATCAAATCTCTCAATCTCTCAACTATCCTAAAATCTCTTATGTTCTCGTACATTTGAGAACATTTAAAAATATGCCTCACAATACTTAATTAAATACCTATTCTACCTTCTCTCATTAAAATCACTCAAAACCTTAATACTTACTTTAATTCAACACTTAGGAAACCAACTTTGTTGGAATCACAAGACCCCCCTATGTCTACTAAAATACAATGCTTTTCTTGAGTTGAATGCTCCCTCATTGGACTCCTAAAGTAGAAAAGATTCATTGTCTCCTGATCATGTGTCTTCATATGTTTATAGAAAACCTCCAGGGTCCCAAACTTTAGTTTGTAGTTGCCTAAAAGATTTGCACCTTTGCTGCTTCTGTATGTCTGTTGTCTTCTGTTTCATCTTCCTCTCCTTGTCAATCAGGTCCAAATTATGATTGATCATACTTCCTGCTGTTATTCTCCTCCATATGGACTGTTTCATCATCAACTACTATAATTCTTCAATCTATGTTTCCAGCACATCCTTGGACTGGTCCATACTCTGCCACTTACTTCTACCTCTTTGTCCTTATTTCAAGTTGTTTTTGTTGTCCACTAGCTCTTCAAATTGTTGTTCTTCTCTTTGAATTATTACTCTTAATTTTTCTTCACTTATTCTTACTATTACTTTTACTGCCATTCTTATTGCCTCCATTTCATCCTTACCCTCTTTCATGATTATCTCTTTCTGCATTGAATCCCGACTTTCCAACATTATCTCCAACAATTGAACATCTTTGTTTCATGGATTAAATTCTTCCATAGAATCTTCTTCTACCGTCTTTAATTGACTACTCATCTGTGCCAAATTTCCTCCAGCATCTGCAACTAAACCTACACTCACAAAAGAATTATTAAAATAAAAAACATAAGGCCTCAACACCTCTTCTTCCTTCAGTAACACTTCAGTATGTTGCTTTGATTTCTCCTCTTCTATAAACACATCAGTATGTTGATTCAACCTCTTCAAGGAATCTTCTAAAGAATTCTAGAAAGTACTCTCAAGACTATCAGTTAATCTCCTCTCTACATCATCTGCTCTAATTATGTCTTTTTTATCTTGTCCACTATAGTGAACTTATTCCTCTACAATCACACTATCATACTCTGAATTTCCCAGCAAATATTCCAACAATTTAAGTTCTTTGTGACGTTCCATAAGTACTTCATCATTACTTATGATTCCTGCATTTATGCAGAAATTACCAGTTTGAGAATTACAAGGTTCAACAGGGTCAACTGTTACTTCACACTTCAGTTCTTCAGGCTGAATTTCATCTCCTTTCACAAGAAATTTTTCCTATTTTGTCATAGCTTCAAACATCAATGTATTACTAAATTTTTTCTATTGCAATAGTTCACTTCTTTCCTCATTCAAGATACATTCTCCATCATTCTTTACTTTAGAGTTTTTATCTTCTGAAAGATACTCTTCTGTACTTTTGGCAACTTCAAAAGATTGCTCATCCTTTGCAAAACCTTTAATCACATTAAAATTATTAGATTCAACAATATAATGTTTTACATTCTCCTGTTGGTCTACATTTGTCCAACAATTCAAAAAATCATCAATAATTCCTTCTTCTTCACCTGGAACTTCACCATGCTCTAGTTCACAAATAGTCACTTCCATTTCCAACTCAGTTTCTCTAATTTTTCCCATCAGCCACTTCACTTGCCTCTATTGTAGAATTCTCTACAACTTATGCCACTTCACTGGCTTTTCCCTCAAGACCCAACCTAGTCTTTGTTTTTCCTCAAGTATCATCCTTAATACATTCAGTTGTTCTTTCATCTATGCAATTTCCTTGTCACACTCCTCTTGACGCATTCTCTTGCCATTTGCCTTGTCATCCTCCTTTCCTCTGCTGTGGTTTTCCTCAGAACCTCTACTATGACTATTAGTAGTCATTTTCTCCTTCTCTATCTTCATGAGTTCTTTGCTCACTTACTATGAGCTACATTAAATCCTTTGCAACAACAAGTCCTCCCTTCTACCACTTACCTCACCAAGCTTTCCTCTATACCTGGTCTTTTGGAAAGCACTTGGTTCTCTATCTTTGGAACCTCTTTTGAGCACTTCTCTCTGCTCGTTCTAGGCTTCAACTCATCTACACCTTCTAAGAACACAATCGTCCTCTTGTATTTCAATCACAATGAAATACTAGGTTCTTGCCACCTCTTATTTCACTTAGAAAGTCTTACCAGCTTCCTTCATCCCTTAGCAATTCTACCCACATCCCCTATGGAGCTACCGTTGTGATCTGCAACAATACCTCTATAGTAACAAGTCTCCTTCTTACTACATATGCATCACTAAGCTTTTCTCCTCTGAGCTCAATCTGTTAGCATTTCTCTGGTTCTTTCCTCTGGAACCAATTGAACACTGCTTGTTCTATATTGCTGAAACCTTATCACCTTCTTATGATGCTACCTATGCAATAATATAAAGACCACAAACTCTCCAATCTTTAAATCAAATTAAAAAAAAACATATCATCTCACCTTCAAGATCTCTGCGTGATATTGTTCTACCATTCACCTGCACTTTGAATGGATTGTCCTATGTCTCCTTGCATATGCAAGTTCTGCTACACATTATCTCTCTGTGCCTACTATTTGTCATATTAGAATCAGATCTCCTCTTGCCTGCATACACATCTTAAAGCATAACTCTGTTCTAAATTCCTCATACACCTTTTACACAAAA
This sequence comes from Pinus tabuliformis, assembly GCA_031772625.1. Lineage (NCBI taxonomy): Eukaryota > Viridiplantae > Streptophyta > Pinopsida > Pinales > Pinaceae > Pinus > Pinus tabuliformis. The sequence continues at coordinate 195,863,885 of CM062817.1, read as the reverse complement.
TTTCCTTATTCTATTCTAATATCTATTGTTTCAACTACAATTCTACTCTAATACCAAAATAATGCCATCCTAAGCTGAAAATACCCACATTATGCAAATTAAATTGCATGTCACTGGTCATAAGCCTTAATCACCTGATCTATGGTGAAAACCTTCTTCCATTAAGGTTTAATGTTCTTTATTAAGTTTTAAGGCCCCTTCATTTAATCTCATGTGGAGATATTTTAATTAACTGACCCAAAGTTTAAAACTTCAATAACCTTTCCATCGGGACTTTATAACTCCACCTTCATTAACCTTTGTTTAATCTACACCCCGCTCTTTAAATTTTTAATTCATTAAGCCCGCACATGATAACCAAACCCATATAATGGTCTCTGACTTTGGTTAAACTCGACTTAAACCCAAAATACATTTATCTACTTTATTTATACTATAATTCCTATATAATAGAACTACACCACAAACACACATAAACTTTACCTTTTCACCAATCCTTGGCCTTTGCACATTTATTGAGGCTTACCTTTATCGGATCAATCCTCCACCATTCATTTCATTCCATTAGATCAACAACTGTCGTGTGATCTCCATCCATTCTCCATAACTAAAACATACTTAAGATCGCATTGTTAAACTTTCGAGTCCACTCCTTGCAAAGCCTTATCGGCTTCAACCTTCACCATAGATCTTACCATGCGATCTTATGGTTGATGTCTTTCCTGACCAACAAAACTACTCAGTGATCCTACGTCATAGATCAAAACCCCATTTTATCCAATGCTCCACAACAATGTTGGGTGAGCTACTTGTACAAGGATTACTCGCCCGAGAAAGCGGTTTCCTCTCTCCTCCGACATGCTATATGTCAATTTCTAAGTGGAATCGGGTGATTCCCCTCCTTTACAACTTACCACCTTTCTTCAACCCAATAATCCATTTTCACTCATAAACCCACCTTTCCCTTTGACTAACACTCGAGCTATTTAATGCCCTACAACCATAGTTCTTCTACCATCGACAGTTGCGACGGATCCTCTAGATTCCTCCTCTCCTAACTCTTAAGTTAATCTCTGCAGATAATTTCTTGATTCCATTATACGCGACTTGATCCTTGCTGCTTATCTTCTGACAATCACGTCCGTTGATCTCCAAGATCCAAAGGCTCCTATGCATTGCTACACTCTCTTTTGTTTCTTCTCTTTGCTTCGTTTCTACATCGTTTCTTCATTGTTTTTCTGTGGTTCAAGTTTCTTCCAGTGATCTCGTCTTTAGTTTCCTGCCTGCGTATTTGACTTTGCTCTATCCTTCTATGGTTTAGGAGTTCTCCAAACTGTCTTCTCATTGATCTCGACTTCCACTTGCACCTTTACATTTCCTTCACCTTCACTGTAAGATCAAAGGCTTGCTCCTGTATTGTCTATGTGTATAATAAGCTGTAACACCTCTCTCTCTTACTCTTCTCTGTATTGCACCTTTTATTCTGCACTTGCAATCTGTGTTACATAGAATAACTCAAGATTATACAAAATCTATATCGTAAATACTGAATACACACATATGAAGTCAAAATCAAGTTGTTTGTATTAATAAACAAATATTTACATAAGAGTCTTTCTCTCTCTCTAGCCTGATCTTCTGTATCAGTGGCCTAATTTTTCCTACTACTCGTAGGCTTACAATCAAACCTCTAACTCACACCTCTACTAACTTGACTCAACTTGACTTGACTAACTCTTTTTATGTATTTTTGGCTTACATTTAACAAAAGGATTCTATAACTAATTCCTGGTTTAGATCCATAAGTATCTCAACAAAATCCTAAAATATCTCCTGATCTCTAAGGATCCTCTTTAATCTAAAAAATCATGAACTAACTCCTAATCTAATATTTATAATTAAATCTCAAATCTCTCAATCTCTCAACTATCTTAAAATCTCCCATGTTCTCCTACATTCAAGAACATTTACAAATATGCCTCACAATACTTAATTAAATCCCTATTCCAGCTACTTCTCATTAAAATAACTCAAAACCTTAATAATTACATTAATTCAACACTTAGGAAACCAATTTCCTTGGAAACACAAGGCCCCCCATGTCTACTAAAATACAATGATTCTCTTGAGCTGAATGCTTCTGCAAATAAAATTACAAATAAAAAAAATAAATCAATGAATATGTTTATACAATGATAATGAATATATATATATATATATATATATATATATATATATATAAGAATGATTGATATTAGTTAAAGTTGAGAAATTTATTAGGCTTAAAAATCATTAAAAATCAATTACTCAAAATCAAAGTTAAATCCCCTTCCCACTAATTTTTGTAGCCCACCAAAATTTATGGGGGAAGACAATATTAGTTTTGTTAAACTTTGTGCAACAAAAGTGGATTGTAGACCCCCCTTAGGTGTTTTTAAAACCATTAAAGGGGGGCTCCACAATTCATGAGAGAATGACATGTAACTTTAAGTAAAATCAATCGTAAAAGTTGAGGACCCCCTCCCTTAAATGTCTATGGGAAGACTTCCCCCAAAAATTAATTATAGCCATAGATTTTAAAATAGGGATTGGAAATTATATTTTATTTAAAATATTATATTTTAATAAATAATAATGACCGTTAGTTTAATAACTTTAATAATTTGTGATAGAAGTATAGTTTTAAAATAATGCACATATTTAGAATAAATGAAAAATAAAATTAATAAAATAATAATTCAAATTAGTAAATAAATTTATTAAATAAAATTTGGCTCCACATATAATGTATTTGACTCTTATACTCCAGCAATGGACATGATTTTAGCATCTGAAGAAGGAGGAAGATCAACAATCAATCTTATCCAGATTTTGAGGCAAAGAATTTTCAAACAACTCCAAATTTCCTGCATATTTTAGAAATTGTTTTTTATTTTTAGTATATTGTTAGAATTTGATCCCTGAAAGCTTGTAATAGCTTTAGAAGTTGTAATCTATATATATATATATATATATATATATATATATATATATATATATATATATATATATATATATATATATATATATATATATATATTCTTTGATTTTGAATGAGAAATGGTTGGATTTTGATGCCAAAACCATGACCATTATTGTAAAATCTCATGGTGCAGAATTCTAATCAAGTGCTTCTTTTTGCTTCAGTTTTATGACATAATTTGTTACTGATGTATAATTTTTCTTGTAATACATATTTTTTTCATGCATATATTTGAGGTAATACAAATGTACATGGTAAGGATAAATTAAGCATTTACTTCCCTAAAAACGCACTACAAAGTTATAATCATTATTTTGAATAGCTAATTGAACACATTGTTTAAATTGATACCTATGCTTTATTAAATTTTTGCCTTCTATCGTCTCTTACATGTATTTATGTGGGCTATAGAGATTTTATCTATGCCTTTGATATATTAGATGATTATGTATGCAGGGACGATAATTAATTATCTAATTTATCATCTATTCTTCTACTAAAGTATTTCTAGGTATTTTTCTACAATAGCTTAACACTAGAGCTTTGATAAGGCCTTTGGAAGAGAGGGATTTATTTCTTTAACAAGGATTTGTGACTTATAAACAACCAAATATACAAATCCTATATATGGTCGGTGTGCTTCGTAGGCTACTTTGCAGTGATAGTGAACGACATGTAAAAGCCCCATAATACTTGAGGGAGCCCCCTCTGGTTCAAGGGCTAGCTTGAACCTAAAGATTGGTTAAATTGGTTTCTCAACATAGTTTCACAGCCCAGAGATGCCTTTGAGACACAATTACAACATCCCCTTCTAGTAGTGATCTAGTTTCCAATAATATCAACTTCGATTCCTTCACAATACTGTTTTCTTTCATTAAGTTATTTAGATTCTGTTGTAGGACTTAGTGATCTATCATGTTTATATTCATGAAACTTATTCTCAAGACTATTTATCCTTTTCAAAGAAGAAGCAATATTTCTTCTATTACTAAGAACTTCTTCTAACCTATCTTCTTCTGATTTAGTAACTCCATCTGATATTTAATGGTCACTCTTATCTTTTAATAGACAAAAATTGCCTTTAGATTCATTTAATGTTGCAGAAATAAGATTACATGCTTTTTTTAGGAACAAACTTCCTTGTTTACCAGTTTTCCTTATCGTTCATGTATTCCCTACAGGCTATCCCATACCACCTTTTGCAATTTTATAGTGCATGATCTTCATTAATACTAAATCAGATACATTACAAAAGATTTCATTTAATTCCTGACTAATCTTCTAGATTTATTATCCTCATGGTGGAGTTTTAGTATAACCATTATAGAGTAAATGCCAAACATTATATTCAAGGAACATTATCTTCATCGTTTCTTTCCAACCTTGATAATTGGCATCATCAAGTATAACCATACCTTTATTGTCCATATTTACAGACTTAGATTTATTTGTTGTGGCTTGTTGTTGATCTATGAATGCAAATATTTACACATCATCGAATTCATCATTTTCACTGCTTTCCTGTCTTGAATTCTTACTTTGAGTTTCCTTCTTGTTTTTCTTCTTTCCCGTTGTCCCCGATTCACTCTAAAGCGATTAAGTTTCTACTAGAGAGGCGTGCTCTAATACCAATTGTTAGTAAAACTACTTAGGGGGTTGGGTGAATCAATATTTTTGATTCACTTTAACTTCCAATTTCATATTAAGAAATTTGTACGCTACTATTATTCAAAAAACTCATGGTTGTACACAACTTTAGTTAATACAGGCTGTGTATATCTAGATTACTATTTTTTCATAATTTCCAATAGTGATTTAACTTGACCATTCCATCATTATTTCTTTAGTCATTCATTATGGAGTAACCATGACAAGTAAAAAGAAGATAAATCATGAACACATATGAAACACATCAAAACATATGAAACCCATCAACACATACGAAGACCAAGATTTTAGGTGGAAAATTAATGTACGATAAAACCACCATTATTTTCGTCTTTGTCTTATTCTATTTTATATATAAATAAATGCTTCATTACATATTGTATTGACACAAAATATTACTATCATGCAAGAAACCACCTCCAAGAGGCTACAACCTCCACTCATTCTCCAAAACCTAATGGAAGGGAGCTACAACCCCCTAATCTTGATTACAAACTCCTATCGGAAGGGAGATCCTACCCCCTCACTGAAGGCTGCAACCCTTAGTACTTCATGGACTGTGTTCCATAATATTTCACACTAGATCTAGCCATCAATCAATAATCAAAACATGCATGCCACCTTTCATCAAATTTTCACTCTAGACACACACCAATAATAAGCCCAAACAAATATACCAAAATGAATACTGAATCGCAAAATTAGAACCAATAATGAATGAACACAACCAGAGCATATCATTGCACAACTAATTATCAAGCCACAAACCAACCCATTGAGTAACCAATAATAAATCAAGATAATAACCATATTGTCATTAATATAGACATTTTCAAACCCTTATTAGATATAATTTGTAATATATACACAATTGTTCCAAAGAATATCCACGTATATATGTGTTTCCTGTACATACAACCTACATATAGATCTCAATTCACACAATATTGAATAACTAAATCTCTCAGAACTGAATCATCTGAATCACTAGAGCATATCACTCACCAAATCAAACCAGTATAAGTATTTAACACTATCAATAATATCATGCAATACAAAGGCAAGTCACATCTCAATAACCAATCACCAATTAACACAGTCAGATATCAACTATTATGATCAAGACATCATTGACAAACAATAGAAAATAAAAAATAACTCATCAACTATCATCATCAAGTAGCAAATCAAACGTTGATAAAATTTAAGTCAAAATATATATGTGGCTAGTTTTAAGTAGATCTATGTATATACATGTTTATCATGTTCTAAACTAGTGTATATATTTCACCATACTAACTATATTATCACATAAATTATATGCGACAATAGTGAATTAGATCAATGTGTGTACGTGACACTACTGAAGAAAATTTTCATACATATCTTAAACTACTGAATCAAATATTCGATGCAAATCACAACATATTTCAAACCTAGATCTCGTTGCACATCATATTATTGCAAACATATTCAGATCTTACAATCACCATAGTTATAAATATAACATTGTTAGCTACATACATAAACATATCAAGAAAGTATATCCTCTAGTCTTCAATACCCTTTCAAATATATCAAATATGAGCCATCGCCTTGCTCCCTAGCACACACATGTTTTAGATCAAATCACAAATGAATAATCAATTTCATTGCAAACTTAACTCTTGATCTCCATCTACCTATATAGCATTTTCCTTTGCTAATACCTCAAGAAAATTGTTTGGTAATGTTGATGGTATTCATTGATGGGATCAAATAGATTTTGTCACCACAATTACTATGGGAAATTACCATCATAATGGCCCCTGGTATCAAGCTTTTCATGGTTCAGATTATGTATATGACTTCTTTTTCATAGAACCTGTGTATGTACGTGACTATTCATCGCACGGGTCACGTATACTTTTCAAACTTCACATTTTTCATAAATTTGTAACTGAACTGCAATTTATTTTCCACATATTATATAATGCCTGGACTATAATACATGTACCGTCAGTCATGTCATCTGCAATAGTTCTATTGTCATCAAGTTGACATCAATGACATATTTGAAAAGCAAGTTGCCATCAACGAAAATGAATTAGCCGTAATGGAAGAATCCTTCTCATTTTCACCCTATGCCTTGAATACTTCAAACTTACTCAAGGATTCTGACTTCTCTTTCAAAAATATTATCCTAGTATCCCTAGTAAAATAATCAATGAATAAAATAAATTACCTTTCTTCTCTTGGGTTATTTTTTATTATGGGGCTATAGATATATATGTGAACCAACTCCAGAGGTATAGATAATGAGAACCCATTATTTTTGAATTGTTTCCTTGTTTGTTTTCCAAATTAACAAGCCTTGCAAACTAGATTATCATGCTTTAATAGTCTTGGTAAGCCTATGGCTACCCTGAACTTACTAATCTTGACTAGGCTATTGAAATTTACATATCTCGGTCCTTTTTTCCATAGCCATGTTTGATCTATTTTTCTCAAATAGTAATTCAATATGGAATCACCAAACACATACACATTGTTGTATTTCTTGATTGTCTTTCCTACTGGCTTTCCATTTTTAACTATTTGTATCTCACAATCCTTAGAGAAAAAAGTCACAACAGAACATCACACATTGGGCTTATGCTGAATAGGTTGTGCTTAATACCATCCACATGTAAGAAATTTTATGCCTTGGTACTTTCAGCGAAATAGATTATTCGATTACCTTTAATTTGTGCGATGACATTATTTTTCAAAGTGACACTACCTTTACTCTTCTCCTTTAGAAATAGGAACTTACTCTTATCACCATTCATATTTTTGGAGAAACCATGATCTACATACCATTTTCACTCTTATTCATGTGTAGATAATGCGAGTCCACATTCCCCAGATCTCTCATTCTTTTGTTTCCACCTCTTCATGTCTCTTGGATGTTTAGAAATTTGTTGTTTGTATGGGAAAAAAAACTTTCTTCTATAGTCATTTTCCTCGTGGAAAAATTTATTATAATTGAAACACTTAATTTAATTCAACAAAGGAGAGAAGTGACTTTTACCCCTAGATGATAAATTTCTAGATATGGAATTGTGATACTCTATAGATTTTAAATTTTCATCTCTTTAGAGATTAACACATCTATAGCTAATGGCTTTCTGTCCATAAATATTACATGAAAACAAATTTCCTTGGAACAAATTTGGGTACCTAATATTTGTGATTTGATAGGCTTAACTAGATTGATTGTACCATAGTTTATTTGTTTGTTGATTCTAATAGTGAGGGGTTATTTGAAAATTTAAAAGCATTGCTTCATTTCTAAGTGTGTTTCAAACTTGTCTTTTGTTTAAAATCATTGGCTCTTCCTTTCATTGCCTTCGCATAGCTTTGGATACATATAAATACTATGGACATGTGGCTTTAAAGAAATTGTGGCTCAGAGTATCCCATACTTTCCTTGTTTGATGGAGATATTTGACTGTTCAAAATGTGCTCTAGTTTCTTTCTTATTTCAACAATTTGTTTGTCCAAATATATTTGATATTTTGATTTCCAAGCTCTATTGTTACATACATTGTCTCTACTTCTAAACTATGGAAGTGCTTTTCCCATTTAGAGATTAATTCATTCAAAAAATCTTCTTTCCTCTTTGCTTCCTCAATTTTATGTTTCAGTGAAAAGAATTCCTCTTTATATGTTTATTGGCCCATTTTCTCTTGTGTCTTGGTCAAATATTATTTCGAAAGTGTATTCTCATATTCTAGATTATTATAGTTATTTTGTTATTCTTCTAACTATTGTGCCCGAATGTCCTTCCTCTTAATAGTTTCTTCTAGTTTTTTTTTTTATTATAAAAAAACTCTTCATTATTGGAGCTATACATAAATTCCTCAACTCACAATAGACACTCTTTTAGTAGTTAGTTCTTCTTCGTAGCATTCTTCAGTTCATCGAGAGCGTTGATGATCTCTCCCTCACGATCCACTATGAATTCTTCTTCCTCAAGGACCGAGATGTTCTTGCAATTCGACTCAAATTTTCACATGTGAGTAGGCATCCATCAAGCTCATCTTCCAAATATCATCACTATTTTGTTATATACAAAAAATGTTGTGTTCAGAGTAGACTCGCTTTTCAGAGGATTTATTCCTCAGTTGTTTGAGATTTATCACTAACATTTTGATCTTTTTCCTTTTATATATTCTATTTATATGGAAACTTGGAGGAAAAATTCCCAACTCTTCCTCATTCAAAGCATTTTAATGGTAACTTTCCCTTATACTTACTTGAACTACACTTAATATTTCTAGATAACTAAACCAACTCCTGGTAAAATTCACAGTTGGAACACTCTGAGTGATCTTTTTGTTCCTCCTTCCTCTTCAATGATTTAAATGTTACCTCCTGAGTAACAACCTTCTCTTTTCATATCCTCATCTCGTAAGATGCAATTATTCCATGTAGATTCTCCATTATGAGACTTAAAGTTTATCGTCTCCTTGATGGCTGATAATTTAGAATTGAATATGATAGGAAGAGATATGAAAATATTCTAGAGAACTACTTTTTTTAGGTCCTCTCCAAGTTGTCTAATCATATTTTCTACCTCATAGACTCTAAGAAAATATTCTTCCCTATGCTCTTCTTCATTCATTCTTAAGATTTTGAACCTCATTCTGAAGCCTTGAAGCTTGACTTGCTTAAATTTTGCATCTCCTTCATAAGTATTCGTAATATTATCCCATAATTCCCATGCTTATTTACAATGCATTACTTTTACTAGCTCAGATTGATTAATACCAAAGAGAATGTCATTTTTCTCCTTTGCATTTTTCACATAAAACTTTTTACCATCTGTATCTATAACCGAGGCTTCTGGAACAACATAGTTCACTAATGTAAAACTTCAAACATCTACATCGAGGGAAATGAGATAGGATTTCATCATGAATCTCCATAATACATAATTTGTACCTTCAAAAAATGGTACCTTACTTGAATAATCATCCTAAATTTCTTGTCTAGTCATGATTCCATATCGATCTATCTTCCAGTGGTTAAGTTGTTCCTAATGGAACTAGGTACTAATACAAATTGTTGGGAAACATGAATTACTAAGAGGGGGCAAGTTAATCAATAATAAACTAATATTTTATTTCTTTTAGTGTGGCGAATTTAAAATATCAATGACATGCAATCAAAAACACAAGAGATACCAACATTCACATAAATTTGATAGAATAACTTACGTGGAAACCATTCGAGGAGGAAAACCACCAAATATTGTTTTGCATTATGACAATACCCCAGGAACCAAATATTATTACATAATGTGTTTGTTAGAACCCACTCATAGGAGGCCGTTGCCCCCTTTATATCAGCAAGCCAGAACATTCCTAGAGCATCCAACTTCTTATGATTGGAGCTCCCAAGCTACTTCAGTCAAGTGTTCTACTATTCCATACAATTTCTAGACATAGAATAATGACCTACTTCAGTAATAAAATTAAATTGTTACTATGGTTTTTTGTCTTTCTACAACTCCTCCCTTTCTCTACAGCCATACAACTCAGTTATATCTTCCTCGGCTACTTCTTGTATACTACCCTCTCTATTCTTTAATTAACATAAATAATAGTGGCACATAGCCATAAAAGATCCTCTATGTATCTTAGTCTATTGTTCCACCTTGTTTCCACTCACACACAAATCACACTCTCACACAGTGCATGCCATATTCAAAATTCTATGCCCATTTTTTCTTTACAACACTATACAAAGTCTTTCCTCTCCTACTATCAGGTAGTTCGACAACCACACTTAATGAAACAAAACTTTCAATGATGTAATCACTGGAGCATGAAATTAACCATCATGACTAGAATTTTTTCTTGCACAATAAAATCAACCCTTAAACTCCTAGCATGTCTTCTCATATAAATTCAATATCAAAAATACTTGTTTAGGTTCTTTCCAATAAAGACTACATTCTCAAACTAAGTCGTTTGATACTTGTCTCCCAATATTATCTCTCCAAGAAAAAATAATCCCATTAATGAAAGAAATATTTTATAGTTATTGAATTAAGTGTAATCTCCCATCTTCAATCAAAGCAATTTTATTTCACATCATTTTCCAGTTGTCGACATTGAATTATGACAAGCCTGCTTATTTTACCAAATTTGGTGTATCACTAATTTTAGTAGTGTTTGTAGCTAAATCTCCAGAACTCTATAACTTCTTGATTCAATGACTGCCACCAAACATTCCATCTTGTACTCTATAGAGACTTCTCATCATATTCAAAATCCACAAAACCAGCAACTTGGGGGTTGACAAATAGATTGTATACTAAATCATTGACTAGCCCAACTTAACATGTATTGTTAGGTCCCTATAATACTAGTGTATTCCCTCATTGTTATTTTAAGTGTAGCCCCCTTATTGTTGTGCCCCTGTAGTCCACGTATTGTTATTATTGTGCCCCATATAAGACCACAATTGTTATTGTTGTGACCTTAAATTATTTAGTTATGTCGGCTTTGATTATATTATGACCCCTTGGACTCCTATATATATAAATGAGGTTTCATCATTTGAATCATTGAATAACTATTCATTTGTGTAATGTAAAGGATTTTTCCCCCTTGAATAAGATAATTTTGAAGTCTCTGATCTATCTCTTCTTCTATTTTGTGAGATGTTTGCATAAAATTGTTATTAGAGCTTTCGATTCTAGGGTTTCGCTTCTTCAAACAAGTCATCATGGAATTTTCACTGTAATAAATTTTATACAATTCTCTAGAAGCTAAAATATTTACCACGTAGATAAGAAATATCAAAGAATGTTGTCTACAAATTTTAGATCTTGGTTCTCTATATTTTATGAGATATGATCTGAGGAAGTTCGGATTTTTGTGAGCTCCAAAATTTTGTCTCAAACATTTGACGTAGGGAAAATCATCATAACTATTGCTTCAGGCATCGGATTTGAATTTTGTAAGAAATAGCTAAAAGAAAAAATAATTTAGGTTTTTGTGTAGTGATTCCAGGGTCGAAGATTAAAACAGTGACACGTTGCATCCCACAAAACTTTGCTCTACTAAACAAGTCCATAATCAGGTCATCGTGGGAGATTTGGAATAACTAATTTTTTACAAATCCAATCCCAATAATACTTGTGGGTTTGGAAAGAGGACTCAGAGAGCTACCAAACGAATAAAATTTAAAACTTGGAGATCCAAAGTTACATAGTTATAGTTGTTTCAAGATCGAGCTCCTAAAATCGAGAAAAATGTGTGTATGTTTTCTAAAATTTGCATAATTTTTTTTTGAAAAATCAATTTGAAGTTATTCGAAGGGCATAGTGAAGCATATATATCATTGTTTTATTTAAAAATTTCTAGAAGAAATAAAATGGAAACACCTAGTAAGCAATCATAAATCTCTACTATAATGCATGAAGAAGAGGAAGAAATGCAACATGATATATCAGAATTATGAGACCAAGTGCAACAAATTTGTCTATCGCAAATAGTAACCAAAAATGAAATGGAAGCTAACATGGATGGTTTGAATAATGGTTTAATATTGGACATGGAATGATTACAGGATGGATTAAAAGTAAACATGGAAGGTTTGAAGGATGGTTTAAAAGAGGAATTGGAAGGTTTGAAGGAAGGTTTGACAAAGTTGCTACAAGATATTCTTCCTAATGGCGAAAATATATTAGATGAAACTCATGATGAGAACAAAAGAATTGTTAATTCTGATGGCAATGATCTGGTAACATGGATACTACAGATGGAGGAATATTTTGATCTCCATAATGTGACACACACAAAATTTACACATTGTAACTTTACATATAGAACCCAATCAGTTTGTATGGTATCAATGGCTTTGTTCTTGTAAATCACTTGTCACTTCGTCAATTTTTATGGAGGAAACAATAGAACATTATGAGGATACAAAGAGCAACACCTTCTTTAGCCAACTGATAAATATCAAACAAAAGGGTTCAATCACAGAGCACATTGAGGACTTCCAAAAATTAAATATAAGGGTAAATGATATTCCATAGGAGAATAAGATTGATTGCTTCATAGGGAATTTAAAGGATAACATCCAACCTGAGGTTCACCTTTGGAAACCTGATTCATTGGAGAAGGCATTCAGGTTGGCAAGAAAAATTGAAAGAAAAATTATGGCAACAAGGAAGCCTACCATTCACAACTATAAATATGGAAGTGTTTTTTCTCCTATCCTTACATTACCTACAAGGTTGACACCACAACATTTATAAGGAATAAGAGAAAAAGGGCTCTGTTACAGTTGCGAAATACATTAAAGGTCATAAGTGTGCTGAGAAGAAATTAATTTACGTAGATTGTCAAGAGGAGGAAGAAAAGGAAGAAGAAACGTCAAAACAAGAGGATATACACCAGCAACCAACCCCATAGAAAGAAGAAATGAATCCAACCATATCTTGTAATGAATTGGTAGGAATTACTACTCCTCAAAGTCTCAATATAGAAGGACATATCAAGAAGAAAAAGGTAATAGTGTTGATTGATTCTGTTAGTACCCATAATTTTATGCATTGTAATATAGACAAGGAATTGAATTGTTTCCTATATCCAGCACCAAAGTGTCAAGTGATGGTTGGAAATGGTGGAACCATAAATTGCTCTGGAAAGTGCCATAGTATGAAGTTATCGATGGGAGAATACGTATCTAATAGTCCAATGATTTCAATTCCAATTGGTTGTGTTGATGTTGTATTAGGAGTCCAGTGGTTACAATATTTTGGTATGATAACTTTTCATTTTCATGAAATTTTCTTGAATTTTTTTTGGGAAGCAAAGGAAGTTAAATTGAGGGGTATTGCAGGGAAAATAGCAAAGATAATCAACTCTAATGGCATGAATAAGCTTAAAAGGAAAGAAAAATGGGGTGTAATTATAGAATTATGTTCACTGGGGGTTCAAACATAGAAATCATCTATTTCTCTAGATCTATGTTGGGTTGTGTTATATTCTTTCCACGACTAACCCACGTAGTGAACCGGGGGGTTAGAGGGGGGGCGGAGCCCCCCCTTTGTTGCGCCGATTACGCAGAGGGAGGGTCACAGGGGGTTTTGAGTGGGGCGAGTAGCCCCCATCTACGGGGTCTGTGGCAGCACCCCACGAAATTTTTTTTTGGACCCTATATTAGGTTGGGTGAACCTACCTATGGTTTTTCGGTCCATGGTTTTGGACACAATGGTTTTCGGTCCATGGTATTGGATGCTTCGACATGTATAAATATGTCTTGTAACATTGAAAGGAATATAATGAAAAATCAAGCTGGTAGTCCCGGTTTTTGGGATCCAGGGGAAAATCTCTATGTGTATGTGTTTTATGTGTTATACTCTTGCATTGTTTATTTTTCTGTGATTTAGAATTCATATGCAGGTAATTTCTGTATGGGGTTAAAACCTACATTTGGAATCAGAGTTGTTTTGGCTTCAAGGGGACGCCTTTGCTGCTGAGGGGTTTCGCTCGGTCCTGTGGTAGACCCTGTTCAGTGGGAGATCTGTGAGATCGATTCTAGTGGTGAAAGAAGATGGCGAGTAGTGGAAAGATAGAGATCGAGAAGTTCAATGGTCAGAGTTTTGAGTTGTGGAAACTCAAGATGGAGGATCTGTTGGTGGACAAAGATCAGTGGATCGAGGTAGATCCAGGTACTAAACCAACGGGAGTGATCGATGAAGAATGGAAGAAGCTGGATCGGAAGACAAAGAGCACAATACGATTGTGTGTCTTAGATTCAGTATTGTTGAATGTATCAGGGGAAGCTACAGCGAAGGCTTTGTGGGACAAGTTAGGGACTTTGTACCAATCTAAGTCTCTGGTGAATAAATTGTTCCTGCAGAAAAAGTTGTATAACCTGAGGATGAAGGATGGAGACTCGATGACGAAGCATCTGAACACATTTAATACTGTGGTAAGTCAATTAGCATATCTCGATATTAAAATTTCATATGAATATAAGTGCATCAGTTTGTTGTGTTCTCTACTAGATTCGTGGGAAAGTGTTGTTATTGCAATAGGTAGCAATGCAACTGCTTTGCAGTTTGATGAAATAGTCTCAGCCTTGCTCACGGAGGAGATGAGACAGAAAAATATGGAGTTCTAGAATGGTGATGCCTTGTCTGTACGAGGATGGTCCTAGAATAGAAACAAAAATAAGTCATCGAGTGGGAGATCTAAATCTAGAGGGAGATCTAAATCTCCAAGAAAACCTGTAAAGGTGGTGTGCTGGAAATGCGGAAAGGAAGGGCACTTCAAAAGGGACTGTAAATCTAAAGCTCCTGATAAAGGAAAGGGATCTGATGATGCTCCTTCTGCAGAGGCGAATACCACCTCAGATGAAGGTGGGGATGTGTACATGGCTTCTTCAAGTACACATGTAGATCATGAGGCATGGTTGACTGACTCAGGTGCATCCTTTCACTTCACTCCCCATAGAGAGTGGTTCTGTGAGTATGAGAAATACGATGGTGGTGATGTCTTCTTAGGAGATGATAGGAAGGCTAGAATCATTGGTCGTGGAAAAGTAAATTTGAAGTTGCAAGGTGGAAGGGTTAGAACACTTCCGGGTGTTCTGCATATTCCTGCATTGGCCAGAAATCTGATTTTTGTAAGCAAGTTGGATGATGCAGGTGTAAAAATAGTGTTCGAGAAGGATACCTGCAAGATGGTTTGGGGAGCACTGGTATTGATGCGGGGAGTTTGGACTGGAACTCTGTACAAGCTACAAGGTAGCACTGTTGTTGATGGGTGGAACAGTTCTGTGGTTGCTGAAAATGGAGCTGAAAATATAGTGGTCTCTCGAGAGAAGACCATGCTGTGGCACCAAATGCTTGGACATATTGGATAGAAGGGCCTTCAGATACTTCATGGTAAAGTTATGGTAGAAGGTATGAGTAATAGCTCTATGGATTTTGATTTTTGTGAAAATTTTGTATATGGGAAGCAGAATCGAGTGAGTTTCCCCGCTGGTGCTAAGAGGGCGAAACAGATATTAGAGTTTGTGCACAGTGATATGTTTGGACCTGTGAAAGTTCCATCACTGGGTAAGTCTATGTACTATGTATCATTTATAGATGACTTCTCAAGGAATACATGGATATATTTCCTTAAGAAGAAATCCGAAGTCTTTGACATGTTTAAATAATTTAAGGCTCTGGTGGAAAATCAGACAAAGAAGAAGATAAAGGTGCTGAGGACAGATAATGGTGGAGAGTTTTGCAGTAAGGAATTTGAAGAATTCTGTAAGAAGTGTGGTATAGCACAGCAGAAGACTACTCCATATACACCTCAACAAAATGGAGTCACAGAAAGAATGAACAAGACGTTGATGGAAAGGGAAAGAAGCATGCTCAATGGTGTCGGGTTAGGATAGGAATTCTAGGTAGAGGCGTTTGATACTGCATGTTACTTGGCCAACAGGTCACCTTCATCAGCGTTGGAGGATAAGACTCCACAAGTAGTATGGACTCGTAAGAAACCCTCTCTTTCACATCTAAGGGTATTTGGATGTGATGCATATGTACATGTTCCAAAGGAGAAACGAACCAAGTTGGATAGTAAATCTGAAAAGTGCATCTTTATTGGGTATAAGGATGGTTTAAAAGGTTATAAGCTTTGGAACCCAGTCACACGAAAGGTTGTGTACAGCCGAGATGTGGTGTTCATAGAGGTAAAAGATGTTATTAAACATGAAGTCCAACCAAAGGAACGTGAGAAGATAGAGTTTGAGCTAAAGGAGGAAGAATCAGACTCTGCAGCAGAGGAGGAATCAGAAGATGAAGAGCCACAAACTTCGGCTCTGAGAAGATCAGTTCGAGAAAGAAGGCAACTAGAGAGGTATAGTCCTTATGCTTTCTGTTCAAATTTTGCTTTGTCTATTACTGATGATGATCCCAGAACTGTGAAGGAAGTAGTAGATTCAGAGGATGGAAAACTCTGGAAAGAGGCCATGGTTGATGAAATGGCATCTTTGCACAAAAATGAGGCTTGGAATCTGGTGGAGTTGCCGACTAGAAGGAAACCCATTGGCAGAAAATGGGTGCTCAAAAAGAAGACAAATGCAGAAGGGAAGGTGGAGAAATACAAATCTTGGTTGGTAGCAAAAGGATATTCCCAAGTGCAGGAATTGATTTTGGTGATATTTTTTCTCCTGTTGCCATGGTAACTTCTATTAGATTACTTTTATCTGTTGCTGTTGCTTTTGATTTTGAGGTAGAACACATGGATGTGAAGACAACATTTCTTCATAGGGATTTGGAAGAGGAAATCTACATGAAGCAACCTGAAGGCTTTACGGTGAAGGGTAAGAAAGAACTGGTATGCAAGTTAAAGAAGTCTTTGTATGGGTTAAAACTGTCACCAAGGATGTGGTATCAGAAATTTGATACATTTATATGGGGACTTGGCTTCACCATAAGCAAAGAAAATCACTGTGCGTATTTTAAATTAATTGGTGACCGTGTTATTTATCTGGTGTCATATGTGGATGATATGTTGCTGGTTGGAAATGACAAAGAAATTATCCAGGATTTGAAGACCGAATTGTCCTCCAAATTCGACATGAAAGATCTTGGTGCTGCAAACTATATTTTGGGCATGGAAATTAAAAGAGATCGGGAAAAGAGGAAGCTCTAGTTAAAACAGAGGAAGTATGTCGAGACAATACTGCAGAGGTTTAATATGCAGGACAGTAAATCGGTGAAGGTTCCTATTCTTGTAGGTGTGAGGTTATCTGCTGAAAAATGTCCCGAGACACAAGAAGAGGAAGAGGACATGTCCCGTGTTCCATATGCGAGTGGAGTCGGTAGCTTGATGTATGCAATGGTCTGTAATAGACCAGACATTACACATGTAGTGGGAGTATTGAGCAGGTTTATGTCAAAACCAGGGAAGGAGCACTGGGCAGCAGTGAAGCGGGTTTTCAGGTATTTGTGTGGCACTAGTAATTATGGTTTGTGCTACCGAGGAAGACCAGGATTGGACAGAGTGTTGGATATTTGTGGCTTTTTTGATGTAGACTGGGCTAGAGATCTGGATCATAGAAGATCTACAAGTGGGTATGTGTTTAACCTATATGGAGGTGCAGTCAGTTGGATGAATAAGAAACAATCTGTAGTGGCACTATCAACTACAGAGGCAGAATACATGGCAGCCACTCATGCAAGCAAGGAAACAGTTTGGTTGCAGAGATTGTGTTCAAGTATGGGGTTAGTACAAGGAGCTATTAGAATAGACGGTGAGAGCCAAAGTGCAATTTTCTTGGCAAAGAACCCTGCTTATCATTTAAAGACAAAGCAAATTGATGTTCAGTATCACTTTGTGAGGGATATGATAGAAGACAAAAAGGTGTTGCTGGTAAAGGTGGACACTTTGAAGAATACTGGAAATGCGTTGACAAAATATGTGAGCTTTGAGAAGTTCTCTTGGTGTAGAGAAACCATGGGCATTTCAGGGCTGGAAAAATGACTAAGCTCTCCTATGGCCCCGTGTGGAAAGAAAACAACAAGTGGGAGATTGTTGGGTTTTGTTATATTCTTTCCACGACTAACCCACGTAGTGAACAGAGGGGTTAGAGGGGTGGCATAGCCCCCCCTTCGTTGCGCCGATTGCGCAGCGAGGGGGTCATAGGGTGGGCGGCAGCCCCCCCTCTCTGGGGGGTTTGAGGGGGGTGGGTAGCCCCCCTCTACGAGGTCCGGGGTAATGCCTTGTGAAAAATTTTTTTGGACCATATATTAGGTTGAGTGAACCTACCTATGGTTTTTTGTCCATGGTTTTTGACGCAATGATTTTCAGTCCATGGTATTGGATGCTTCGACATGTATAAATATGTATTGTAAGATTGAAAGGAATATAATGAAAAATCAAGCTGGTAGTCCTGGTTTTTGGGATCCATGGGAAAATCTCTGTGTATATGTTTTTTTATGTGTTATGCTCTCACATTGTTTATTTTCTGTGGTTTAGAATTCGTATGCAGGTAATTTCTGTACGGGGTTAAAACCTACGATCTCCAATAAGTATTGGATAATCATTCTAGGGTTCAAGCAGTCGAAGATCGCATTTAAGATCAACAAAAATTTCTCAAACTCTTAAAGGATAACCTTACTTTGGCGTAGAATAGAATGAAACAATAGGCAGATCAATATTGCAGTGAAATAAGTTTTGATGTAGGCGACTGGGCATTTTACGACTAGAACCATACAAACAAATTCTCCTCACGCAATCTAAGAAGGATGATAAATTATCACCAAAGTATTATGGTCCTTACGAGGTGTTGCAAAATATTGGTATTATGGCATACAAATTGGAGCTTCTTGCATGTTCCTGAGTGCACCTAGTTCTCCATGTTTCATGCTTAAAGAAGGTTATTGATGACAAGCTACGAGTTCAAACAATATTTCCAGAACTTGAAGAGGAAGGAAAAGTAATATTCCAAAGACTAATATGAGGATGTTTGATGGCAATGATCTGGTAACATGGATACTACAGATGGAGGAATATTTTGATCTCCATAATCTGTGACACACACAAAATTTACACATTGTAACTTTACATATAGAACCCAATCGGTTTGTATGGTATCGATGGCTTTGTTCTTGTAAATCACTTGTCCCTTGGTCAATTTTTATGGAGGATACAATAGAACATTATGAGGATACAAAGAGCAACACCTTCTTTAGCCAATTGATAAATATCAAACAAAAGGGTTCAATCACAGAGCACATTGAGGACTTCCAAAAATTAAGTATAAGGGTAAATGATATTCCGTAGGAGAATAGGATTGATTTCTTCACAGGGAATTTAAAGGATAACATCCAACGTGAGGTTCACCTTTGGGAACCTGATTCATTGGAGAAGGCATTCAGGTTGGCAAGAAAAATTGAAAGAAAAATTATGGCAACAAGGAAGCCTACCATTTACAACTATAAATATGGAAGTGTTTTTTCTGCTATCCTTACATTACCTACAAGGTTGACACAACAACATTTAGAAGAAATAAGAGAAAAGGGCTCTGTTACAGTTGCGAAATACACTAAAGGTCATAAGTGTGCTGAGAAGAAATTAATTTATGTAGATTGTCAAGAGGAGGAAGAAAAGGAAGAGGAAATGTCAAAAGAAGAGGATATACACCAGGAACCAACCCCATAGAAAGAAGAAATAAATCCAACCATATCTTATAATGCATTGGTAGGAATTACTACTCCTCAAAGTCTCGATATAGAAGGACATATCAAGAAGAAAAAGGTAATAGTGTTGATTGATTCGGTTAGTACCCATAATTTTATGCATTGTAATATAGACAAGGAATTGAATTGTTTCCTATATCCAGCACCAAAGTGTCAAGTGATGGTTGCAAATGGAGGAACCATAAATTGCTCTGGAAAGTGCCATAGTATCAAGTTATCAATGGGAGAATACGTATCGAATAGTCCAATGATTTGAACTCCAATTGGTTTTGTTGATGTTGTATTAGGAGTCTAGTGGTTACAATATTTTGGTATGATAACTTTTCATTTTCATGAAATTTTCTTGAATTTTTTTTGGGAAGCAAAGGAAGTAAAATTAAGGGGTATTGCAGGGAAAATAGCAAAGATAATCAACTCTAATGGCATGAAGAAGCCTCTAAGGAAAGAAAAATGGTGTGTAATTACACAATTATGTTCACTGGGGGTTCAAACATAGAAATCATCTATTTCTATAGATCTCTGTTCGGTTGTGTTATATTCTTTCCACAACTAACCCACGTAGTGAACCAAGGGGTTAGAGGAGGGGTGGAGCCCCCCCTTTGTTGCGCTGATTGCGTAGCGAGGGGGTCACAGGTGGGGCGGTAGCCCCCCCTTTCCGGGGGGTTTGATGGGGGCAGGTAGCCCACCTCTATTAGGTTGGGTGAACCTACCTATGGTTGTTTGGTCCATGGTTTTGGACACAATGGCTTTCGGTCCATGGTATTGGATGCTTTGGCATGTATAAATATGTCTTGTAACATTGAAAGGAATATAATGCAAAATCAAGCTGGTAGTCCCGGTTTTTGGGATCCAGGGGAAAATATCTGTGTATATGTGTTTTATGTGTTATGCTTTCACATTGCTTATTTTTCTGTGATTTAGAATTCGTATGCAAGTAGTTCCTATACGGGGTTAAAACCTACATTAGGAATCAGTGCTGTTTTGGCTTCAAGGGGACGCCTATGTTTCTGAGGGGTTTTTCTCGGGCCTTTGGTAGACCCTGTTCAGTGGGAGATCTGTGAGATCGATTCTGGTGGTGAAAGAATATGGCGAGCAGAGGAAAGATAGAGATCGAGAGGTTCAATGGTCAGAGTTTTGAGTTGTGGAAACTCAAGATGGAGGATTTGTTGGTGGATAAAGATCAATGGATCGTGGTAGATCTAGGTACTAAACCAACGAGAGTGACCGATGAAGAATGGAAGAAGTTGAATCGAGAGGCAAAGAGAACAATACGATTGTGTGTCTCAGATTCAGTATTGTTGAATGTATCAGGGGAAGCTACGACGAAGTCTTTGTGGGACAAGTTAGGGACTTTGTACCGATCTAATCTCTGGTGAATAAACTGTTCCTGCGGAAAAAGTTGTATAACCTAAGGATGAAGGATGGAGACTCGGTGATAGAGAATCTGAAAGAATTTAATACTGTGGTAAGTCAGTTAGCATCTGTTGATATTAAAATTTCATATGAAGATAAGTGCATCAGTTTGTTGTGTTCTCTACCAGATTCGTGGGATAGTGTGGTTATTGCAATAGGTAGCAATGCAACTACTTTACAGTTTGATGAAATAGTCTCAACCTTGCTGACGGAGGAGATGAGACGGAAAAATATCGAGAGCCAGAATGGTGATGCCTTGTCTGTAGGAGGATGGTCCCAGAATAGAAACAAAAATAAGTCATCGAGTGGGATATCTAAATCTAGAGGGAGATCTAAATCTCCAGGAAAACCTGTAAAGGTGGTGTGTTGGAAATGCAGAAAGGAAGGGCACTTCAAAAGGGACTGTAAATCTAAAGCTCCTGTTAAAGGAAATGGATCTGATGATGCTCCTTCTGCAGAGGCAAAAACCACCTCAGATGAAGGTGGGGATGTGTACTTTGCTTCTTCAAGTACACATGTAGATCATGAGGCGTGGTTGATTGACTCAGGTGCATCCTTTCACTTCACTCCCCATAGAGAGTGGTTCTACGAGTATGAGAAATATGACGGTGGTGATGTCTCCTTAGGAGATGATAGGAAGCCTAGAATCATTGGTCAAGGAAAAGTAAAGTTGAAGTTGCAAGGTGGAAGGGTTAAAACACTTCTGGCTGTTCTGCATATTCCTGCATTGGCCAGAAATCTGATTTCTATAAGCAAGTTGGATGATGCAGGTGTAACAACAATGTTCGAGAAGGATACCTGCAAGATGGTTCGGGGAGCACTGGTATTGATGCGGGGAGTTCGGACTGGAACTCTGTACAAGCTGCAAGGTAGCGTTGTTGTTGATGGGTGGAGTAGTTCTGTGGTTCCTGAAAATGGAGCTGAAAATCTAGTGGTCTCTGGAGAGAAGACCATGTTGTGGCATCAAAGAATTGGACATATTGGAGAGAATGGCCTTCGAATTCTTCATGGTAAAGGTATGGTATAAGGTATGAGTAATAGCTCTCTGGATTTTGATTTCTGTGAAAATTGTGTATAAGGGAAGCAAAATCGAGTGAGTTTCCCCTCTCGTGCTAAGAGGGCGAAGCAGATATTAGAGCTTGTGCACAGTGATGTGTTTGGACTTGTGAATGTTCCATCACTGTGTAAGTCTATGTACTATGTATCATTTATAGATGAATTCTCAAGGAATACATGGATATATTTCCTTAAGAAGAAATCTGAAGTCCTTGACAGGTTTAAAGAATTTAAGGCTCTGGTTGAAAATCAGACAGAGAAGAAGATAAAGGTGCTGAGGACAGATAATGGTGGAGAGTTTTGCAGTAAGGAATTTGAAAAATTCTGTAAGACGTGTGGTATAGCACGGCATAAGACTACTCCATATACACCTTAGCAAAATGGAGTCGCAGAAAGAATGAACAAGATGTTGATGGAAAGGGCAAGAAGCATGCTCAATGCTGCCGGGTTAGGACAGGAATTATGGGTAGAGGCGGTGGGTGTTGCATGTTACTTGGTCAACAGGTCACCTTCATCAACGTTGGAGGATAAGACTCCACAAGAAGTATGGACTCGTAAGAAACCCTCTCTTTCACATCTGAGGGTATTTGGATGTGATGCATATGTACATGTTCCAAAGGATAAACGAACCAAGTTAGATAGTAAATCTGAAAAGTGCATCTTTATTGGGTATAAGGATGGTTTAAAAGGTTATAAGCTTTGGACCCAGTCACACTGAAGGTTGTGTACAGCCGATATGTGGTGTTCAGAGAGGTAAAAGATGTTATTAAACATGAAGTCCAACCAAAGGAACCTGAGAAGATAGAGTTTGAGCTAAAGGAGGAAGAATTAGACTCTGTAGCAGAGGAGGAATCAGAAGATGAAGAGCCACAAACTCCGGCTTTGAGAAGATCAGTTCGAGAAAGAAGGCAGCCAGAAAGGTATAGTCCTTCTGCTTTCTGTTCAAATTTTGCTTTGTCTATTACTGATGATGATCCCAGAACTGTGAAGGAAGCAGTAGATTCAGAGGATGGAAAACTCTGGAAAGAGGCCATGGTTGATGAAATGGCATCTTTTCACAAAAATGAGGCTTGGGATCTGGTGGAGTTGCCAACTGGAAGGCAACCCATTGGCATCAAATGGGTGTTCAAAAAGAAGACAAATTCAGAAGGGAAGGTGGAGAAATACAAAGCTCAGTTGGTAGCAAAAGGATATTCCGAAGTGCTAGGAATTGATTTTGGTGATATTTTTTCTCCTGTTGCCAAGGTAACTTCTATTAGATTACTTTTATCTGTTGCTGCTTCTTTTGACTTTGAGTTAGAACAAATGGATGTGAAGGCAGCACTTCTTCACGGGGATTTGGAAGAGGAAATCTACAAGAAGCAACCTGAAGGATTTACGGTGAAGGGTAAGAAAGAACTGGTATGCAAGTTAAAGAAGTCTTTGTATGGGTCGAAAAAGTCACCAAGGATGTGGTATTAGAAATTTGATACATTTATACGAGGACTTCCCTTCACCAGAAGCAAAGAAGATCACTGTGTGTATTTTAAATTGATTGGTGACCATGTTATTTATCTGGTCTTGTATGTGGATGATATGTTGCTGGTTGGAAATGACAAAGAAATTATCCAGGATTTAAAGACCCAATTGTCCTCCAAATTCGACATGAAAGATCATGGTGCTGCAAACTATATTTTTGGCATGGAAATTAAAAGAGATCGGGCAAAGAGGAAGCTCTGGTTAAACCAGAGGAAATATGTCGAGACAAGACTGCAGAGGTTTAATATGCAGGATAGTAAACTAGTGAAGGTTCCTATTCCTGTAGGTGTGAGGTTATCTACTGAACAGTGTCCCAAGACACAAGAAGAGGAAGAGGACATGTCCCGTGTTCCATATGCGAGTGTAGTTGGTAGACTGATGTATGCAATGGTCTGTACTAGACTAGACATTGCACATGCAGTGGGAGTATTGAGTAGGTTTATGTCAAATCCAGGGAAGGAGCACTGGACAACAGTGAAGCAGGTTTTCAGTTATTTGGGTGGCACTAGTAATTATGGTTTTTGCTACCAAGGAAGACCAGGATTGGACAGAGTGTTGGATATTCATGGCTTTGTTGATACAGACTGGGTTGGAGATCTGGATCAGAAAAGATCTACAAGTGGGTATGTGTTTAAACTATTTGGAGGTGCAGTCAGTTAGATGAGTAAGAAACAATATGTAGTGGCACTATCAAATACAAAGGTAGAATACATGGCATCCACTCATGCAAGCAAGGAAGCAGTTTGGTTGCAGAGATTGTGTTAAAGTATGGGTTTAGTACAGGGAGCTGTAAGAATAGACTGTGACAGCCAAAGTGCAATTTTCTTGGGAAAGAACCTTGCTTATCATTCAAAGACAAAGCACATTGATGTTCAGTATCACTTTGTGAGGGATATGATAGAAGACAAAAAGGTGTTGCTGGTAAAGGTAGACACTTTGAAGAATACTGCAGATGCATTGACAAAATCTGTGAGCTTTGAGAAGTTCTCTTGGTGTAGAGAAGCAATGGGCATTTCAGGGCTGGAAAAATGACTAAGCTCTCTTGTGGCCCCGTGTGGAAAGAAAACAACAAGTGGGAGATTGTTGGGTTGTGTTATATTCTTTCCACGACTAACCCAGGTAGTGAACTTGGGGGTTAAAGGGGGGCGGAGCCCCCCCTTCGTTTCGCCTATTGCACAGCGGGGGGGTCACAGTGGGGGCGACAGCCCGCCCTATCTGGGGTGTTTGAGGGGGGCAGGTAGCCCCCCTCTACAAGGTCTGGGGCAGTGCCTCAGGAAATTTTTTTCTGGACCCTATATTAAGTTGGGTGAACCTACCTATGGTTTTTCGGTCCATGGTTTTTGACACAATGGTTTTCGGTCCATGGTATTGGATGCTTCGACATGTATAAATATGTATTGTAACATTGAAAGGAATATAATGAAAAATCAAGCTGGTAGTCCCGATTTTTGGGATCCAGGGGAAAATCTCTGTGTATATGTGTTTTATGTGTTATGCTCTTGCATTGTTTATTTTTCTGTGATTTGGTAATTTCTGTACGTGGTTAAAAACTACAATCTCCAATAAGTATTGGATAGTCATTCTAGTGTTCAAGCAGTCGAAGATGACAATGAATATCAACAAAAAGTTCTCCAACTCTTAAAGGATAACCTCACTTTGGCGTAGAATAGAATGAAACAACAGGCAGATCAACCTTGCAGTGAAATAAATTTTGATGGAGGCGACTGGGCATTTTACAACTAGAACCATACAAACAAATGCTCCTCACGCAATCTAAGAAGGATGATAAATTATCACCAAAGTATTATGGTCCTTACAAGGTGTTGCAAAATATCGGTACTATGGCATACAAATTGGAGCTTCTTGCATGTTCCTAAGTGCACCTAGTTCTCCATATTTCATGCTTAAAGAAGGTTATTGATGACAAGCTGCGAGTTCAAACAATATTTCCAGAGCTTGAAGAGGAAGGAAAAGTAATATTGGAATCTAAATTTGTAACAGAAATAAGAACTTGATAGCTATGAAATCAATCAATTTCATAGTATCTCATTAAGTGGAAGAACTTACCCATTGATGATTCAACATGGGAGGATGATAATTTTATACAAAATCATCCAAAACTACTCAATAATTGAGGACAACACTTTTTTGAAGTAGAGGGTCATGTTAGGTCCCTATAATACTAGTGTATTCGTCATTTTTATTGTCAGTGTAGCCCCTAGATTATTATTGTTGTTCCCATGTAGTCCCCATATTGTTATTATTGTGCCCCATAGAAGCCCACTATTGTTATTGTTGTGCCCTTACATTATTATTATTATGTTGGCTCTGATTATATTTTGAACCCTTAGACTCCTATGTATATAAAGGAGATTTTGTCATTTGAATCATCAAAGAATTGTTCATTTGTCTAATGTAAAGGAGGTTTACCCCTCGAAGAGGCTAATTTTTAAGTCGTTGATCTATCACTTCTTCTATTTTGTGAGATTGTTCCATAACATGTATTGAGATTCTTTATGTGCCTCATCCAGCATAGGTAAGGGTTCATTCTCTTAATCTGTTGGAACATGTGAAGGGAGGCATTAAGCACATGAACTATCTCTGACTGTATGCCACCTTAACACTAATCATCAATAAAATTCGTTTGCCACATGTATTATTTGTGTCCCACTTAGGTTGTAGGTCAAGGGTTGAGGGTCACATGTTATTCCATTGTACATATGTCTAAACCTTTGATCAAATAACCTCCAAAATAGGTTGACATTCTGACTAGTCCCACAACATGACCTTACTAATCAGTCACACTTCTTCACAATTTTTCCTGTCTCAAATAAGGACAAGGTCAATGTTGAACCTTGAAGCCATGTAACACTAACAAAATTCAACTAACTATAACTCCACCATATTTTAGAGTCTTTCAAGGTGACTTATACCATTTGAAATGTCTTTCCAAGTTCTATCCATATGAGTACATCAGAAAGTAAGCTAAGTAGATTCCATGAAACAAAATGGAGTTCAAATATTGGGCCACCTAACCACCATAGATAATATATTTTTAGGTTCCTCAGTTAACCTACTACCACCATGGCTCTCTACTAAACACAACAGATACTAGAGGATTCCCCCTCAAATTGACACTCCTTGGCTCTCTTCGTGGAACCCACGTACTTGACATCAATGATACCATTTTTACAAACAATATTCCAATTGAAATCAACAACATTGTTTGAAATCAATGATAACATTACTCCCAACAAATGTCTCCTTCTTGAAGGTGAAAAATTAGACATAATAATAAAAAATTGTGAACAACTTCATTTGATTCTTATTGATGAATCATCTTTGATAGATGCAACAAGATTATACCAAGTTGATAGATGCTTATAGGAAATAAAGCATAGTCCATTAAACTATTTTGTAAATATTGATATAATATTTTCAGGTGACATATCTCAAGTGCAACCTACTGAAGATTCTTTAATTTTTGAGCATCCAATATTCTTAGCAAAGGAAAAACAACATATACTTTTGAAAGAGAAAATTAAAATGCTATGAATTACAAATGGAAATGCATCAAAAAGTCATAGAATTCATTGAATTCCTTAACAAAATATCAGTGAATCATGAATATGATGAAGACATAGAATATATAAATAATATTTTTTATATACCTACTCCACTAGATCCATTATTTCCATACCTATTTTATAGGAATTAAGATCTACAGAAGCACAATGATAAAATGTGGTTATATGTAAAGCAATAATTAAGGGTTTTTGATGTCATTAACAAAAGTGAGAGAAAGGAAATAACTTATTTACAACGTGAGAAAAATATGACATTTCCACCAAAAATCCTTATCAGTTGTAATGTTTATGTTGAGCTATATGTACGAAACTATAATATGAAGGATTTCATTGCTAATGGTGTAGATGGAATATGAAAAAAAAAAGATATTAAAAAAGGAAAAACATTGACGTAATATTGATTGATTTTGTAAATATATATAGTGGTAAATTCCAAAGAACCAAGTATCATGAACTATATGATGAATACATCTCATTGAATTGGACGCCAATACTATGTGTCTCAAAATTGTTGGCATGTCATAGTAAGGGCTCTAAAACTATAGTATGAAAACAATTTCAAATACATTTATCTTGTGCTAGAATAAGACATCAATCACAAGGCTTAATGTTAGATAGGATTGCATTGTAGGTTTTAACCCTGTACAGAAATTACCTGCATACGAATCCTTAAACAAATAAAATAAACAATGCAAGAGCATAACCCATAAAACACATATGCACAGAGATTTTTCCCTGGATCCCAAAACCGGGACTACCAGCTTGATTTTTCATTATGTTCCTTTCAATGTTACAATACATATTTATACATGCCGAAGCATCCAATACCAGGGACCGAAATCCATCGCGTCCAATACCATGGACCGAAAACCATCGCGTCCAAAAAACATGTGTGAAAAACATGCACAAAACCATAGGTGGGTTTGCCCAACCTAACATATGGTCCAAAACCAAAATTTTCCGGGGCGCTCCCCCGGACCCCATAAAGTGGGGTTACGGGTGCCCTTCAAACCCCCTATTAACTACGTGGAAAGAATATAACACAACCCAATAATCTCCCACTTGTTGTTTTCTTTCCACAGGGGGCCACAGGAGAGCTTAGTCATTTTTTCAGCCCTGAGATTACCATTGCTTCTCTACACCAAGAGAACTTCTCAGAGCTCACAGATTTTGTCAATGCATCTACAGTATTCTTCAAAGTGTCCACCTTTACCAGCAACACCTTTTTGTCTTCTATCATATCCCTCACAAAGTGATATTGAACATCAATGTGATTTGTCTTTGGATGATAATCAGGGTTCTTTGCCAAGAAAATTGCACTTTGGCTGTCACAGTCTATTCTTATAGCTCCCTGTACTAACCCCATACTTGAACACAATCTCTGCAACCAAACTGCTTCCTTGCTTGCATGAGTGGCTGCCATGTATTCTGCCTCTGTAGTTGATAGTGCCACTACAGATTGTTTCTTACTCATCCAACTAACTGCACCTCCAAATAGGTTAAACACATACCCACTTGTAGATCTTCTCTGATCCAGATCTCCAGCCCAGTCTGCATCAACAAAGCCATGAATATCCAACACTCTGTCCAATCCTGGTCTTCCTTGGTAGCACAAACCATAATCGCTAGTGCCACGCAAATACCTGAAAACCCTCTTCACTATTGTCCAGTGCTCCTTCCCAGGTTTTGACATAAACCTGCTCAATACTCCCACTACATGTGCAATGTCTGGTCTAGTGCAGACCATTGCATACATCAGGCTACCCACTGCACTTGCATATGGAACACGGGACATGTCCTCTTCTTCTTCTTGTGTCTTGGGACACTATTCAACAGATAACCTCACACCTACAGGAATAGGAACCTTCACCGGTTTACTATCCTACATATTAAACCTCTGGAGTATTGTCTCGACATACTTCCTCTGGAGTATTGTCTCGACATACTTCCTCTGGTTTAACCAGAGCTTCCTCTTTGACCGATCTCTTTTAATTTCCATGCCCAAAATATAGTTTGCAGCACCAAGAGCTTCCATGTCAAATTTGGAGGACAATTGGGTCTTCAAATCCTGGATAATTTCTTTGTCATTTCCAACCAGCAACATATCATCCACATACAAGACCAAATAAATAATACGGTCACCAATTAATTTAAAATACACACAATGATCTGCTTTGCTTCTGGTGAAGCCAAGTCCCCGTATAAATGTATCAAATTTCTGATACCACATCCTTGGTGACTATTTTAAACCATACAGAGACTTCTTTAACTTGCATACCAGTTCTTTCTTACCCTTCATCGCAAAGCCTTCAGGTTGCTTCTGTCAGGCCAGGGTAACTCCAGAATAAGCAGAAGAAAAACTGATATGTTATTTCATTAGAGAACTATTGTTTATATACAAAAAGGAGACGGAACAGTTCATCTTCTTGATGACTGTTCACGTTCCAGTTCACCCATCCGTTGAGGATTAGGTGTCAAAATTCCCCCCCTTAATCTGAAGGGATGTTGGTGAGTCCAAGCATCGTTCTGAATCTTTCAAGCTTTTCTCTTCCAAGCTCTTTGGTGAAGATGTCTGCAATTTTCTTGTTTGTGGAACAATGACGGAGATGGATTGTTTTGGCCTCAACATGATGTCGGATCAGATGATATTTAGTATTGATGTGCTTATTACGATCATGGAACTTTGGGTTCTTGGCCAACTTTATTGCAGAGGTGTTATCAATCATGAGTGGAGTTGATTGTATTTGTTTTACCTGCAAATCTTCAAGAATTTTCTTGAGCCACACAATTTCTTTCATTGCTTCAGCTGCTACCACGTATTCTGCTTCTGTTGTGGAATCTGCTGGTACTGATTGTTTGCGTGATCTCCAGGAGACATCTCCTGATCCAAGACTCATAGCATACCCTTAATTAGATACCTCAGTTTCTTTGTCTCCATCGAAGTCTGAATCAGAGTATCCAATCAAGTTGAAGTCGTCCACCTGTGTATACTTGATTCCAAGGTCTTGAGTTCCCTTCAAGTACCTTAGAACTCTTTTTGCAGCAGACCAATGTCCCTGACAAGGCTTTTGCATAAACCTGGAGAGGATTCCAACAACAAATGAAATGTCTGGTCTGGAAGTAGTGAGGTAGATGAGACTTCCTACAAGCTGTCTATACTTTGTTGCATCCTCAAAATCCTTTCCTTCAATAGATGTGAGCTTCAAGTTTTGTTCCATTGGAGTAGAAAGAGGATTGCACTCTGTCATGCCAAATCTGTTTAACAAATCTCCAATGTATTTCTTTTGAGAAAGAAATATGGATTTTGGATGTTGGGTTACTTCAATGCCAAGATAGTAATGAACATAGCCCAAATCAGTCATTTCAAAACTTTTTCCTAATTCTTTCTTTATGGATGCAATATAGCTTTCATTGTTCCCTGTCATTAAAAGATCATCTACATATACCACAAGATATACAACTGTTTTGCCAACTTTCTTGACAAATAAAGTTGCATCATCAAGATCAAAATGTTTGAAGTTGAGTTTCAGAAGATGCTCAGTTAGTTTTTCATATCAGGCTCGTGGTGCTTGTTTGAGGCCATACAAGGACTTCAAAAGTTTGCATACTTTGTGTTCATGTCCTTTCACAGCAAATCCTTCAGGTTGGGACATAAAAACATTCTCTTTTAGATCTCCATTCAAGAATGCAGTTTTTACATCCATTTGATGGACTTTCCAACCGTTCTGAGCAGCTAGTGCAAAGAGTGTCCGGATGGTGGCCCATTTTGCTGTGGGTGCAAAAGTTTCCTCATAATCAACCCCTTCCTTCTGTGCAAAACCTTTTGCCACAAGCCTAGCTTTGTGCTTGTCAAGTGAGCCATCAGCTTTGTACTTGTTCTTGTAGACCCACTTGCAGCCAATTGGTTTGGTTCCAAATGGAGGATCAACCAGCTTCCAAGTGCCATTCTTTATGAGGGCATCATACTCCTTCTGCATCACTTCTTTAAATTCATCATGAGAAGAAGCTTCTTTGAAGGAAGTTGGTTCAAAATCTGTAGACAAGTTCAATTCACAATCATAAGTAACATCCATATCAACAGGTGAATTAGAGTTATCTACATCACCTCCATCTTGTCGGTTTGTATTTCTGGTTCCTGTTTTTCCAATTTCATCAGGATGAACACTTTCAAGTGTCTTCATCAGCCACTTTGGGGGACCTTTCTGAGATGGTCCAGGCTGCTCTGTTGATTGAGTTGGGACTGAATCAAGATTGAGTCTCCCAATTCTATCAATTACATCACTTAAAGGATCATTCGGTGTTGCAGTTTCATGCAAGGGAGATTGTTCTTCAAAAGAAGATTCCATATGTTGATCTAGTATAGGAATCCCCCCTTCAAGATGTGGAATCTGATTCTCAAACTCTTGAAATGATTTCGTTTTTGTGAATCAATCCAAGCGATCAAGTTGTCGCTCAGCAACACTGTCAGATTTGGATGATTCAAGAAAAATGACATCTCTAGATACAACAAACTTTTTATTTACTTCATCATAGAGACGATATGCTTTATAGGTGTTTGAATACCCCAGGAAGATGCACTTACGACTTCTAGCACCAAGTTTGTTTCTATGTACCTTTGGTATTAAAGCATAACAGGTGGAACCAAAGATCCTGAGATGTTTTACCGAAGGAACATGTCCATACCACAATTCATAAGGAGTCTTGTTTCTTATAGCACTAGATGGACATCTATTCTTTATATATGCAGCACATAGAACAACATCAGCCCAAAACATTATCTTTACATTTTTGAAGAAAAGCATGGATCGAACCATATTCAGAATTGTTCTATTCATTCTTTCTGCTACACCATTCTGTTGGGGATTATAAGGTACAGTTGTTTGATGTTTGATCCCATGTTGGCGAAGATAGTTTTCAAATTCATTTGATGTATATTCTTTTCCATTATCAGTGCGAATAAACCCAATATGAGATTGTGCATCATTTTCAATCCACTTATGAAAATTCTTGAATGTTTGAAAAGCATCAGATTTGTTCTTTAATAAATAAACCCAACACATTCTGGTGTAATCATCAATAAATGTCATGATATATTTATTTCCATTTGCAGAAGGAACAGGCATTGGACCACATAAATCTGAATGAATGAGTTCAAGCTTCCTATGTGCTCTGGAATGTGAATCATGAAAAGACTGTTTGCTATGCTTTCCTAGAATGCAAGCATCACATTGCTTATGTTTTCTAGGAATTATAGGCAAACCAGCAACACCATTTTTCTTCAACAAGCGGAGACTATCATAGTTTAAATGTCCAAATCTAGCATGCCATAATAAACTTGACGGAAGTGTACCTTCTTCATGATGAGAAATATATGAGAAATGTTGTGCATGAGTAGAGGTTCCTTGTAGTTTAAGAAGTCTTTCTTCTTCTATACCCCTCATGACAAGTGAGTGGTCAGATGCCTTTCTTACCTCAAGCTTTCCATCAAACATATGAATGGAGTGACCTTGCTGGCGGATGTGGACCAGGGACAGTAAGTTTCTCTTGAGCTGTGGGAGATATAGAACATGATCCAGAAGAAAGTCTGGAAGACCAGGCAGTTTAAGCCTGATTGTGCCAAGCCCTGATGGCTTGATTTTTGACTGATCTGCAATGTATACTGCTCCATCAACATTGTCAATGAAATCTTCAAAAAAATCTTTCCTATGATTCATATGACAGGTTGCTCCTGAATCAAGCAACCAATCATTCTTCGAAGAAGCAAGTGAAGCATTAAACAAATCTTCATTTACTCCAATGTTACATTGTGCCTCAATATAGTGAGCGGATTCAGGTGCTTTAACTTTGTTTGTGTCATCAGTTTTACCTTTCTGCTGATTTCTTCTCTGCTCAATTTTGTCCCATGGTAGCTTGCATGTAGAAGCATCATGTGATCCATTTAGTTTGCAGCGAATGCAATGCAGATCTGCCTTTTCTGCTTGAGAATGTCTGCCCCCCCTGCCTCTGAAGTATCTTCCTCTTCCTCTTCGTCCACCTCTTCCTCTTATAGAATCTTGAGCAGGATGCTTTTCTTTATGAGCAAGGAAAACAGTCTCTTCAGAAGATTCAGGGACTGTTTTCTTTCCAAAGGCTTTCTCTCTTTCAGCAAATGTTTTCACAAGAGACTCAAAGGTTATGTCTTTAAGATTTCCATTTGCTTGTAAAGACTCAAGATAATTGGAGTAGGTAGGATAGAGTGCTTTGAGAAAGGAAATAATAGAGATATCCAGCTCAACCTTAGTGGATTTAATATCATGCATTATAGACTTTATTTCAGATGCAAGAGCAAGGGGATCATTATTTTTCAGTTCAAGAGTGAAGAGTTTAATCATGAGCTAAACAACTTCAAGTGCAGAATGTGAATCATAGAGTTCTTTCAGCTTTTGTAAAGCTTCAAAGGCAGTGGAATAGGATGAAATATGACGACTTACTTCTTCATTTACAGATGCTGTGATCAATGCATAGGCTTTGTTGTTCTTGTTTTCCCAAATGACAAGTTCTTTATCTGATATAGGCTGCACAAGGTCTTTGTCTTCTTCTCTGACACACACTCCTTTCCACAACTCATTATAGATGAGGGTGTGTTTTACCATCCGAGACCATTCAGAATAGTTCTCCTTGCCAGTGAGAACTATTCCGACCATAGAGATGATTGAATGCATTCTGTAAAAATTACTTCTGCTGATAAAAAATCCTTACGTTACAGCCTTCAAATCCTTATGATATTTGCTAAAACCATCAGCATTTCATCCCTGTAATACTACTATGTTTTGAAAAAATGCGCAAGGGATCACTTCAATGTATTAATATATCACTTCAATATATCAATTTATCATGCAACACTACAAATGTTTTGATATATAAAACACTCTGACTGATATAACTTGAATGCTTTGAAAACTGCCTTGAATGATATATATATAAACACTTTGAAAAAACAGCGCAATATACTGAATGCTTTGAAAAATTGTCTAGATAGATGGTGCAATACTACAGCATTACCATTCAAATGATAAAGAATTGTGCAATATTATAGGCATTCAAATCAAAAGCCAAGACCTACGCGGGCAGAAGCAAATTCGAAGATCTGCTCTTCTTATCGTAGATGCCAAACAACTCTTGGCATTCTCTGGACAAACGATTCTGCTCTGCGCTAAATCATTACAGTCCCCAACACTCTCATTAGCAGGATTACATCCATATGACCTTGGGACAAAATACATTGACCTTGGCAAACCACAAAAGGCTTACGGGGCTTATATATCGGGGTTTCCTCGTCAGAACGTCTCAGTAGGCCGTCTCTTCGGTTTCTTGAACGGACGAGATACTCGCTTAGAGCGTCGGTCGAGGTACCGTCAGCCAAATGATTTCTGGACAGCAGCTCCCAAGGGGCCGAGAACTTTAGCCACGACAAAGTTCTAAAATGTGGAGCCTCTGAAACCAAAGTAAAACTTGAGATTGTGCATCATAAAACTTGATATAAAAGCGTGACTTGTCCACTGATATACCAGCATGACTTGTCCACTAATAGTTTGGACTCCAAAATGTCTGCAATCGATGTACTCAACTTCCCATTCATGCCTCGATCCACAACGTAATTTTGGGCTCCACCGATGTGACCATCTCCAACTCTCTGCTTTCCAATACGAATTTCAACACGCTCTTGGGTGGTTCGGACATGGATATAGCCAATCACAAGCTCAGGGTTACAGTTTATCTAAACTGGTTCTTGAGTGCTTCATGGACGCGGAGACTTTGTGCTATTCAAAACCTACGAGTGTGAAGAACAGTACCGAGGCGCAGAGCGGATTGGTAGAAGGTGTCTTGTGAAAAGATGATCAGATGGAAATACAAGGTGTGTAATCGTTCGGAGGAGATCAAGGGATCGTCCTGCAATACGTTTTTCACAAAGATATCTACCCAATGTTTCAGCTAAACAATTGAGGCGATTGTGTGTGTAACATTTGAATAGCTTAGTGCTTATGGACGCTAAAATGGTAAGATACGTTCATAAAAACATTGCGCAGTCTCTGGCGTTCATGTTAGTCAGAGAGCGCAGAGAATCATCATTGAGACGCAGGAAAGAGGCGCAGACAATCAATGATGCGCAGAGAACCAATGACACTCAGGGTAGAGCAGCGCTCATGACAGAGGTAGGAGTTACAACTATTTTTAGAACCTGGGACCTGTGCTCTGATACCATGTCAGGACAGGGTAACTCCAGAATAAGCAGAAGAAAAACTGATATGTTATTTCATTAGAGAACTACTGTTTATATACAAAAAGGAGACGGAACAGTTCATCTTCTTGATGACTATTCACGTTCCAGTTCACCCATCCGTTGAGGATTAGGTGTCAACAGCTTCATGTAGATTTCCTCTTCCAAATCCCCGTGAAGAAATGTTGTCTTCACATCCATTTGTTCTACCTCAAAATCAAAAGCAGCAGCAACAGATAAAAGTAATCTAATAGAAGTTACCTTGGCAACAGGAGAAAAAATATCACCAAATTCAATTCCCGGCACCTGGGAATAACCTTTTGCTACCAACTGAGCTTTGTATTTCTCCACCTTTCCTTCTGCATTTGTCTTCTTCTTGAACACCCATTTGCTGCCAATGGGTTTCCTTCCAGCCGGCAACTCCACCAGATCCCAAGCCTCATTTTTGTGCAAAGATGCCATTTCATTGACCATGGCCTCTTTCCAGAGTTTTCCATCCTCTGAATCCACTCCTTCCTTAACAGTTCTGGGATCATTATCAGTAACAGACAAAGCAAAATTTGAATTGAAAGCAAATGGACTATACCTTTCTGGCTGCCTTCTTTCTCAAACTGATCTTCTCACAGCCGGAGTTTGTGGCTCTTCATCTTCTGATTCTTCCTCTACCGCAGAGTCTGATTCTTCCTCCTTTGGCTCAAACTCTATCTTCTCAGGTTCCTTTGGTTGGACTTCATGTTGAATAACATCTTTTACCTCTCTGAACAACACATCTCGGCTGTACACAACCTTCCGTGTGACTGGGTTCCAAAGCTTATAACCCTTTAAACCATCCGTATACCC
Source organism: Pinus tabuliformis (assembly GCA_031772625.1). Lineage (NCBI taxonomy): Eukaryota > Viridiplantae > Streptophyta > Pinopsida > Pinales > Pinaceae > Pinus > Pinus tabuliformis. The sequence continues at coordinate 195,827,271 of CM062817.1, read as the reverse complement.
AATAAAGATGCACTTTTCAGATTTACTACCCAACTTGGTTCGTTTCTCCTTTGGAACATGTATATATGCATCACATCCAAATACCCTTAGATGCGAAAGAGAGGGTTTCTTACCAGTCCATACTTCTTGTGGAGTCTTATCCTCCAACGTTGATGAAGGTGATCTATTGATCAGGTAACATGCAGTATCCACTGCCTCTGCCCAGAATTCATTTCCTAACCCGGCACCACTGAGCATGCTTCTTGCCCTTTCCATCAATGTCTTGTTCATTCTTTCTGCGACTCCATTTTGCTGAGGTGTGTTACACTAAAAAATGTCACCATGGCTATTTACATTCGGTATGGCTTTATCAACAGTCATACTACCCTCTTAAGCAAGTCTTATGCCTCTGCTATCCATGTCAAACTCCAAGAAAGAGAGAAAGTCTTTATAAATATGTTTATCTCTGGGTACGCAGGTTCTCTCAAACCTTGCCTGCGGGTACGCACCTATTGTTCGTGAGATCTGCGTCCAAGGACGCTCTGTATCTAAAGGGGCAGGTGCGTCCCTCTGAAAAGGTTAAAATGCGCAAGTTTTATCTTCAAAAACTTACTTGTGGTCATTTCTAGAGCATTCTAGAAGGTTGTTCGACGTGTATTGAGCGCCTCCAGATGGTTCATGCACTCCTACCAAAGAGGAACTTATCCCATCAATAAGGGAGTGATCCCATCCAAAGAGGGGACTATCCCATTGATGGTGGACCTGATTAACTTCCTCTTGAGCATTATAAATACAGGCATTGGGCCAGAAGGAGGGAGGTTGAAAGCTATACATTTCTAAGGGTAAATGCTGTAGGAATTAGGACTCCCATTTAGAAGCTTGTGAGGAGAGATTGCCATCTTTACTTGTTCTATTTGGAAGTGGGTGAGCTTTGTCAAAGTAGAGGAAGACTCTTGTGGACCCTGGAAGGAGCTTGTACAACACCAAGGCTCAGGTTGTAATGGTTCCTTTTGATTACCTTTAATGCAAATTGGTCCATTCTTCTCAATACCTTGTTGTTTATGGGTTATTTCATGTACTCCTTGGTCTATATGTTGAATATGCTTTGTTTTATGTTATAATCAGGTGCTATTTAATTGTTTGACTGTTGGTGATTGCAGGTTTTGGAGAAAAGGAGGAGCTCATCCAGATCAACAAAGCTTGGACTTCTACAACAGCGTTTGGACAAAGGTAAGAACGAAACACTTGATTTCTCATATCATAATGCATGTTTAGAGAAGGATAGCTCTAGTTTGTTTTGTTTGTCATTAAAATGTCTTAGACTTCTAGGAAGGTCGGTTGTGTCCGCACTTTTGACTGATTCCGTGTGACAAATTGGCGACTCCACTGGGGATTCCATTGATGAGAAAAGTCTTTTCCTTTGTGTGAACTTTGCTTTGAGAAAATTGGTTTATTTTTCTGTTTTTGGCTCTGTGATTCTGTCTCTGGGTGGGTTAGCTTAGGATTAGTTTTATTTTGGTTTTTCTTGATTTTTTCAAAAGGACGCACCCTCTGAGTGCTGCACAGTGCATCCATGGACGCACTTTTGCTGTGTGCACAGAGCGGGCCCGCACCTGTGCTAACGGGTTGCCTGCATCCCCTGCCAAAATTTGAGAAAATTCCATTTTTTGCATTTTTGCTCTTAGATTTTGTTTTTTCTTAGTTTTTTCTGCCCAGATTCATTAGTCCCTTGCCAAGAATCTTCACCTGAAATTGTTTCGATAGCATTAAGTGTTTTAGTGGATTTCATCAAAGTGTAAGCCCTAAGGTTTGATTTTGAGTAGGTCTTGTAGTGACTTTGGCGGTAGGATTTGTCAAGCCTTAGATCTCTCTGGTTTTGTCAACATTCTAAGAAGTCAGACCTGTCATAAAGTCTACCTGTGAGAGCAACTTACCATTGAATTGTCTCTTGGGCCAATTTCGAAGTGCTTGTTGTTTAAGTCTTGAATTCCATTTTACAAAAGAACAAAAAGATTTGAGTTTTGTTTTGACTAGTCTTTTGATTCTGCATTAGCTGGTCCTTGATTTGATTTTGATCAAGTAAAACAACCTAGAATCATCTTTGTGAGCTTTTGCCTTGTTAGGTTTGCTTAGAGTAATCTCTCTTTTGATTTGCTTGTGAGTCAAATTTTCATAGTTTTTGTAGCTTTTGAGATTGTTTTTTGTTAAGATAGGTTTATATACTTTATTAAAAAGAGAAAATACAAAAACATCTCCTTTGAAAAGTTTTGTTTCAAGTAGCCTTGAAAGTTTTGAAAGAAAAAGAGTTTTTCGTCCAAGTAAAGAGTGGTCATGTTTGTGTGCTTGAAAAGAAAAAGGGAATTGTTTCTTTGATTGTCTTTTCTAAGGAAGTTGTTTTCTCTAAAATTTGCATTCTCTCAACTCTCTTAGTTAAGAATTTCATTGAAAAAAGGAAAGTAGCGTAAATCATCTTAGGTGCATCTTTGTAGTGGTTGAAGTCGAGTCTACACACCATTGGTTTCACTTCCACTACCTTTTGACTTTAAAGAACAACCATAAAAGTAAGGCTTAAAGGAAAATTGAAATAGTAACTTTTATTTACTAGGGCTCTGAAGCACCAATTTAGATCAGGCTAGTGTCTTGGAGTAGGTGAGTAATTAACTCTCCAAGACAACAAAACCAAACAAGTAGCTTATCTTGTGATAGAATAAATCCAATTGTCTCACTTGTAGTCTGGGAAAGCTCCTCTTAAAGGAGAAGCACGAGCTCGTGTCCGAACCAGTGAGGGGATCATTCCCCCCTCGTTGGGAACGACGCCAGACACGCACGTATTACAAATGGTAAACCTCGGATTAACCATTGTCGAGGAGCCAGGGGTCACTTGTCGGTAAACCTTGGATTATTTTCAAGGAGCCGGCAAGGGGATTGAGCTTGCTACTCTGCCCTTGCGTGCTGTCGGAGTTTAGACTGTTCCCCCAGGTGCATTTGTTGCGGTTGGTAACCTTAGTGGCCATTTTCTTTAGGATTCTACCGAGGTGACGGTGGAGGGAAGGTCCCACTGTACCTGGAGCAGACGTCGGTTATACTCACTTGGATTTTCTGGGGGGTTCACTTCACTCGAGACGGTTAAAGTGGAGGAACTTGGTCCAGTCTATTCATTAAGCAGGTTGCCGGGGTAACTGTTCCACCCGCCATTTCTGTACTGAATCCAGCGAGGTTGGGCTTCATCACCAACTAGCGCTTTTGGTCCGGAAGACTACTGTTTGTGTTTGGTTTGACGCCCTAGATTCTTTAGGCGTATGATTCAAATTTGTTTGGTTCTTTAGAGACTTTAGGTGGCTTGATTTGAAATTTTCTTTTGTTTTCGTGTGTAGTAGTTAAAAGTTTTTAGCTGTGGCGGAATTACCGAGACAGTCCCGTAGACTTCGGGGCCAGTCTCCTGAAGTTGTTTCTGTGGCCGAATTGTTGAGAAGATCCCGTAGACTTAGGGGTGAACCTCCTCAAGACGAGTCCAGTCATCTAGAAGGTTTAAAGGTCCTTGTAACTCCTCCTAGTGGCAGTAGAGTAGGTTCACCTGAAGAAGGAGAATCTTCCTTGGTGGTCCATCCAGATTACTAAAGTTTAGAGACAGGTTATAATCCCGAAGCTGTTACAGTTTCTGAGCTTGTTGGTAGTTTTTCGTCTGCTAGTGATACAGGCGAAGAACCAGAAATATCCGAACCTGTTACTCCGACTCCTAGTGTTCCTGATTCACCAAGAATAGAAAGAATTATCACCGAAAATCTTCCTGTTGGTTTGATTGCTATTGAAGAACTTGTTCCAGAGGAAGAAATAGGCGTCTCTGATCCTGAAGATCAAATTACCCTTGATCTAAGGGAGCGTGAATCTATCTTTTACAGTCCTCCTAGAAGTACTACTTGGTACCTTTCGTTAACCAATTATTTAGACAACTTTGGGCTAGGTTTTTCTACACCTCGTACTCCTTTTCCACCTGGAGATATTCATACTCCTGTAAATATGTCTGGTTAGTCGTCCGTGTTTACACAAAGTTCTGAATCTTTTTTACATGGTGGTCCTTCTGTTCCTACTGGGTATCAATCTCTTTCTGGTACCTTTGCGGGAGCATCTCCTCAACCCGTTGATCATGGGTTATTAGTTGGAAATAGTGGTAATATACCATTGGGTGTAGGAGACATTTACATGATGTCAGGTTCAGTTCCCGTTTCCCAACCTCAAGGTGGCCAATTACTGCCTGGGGGGCAGCCTCCGTTAATGCCTGGGGGGCAACCTCAAGGTACTTCATTCGTGTCTGGGGGGCAACCTCAAGGTCAGTACGCTCCTATAGGGAAATACATACCTCAAGGTCAACCCCAGCCTCAATATGTACCCCAAGGTCAACCTCAGTATCAATATCAACCTCAAGGATGGCAACCTCAAGGATGGCAACCCCAAGGGTATCAACCCCAAGGGTATCAACCTCAAGGATACCAACCTCAAGGTCAAGGTCAACCCCAGTACCCGTATTTACCTCAGGGTTATCAACCTCAAGGTCAATACTCAGGTCAAGGTTATCAACCACCTCAAGGTCAATCATATGGTCAAGGTATGGGAACTGCACCTTACAGTTATCAATCCTATCCTCAATCCGGCTATGGATCTCAGTACCCTCAACCTGTTATGGGTCAATACCCTGGAATGTTAGTGTGGGATCCGTCACAGGGTCAACAGATGTTGCAGCCAAGTATACAGTCGGTACCTCAAGCGGGACAACCTGTAGTTTCTGGTCCACCCCAGCAACCGCAACCTGTCCAGTCAAGTGTTCAAACCTCTGTAACTTCGGTAGTTACTCAGCCACCAATTGCACCTAGTACTCCATCTCAAACGGCTGCTGCAACTACCGCCACATCTACCATACTTACTTCTGGAGTATCGACGGCTCCGGTTTCTACTGTCTCTGTAACCACTCCTCAGACATCTGTACCGTTGTCCGGATCTACGATTCAAACCACAGTCCAGATGCCTGTAGGCCAACCTGGTATAAGTACGGTTGTCACTACTCAACCTCAATTTGTTCAACCTCCGTACCAGGGACAGTATCAACCTGGGCAAGCTGTCCAACAACCGGTTTACCAGTATCAACCGTATCCTGGGTACACTTATCAACAACCCCAGCAACCCCAGTACGGTCCGGTTAATCCTGGTTTTCCAGGAGGATATAATATCCCAAATGCAACTCCTGTTCCTAGTTATCCTGGATATCCTCCTCCTGGGGCCGGTATTGTGACCCAGAGTTTTAGAGATCCTAACCGGCAGTTACCGTTTATCGCAACTTTGGATTTACCAGACTTGACGCGCCTAACGAACGATCCAATTCAATATCTTCCGTTCTGGCCGCCAATGCCAAATAAGTTGCCCAACGATATACCCAAGTTCGAAGGTAAGTCTGGAGAGGATCCGTCCAATCACGTGATGACTTACCACCTCTGGTGTGCTTCAAATTCCATCTCGGATGATTCGATCCGCTTACGTCTTTTCCAGCGTACACTCATTGGTCTCGCGGCCAAGTGGTACATTGAGTTACCACGGGCCTCTTTTTACAATTTTAGCCAGTTAGCTACCTCGTTCTTAACTCACTTTCAGTTACCGGTCAGATACGATAACGGTACGGAGTTATTAACTTCACTAAAACAATCAACCTCCACGTATATTTCAGATCACATTCATGAGTGGAGACGTCGAAGAAGGCTAGTGAAAGTTTTTATCCCGGACCAAATCTTAGCTGAATGGTTTGTTAAATCATTATTACCAAGGATTACTGAAGATGTAGCTAAGGCCGGAGTAGTTACTGAGGAGCAAGTCATTGCTCAAGCACAATACCTTGACTTAGTTTACACTCAGTTGGGTACATTACACGAGAAGATTCCGGATCTTCCAAAGTCGAATCAAATCGCTGCTGCTCCTTCGGGATCTCATGCCGCTGATGGTATGATTGGTATCGTGAATACAAAGAGCAAGAAGAAGTCTTCCAAGGCTTCAACTACTCCTATTATCACTTTGCCCGATTCCCCGACAGGAGAGTCTTCTCCTGAACTTACCGCCGATATTCACGCTGTAGAGTCATCTACGGCCAAATCAAAAAACGGTGGAAAGAAGAAAGGAAAGAAGAAGGCTAAAGCAGACAAGGCTCCGAAGGAGAAAACTGAAAAGTCGGAAACCAATGACGAAAAGCGCAAACCTCGATATCCTTGTCTTATTTGTGAAGAGGATCATTTTACGAGAGATTGCCCTCATCGGGCCGAGGTAGTGAAAATAGTCAAAGGTTCTCCACTCCTGCTGTGTTAAAAAATCCATTTCCGGAGCAGGAGAATAAGATGATAGGTTCTTCCTCGAATGCCAGTGAAGAACCCATTTTGATGATGTCTCATGTGAGGATTGCGACTCGATCGCAAGATTATGGTAGTAAGAATCCTGTTGATGGTAAGGAAGCAGAATCTTCTCACTCTAACCCATCAACCTCAGCTCCTGGTTCCGATCCACTACAGATCGAGAAACCTAACCCAGACTTAGTAATTAAACCGCCCGCCAAGGGTGTACTTCGAAGGTCTGCTTTCAATCCACATGCGAGAGCGGCCCAGAATTACAACATTGTTGAGGACTTAGCTGTTTCACCCTCAGCAATGTCGGCGTTAGAAGTGCTGCAATCATGCCCAGCACAACGAAAATTGCTTTTGTCGGCTATAGGAGCTGTTGATGTTCAGGATCCGAATCTAATGATCTTCGATCTAGAAAATAGTACACCGCATCTCCCCCATCAAATGGCTTTCCAAATTCCAGTGATAGTAAAAAACAGGCCTATTCATAGGACTGTGATTGATGAGGGAGCTTCTACGTGTATTATGTCGATTCAATGTTGGAGATCCCTTGGTTCTCCTTCATTGAACCAATCCCCCACCATCCTTAAGGCCTTTGATGGCCGTGGGTTCCGTCCGTTTGGTATTCTACAGGAATTGCCTATAGGGGTAGAAGGTAAAACCGTTAGTCTGGATGTGGAAGTGGTTGATGCCCCTCTAGACTACAACCTTCTTTTGGGTCGAAGTTGGTCATATGCTATGACAGCGGTCGTTTCATCGGTCTTCAGAGTAATTAAGTTTCCACATAACGGTAAGATCGTGACTATTGATCAGCTGACATACTTTTCATCCGACCCAGCCTCTTCAGAGAGTATCCAGCATGTCGGTAAGACGACAATCCCTTATAGGGACGTTGGTGTAGGTTTAGTTAAGGATTTCGGTTTACTGGGAACTTTTCCTCTCCCTCCACTCAGCGTAGAACCTTCGTTTGCAACAATTCATATGATTACATCAGAAAACATTATTTATGATGATCCTTGGTTTGTTCCATCTGACTCTGAGATAGACTCATTCGGTAATGCTATGCCCTTGAGTCCATATGAAATTGCTTATGAAGCTCTAATGTCTTTTACCGACTTTCATTCAACCGAGGTCGACCAAATGAATGTGGTCAGTGGAGAGTCACTTTTCACCTCAACCTTAGAACGGATAGCGTTTCCCGAAGTCGTGTCATCTGACGAACAACTTCGCGAAATCCTAAGTGTAGAAGATCTACCATGGGAAGATCTCCATCACAGATCTTCGTTTTTACCTAAGGATGATGCATTTGAAAATGATTTTTCATCTATCTTTACCGCTGAATATGTCAAAGACGCTCAGGATCCAACGAAACATTCTGATTCAGAGTTGAATTTAGGGAATATTTCTCGTACTATTCCCATTGATATTTCAGTGAAGCCCGGAATTGAGGAGAACATTCATATAGGTGCCGCATGTACAGAAGAAGAAATCCAAACTTACAAGGCCCTATTCCAAGAATTCCGCGATGTGTTTGCCTGGTCTTACGAGGAAATGCCGGGAATCGATCCTGCCATTGTTGTTCATGAAATCAAAACCTACCCGGATGCTAAACCCATCCGGCAATGGTTGCGTCAGATTCACCCTCGAAAAGCGGCTGCGATTAAAGCAGAAGTCGAAAAGTTGTTGAAAGCAGGTTTCATTTACCTGATCCCGTTAACGGACTGGGTATCGAATATTGTTCCGGTCAACAAGAAACAAGGAACAATAAGAATCTGTATCGATTATAGGGATATCAATCGAGCTTGTCCAAAAGACAACTATCCTACGCCTTATATCGATCAAATTATTGATGATTGTGCCGGAAGTGAAATGTTTTCCTTCATGGATGGTTTTTCGGGCTATAATCAAATCAATATTCTACCTGCCGACCAACCAAAAACGGCATTCATTTGTCCATGGGGGATGTTTGCTTATTGCAAATTACCTTTTGGGCTTAAGAATGTCGGGGCCACTTTTCAACGAGCAATGTCTTACACATTTCACGACATCAAGCACATTGTGCAACCGTATCTCGATGATTTTCCTGCTCATTCTTTACATCGAGCTGATCACCTTGTCCACCTACGAGCAATCTTTATGAGGTGTAGGCATTATCGAATTCGGTTGAATCCCCACAAATGTGTTTTCTGTATAGAAACAGGTCGATTGCTGGGATTTGTTGTTTCAAAAGCCGACATTCGCGTCGATCCCTCGAAAGTCGAGGCTATCATCAAATTGCCTCCTCCTTCGAGTTTGCGCCAACTCCAAAGTTTGCAGGGGAAAGCGAACTTTTTACGCCGATTCATCCCAAACTACGCCGAGGTCACTAAAGGTTTTACACGGTTGTTGAAACAGAATGTTCAATTCTTTTGGGACGAGATTGCCCAACAATCTTTTGATGCACTTAAACACGCGTTGACCCATGCACCGTTGTTGCATCCTCCCAACTACAATCGGGACTACTTCTTATACCTCGCAGCTTCGCATTCCACCATTGGAATGGTGTTAGTTCAAGAAGATGAATTCGGAGCGGAACATGTGATATATTACCTCAGTAGGTCCTTAAATCCCACTGAGCTAAAATATTCGCATGTGGAGAAATTGGCCCTGGCAGCCGTTCAAGTTGTCCAGCGTTTTCGTCACTACATTCTTCTCCGTAAAACTACAGTTATTTCGGATTGCAACCCTATGATTTATATTTTGACAAAACAACTGCTAGGGGGCAAGTACTCTAAATGGATCGTTATCCTGCAAGAGTTCGACTTGGAGTTCGAGAAGTCCAAGTCTAAGAAATCCTTAGTTTTTGCGGAATTGATGTGTGATTTCCCGCGTACTGACACAGAGACTGTGGCGGAGGAGTCCATCGCGAACGAATCTTTGTTTCTTATCAGTACTTTAGATCCGTGGTACGGGGATATCATCATCTATCTCCAGACCCAAACCTTTCGGCCTGAAGCTTCAAAGGTGGAACGTCGAAAAATTAGGTTTCAATCCCAACCATACAAAATTATTGGAGATACACTTTATCGCCGGGGGGCAGACTTAGTTTTTCGACGTTGTTTAACTCACGAAGAGGCTGAGAAAGTTTTGAATGATTGTCACTCTGGAGCATGTGGCGGTCATATGTCTGGGTATGCCACAGCTCAGAAGGTGTTGCGCGCTGGTTACTTCTGGCCATCTATGTTTAAGGATTGTATCATTGCAGTCCGGAAGTGCCACAACTGCCAAGTGTTTGATCGAAAGATGCGCGCACCACCTGCTCCTCTCCACCCTATAATTGCCGTTGGTCCATTCGCCAAATGGGGTATCGACTTTATTACTTGTAACCCTCACTCGGCCGGGGGGCATGCGTATATCATCCTCGCGGTTGATTATTTCACTAAATGGGCTGAGGCGATGCCTACATTCGACGCAAGCGGCAAAACAGCTGCAGTTTTCATATTCAATCATATAATAACTAGGTTTGGTGTCCCACAAGCAATTATTACTGACCATGGGAGCCATTTTCGAAACACCATGATGACTGAACTTACAAGCCAGCTTGGTTTGCGCCATGACAGCTCTACTCCTTATTATCCGCAAGCCAAAGGTTTGGTTGAGTCTATCAACAAAGTTCTGGTTATCATGATCCGACGAACCATTGGTATTCATCGGTCGAATTGGCACAACATGTTATTTTCGGCGCTATGGGCATACCGAACCTCAGTGAAAACCTCAACAGGGTTCACTCCTTTCCAGCTAGTTTATGGCTTGGAAGCGGTATTACCCATTGAATGTGAAATCCCATCACTTCAAATGGCTGTCGAATTACTTCCAGCTACTTCCGAAGAGGAGAAACGTTTATTGTACTTAGCTAAATTAGATGAGACTCGACGTGACGCTGCATTGGTAATCGAGACTCATGTGAAGTGAATGAAAGCTCAGTATGACAGAAATGTGACCCCTCGAAGTTTTTCGGAGGGAGACCTAGTGCTTTTATATGATCAAGCTAACGATAAGCTAGGTGCTGGAAAATTCATTCCTATGTGGCATGGACCCTATATTGTAAAGCGAAAGCTAGCAAAAGGGGCTTATGAGCTGGTAGATTTTGATGGGGACTCTTTGGGTAAACCCAGAAATGGGTTTTACCTAAAGAGGTATTATGCTTAAATGGTGGGTATGGAGAATTTTTTAGTTAGGTTAGTTTTTCTTTCTAGCTAATATGATTGTTAGTTAGTCAGTGTGCTTAGCTTAGTGAGTGTGTTTTTTGTCATTATTCTGGCTTATCTTGGTTTTGCTCTTGATATTGTAGATGTCGACGCCCCTCCAAACATACATTGGATTTTCTGATGGTGCTTGTCATAGTACACGGAATATCTCTTCCGCAGCTTGGGTTATCTATTCACCCTCTGACGAGTTAGTTTCTATGCATGGGGTAAGCCTCGGTCAAACAACGAACAACATTGCAGAATACAGTGCAGTGGTTGAATTATTATCCGAATCTATTTCATTTGGAATTCGACGTTTGATAGTGAGGTTAGATTCTGAACTTGTTGTATTACAGCTTAATAGAGTTTATGCCATTAGAAATCCTGTGTTATTAAGGTTGTTTTTGAGAGTGCGTCTCTTGGAACGTGAATTTGATTACATTGAATATCAACATATTCCAAGGTCCTTAAATACATTAGCAGATGCAATTGCTTCTCGAGTGTTGGACAGACATTTATGATAATCATGCAAGTAAATTTAAAAACATTTCATCATACATGTTAAACAAGATGAGCCGGTAATAGTGATATATATATAGATAGGAGTGTGTCAAAAATTATACATCGTCTTCGATCATAGGTTGAAAAACAGCTTATGATCGGCAAAAATGATAAAGTACAAAAAGTCAAAAAATGTCACATGTGTCTACAAAGTGACTAGCCAATCACTGGTGGTGCTCCCTGTACGACACCACTGCACGGGCTACCTTGCGCAAAAATCTCCTAAACGGTCCAGGGGCCGTGACTACATAGCGCTGAAGTCTGATAGGAATATCATCCATTGTAGTCTCAGGTATATCCGCCGTCAGACGCTGTAGATCATGCTCCAACTCAGCTAGTACCTCTGCAGCCGCCACGTCCTGTGGGGCCGGTACCGGTGCAACTGGATGTCTCCTCTCAAAAGGCCGGAGGTTGGCTGGACGCTGTGGACCAACATCTGCATTTTGAAAATTTTACTGTCAGTTTTGAGACGATATATATAAAAAACAAAAAAAATACATAATTTGAAAACTCGTGAAAAATAAAGTACCTCTGTCATCCCATTGTTCTCCCTGTGGAAGAACCATGTCCAGATCACCTCGAAAATCTATTCCGACATACGGAAAGTCCTGAATCGCAAACACCTGGTCCTCTAACGAATCAAAATAACTGTCAGTGAATCGAACAACTGCCGCACCCTCGTCCGGATGCCGGGCCATCACCGCAACCCATCGTACCAGCTTTGGCTCCTGAGGACCCAAAATATCAACAGTGAGATGCTGAGCGATCAGCATCGGAATTCTCTCTAAGGCAAAGCTCACGACTATAGGCCCATATCCAAAGGTCTTTAGTCTCCCAGTCTTTGCCCTGGTCAGTTGAGCTTTCAAGTTAGCCGACACCGCATCACACCAGTTGAAGATGGTGCCTTGGAGACAGTCAATTGCCATCCGCATTTGGGACCCAGTAGCAATATGTAAAGTGGCTGAGCCACAAATCCTGGTCACAGTGAAAGCTAAGACCATGAGTTCACGCCGAGAGATGTATTTGATCTCTATGCCTTTCGCATGATGTTGATCAGGTAGGCACCAATCTGCTCGGAGACTATCAAGGGATTGGCCACCCGGCCTAGTCCCAGCCAGATTGAGCTGCTCGCCTCTATTCGGCAAGCCAGTGAGAAAGTAAATATCAGCGGGCTCTATCTCGAGTTGTTGCCCGCCGATATAAAAGCATTGCTCTTGAACGTTCCATCTCTCGACCAGCCACTCCAAGAATCTTACCTGAGCCCTCATGCCAGGTATGGCCCAGTATTTGTATAATCCACATCTTCTTAGGGCATCGAGGGAGGGTTGATGATTGATTGCAGCTTCATCAACCTCCTCATGCTCTCTTTCTCTCCAATCCAGCATGATAAGTGCCCTACACATGAACAAACAGGCATTAAAATAAATTTTGGGTAAATTCAATGGTTAATTTGGGAGCTTGGGGTTTCAAAATCCGCGTTTTGCAGAGGACGCACCCCGCGTTTGGCGCACAGTGCGCCGGGATGCAGGTGGCCTGAAGGTAGCCTGCGTCCCCCGACCTTTTCCCTGTGTAGGAAAAAGTCGAGGGACGCAAGCAAGCCTTTAGGGAACCTGCGTCCCCCGCAGAGCAGTTTTCAAAACCCAAAACCCCCCAAAAATCAAAAATGAAACCTAAAATAAATTTCTAAACGGATGAAATTGACAAGGAGGATGTTGTGAAATACCTGGAAGAGACGGCGTTCGATTCTAACGGTCGGATTTTCCGCAACGACCACGGGACGTTTCTTGTCAAAAGCTGCTTTTTTAACCTCAACAGTCAAACAGTAAAAATGACATGGTAAAAAGTCTTGTTTTTTGGATGAATTTGTTCATTTTTCACCATGGAAAGATGTTTTTCGATGAATTTTTGCCTATCTTAAACAGGTATGAGTAATGTGTCGCTTTTGTGCAGGACAAAGGGACTTAGAGGGAAAATTGTCATTTTTTCACGAACAAAATATCAGAGTCATCTTTTAAGCCCTTTTCTGACTCCTAAAACATGAAAAGATTGCCGAGCGTTTCTTTTACACTCGTTAAAACGGAATTAAAAGACGGTCCCCTTATAGCTCTTTTCTGAACGTAAAATCAGGAAAAGATTGCCGTGTTTTTGTCGTTTCAAACCCGATACGGAAATAAAACGACGTGTCCTTGATCGCTTTTTACTTTTCAGGTCAGTGACACTAATTATGAAAGTACTCCTTGGTCGCAAGATCAAGCGGTTCCCCCAGGTATTATTTTATACTTTTTTCGGGCTTGAGGGACACAAATTTACGAAAAAGTTCAACTTGGAGTCTCCTTAAGTTTTTCAGACTCTCTAAAATTGAAAAACGCCGAGTTTCTCCTATACTGGGCTCGTTAAACATTTCAAAGTAAAGGACCTGTTCAATTACAAACAGGAACGAACCACTCCTTCCTAGGGTTCGAATCAAAACTGGGTTGGACTCATCCGAAGGATGAGCTTATAATCAAGCATATGTTATCCTCCTCAAGCTTGTTAAAAATAAAGAGGTACTTGCAAGAAATGGTGGGGGAAAAGAGAGAAGAATGAGCCTATTTGTTACCTTTTGTCTCAGAAGAAACTTTATTACCACTCTTGGACACGACACTTTTCATTCACCTGGGTTAGGAAATCTTTTACCTCACAGTTGATCAAACCACTTTTGAAGGTCTTCAACCGGGTTCCGGGGATTAACTTTGAGTTATTTAGCACCAAACCATCTGTCGTGTCATTATGTGTTCAAGAGGTCTGCAAACAAAACTTTCATCTGCAAAATACTTGTCATCCATTTTACCATCCCTGAGTCAGTCCTTACAGCAACATTTCTTCAACTTGAACAATGATTTCGTGTTGTGGGCTTGCCTGCAACGGGTCACTTTCTATCGACATCAGCACATTATCTAGAGAGATGACTTAGAAATCATCAGTACCTTGAAGTCTGCATGCATCAATGGCAGGTTTCTCGCCTTTGAAGTCAGTTTACATCATTGACTTTCGATCAAAGGATTCCGTGAAATGTTCGACATCAACTCATTCATTCACATCTCATGGATTGTACTGGGTACTTTGAGAACCATTGACATTACTGGTGGTCTCTCTCACGCTTGTTAACAGTTTACATCATCGACTGGTAATCAAGTGGTTTCTACCATGTTCGACATCGACTCATTTATTCGCATGGTTAGAATCGTACCAATTCGAGAAGTAGGAATGAAGACCCTGGATCGAATCTTTACCATCCAGGCTGCGAGGAGTTTTGTATTCATTATCTAAGTAGACTAACCATAAACAGATGGCTACGCCCATACTGTGTCTACAAAAGTCTATGATTATGATGTACTGCAAAATCATTTCTGTATCAGAGTAGTTAGTCAGTTAGTTAAAGTTTTAATCTGAGTATGGGAATGCCTACCTCAGTGATGATATAATCTTATACATGTATTTTGTGTTGAAAATTGCAGGTTCTGACCAGGTTCTCCACGAGATAATCCTCGAAATGATAAAGCGCTTCACCCTTCCTAAGATAATACAAAACCCTAATCTATTCCAGGCTTCGCACTTTAGGGGGCAATCTGTTACACTAAAAAATGTCACCATGGCTATTTACAGTCGGTATGGCTCTATCAACAGTCATACTACCCTCTTAACCAAGTCTTATGCCTCTGCTATCCATGTCAAACTCCAAGAAAGAGAGAAAGTCTTTATAAATATGTTTATCTCTGGGTACGCAGGTTCTCTCAAACCTTGCCTGCGGGTACGCACCTATTGTTCGTGAGATCTGCGTCCAAGGACACTCTGTATCTAAAGGGGTAGGTGCGTCCCTCTGAAAAGGTTAAAATGCGCAAGTTTTATCTTCAAAAACTTACTTGTGGTCATTTCTAGAGCATTCTAGAAGGTTGTTCAACGTGTATTCAGTGCCTCCAGATGGTTCATGCACTCCTACCAAAGAGGAACTTATCCCATCAATATGGGAGTGATCCCATCCAAAGAGGGGACTATCCCATTGATGGTGGACCTGATTAACTTCCTCTTGAGCATTATAAATACAGGCATTGGGCTAGAAGGAGGGAGGTTGAAAGCTATACATTTCTAAGGGTAAATGCTGCAGGAATTAGGACTCCCATTTAGAAGCTTGTGAGGAGAGATTGCCATCTTTACTTGTTCTATTTGGAAGTGGGTGTGCTTTGTCAAAGTAGAGGAAGACTCTTGTGGACCCTGGAAGGAGCTTGCACAACACCAAGGCTCAGGTTGTAATGGTTCCTTTTGATTACCTTTAATGCAAATTGGTCCATTCTTCTCAATAACTTGTTGTTTATGGGTTATTTCATGTACTCCTTGGTCTATATGTTGAATATGCTTTGTTTTATGTTATAATCAGGTGCTATTTAATTGTTTGACTGTTGGTGATTGCAGGTTTTGGAGAAAAGGAGGAGCTCATCCAGATCAACAAAGCTTGGACTTCTACAACAGTGTTTGGACAAAGGTAAGAACGAAACACTTGATTTCTCATATCATAATGCATGTTTAGAGAAGGATAGCTCTAGTTTGTTTTGTTTGTCATTAGAATGTCTTAGACTTCTAGGAAGGTCGGTTGTGTCCGCACTTTTGACTGATTCCATGTGACAAGGTGTATATGGAGTAGTCTTCTGCCGTGATATACCACACTTCTTACAAAATTCTTCAAATTCCTTGCTGCAAAATTCTCCACCATTATCTGTCCTCAGCACCTTTATCTTCTTCTCTATCTGATTTTCCACCAGAGCCTTAAATTCTTTAAACCTGTCAAAGACTTCAGATTTCTTCTTAAGAAAATATATCCATGTATTCCTTGAGAAGTCATCTATTAATGATATATAGTACACAGACTTACCCAGTGATGGAACCTTCACAGGTCCAAACACATCACTGTGCACAAGCTCTAATATTTGTTTCGTCCTCTTACCACCAGAGGGGAAACTCACCCGATTCTGCTTCCCATATACACAATTTTCACAGAAATCAAAATCCAGAGAGCTATTATTCATACCTTCTACCATACCATTACCATGAAGTATTCGAAGGCCCTTCTCTCCAATATGTCCAAGCCTTTGATGCCACAAGATGGTCTTCTCTCCAGAGACCACTAGATTCTCTACTCCATTTTCAGGAACCATAGAGCTATTGCACCCATCAACAACAGTGCTACCTTGCAGCTTGTACAGAGTTCTAATCCGAACTCCCCGTATTAATAACAGTGCTCCTCGAACCATCTTGCAGGTATCTTTCTCAAACACCGTCTTTACAGGTAGATTTCTGGCCAATGCAGGAATATGTAGAAAACCCAGAAGTGTTCTAACCCTTGCACCTTGCAACTTCAACTTTACTTTTCCTCGACCAATGATTCTAGCCTTCCTATCACCTCCTAAGAAGACATCACCACCATCGTATTTCTCATACTCGCAGAACCACTCTCTATGGGGAGTGAAGTGAAAGGATGCACCTGAGTCAATCAACCATGCCTCATGATCTACATGTGTACTTGAAGAAGCGAAGTACACATCCCCACCTTCATTTGAGGTGGTTTTCTCCTCTGGAGAAGGAGCATCATTAGATCCCTTTCCTTTATCAGGAGCTTTAGATTTACAATCCCTTCTGAAGTACCCGTCCTTTCCGCATTTCCAACGCACCACCTTTGTAGGTTTTCCTGGAGATTTAGATCTCCCTATAGATTTAGATCTCCCACTCGATGACTTATTTTTGTTTCTGTTCTAGGCCCGTCCTCATAAAGACAAGGCATCACCATTCTGGTTGTCCATATTTTTCCGTCTCATCTCCTCCATCAGCGAGGCTGAGACTATTTCATCAAACTGCAAAGCAGTTGCATTGCTACCTATTGCAATAACCAGACTATCCCATGAATCTAGTAGAGAACACAACAAACTGATGCACCTATCTTCATCTGAAATGTTAATATCAACAGATAATAACTGACTTACCACAATATTAAATGCATTCAGATGCTCTGTCACCAAGTCTCCATCTTTCATCCTCAGGTTATACAACTTTTTCCGCAGGAACAGTTTATTCACCAAAGACTTAGATTGGTACAAAGTCCCTAACTTGACCCACAAAGCCTTTGCCGTAGCTTCCCCTGATACATTCAACAATACTGAATCTAAGACACACAATCGTATTGTGCTCTTTGCCTTCTGATCCAACTTCTTCCATTCTTCATCGGTCACTCCTGATGGTTTAGTACCTGGATCTACCGCGATCCACTGATCTTTATCCACCAACAGATCCTCCATCTTGAGTTTCCACAACTCAAAATTTTGACCATTGAACTTCTCAATCTCTATATTTCCACTACTCGCCATCTTCTTTCACCACCAGAATCGATCTCGCAGATCTCCCACTGAACAGGGTCTACCACAGGCCCGAGTGAAACCCCTCAGCAACAAAGGTGTCCCCTTGAAGCCAAAACAACTCTGATACCAAATGTAGGTTTTAACCCTGTATAGAAATTACCTGCATACGAATTCTTAAACAAAGAAAATAAACAATGTGAGAGCATAACCTGTAAAACACATATGCACAAAGATTTTTCCCTGGATCCCGAAACCAGGACTACCAGCTTGATTTTTCATTATGTTCCTTTCAATGTTACAATACATATTTATACATGCTGAAGCATCCAATGCCATGGACCGAAATCCATCGCGTCCAATACCATGGACCAAAAACCATCGCGTCCAAAAAACATGTGCGAAAAACATGCACAAAACCATAGGTGGGTCCGCCAAACCTAACATATGGTCCAAAACCAAAATTTTCCAGTGCGCTGCCCCGGACCCCATAAAGTGGGGTTACGGGTGCCCTTCAAACCCCCTATTAACTACGTGGAAAGAATATAACACAACCCAACATGCATTTGATATTATTGTTATATCACACATCGACTTGTCCATTGTCACATGTTAGAACCATGGAATCATTGTATATTCCTGAGAAACTAACACACAAGAAAAATTGCGTGAATATGAAAATAATGGAAGCAATGAAATTTTTGAGAACTCATACTTCATAGAAACCATAATACATACAAAAGCCAATAAAATATGTGAATACTTTAATGATTGCAAGCTTGAATATGAAAATTAAATACCCTCATTCTAATGACATTTTACGTGATGAATATCTAATGAGTGTTATGATTCTTTGTATCCAAGAAATGCATGTAAAAATTCTACCATCAAATAATAGTTTCTGAATTCAGTTTCTTCATATCAAATTGTCTTCATGCAGTACCTACTTCTGCAGAACAAAACATAGATATCATATCAATCACTAACATTTACAATAACGTAATTCAACTTATTTTTCAGAAGTGTATTTCCAATGCCGAATATGCATAATATATCTATATGATGTGCCATTTGTATCTATTTTAGTAGTTATTGAAGAAATTGCAATAGCAAGGGCACATTTCATGCATAATGATTGATATGTGGAATTTACTACTGCAAACAGAAGTATCTTCCCTAGACATATTGCACTGGTTTAGAGTAATGGAAAGCAAAGAATGTAAAGTTACCTTTAGAGAAGCTGAAGAATGGAAAGAGGCTTACATGGAATTCACCATAAGCTTTTCTCTCTTCTCGGCTTGTAATATCCAACAATAATGATTTCTATAATTAGAACCTTCACATACAATCAACACAAGCCAAAGAAATATGACATCTATGTAGCATTATCCAATTACTCTATTAAATGGATTATAAAAGCATTGAAATAGATGAATGTAAACATAACATAACACATATAGGGAAATGATATACTCTTTGTATTAATACAAATAGGAAACAGGTTACAACCAAGAATAATAGTTGATGTTGTAGAGATCTCCCCAAGTTGACTTCTCCTTCCTTGTTGCAAAGAACACCTTAATGTGTGAGAGAATCAGAGAATGTGTGAGAGTTGATTGAGGTATTATGCATTAGTTACATGGCACGCTGATGTGAGAAGATTTGAAGGGACTAAGAGACAAAAATGAAGATGGATATATGCAGAATTTACGACCAGATTTACCAGCACATTGTTATTCTTGATTGAATCAAGGGATTATAGTCTCCTTTCAAGTAGTATATTGATAAACAATAGGTTGGATTCTATTGAGGTAGGAGCCTCATGTGGGTTGTAGCCTACATAAAACATATGGGAGTTGGAGCTTCCTTGCATGTTGCAACTTGCAGAAAATTGAGGTAGAAACATCGTGTAGGTTGGAACCTACATAAAATCAAATGTAATAAGGAGTAGGAGCTTGACTTCGCATCACAACAATAATAAAATCATGGTTTTCTCCTATTATGGGTTTCACATAAATCTGGTGCCAATATGTGTTGTTACTATGTGTTAATGTGATGTTTTTGTTTGCTTATTAATTACTGTTCACATATTCAATCTACTAGTCATTATTTATTAAGTTGATCATGTAATGTTTCAGTTAATGAGTTTCAAGAAAATAATTTTAATGTCCACGAATATGGTAAATTGATTCAACCCCCCCCCCCCCCCCACCAAATTTAGTTAAATTTTCATCAAATGGTGACAATGATAATAATCATGGCGAAGAATGAATGGCAATACCTACTATTTATAACAAAGTATTGAGTTAATCTCGAAAATGGAGAATAATAAAATGATATTAACCAAATCAAGATCTAACAACGAAGAATACTTTATTACATTTTTTGGAGAGGGAAAAGATATTTAAAATGGTCAAATATCTATATTTATATATAGTTAACAAATAAAATGATTTATTAATTACTTCGTGAGGATTAAGAATGGTGTGAAATTGAAATAATTATTAAATAGTTATTTAACCATTATTCCAATAATGGAAATAAGGAATAGTAAATAAATAGTGATTTATTTAATTATTCATAGTATATTTAGTCAAATGTGACAATGAATAATTATCCAACAATGATGTAATAATTATTCATAGAGAAAATTAAATAGATAATGATGTATTCAATTATTCTCATGGGTTTTTTTTTTTTATTTTAATCAGAAAATTAATTTAATAAAAAATCTTTATTAAATTATTTCCCATGGTAAAAGTGATTTTAATATGCTAAAATTAGTCTTTCATGGTGCATTCCAATCCACCTAGTTAGAAATGATCGGTGATCGTTATTTGGTGATAACAAAACTAATTCCTAATGTGTGCGAAGAATGCAGAGTGAATTTTGTGTTTTCTTTCGATCCCATACATAAGCCTAAGTGAACTCGACAATAGTCACTCCCACAGCACTGTCAACCAGGGACTGAAAAACTTTAGTCACTTCCATAAGATTTCATCCATGCGACTCGGGCAGAGAATGGCTAAAACAAAATTTCCTTAGCTCTGAAATTGCCCAAACTTACTCCACTACTTAACATGCTACAAGACCTCCCGGAACCCATTTGTAGCCATTGCAACTCATCATACAAGCTAAAACTCATCCACACACAGACCAAGTATCATAAACATAACTTGACAGTCTCCATCACTATCAACTTGGTGTAGCATATCCACACTATGCCAAGGCATCAACATACAAGCCAAATACATGCACCAATATCTACAACTATTGAAATATGGTCCACAACCAATGCAGAAACTAGGTACCTCAACATCACATGGTACCAACAACTCATGTCATCAGCTTGACATCAATGCCAACCATCAAAACGACATCATAGCATCAATGCCAACATATGGAAATTGATGTGTAGATATTTAATGAACATGTCAAAATGAAGATCACAATCCTGTAGTGAAATATTACATTCAAACTTTGATGAAGAAGTTTCTTAAAGAAACCATGAACCCAAAAGAAATCTAACATCCAATCAATCAAAATCTATGCTTTTGCATATTGTGAGTGTTTTTAAATCTTGGAAGGTTAATTTTTTTGTTTACTAGTGTTGAATTATTTTGGTTTATTGGTTATGTTATCATAACCTAAGCTAATTCCTCGATGTAATTTCTTATTTTTCCCTGTAGGTACCTGCTTTACATTACATCTCACAAGAGCCAAATCCAGGTCCCCATTAGGATGAACTCATTTACTTTTTCGATTATGTATTTGGATTTTGATGAGTGCTTTAGGCACCAAACATTATTCTCTGCACAAAATGCATTTGCAATGGTTTATTATATAAATATATGTTTAGCTACATAATGCCTTACATTTGAACATGCCTTATTTTCCCAAAATACCTTTGTTTTAAATACAAATAATAAGTTTTTATGTATACTTAATTTATTAAAGAACAATTATTGATGTTTCTTGGACTGCAGAGGTGGATAGTTAAAGAGAGAACATGCTAGAACAACATAGTGAATGAGCTATTGGGATAAGGTATCAAAAAATTCTCATTATAGATATAAGAATCCTATAGGAAAAGCAATATGATCACCATAAATAATGGGATGTGAAGTATGTGCTTAATTCTAGTTCCAATTCTAATTACTTTTTTATGTTCTCCATTTGTTCACCAATTTTGTGAAGAATTTTGAGATAATGTTTTGCATAAAATCTTGTATAGGTCTGAATTTTGTGGCATTGGCCAAAAACATTAATTGAACATATGTTTTTGAGGATATTCTTTGATATTTTTATATTAAATATCATGTTTTATTTTTTATCACAATGAAAATGAATGTTCGACAACATTTTTGGATCTCAGATGTGTGTTCCATATGTTATAACCCTGTTTTCCACTCCATTATAGTGAGAGAAACCCAATATCAACTTACCTTAGTTGTTTGACTAAAATGCATCCCTTTTTACCTTTTCTTTTACCTATGCGATATTTATCGCATGATAAAGGGTGGAATTACATGATTGGGTTATTTCTCATGATTAATTTTCCAAGATATTATAATTATGAGATAATATTTATTTCATAATTGACATAATTGACAAAAGCTCACAATTTTGAAAAAGGTTTCTAGAGTTTTGCAACCCAACAAGATCAACTTGACCCACTTGTGTATGAGTTGGGTAAGGGTCCATTATTGTAGAATTTTCCTAGCCTCTAAAGCCCTTAGGTGTCTAGATGCATTCCCTCAAAGGATAGAATGAGCCTATATTGTTGGAATTATGATTCAGGTTTCACGCTATGTTACAGGTGTTGTACTTGATGGCAACTCACTCAAGTGGAAAATCTCTGTTTAGGCTCTCAAAATGATATAAAATAAGGGGTTCACAAGTACACCGTTCAAAAGGTGCGGGCCCGCAGGCTCGCCATTCACAAAGTGTGGTCATGTTCGCAGGTTATCCGAACAGAAGGTGCGGACCCCCAGTTCACTCACTTCAATGCAGAGAAGTGTGCACACGTGGGATTTCTTATGTTTGGCCCATGGTAGTTAGCCCGACGTTCATGATCCTATGGTTTTGGTCCGTGGTATAGGATCTAAATTATTGAACCCTGGTTTTTGGATCCCTTGTATTGGTTTTTGATGGTTTTGTTCCATGGTTTGAGTAAGGGCTTACCTATAAAAGGGAAAGGAGATCATTTGGCTAGTCACTTGTGAAATTTGAATATCTTAAGATTTGAAATTTTGGGTGATCAGTTTGAAAAGCTAGGTCTAAATCAAGGTGAAATCTATAGGTTGTAAGGCGAATCTATTTGATAGGTCGTGATCTCTTTGGTGCATGATCAGATCTGTGGATCTGACTGTCTGTGGCACATTGGAGGACTGATAATTTGGCTCTATTAGGAGGTCCGTAGGCGATCCACAGCACAGGTGCGGGGGTTCGCAGCCCAGCAGAAGGTGCAGGTGCGGGGGTCCGCAACGCAACATAAGGCATAGGTGCGGGGTTTTGCAACGCAGCAGAAGGCACAGGTGCGGAGGTATGCAAAGCAGCTGAAGGCGCAGGTGCGAAGGTACGCTGTCGAGTAGACAACGCAGGTGTGAGGGTCACCAGCCCAACAGAAGGCACAGGTGCGGGGGTCCGCAGTCCAGCAGAAGGCGCAGGTGTGGGGGTTTGCAGCGCAACAGAAGGCGCAGGTGCGGGGTTCCGCAGTGCAACAGAAGGCACAGGTGCGGAGGAACGCAGAGCAGTAGAAGGCGCAGGTGCGAAGGTATGCTGTCAGGTAGACAGTGCAAGTGTGGAGCTGTGTAGTCCAGACACACAAACTACGAATATTCGCAGGTTTCTATTGGTGACGTTGTGGACTTTTCTTAAAATATTTTTTGGTTGCCTTTTATCTATTGCTGCAGAGTTCTGGGTTTAGATTACTAGTATTTCTTTTCTGGTTACTACATTCTGAGAAGTTATTGGGTGATTGTAAACGGATATTTGTTGATTCACATGTACTTGATGATTATTTGATGTTCATGGATCCAGTTTGAAAATCTATGAAAAGTGGTCCTTGGAAGAAAAGAAGTAGGGGGTTGTAGCTCTCTTCCAGGAGTGACTGGAAAAGGAGAGAGGGTTGTAACTCTCAGCAGGTTGCATCCTGCGTACTGGTAAAGGACTGCACTAATACAAAATCATTGTAAAAGAAGTTTCTAATTGAAATAAGATAGAGACATATTGCAGCAGGTGGTTTTCACCCACATTGGGTTTCCACCTTATATCTGGTGTTCTTTGGTGTGACTATCTGTTTTTCTTATTCTTCCTCATTATTATATGGTACTGACATACAAATTAATGATCAATATTTGAAGAATAAATTAAAGTATAAATCTGGAAGATATACTCTAAAGAATTTCATAATACTAATTCACCCCCCCTCTAAGTATTATTTCCAACAATTGGTTTCAGAGCAGGTCCCTCTAAAGAAGCTTTATCGCTTGAAGGAAGATCCATCATCATGAGCAACTACGAGAGAGAAGAATCTATCAGGCCAACAATTTTTGACGGGACAAACTTCGTATATTGGAAGGTAAGAGTTACTGCCTATCTTCAATCTCTTGGTACAGAAGTCTGCGACATCATAGACACAAGGTACACTTTTCCATCAGCAACTCCTACAGATCCGGCTGAGAAGAAGAAATATGAAACAAATGCAAAGGTTGTCAATACTCTATTGGGATGTCTATCTCAATTAGAATTCGTGAAGGTTATGCAGTATAAATCCACAAAAGAAATATGGGACAAGATTGTTCTGAGCTATGAAGGAGATGATCAGGTAAAACAAGAAAAACTTCAAACCCTCAAAATTCAGTATGAAAATCTCAGAATGCGCAACGATGAAAGTGTGGCTAACTATTTCCTTCATGTAGATGAGATTGTTAATTGTTTGAAAATTTTGGGTGAAGAAATAAAAGAGGCCGTTGTGCTTGAAAAGGTTCTAAGATCTTTGTCCCCTAGGTTTGAATGTAAAGTTTTTGCAATAGAAGAAAAAGAGAATCTATGAAACCTTACCATGTCACAGCTGCATGGAATTCTAACTGCTTATGAAATGAGGAAAGGAGGACCATCAGACAGGAGAGAAGCTCCCTTCAAGGCTTCAAGTAAAGGAGATTACTATGAGTCGGGACACGTGTCAGAAGAAGAAGAAGAATCGAATTTTGTCAAAAACCTTCAATGAGGTGTTGGACGATTCTGAGGTAAGTTACCTTTCAAATGCTTTTCTTGTGGAAAAGCCGGTCACTATGCTGCCAAATATCCTCATAAGGATAAGATTGACAAGGGGAAGGAACCTGTTAGATGGAACATGAAACATAATGCAAATAAGAAAAGCTATTACACTCATGAAGATAGTGATGGACTTTCAAATAGTGATGAAGATGAACGAGGTAATAATTATAAACTTTTAATGGCTTTTGAAGACGATGATTACATGGATGGTATAGATGAAGAAGGTCTTTATGAAGAGATTTATAATCTCAAAATTTGCATAGAAGAGAAAATTGTGATTATTGATTCTCTGCAATGTCAACTGGCTGAAAGGGAAAAACATCTTGAAAATTTGGAATGTGAAATTGTTGGTCTTAGAGAAGAGATTGAGAAAACAAAAGCTCTTAATATTAAATTTGTTAAAGGATCTGAAACTTTGGATGAGATTATCAATGTGCAGTGTTCTCCACTAATCAAGACAGGTCTGGGATATAATGGATAAGCATCTCAAGCATCCACCTCCAAAAGTTATCTTGATGCAGCAAGGAGGAGCGAGCAAAGGCCTAATAGAAATCATCAGGTAAATCAGGGATAGTTTACCTCAATAATGAACAAAGACTATCAACAAAATCGGGGGCAATCTACCTTAAGGACAAACAGAAGCCACAACCAACCACAGGTAAAAGCTTCCCAATTTGCCTCAAGAATGGATGTCAGTGGAAATTACAATTGGTTGGCTGATAGATTGGATAATCGCAGGAGTTTCTTCAATGGCCAATGTTTCTCTTGCCATAACTTTGGTCACAAAGCATCTCAATGTGTTACCTATAAGACAATCATGACTAGATAAGCTCAAAAACAAAGAAGTATGACTGGAATCACGAAAAGGACCTATAACAACGTTTCCACCCTTGAAAGTGAAATTGAATGTTCTATTTGTAATAACTTCGGTCATGAATATTCTGAATGCAGGAGCAGGTTTCAGAAGACAACTGAGAAGGAACAAACCTCAAATGCCAGAACATGGAGAATGAAGGAACTGCAACCAGAAAGATGTGGGATAGCTTTATATACAGAAGGACAGGAAAATCAATGGTACATCGATAGTGGATGTTCGAAGCATATGACAGGTGATAAAGAAAAACTTCAATCATATAGTGCTTTAGAAAAATGAAAGAAAATTTCTTTTGGAAATGATACCCCTGTAGTCATAAAAGGAAAAGGCGTTGTTCAATTAAAATAAAAACTCAGGGCTGGAAATGTTTTGTATGTTGATGGCTTGAAGCATAATCTACTGAGTGTCAGTTAGATGTGCGATCAAGGAACTGAGGTAATATTTTGATCAAATGGGTGTAGTGTTTGTGATCTTGATACATGATAAATAGTGATCAAAGGCATAAGAACACCAAATAATTTATACATATTTGAAGAAGGACAACAATAATGCTATTTAAGCAAAAATGAGAACACTGGTTATGGCACCAGAGGTTGGGGCATCTAAGCTTTTCATAGATAAGGAAAGCATGCAAGTACCAGGCAGTTCGTGGTCTTCCAGAAATCAGAATTCCAGACAATAAAATATGCAAATCATGTCAGTTTGGTAAGCAAACCAGAACTAACTTCCCTGAGAAGGAAGGATCAGCCAACAAGCCACTTGAACTTGTCCATACTGATGTATGTGGCCCATCTAGGAAAAGGTCACCTCGAGGAGAAGAATATTTCATATTGTTCATTGACAACTTCTCCAGGATGGTTTGGATAGGACTTATGAAGCACAAAGATGAAGCCTTCGAAAAATTCAAATCTTTCAAAGCCTTGGTTGAAAACGAATCACATCATAAAATCAACTACCTCAGTTCTAATAGAGGTGGGGAGTTTACCTCAAACGAATTTTTCGATTTCCATGAAGAACATGGAATAAGAAGGGAATGCTCTATAGCTAGGACTCCTCAAAAAAATGGAGTAGTGGAAAGGATGAACAAAATGGTTCAACAAATGGCTCGTGCTATGCTTGATGAGTTTGGAACTCCCACAACCTTCTGGGGTGAAGCTGCATTTTCTGCGGTTTTTATTCTCAACAAAACAAATGTCTCGGTGAACAGCACTCAAACACCTCATGAGCTCTGGTTTGGTGAGACTTCTTCGGTAAAACATTTCAAAATATTTGGAAGCAAATGCTATATTAAGAATAATGATGAACATCTTGGAAAGTTTGAACCTAGAGCAGATGAAGGCATTCTCCTTCGTCATTCTCCTCACAGCAAAGCATATAAGTGTTACAACAAAAGACTTGGAAGAATAGTTGACAACATTGATGTAGTGGTTGATGAAGAAGGAAACATTCCTAGGCATGTAAATTATGAAAATACTGAAGAGGATGAAGAACATCCCTCAAATCAGTCTGATGATGAAGAAGAACCTCAAGAGGCACCAGAGGAACAAATAAGGATAGAAGAGAAGACTCCATCCAAGTACGTTTAGAAGAATCATCCAGAATCTCAAATTTTGGGGCAGAAAGAGGCAGGTATACAAACAAGAAGAACAACTGCAGAAGCCTCAAGCTATTTGGCATTGCTCTCCTCCACTGAACCGCAAAATGTAAAAGAGGCATGCAAAGATGAATGCTGGGTCAAGGCAATGGATGAAGAACTTGAGCAAATCGAAAAGAATAACACTTGGGAGTTGGTTCCTAGACCAAAAGATAAGAATGTCATAGGGACAAAATGGATCTTTAAAAGCAAGTTGAATGAAAATGGGGAAGTGATTGGAAACAAGGCCAGACTTGTTTGTAAATGGTATGCTCAACAAGAAGGAATAAACTTTGAAGAAACTTTTGCTCCTGTTGCTAGACTTGAGGCCATTCAAATGTTCCTTGCTCTCTCAAGCTTTCAGAAGTTCAAAGTATTTCAAATGGACGTGAAATCAACCTTTCTGAATGGAGACTTAGAAGAAGAGGTGTACATTGAGCAACCAGATGGTTTCATTCTTAGAAATGATCCAAATATTTTATGCAAACTAAAAAAGGCTCTTTATGGTCTTAACTAGGCTCCAAGGGCTTGGTACTACCGTTTGGACAAATATCTTCATCAACAAGGTTTTTCAAAAGGATCAGCAGATAACAATCTTTATATAAAAATTGAAAATGACAAATTACTAATACTTGTTGTGTATGTAGATGATATTATCTTTGGCAGCAATGAAGAAGCTATGAGTCAAAGCTTTGCCTTGCTGATGCAGAAAGAATTCGAAATTTCTTTGCTTGGAGAACTGACATATTTCCTTGGATTTGAAATCCAACAAAATGAAGACGATATCTTTTTGTCTCAAACCAAGTATCTCAAGTAGATCTTGAAGAAATATGGCATGGAAGATGCAAAACCAGTATGTACCCCCATGGTTACAGGATGCAGCCTCAGTGCAAATGATGAATCAGCAACAGTGCATCAGCCAACCTATAGATCTATGATTGGAAGTCTACTTTATTTGACAGGTACCCGACCAGACATCATGCATGCAGTGGGAATAGTTGGAAGTTTTCAGGCAAATCCAAAGGAAACTCATCTTCAGGCAGTAAAGAGAATTTTCAAGTATCTTGAAGGAACTCAAAACTATGGCTTATGGTATCCTAGAGATACAGATCTCACACTTCATGCTTATACAGATGCAGATTGGGCTGGAAGCGTGGATGACAGGAAGAGCACAAGTGGTGGTGCATTCTTTATGGGTTCCAGATTAGTATCTTGGTTCAGCAAGAAACAGAGTTCGATTGCTTTATCTACAGTTGAAGCGGAATATGGGGCTGCTGCATCTTGCTGCACTCAACTCCTCTAAATGATGCAGACCTTGCAGGATTTTCAAATCACTTGTACACCACCTATCTCCATCTTATGTGATAATACAAGTGCAATCAGCATTTCAAAGAACCCATTCATGCATTCAAAGAGCAAGCACATACCGATCAAGTATCACTTTCTCTGGGAACAAGTGTTGGAACAAAAGGTTAAATTGGAGTATGTTCCTTCTAAGGAACAAGTTGCTGATATTATCACCAAACCACTGCCCAGGGAAACTTTTTAATACCTTAGGAAAAAGTTGGGGGTAGTTGATGCATCATCTTGTTGTTGAATCTTATCTGTTTCAGAGATTGTTGGTTGTACGCGAGTTTCATATGGGGTATACGCGTACATTCGCCGGTTTATGATCGGATGACACAGGTTCAGGGGGAGCATATATTTTTTTTAATAATGCATTGTTGGCATTATGGTAGATGATCTTGGAGGAGAAAGTACAGAACGAAATCATGGATGTTGATCAGAATATTGCTGCTAATATGTATCTATCTCTTTTCTCAAGGTCTTTTATGGTGTATGGTGGATTATGATTCTTCCTAAAGATTTTTTCCTTTTTCAGATCGGGTCTATATTTAGGGGGAGCCTGATCAACACAGCAGAGCGGAGACTTCAACATGTTCTCAGGGGGAGCATAACCCTTTTCCCTTGATGACAAAGGGGAGAACAACCTTGAGGATCTTGGGGTTGCCATCAAGTCCAAAGGGGGAGATTGTCGGCATTATGATTCAGGTTTGGCGCTATGTCATAGGTGTTGTACTTGATGGAAACTCACTCAAGTGGAAAATCTATCTTCAGTCTCTCAAAATGATAGAAAATAAGGGGTTCACAGGTATACCGTTCAAAAGGTTCGGGCCCACAAGCACACCATTCACAAAGTGTGGTCATGTCTGCAGGTTATTCGAACAGAAGGTGCGGGCCCCCAGTTCACTCACTTCAATGCAAAGAAGCCCGCACATGTGGGCTTTGTTATTTTTAGCCCATGTTAGTTAGCCCGATGTTCATGATCCTACGGTTTTGGTCCATGGTATAGGATCTAAATTATTGAACCCCGGTTTTTGGATCCCTTGTACTGGTTTTCGATGGTTTCGTTCCATGGTTTGAGTAAGGGCTTGCCTATAAAAAGGAAAGGATATCATTTGGCTAGTCACTTGTGAAATTTGAATATCTTAAGATCTAAAATTTTGGGTGATCAGTTTGAAAAGCTAGATCTAAATCAACGTGAAATCTATAAATTGTAAGGCAAATCTATTTGATATCTCTCTGGCGCATGATCAGATCTATGGATCTGAATTTCTATGGAACATTGGAGGATTGATAATTTGGCTCTATTCAGAGGTCCGCAAGCGATCCACAGCGCAGGTGTGGGGGTCCGCAGCCCAGCAGAAGGAGCAGGTGCGGGGGTCCGCAGCGCAACAAAAGGCATAGGTGCGGGGTTCCGCAGTGAAGTAGAAGGCACAAGTGCGGAGGTATGTAGAGCAACAGAAGGTGCAGGTGCGGAGGTACGTTGTTGCGTAGATAGTGCAGGTGCGGGAGTCCTCAGCCCAGCAGAAGGTGCAGGTGCGGGGGTCTGCAGTCCAGCAGATGATGTAGGTACGGGGGTCCGCAGTGCAACAGAAGGCGCAGGTGCGGGGTTTTGCAGCGTAGCAGAAGGCACAGGTGGGGAGGTACGTAGAGCAGCGGAAGGCACAGGTGCGGAGGTAAGTAGAGCAGTGGAAGGCGCAGGTGCGAAGGCACGCTTTCGGGTAGACAATGCAGGTGTAGAGCTGCGCAATCCAGACACAGACAAACTGCAAATATTCGCAGGTTTCTATTGGTGAAGTTGCTGACTGTTCTTAAAATATTTGTTGGTTGCCTTTTATCTATTGTTGCAGAGTTCTAGGTTTAGATTACTGGTATTTCTTTTCTGGTTACTGCATTCTAAGAAGTTATTGGGTCATTGTAAATGGATATTGGTTGATTCACATGTACTTGATGATTATTTGATGTTCATGGATCCAGTTTGAAAATTGATGAAAAGTGGTTCTTGGAAGAAAAGAAGTAGGGGGGTTGTAGCTCCCTTCCAGGAGTGACTGGAAAAGGAGAGAGGGTTGTAACTCTCAGTAGGTTGCAGCCTCCATATTGGTAAAGGATTGCACCAGTACAAAATCATTGTAAAAGAAGTTTCTAATTGAAATAAGATAGAGACATATTGCAGCAGGTGGTTTTCACCCACATTGGGTTTCCACCTTATATCTGGTGTTCTTTGGTGTGACTATCTATTTTTCTTATTCTTGCTCATTATTATATCGTACTGACATACAAATTAATGATCAATATCTGAACAATAAATTAAAGTATAAATCTGGAAGATATACTCTAAAGAATTTGATAATACCGATTCACCCCCTCTCTCAGTATTATTTCCAACATATATAATATCACCAAGACGAAAGGGGGTTAGAAGTATCCACACTACAGTGTGAAAGTTGTACTCTATAGGGAGAGGAGACCATGCTACAAGCTTGAGCAGAGGATCTCATTTGTTGAAGGTATAACTGTACCATTTCATTCAAGATTAATGAAATTACATGTTCATTCCTGTTAATCTATTCTTATGGTTGATTCTACATGTTAATTTTTATTTTGAGCTAACAATCTTCTGTGCAAGGTTTTTCGTGGTCTTTCTTTGGTGATGCATGTGTGTAGGTAGTATAGATATTGTAGGAGGAAATATATATTGGTTGGAGCGAAGACTTTTTGCAATTAGCCCAAAACCCTTCACTAATATTCGAGGTCTACATGTGTGAGATCAAATCTTTAGTGTAGGGGATACATCCATGATTGGGTACTTGGGTATTTAGATCTAGATTTATATCTGTAAGTGAATTGGTAATCTATTTTTTTGTATGGTAACCTTGCTAGGTTGATAAGGTTACAAAGAAATAGGGCCTTTTTTGTGAATTTTCCCACAACACCATGAGTAGTACTTATTTTAATCATAGTTATCATGACTAGAATTTAAAACTGGATACCATTCTTGTTAGTATAACTTTATTCATTACCTTTCCAGACTTCTCAGGCACAAATTATGACTATTTTGTTCTAATTCTGAGTTTGTTCACCGATTTTGTGAAGAATTCCAAGATATAATTTTTTGCATAATTTTTTGAGGATATTCTTTGTGTTTCTATATTATTCTAATGTTTTGTTATTGATCCAAATGAATTTGAATTTTCAAGAATAATTTTCGATCTCATATATTTGTTCATCTATAGTATTTATTTTAATCATAACTATGATGAATGGCATTTCAGTCTAGATACAATTCTTAATACTGGAAATGCGTTTGTTATAGTTCAAGGCTTTTCAAGCACAAAAATTGATTACTCTGTTCTAATTATGAGTTTAGTCACCAATTTTGTGAAGAACTCTAAGATAATGTTTTGCATAAGTTTTCAAGGATATACTTTGAGATTTTATATTATATCTATTTTTTTATTATTAATCAAAATGAAAGTGAACATTTGACAACAATTTTGGATCTCGGATATTTGTGCCATCTCTAACATTTATTTTAATCATAGCTATGATGATTCACATTTTAATCTAGATAAAATTCTTGTTACTACCAATGTGTTAGTTACCGTTGAAGGGTTATCGAGGAGAAATACTAATTAATTTATTTCAATTATGAGTCTATTGAATAATTTTATAAAGAATTCAAAGAGATAATGTTTTTCACAAGATCTTATATAGGCATAAAATATGTTCCATTGGCCAAAAAAAATAGTTGAGCATAAGTTTTTGAGGATATCTTTTGAGACTTTTATTATATCTAATGTTATATTATTGATCAGAATGAAAACGAACATTTGATAACAGTTTTGGATCTTAGATATATGTTTCATTTGTAGTATTTATTTTAATATAGCTATGATGATTGGTATTTGAGTTTGGATACATTTCTTGTTACTATAATTGTGTTGGTTACTGTTTAAGACTTCTAAAGCACAAAATTGGATTACCTTGTTCCAATTTTGAGTATTTTCACCAATTTTGTGAAGAATTATGAATTAATATTTCACATAAGTTTTCAAGGATATACTTTGACCTTTTATATTATATCTATTGTTGCATTATTGATCCGAATGATATAAATTTTTTAATTAAGAAATTAATGTCAATTTAAACTAAAATTACTATTTTCGGATATATGTTTATGTTGCATGCATCGATTAGGTGTAAGAATAAATTCCTCTATTATTCTGGAATTGCGGAAGGGGTTAAATGATTGTTATTCCTCTAAGTTGGAGCATGATTTATTTATGAACATTGCTTGTTTTCACATAGACTTTACTTTATCGCATGAATTTATTCTACATAGTATTTGGCTCAGAACATTCTTGTGCAACACAACTCCTTCCCTTTTCTACACATACCAGCTTCTACATATTCGCACATTCTTTTCTCTTCACACTTCGTCAGTGCACCTATATCCTATAGAGAACTTGTTTTCATATGCACAGGTTCTTCTCCCTTGTACACATTCTCCCCTTTTCACATATGTTCCATGCATTTTCATCACACATAATTATAAATTAATTATATTCATATTGGTTCTAGTTTCTGTAAAGCTATGAAACTTACTCTTTTCCTTTGAACATGCAATATTCATTGTTCACATATGCACTTTAGCACTGCACACATCTTGGTTTGAGATTTTTTAACTCAAATATGCCTTAATTTCACACATTTCGTATTGCACACACCCCTTACTTAAGAAATGACTGTAATAATATTTTCACTTTGTAGGGCAGAGGAGACGCTATAGGTGGTTGGGACCATAATCAAAGGCATCTATGTAAAATATTTATTTGAATTCCAAAAAATATTGTGGAAGATGTACAACAGAAAAGATTTATTTCTTCCAAATTATTTTTCCTACATATTCTTGAAACTATGATAAGCATATACTTAATTGGTTACTCTCATAGACCGATGATTAACAAGAATAACATAAACTATTGTTATATACATCAAAATCCAATGTAAGCCAAAATAATGTGTTATCTAGTTACACTACAATATAGTAACTAAAGCGATGCCCCTTCACACCAAATGGATTACCCTTTGAATTTTTAATATTGTATTATGTTTTCGAAAATTCATTTCTTTTCATTATTTTCATTTTAAAGGTTCAAAATATGTGTTTTATTATGAAAGGTCAAAGGTTGGAGGTTTAAATTTTATGCTTTTATATTTTTACTGTGCAGAATAAAGCATGTGTGGAAGAGGGGTATGTGGCAAATAACCTTTTATTTTCCCAATTTCATATTGTTGAAAGAATTCCCGCTTTTCACACTTCTTCCACACACCTCCATCCCACATAACACTTAATTTGCACACTCATAAACGCTTTTTAATGCAATGCACGAAAGAACATAGTTAATAAAACCAATAGAACTAAAACTATAAATTGAGGTTTGTTAAAAATTGCAAAGAGTCAATTTCCATCGTATTTGACACATGAAAAATGTCACATAAACTTAATCAATCTCACATGGTGTATATTAACGTATATTAAAAAACTTACTAAGGCTTAATTCCATGATTAGAAAAATCTACTCTATCCATAAAAGTAAGCATATTTCTTAAATGTTTATACAAATAATACAAGAGATGTGAAACTGCAAGTGGTAATTAATTGACATGTATTTAGGACATCATTTGAGTACTTAACAACATTTACTCTTAAGGCATAGTGTAATGATTACTAGCTATAAAAAAACAAATAAGGTGTTCAGGACTCTATAACTAGTATTAAAAAATTAATTAGTGCTTAGCCCTCGATTAAAAAAAATCTCCACTATCGATAAAGGTAAGACATTTGAACATTTATTTAATGAATCAACATGCAATGATGGAATTGTTTGAATGCTTGATAACATTTACTCTAACACATTATGTAATGATTATTGGTTGTAAACAAACATTTTTTTATGCATCCATATTATGAAATATTCTTTCCGACATTTATTTATTGAATCGATGCACATTTAAAGGCATCGTTCCAATCCTTCATATCATTGACTAGTTGTAAACAAATCAAGAAGGTGTATAGGGTTCCTCAAAAAATATATGTCATATAAGATTAAAAGGATGTGTGGAAGAGGGATATGTGCAGGAGAAACTTTTCTCCCTTATTTCCATACCGCTGCATACATTACCCCTCCATAAAATTCTTCCACAAACTGCCCTATTATGTAGTGGAATTTTGGTTAAATGTTACATAGAATCAATCAAATCCTACAATGCGGATTAGATAATTGTTGGCTCAATGGGGCCTGGACCAAGATTAGTGTTATCTATGACAAAAAACAAAACCCTAACTTTGGGCCCCTTCGGCAACAACCTGCATAACACAGGCTGCAGTCTCACCCGTACCAGTATTGGGGGATGTGAGAAGAAGGTTTATGCATCTAGAGGTCTGTGTGATGGTTTCCTGAAGTCCCTATAGCTTAGATATACCTTTGTGTATCTCTAATCCTTTCAAATAGATAACCACTGCAAATCTATCTAAACGAATTTCAGATCTTCGTGAAGGTACTTAAGTGTACTTATGCTCCATAAATATTACAGATATACCACTTTTAGGTAGTAGACAAGCATTAATTCATATAAATTATATCACGTAGTGAAGATACATGAACTTAGAAAAAGTAAATAATAATACATAGATGCATCAATTTCGGCCCAAAACAGTGTTTATTAAGTGTAAGCATTCAATTACAGACTTCTTTTCCCTGTGCACTCAGCTGTAGGGGTCAGCGCACTCAGCCTGTGGACTTACCTAGGACTCCATGCACTCAGTTGTAGGGTCCTTCCCCTTCCGCCTAAGTACAAGAAACAAAATTTTCTTGCCTTAGAACCTTTCCCTTACAATAATTCTTCCTTATTAAATTTTCCCTTAGACTCGCTATGACTCCTCTATATATAGCATATTCTTTACAATACCATGCTCTGTGGACCATGGGCAGATCTCAAAACCTCTATCTCCCACCCAACTAAGGGACTAAATCCCCTTTGAATTCTACTAGCTTCACACTTCGATTCCACATTTCGTAGAGATGTTACATTCATTACAAAATGAAACTACAAAAGTTACTCAAAACTTGAGTTAGTTGACCCTAGGACCCCTTCCCAATAGGTCCCCAACAAAAATTGGGTGACTCGCCCTTGAGTCACTCGGTTGGCGCATCTATCTTATTGCGGAGTTCACCTTCAACACCACTATGTCATCAGAAACCTGCATCGCGGCCTGTTGCACTTCCACTACTAGCTTTTTTGTTTGTCGGCCTTCCATCACGAGGTGCATAGTCGTTTGTGTCTACTAGAGTGTCTTCAACTTCTCTAGGACTGATAGAGTAATTTGGCTTTCTTCCTCTTTACATGGTTGTATTATGGACTTTAATATGGACTCTCTTCTCTACATCTCTTCAATTTGTGTTTGCAACTTTTTTCCTTCTTGTAATCATGTTAAGCGCTAGACTCGCACCAAAGTACACATATTAACCCTAGGTTCATCAAACGTTTGTTCCATCTCCTGGATATGTGTGCCAAGTCTCTACAACTTTGATTCCTCCTGTAGAGTCATCCATACTTCCATTTCCTACTTGATGATCAGTGTGTAGCCTATGACTGCTACATCTAGAGTGGCCATGCTCTCCCTGACAGTTGGTTTGTGTTGCTCCCAGATTTCTGGCGGAGTGGCTCATTGTAATTTCAACTACATCTCTAAGATATTCATTTGGAACTCAAATGTTACTTGTTCGACCTCATCCATCGATTCTATGACTACAATAGCCAAATTCCAAATCTTCACTGCTACTACGACATCTTCTGGAATGTGAAGTTCTAATGGCATCTTACATGCTTGTGTAATTACTGCCTCCAATCTCTAGTTTCGCGTGACCAGTTCTCCCTTTTCCTTCAATGCTTGAGCCTTTTTGGTAAAGATCTGCTCTTTTTTCATGTTTACCTCACTGATAACTGATAGCGATCACTGCTCCCTAGTGATGAGCTCATTGGATACCCCCTGATGAAGTGCGTGGAGGGTCTGAATAGGCCACACAACTAAGTTGACACCCACATCCTTGATCTATCCAAGCTGGCCATTTACCTCATCACACTCTATGTGCAATGATCCCTCTAGTAATGGAATGACTTTGAGGTCCAAAGTCATACCTGATTCGGAAACAATTGTGCTCGCTTGTTGTAGGCTCTCTTGAATCCCTCTCTCCTATCCTACACTTGCATGAAGTTGACCTGTTTGAATTTGCAAGTCATGCAAATCGTTCTGCACATTCCCTACTGTCTGTTGGTATTTTTCTTAAAATAGTGTCCACAACTCTGTCTCTTTGTCACTAGTCTGAATCAATTCCCCCTTAGTGAGGACCATTGGATCTACATATATGTGCTTGTCCAATTTCTACTTCTGGGTGTGGAAGTCATCTCCTTCTGGAGATTTGTGATTCTTAAAGGAGTGATTTGTTCCTCACCACCACCTCCTTCCTCCTCAGACCCTTCCTTGTTCGTAGTATGTTGAGAATTAGACTCCTCAACCTCCAATGTGTTCGCCTTCGCGGTGCACTCCTTTTCAACATCTTCCTTCATCTTTTGTTATGCTTTCTCTCGAGTGGCAACCTCCTTATCTTCCTTTTGCTTCTGCATTGTTGTGGCATGTGTGGAGAAACTTTCTCCACCTTTTCTTGTTCCCATGGTGAAATCTGTGGGTTGTAGCCACTTCCCACAATTTCCTGCACATCAGGATCCTTGATGAGGTACGGTAACTTGTACTAGAATTTTTTCAAATCTTGTCGCACACGGATGGATACATTGTGAAAATCCACTTTAAAGTTCACGTAGGCTGCCAACTACTCAAACAGGGTAAGTGACAGCCTTGACCTTTTTCTAATCACGTGTGGAGGTCCATCTCAACCAACACCCAGAATACCTTCATCTACATGACCACTCCAGATCCTTTGTTGCCCACAGTGAAGTGAACTTCGCGGCCTTTGATAAATCAACATCATATGGAGGGAACTAATTGTATTTTGGTAGTCTCAACACAAGTAGTGTAATTAACAACAATAACCAGGCATAGTGGAATGCCTTGTTGTTGTCTTGGATTTCACGACAATTCAACTTAAACACTTTGCAGAGTTATTGCACCTAGTTGTACTGCGCCCCTTTCGCACATTTTACAGCTAATGAAATTACTGTCCCTAGAACCTCATCCACACGACACTTTCTTATGTCCTTGCAATCCAAAATATAAGTGGAAAACTACACTTCCTTGTCTATGATGAAATGTATAGAGAATCCGCGCTACTTCTTCACTAAGCCAAACTCGATCTTCACTATGTTCGTGAGTTTTTTTTTCTTTACTCTTGCCTACAAACTACTCAGCTAGATCCACCCCTTTGTACGGAAACCTGGTGATACGGTGGATCTACATATCTGTGATAGGGATGAGATCTCCCAACCAAAGACACCCATCATGAACCAGTGTAAGAAATTGTCTTACGCATGTCGTGTTGATAGTGTTTCTTCTAAAATGTGTTTATAGAAAATTTAGCAACCCAGCCTTTTCAACCCTCGCGACCCACTTCATAGGCTCCAATCACGTGACTCTAGTCTCCTCATATAATATCTTTTCCAAATATTTTTTTATCGCCAAGTGTGGGAATTTCTCATGATCAACTAGATCCTAATCCTCCATTTCGAGTGTAGGAATGCGCCCTAGGAGCGAACCTTCAAATGACACTTTCTCTAGCAATAGAAGTGTATAGACTAAGAATTTAATGTTATCAGGATCCTTGGGTTCCTTTTCTTTTACCTTTCACGGAGGGATATGCTTCGATAGCCTAGTGATAGGCTTTCCTTCCTCAGTATCCAAGTCTTTAACCCCTTCACGAAGGTCCTCTTCATCGAGATCCAGGGGTTCGTCTTGCTATTTGAACTTGTCCATCTTTCATTATTAATGAACCTCCATAGGTTTCTTCCTCAATGACTGCCTCACCAAAACAACTTGTGATTTCTTCTGTTTCTCCTAAGACATGGCTGGTTTAGGACCAGGAAACCTTAGCGCCATAGGCATAGTCGTTCTAGCTTCCATTTTTGATGTAATTTTAGGGGCTACAACTTCAGAGACAATGGCTTCAGAACTTGTGACTTCTGTGAGATCAGTCATTTTGTCAAGGATGATCTTACGGTTCCAATCAGGAAATTTTGTGAACTCTAGTCATCAAAGAAGTTCATCCCAATCCTTCTTAGACATACAAGAATATTTATAGCAACAAATTCTCTAAAGCCAAAGTATTGTAATGCAGACTAGCAATCCATATTTATAGGGAATTTCAAATTCAAATCTGACCATTCCCTCCAATTTATGATCATAAATTCATATTTAGTGGTAGATTGCCAAATATTTGCACCATAAATGCAGGCTAATTGCTCCTCCTAATCGTATTTTCACCGTCTAATCAGCTACAATGAATCCAACAACTATTTTTCGACCCTGATGCATGGCACCATCCTCCATGGCACAACTGTCCTGGTGCAGCTCCTTCTGACACACTTCTTTCTTCCATCGCGCAACCCCCTTACTTCATTTTTCTACTTCTTGGGGAGTGTAGTTTATAGTCCCGCACCTCCTTACAGCTTCTTGGAGTACTAAGACTGTCCCGCCATCATTTATTCATTATATAGGGGCAATATCTCCTTGATACAATTTCAATCGACAACCATTGACGTTTCCTGGAAATAATTTCCCATTTAGCTTCACAAGTTTACTGCACAACCATCTGTAATTTTCTTGAGTATATAGGGTCCCAAACAGTGCATTTGAAACTTTCCTGGAAACTTCGTGAATTTTCTATCATAAATTAAGACCAAATCATTCACCTTGAAGGTGTGCAACTTAATATGTTGATCATGCCAGGCCTTCTCACGCTCCTTTTGCACCTGTTGGTGAAATCCCTCTAGAAATCAGTCTTCTTCTAATTCCAACAACTGCATGAGGCATTCCTCCATAGTCTCATGATCCACCATATTAGTCAATGCTGCAATCCATAGACTTGGCACAATCTACTCCATGGGCATCACAACCTCTATCCCATAGACTAACTTGAATGGAGTTTGGCCTATCAACTTTTTACACGTCATCCTATATTCCCATAGGAATGTAGGTATGCACACATCGTAATCATTCCTCTATGCATTCCAGACCTTAGTAAATTCTTATCCAATATTTTATTGAATGCTTCAATCGTACCACTTTCCTGAGGATGATAGGGCATACTCTTTTGATGATAAAACTGAATTCCTTGAGCATTGCGACAATAGTTTCATTTAGAAAGTGCATACCCCTATCACTCATCAATATGTTAGGACAACCAAATCTTGTCCAGACATACTCAAACAAGAACTTCATGGCTATATCATTGTTGGGAACATGATTCCCCAAGGACAGTTTTGTGGCTAAAAGCCCATGATTGGGTCAAATTTTGTAATAAAATTGTAAGTTCTCCGCATTTTGTGGTCACGGAGAGTCAAGGTGTCATGAGTCATAAAGGGTTGCCTACCCTTATTTTTGTAAAGTAAAGTCGGCTATAAAAGATCTACACATGGTCCACAGACCATGGGATTGTATAAAAATATCTAAGTGAGTAAGCTCTAAGTAGTTCAATAGTCGCTAAACTAGTCATAGCTCTGAAGTAAGAAGTCTAAGTTTTGAGTCACATTGTAGGTAGAGGCTCTGCAGTTGAGCGCATAGAGGCCTATGGTGGAAGTCCGCAGTTGACAGAGTGGACCCCTCCAGCTATGTGCAAAAGGTGGATAGAGTGTGTAATCATCTAAATATATCAATAAAGAGAAGCATTCTACGAATTTTGTGTCTATGTTTCCTGTTAATGTTTCTTGAATGTTATGTATGAATTTCATTTATAATTCTTATATGATGCGTGAATGTATGTAATTACGTTGGTTAAGTGAATGCAAGTAAGAACATATGTTTACGTGGTGCTAACTGTGATTTCCTAATAAGATAAGTAAGACACTTAAACTAGATTGGGAATTTGCATGGTACGCTGCCGTAGTAGCACAAAAGTATTTGAACCGAAGGGTAGGGCTGCACGAAGGTCGGTGATACCCTTTTGCAGAGGTATCAAAGGGAGGAATAAGGGGCTAGGTAGACAGAGCCCTAAAACTTAATGACCTGCATGAAAGTAGGAATAGAAGGAATAAACCAACAACACGACCATCTTAGGGTGTGGAAACTTGGTTCTAGCATCCCCCATACTGCTTTGGCTGAGACATCGGTCCGCGCTCCACAGGCTGATGCCTAAAGGGCCAGTAGTGTAGGAATTTTTTTGGCTAGCTAACACTGAACTTGGGTCAGGCTCTCTCAAGCCAACAAATGGTTCCATTGCCAATACCTAAATCTGCACAAGAGATGTGTGATGTTGTATCACTAGAATCCAACTAAGAAAGAGATTAGAGACTGGTTGGATAGGAAGATTCACGAATTCGTGGTGTAGGAGAATAGAAGTCCATGACTAACAAATGAACAGTGGCTGGACAAGTACCTATATACAGAAACCCACGAGATATTTTTCTTTTCCTCTCTAGTTGAGCTATACGAGTGGATCACAAAGCTAGCAGATAATCAAGAAAGGTGGAAACTTGACGGTCCTATTGTTTGGATCCCGAAGCTGGTACAAAAATTTGAAGAATCTAAGGATACGATTTCCCATGCTGTCGATCACTAGCTTGGTCGCATCGTAGGAGGATTTGTAACTGAATTTGCGGTCAACACCTCAGTTAGCTACAGTGAGGCGGAGTGGAGCTTTTTCAAAGGACCATGAGGTAAGTACTTCAAATATTTGAATACCTGGATTAAAATGTTTTTGTGCGAAAAATAGTTTATGCACCTACCTTGACGTTTGGAGCTACGCGAAGTAGAAAAAATTACAAGAACGAAGGGAGAAAGGGTCCTTAACATAGTCCACTAATTTCACCTTCACGAGGTGACGAAGAGGGAATAGCGTAGGATTCTCTGCGAAGTGCTATCCAGATAATAATACAAGGATACCCGCGACTACCACCTCCACCCACACCACCTCAAACTTCACCACCATTTTCCTACGACTTCACCCATACCAGCTCCACCTCCACCGGAGTTCAATATGGAAAATTCAGTAAAGCTATGTTTGTTTGAAGGATTGGGAAATGAGGACTCGGACTAGTTCTCGTTCATCATGAAATTTGTATGGGAAACTTAGGGCATTACAGATGATCACATGAAGAAGGCAATGCTATTTAGTGCTCTACAAGATCGCGTGCTAACCTCGTACATCAAGTACTCTAATGATAAACCAAATGTTGAAGTGGAAAACATCTAGACCACGCTAAACAAACAATTTAGTAGGCCTAAATTTGAGGCACAGTCGATTCTGGGGTTCAAGGAAATCATGATGCAACCATGTGAGACCCCTTAGCAACTATGTTAGAGGACGAAGTGTAAAATCCATGAAGCTAATATGAACCTAACAGATGGAAAGCACCACGAATGGCTCATGGCTTCACTCCTACCACACCTAAGGGTTGCGGTGTCAAAACAGAAGATAACGACTCAGGCAAAGGCCTTAGAGATTGAAATGAGACTGCATGAAACACTGGTGCAAGATCCAAATCTGGGGGTTCAGCAGATCCACATCGCAGTTGAAAAATCTTTGCATTGGGATGAAAAGCTTGAAGCTGGATAAAATAGTTCGACCAAAGGTGCACGAAGAGGTATGGTGCTTGACCTGCAAGGGTCATGGGCATGAAATATACCATTACACAGACTTTGCAAACTACCTGGCAGGAGGAGGACCAATTTGTTTGAGGCTAGAAGCTTAGGTAGGACCAACCGCAAGACCTGCATTGTGGTGCGCTATATGTCAGGTAGTAGGAAAAGATGCCACAGATAATTTTCATTTGCTGCAGAAGTTTGTACAAACACCACAACAAGTATTTTGCAACTTTTGTAGGTCGATAGGGCATGATGAGAGAAACTACAAAAGCTATGAATTGATGATGGATAGAACACCTGCCTATAGGGTATAGGTAGAAACACAACCCCCTGAGTAGAGCACGGGGATGGAGCAAACATGCTTTCAGGGGCATAGATGAGGCCAAGGCAGAGGAGTACCTATCAGAGGTTGAGTACAACTGATCTGCTACAATTACGAAGGACCAGGACATTATGTCTATGATTGCACTAACCCAATGCATCTGTCGTGCAAGTATTGCACTTTGTTTGATCATGAAACATAAGACTCTACTACAATGATAGCGAAGGGGCGCTACCACCTTAGCAAACTCAGAACCTGCAAATGATGAGATTTGAGTCATGCGAAGAGGATCCAAACATGAATATAGTGCTCCGAAAAGGAATCACAACAGGAGATGACAAGGGGAAACAACTCGAAGACAACACATGGGTTCACAAAGCTCCAAAAAAGGAGGCTGAGTTTGATTTAGAGTGCGCATGCAATAAGCCTGATCAGGAGATGGACCCCTCTATGCTTACAACCTTCCTGTAGACCTGCATGAAGTTACTATGTGATAACAAGGCTATGAAGGGGTTACAAGAGCTCATAAATAGATGCACTGTAAGCACTCCGGGTTGTTATCACTCTAAAATTTCCCTACAGTTGTTATGAAAGAAATAATAGAGGTAACAACAGACCTACTTTTGAGATTAGGATCTAGACTTCCTAATGCTCAGATAGGGCTCTCTCTTTATGATATAACATTGTTTAATTAATTGATTATAGGCCAGTTATTTAATCTTAGATTGGTTTTTGGTTTTGATTTGGTGGTGGAATCACTGACTTAGATGGATAGATGGATTCCCTTTTCCATTGGGCTATGGGGTCAAGTGTCAAGAAAAATGACTGAATCAAGTTCTCAAGATAGTGTTTACAGGGCAAGGTAGCTGAGTGAATTGAGATTTTTTAGGCTAGATGGTGAAGTGGTTTTGAATCGGGGTCAAGGAGCATTTAAGGGTTTCTAAAATTGGATTATGAAAGAAATGGTAGGCGTCAATCGAAACTAGGGAAAAATGAAGGATTCCCTACTCAGAATAAAATGTTAAAATGATTAATTGTTCAAGATAGAGTGTACTTAAACAAATTTTGTAACAAATTTCGAATTATTTCATTCAAATTTAGATAACATGCAAGTATGTGAAACACTTAAGAAGATTAACAATTTGACAAACAGAAAACACTTCACTAAAGTGGCCCAACACATGAATCCTGTAATGCAATATCTTTATTACTCAGTTGAGTCTGTTGACTTGAAAAATTGGTACAATGAATCCTCAATTTTCAGATCAATAGAACTATAGTAATGTCAAGAAATCCACACACTATACTTCGAATTATGAAGTATTTATACAAAAAATTATTACAGAATATCCCAAACTGTTTTGGGAATTATTCTAGGAAAATAAATATATTCATGCAAGAATATAGAGACAGAGATTCAACTGCTGCAATCTGTCCCTATTTATTTGGCTCTGTTGTCTTATGCTTTGATCTTTTTTTATTTTTTATCCTTTGTTGTTGGCCTTCCACACTGACTGTTCTTTTTTCTTTGCCCTTTTAACTGATACCCTTTCATCTGATACTCTTTGACTAGGCTGACTTGTTGCTTTTCTTTTAATGCTCTGTATTCACTTTTACTTTGCAATTTCAGAGTAGATCATTTAACTTTTCCCAGTTTCTGTATCTGGTAATTTGATATTCACCATTCTTCTGTAGACTTCATCTACTTTTGTATATTTTGAAAAGGTGGGATTTTTCACGAAAAAGTATTTTACCTCATGCCGAAGGTAAAATAGGTTCTTAGATGTCTAATACAAAAACTTTCCTGCAGGCATCCCTTTCATTGAGGAATTATTTGCTTGATCTCTTGCCACTTCTCTGATTTTCCTATTGTAGTCTTCATGTGGCATTAACCTATCATTTATTACCAAGGGATTTGGTAGACCTTTCTGCCTCAAAGCATCAAATTTAACCATGAACCTGCCTATAGCCAACTCCATGGTTTGGCATTTGTCCTCAAGCTGCATCATT
This sequence comes from Pinus tabuliformis, assembly GCA_031772625.1. NCBI lineage: Eukaryota > Viridiplantae > Streptophyta > Pinopsida > Pinales > Pinaceae > Pinus > Pinus tabuliformis. Next base: position 195,782,477 of record CM062817.1, on the reverse strand, counting down.
AAGTTCCTCTTGGTGAGCACTTTCTTCACCTCTAGTATAGTGCTAGTCCTATTAGCTATGTCGAACTCCTATAATTCATATGAATTGGATTATTCTGGTGGCTTCTTTTGGCATGTCTCGAAGTTCAGCCTTAACTCTGTGAATTGCTTGAGTAGCCTCTTTGATGAAATCATTTTGTTCAAAGATGACTTGTATAGATGGCCAAATATCATTGACAGAGTCAATGATATTAGCCCATATCTATTCTTTTTCTTAGGAAAGTGGCTCCTTTAACGTCAATTCCTTTTCCAAGTTTTTTATTCTCTCAGTCAACCTGTTTGACTTATGTGCTTCATTTTTGTGTATAATCTGAGCGAATTTCTTCTCATTGTCGAGACTTGTTATCTGTTCTTTGAGTTTACTTATTTCTATGGTCTTAATGGACATGTCCTCCATGGCTTTGACCAATTTACTTGCCTCATCACTTGGCTGAGATGATGTTATTGTTGAACCGTTGCTAATGTAGATGCTATTGCAGCTGGAATTGTTGTAGCTGGTGGAGCTGTGGGGGCCAATGAAGCTGCCAAAGTTGAAGAAATTGTTGGAGTGAATATAGGAATAATAGTGGTTGTCTCAAGGCTGGCATGTTTTCACTGTATTAAATTGTCCAATTCCTTCTCCATTTCTTTCAATTGATCATTAATTGAAGAATGAGATCCATCATTTCCTTGTGTTGGGTTTGGCTTTCTAAGACCTCCTTGGTTTGTGGATGTTCTGAATGAGGTAGCTTCAATTGTTTCTTTAAAGAAGCAATATCCTCATTTTTCTTCTTTATTAGTTTTTCTGTTGCCTTGATGTCACTGGGATTATACCCAATTTCAGTCACCAAGTCTTCCTGTGACTTCATTCTATTGTCCTTGGCCTCTGAGGATGCATTTTCTAGCTTTAAATGTGTTGTGATGTTATCCAATGAGCTTTGAAGTTTGTGCATAGTCATTTCTTTGTTAGTCATGGTGGAATAAATCATTTCACCAGCCTATTTATGGAACTCAATTTGGTCAATAAGGTGAACATCCCTAGCCAAAACTTCAAAATTTGTTTTCCTGTAGTCTGCTGATGATTTGGGCTACTGGACTATAGGCTGCATAAAGGCCATTTCCATCTTACCAGTCTTAGTGTCAATTGCTGACATTAACCTATTTTTCTTGGCAGGTGTTTGTTTGAAGTACTGGGCATAAGTTTTACCCTCTAATGCCTCATTCCTCAACTTGATTTACTTGTACTACTCTTTTATATCTTTCTCTTTATCCACTGGCTTTCTGGATGAAGAGACTTGAATGCTAAGATGTTTTTCAATGATTTGAATGTTTGAGGTAGAAGGCTGATGAGTTTCTTTTGAAACTGTTGGACCTATACTCTTTCCCACCATCGTGTTAGTATTAGTGATTTCAACTGTCTCAATGGTGTCTTCTTTCTCAGTTACAGGATTATGCTTGGGCCTCTTTCTATAACTGATCTCAAACTTGTCATCTATAGTGTCCATCCCAGAGCTAGAACCTTCTTCCTTGGTTCTTTTCACATTTCTGTCCTCATTGGATGGAGTTTGTAAAATGGGAGTAATATTAATTTGTTCCTGTAGGGATGGAACCTGCAGAAAGGAACTAGTATCAATCTTCTTTTTCACATCTATTAAAGTACTCTCCACATCTATTAAAGTATTCTCCAACCATTTTGACTAGTTCTCATATCTTTCAATGTCTAGCGTGGGATCATGTATGAAAGGACTTAGCTTGAATTTGAGCCTTAGTTTATTTATGACACCATTAGGGTCATACTGCCACATAAAACTGCTCTTGAAGTTCATCTTCTATAAGATTTTGTCTGCCTCTTGTCCAACTTCCCTATTATTACAAATAAAATGGCCCAATTGGATTTTCATTTTAAACTGAGTCTTCTTCCTAGCCGAGAGGAAATTAACCTCATCAGAGTTTATTATTTTCCTGAAATATTCTAAAGCAAATATCCTCATGGGGAGGTATTTGGGCAGTTTGTAGGGAGTGAGTTTGCATCCATATATTCTGATTTCTATGTGGTCCTGTTATGGGTACCAGTCTCCCTCTCTACTATTCTTAGCCAACTGTAAAACTCTTTTAATCTCCTTGCTTATCCTGGGTTGATAACTACTGGTTAGCATGTTTATAACTAGATGAACAAATGAATCAATGAACACTTTATAAGAAAAAATAATGGAATATATTTGGATCAATGGTGTACAAAAGATGACGAGTCTTGGATTTCCCTTGGTGTCTAACTTTTGGATGCTGACTAGAAGCTTGTCTAACTAAAAATATAGGAACATGTGAAACAAGACTAATGAGTATTTGAACACTCTCTCATTTGGTAATCTGATAAACTGCTCATGGATTTTGTTTGTTATGAACTGAGAAAAGTAGTAAATTGTAGGAGGAGGATTTCTTGGGAAAAACATAGAAAGGAAAGTAAGAAAAACCTCATCCACATGTTCATCAGTGGCGTACCCTAGAAGGCAAGAGAGCATGGCTATAATTTGTCTACCTCTCTGAGAGAAAATGGTGGCAGCATATGCATGACTATTTGCTGGAATATGAGACTCTTCAATGATGAAATTCTAAAAGATCTGAGGTTTCTTGGGAAGGTCTAGCTTGGTGTAGACATCAAGTAAGCCTTCAATGGAAAGTGGGGTCTCATTTGGGCCTAGCTGGCTCTGCAGCATTTGATTTATTGACTCTGTAGTAATAGTGAATAAAATTGTTGGTCAGGGAGACTATGGCTCTTTGACTGGGGACATAACAAGCTTGACAGAAGTGGATGATTTCTGGGAATAGTTGTACCTGTGGGAACAAGAACTTGGAAAATTTTAATCCCATAGGTGAATGCCATCATTCTGGTTCAAAAACTTGTCTTTGCTCCAGCAGTGGAGTTTCAATAGGTGGGTAGGGGAAGCGATATCCTTAATTTGAAATTATTTATCAGCTAATGGGAGGTGCTCAATATCTAGGTGAGGGGTTTGCAGAGGTCTTACATCTAGAGAGCTTTGTGAAGCCATAATTTGGTTTATTCAACTAAATTACCTTTTCTTTGGCTTTTAGAGTAAGGTTAGAAGCTCAAGAACAATGGGGAGGGTAATTACAGTGTAGAAAAGGGGTTTAGATGAACAGTAAGTTTTTCTTCAGTTTAGAAAAGTTTTTTATTAATTTAATTAATTAACCTTTTAATAATTATTTTGCATAGCTCAAATTTACAGGGTCGTTATGGTTCTTTCAAGAATACCTAGAGAATGACGATTTGGTGCGCAAACAAGGTTTTGTGCTACCATCAGAGGTTACTCAAGCTTCAATCGTTTATTTGATACTTCAATTTGGTGTCTGCAACGTCTTCGGGTGGTGAAAGGTGGTTAAATTGGTTGCTCAGAGGTGCAAGGTATCGGATTTGGTTAACAGAGGTTTGCAGCGAAAATGAGCAAAAATATTAAAACGGGGCTTTTTTGGCCTTTTAACCAATAACGATTACATTTTGGCGCGTCAATTGGGAAATGAATAGTGGGTAGTTCTTTTTTAGGTGGGGAGGCGATTTTAGGCCATATTGCACCACTTTTGGGTGGGGGGCAATACTTTTCATGAGCATGCGATATAACCTGGTGTTGCCACGTAGCAAAATAGTGCCCAGCCAAAACCATGAATCTCGCGTGCCTTTGGACCATTAACTATCAGATTGTGAATTTGCACGATATTTTTATGCATCATTCGATGTGGAGGTGGGAGATCGGAGGGATATCGCATGGTGAAGTTGCATGGAAGGAGTTGGGATGTGGTTGGTGGGGCCCGAGGTTTAATTACAATGAAAACGTGATTAATTTGAAAAGTAATCATGGGATTTTTAATATAAGGAATGGGTTAATAAAGGTGGGGACCATGGATTTATATGGTGGAGGTTTTAACTATGGAAAGGTTTGGTGAGTTAAAGGGTGTCTGGGAATTATAACTTGGGGAATTATAAAGCGGGACTTTAGGAAATGACTTAGGATAAAGGGTTTTAGTGGGTATTTAAGGGGAAAAGGGGAAATTAATAAGGGGGGGATGTATTATTTGTGATGGGAATGTGTTTCACACTAGGAAAATTTGTGAAACAAAGGGACAAAAGGTCAAAATGAAGGGAAAGGGGTTTTTACAAGTCATGAATGAATAATGAGGGGAAATTAATAAACTAAGTATGTGGGGGTTCTAGTGAAATGAAGGGAAATTATTAAATAAGATTCAGTGAACATCCTTTCTCTTTCACAATTCCTCCTGCACATGAAACATAGGAATTATGATGAAAAATTGAGCGAGCAACCTTGTGCACTTTGCAAAACTTCTTCTACCTACCCTTTATTTACCCTAGCATTTTCTCTTCATTCATTGGGTGCATTTCAGCTTGCTGACCCTTTATTTCTTTTTCTTTGATAAGAAAATGATCTAATTCTAACCTTATAACTTTGAATGGCTCATATTAAACTGATGAGGTCATTATTATTCTCTACCTAACTATTGATCTACCAAGATTAAATAGTTTGGTTAGATCTTTATTCTCTATCTATTAACATGGAATTTAAAGCATGAATAAATCAAGATTAAACTATTTGACCATCATGGACTGTGGCATTTTTGACAACCTGCACTCAATCTTATTTTGCAAACCAAAGTAAAAAGCAGTGGCATTTGAATTTGTACACTTTCATGATATATTTTAATCTCTTTTTTGGGGTTCATATCTTACACTTTTTTTTCTTTTTCTTTCTTTTAGTCCTTTGATTATTCTTTTAGCACTTACCCTCTTTACATTTTTTATTTTTAATATGGGAAAACATTTTGTAGAAAGTAAAAGTGTACAATATTACAAGACTAACCATAGGTAATTCAAAATTATGATTCCTATTATTATAGGACCCTAACAGTGGCTCCACATGAGGATAACATTTCCTAGTGAAATGTCAACAACTTTAAGATCAGTAGCCTTTAAAACTTTGATTGTGATTGGCTTGTAACTGCTCCTATGTGATCTCTTCGGGCTTCAATCTCAAAATATTACCATCCAATCTAATCTAAGCTTTGAAATGTTATGTACAATGAGCAAAGTAAACAAATGAACTATTGTTAATATGTAGATCAGTAATGCTTCAACAATCTACCATTGACTGATCCTCCTGGTAGATTTGTTCCATCTAACTGTCTCAAGAAAAATGAATTGTTACCTTTGTAATCATAAATGATATAAGGGCGTTTCCATACGAAATCAAACTTTCCATGTTTACCCTTTTCTTCTCTTCTAGAGTCCCATTTGAGTACTTTATCACCTATGTAAAAATCATCATCTTTGGTTTTCTTGTCAAAAACATTTTTGATTTTATCTTGGATCACTTGTGATTTGACATAGACTTCTTCTCTGGTTTGCTGCAAATATATTGTCTTATTTATCCTCCTTTGGATATCATTTGGTTCTACTTGCAACTCTTGAATCATTTTCATCACTGGTACTCCTAAACAGGATGGAAAAACAACATCCATTCCATATACTAGTTGATAGGGAGATGTACTAATGGACTTTTTAGTAGTTAGTGTGTCTGCCCATAAGGCATTAACCAACTTTTTGTTCCAGGTCTTCCTATTGTCTTCTAGCAGTTTCTTGATGATATTAACAAGGATTTTGTTTGAGGATTCTGCAAGTCCATTACCTTGAGGGTAATAGGCAGTGGAATGGCCAATGGTAATCTGATATCTGTTACAAAATTCTACCACTTTCTTGGATTTGAAAGAAGCTGCATTATCAGTAATGAGCTTTTGGGGGCATCCAAATCTAGACAGGATGTTGTTCTCAAGGAATGAAATGATGACAGAGTATGTGGCTTGTCTTGAAGGGATGGCTTCTATCCATTTAGTAAAGTAACCAATGGCTATCAAAATCCATTTATGCTGGGCTGAGGAGGATGGGTGAATTTCCCCAATGAAGTCAAAACCCCATTATTGAAAACACATTTATGTGGTGATGGGTTTGGGAGGTAATGATAAGAGTTTCCTTTTGCCTTCAAATATTTGGCACTTGTGACAGGAGGTCACATGTTTCTTTACATTTGCAAAAATAGTGGGCTAGTAAAAACCTACCCTTAAAATTGTATTAGAAGTTGTTTTCTAGTATAGGTCTCCTCCACAATCTCGTGAATGAAATTATTGCATAACTTTGTTAGCTTCATCTTTTAATAAAAAATTCAATAAAATTCCACCATTATCTTTCCAAAATAAAGCATTGTCTATGATACAATATTTCATTGATTTCATTTAAAAAAATATACCTTTAGTTCTAGATAAACTAGGAGGAGCTTGTAGGTTTAGTAAAACAAATATGATATTTGTATGGTAGGGTGAATCTGTGAAATCTTCACTGATCTCTGGAGTCGCCATCTCTTTCTGATCATCTAGGGCACCAATGAAATTTATATCTAAGGCCTGACAGTTCGATCCAGCCATGAGTTTAGCTAAACCTTGGCCTTTGATCAGTCTTTTAGGCTTTATCTCTATGTCGTATTCCAAAATGGTGGCAATCCATTTTCCTCTCTTTCCTTCAGGCCCATTCTATGTTAAAATGTCCTTTACTACTAAATTTGGAATATATGCTATCATGTTTGAGTACAAGATGTACACTCTGAAATATTTAATAGCTTTCACTAAATCAAGTGCTTTCTTTTCCATTATGTTATACTTTAGTGTAGTATCTCTCAAACATTTTCTAAAAAATTCAATAGGTTTCTCATAACCTTGATCATTCTTTTGCAACAAGACTACTACAATAGTATGTTCTGAAGCAAAAGAAAAAATTATAAAATATTTTTTGAAATCAGGACTTATCATGACTGGTGTTTTAGTAAGGGCTTCTTTGATTGCCTCAAAAGACTGTTTAGCCTCTACTATCTACTTAAGTGTTGAATATTTCTTTAACATGTTATTTAATTCTCTAATTAATTCTGCCAAGTTAGAAATGAATCTTCTAAGAAAATTTACTTTGCCTAAAAATGATTGCAATTCTTTGATGTTTCTAGGATGAGTGATGTTTAGGATTGCCTCTATTCTAGCTGGATCTATTCTAATTCTATCTTTCAATATTATGTGTCCCAATATTTTACCTTCTTCTAGACCGAAGAGTGTCTTTTTGGATTCAAGGAAATGCCAAATTTTCTACATTTAATAAAAAAATCTTCTTAAGTGATATAGATGTTCACTATATGATTTGGAAAACACTTTGATGTAATCTTGGTAAACAACTTGAAAGTCATGTTTTCCTTTGCAAAATCTATGTCCATTTTTCTTTGGAAGGTAGCCCCTACATTCATTGATCCAAAAGGCATCTTTAAATACATGAAAGTATCCTAGGGAGTGGTAAATGCAGTATTTACTTAATCCTCTGGTGGAACTAATATTTGGTTGTATCTAGAGAATCCATCAAGCAATGAAATTCTGGATGAGCCTACTACCCTCTAGAGAATGTGGTCCATTTTAGGAAGAGGGTAGTTATCTTTTAATGATACTTTGTTCAACTTTCTGAAACCAACATAGAGATTGATTTCTCATGTTTTCTTTCTAGTGGTAACTAAATTAGAGACCCAATATAAATATCTAATAGGTGCTATTATTTGTGCATCATACATCCTTTTTACTTCTTTTTCAATTAATGGCATAAGAACTGGATTAATTATCCTAAAATTTTGTTTAACTGGTTTCTAATCTTCTTTGATGGGTACCTTATGTTGAATAATGCTGGTATCATAAGACTTAAGGTCTTCATAACTCCAGGCAAAGACATCTTGAAGCTCTTTGAACAAAATTATGTATTTCAGCTTTTCATATGGAGGTAATGAATTGGATATTTTCATAAACTTGGGTTTTCTTCTATTCCTATGTTGCATTCTTCTATGTCTACTCTTAAAGGCTCCATTTTTTTTTTCTTCGCTACATCATTTGAATCAAACAAATCTTCTAATGAGACTAATCCCTTAGGTGAAAAGTTATTTTTAAGGTTTAAAATCTTAGAATCATCATTGATTATTTCTTCTATCTCTACTTTTTCCAAGTTATCTATTTCTCCTTTAGTGAATTTAGTGGGTTTATCTACATCTAAAGAATTTATATCTATCTCGCTATTTATGATGTTATCTTTTGTACAATCAATATCTATGTTACAATTTTGAAATTCTCCCTCAGCGTTCATGAAATCATAGATTTGAGAATCTTGTGAAAATATCTGCCAATATTTTAGATTATAAGGTATGACATGTCTGTGTCTTAATTCAGCAGTGTACTAGTGCTTGGGTTGAAAAGGTAATTTGTAAGTCCTAGCAAAAGTAGCCAAACTGTCAGCTTGCATGTTCTGTTTGCTAGGAATAGTAGCAAAATCAATTTCAAGAAGTTCCTTAATCAGATCTAGAACAGTTTCTCTGTATTGGCTAAGTCTAGGATTATTCAAAGAATATTTTCCTTTAATTTGTTTTATGATCAATTCTAAGTCTCCCATGATAGAAACTCTCTTGGCTCCAAGTTTTCTTACAATTTGGAGTCCTAATATTAAAGCCTCATACTCTACGATGTTGTTTGTGCATTTAAAGTTTAATCTACAGGCATGACCTCCAGAACGATTATTTTCCATGTTATGAATCCAAACTCCTGCACCTGATCCTAATCTATTTACAGAGCCATCAAAATCCAAATGACATAGAGACTCATGAAATATGTTTTCACTATCAGGTGATTTGTATTTTTCTTATACAACTTTGATTTCATTTTTTCCATTGTTTGAATTATACAAGATAAATGAGTCCATATCAGAGTGCATGGAGTATATAGGGTAATTTTGTGGTTTTTCTACACTAGTTACCATGTATTTCATCAAGGTCTCTTTGTAAAGATTTCTTTGATAACCAAATACAAATATGGTAGCATATGACATGTCTAACTGTAGAGATCCCTGCAATTTTTCTCCCCATGAGCGAGATAATAACATTCCATACTTAAGTGGGATATCAACAACTACTATGTCGATAACAATACTCTCTGTTGGGCACTGGACTAGATTTAGACACAAATCTTTAATCAGGCAAAGGCATTTGAATTGACTAGAATCAAAGGAAAATAGGTCCTGTAGGGTCTGGTAATATCTAAGTTTAATCTTTCCATGATTGCTTTAGGCATTAGCTTATGGGATGCCCCTGAATCTAGCATAACATTATGTGAGATTTTATCATGAACATTTAAGATAATGGAGAATGGAGAAATACCCCCTTGCTGATGTGTGCCATTTACTCCTGGGCCAAATAATAACTCAGGTTGATCATCATTAAGGTTTACATCATCTTCTCCTTCACCTATGTTTAATGTTTGAATGGTTTGTGCTTTTTATGTTTCATTTTTCACTAGTTCTGTCAAAGGAACTGATATTTTCAATTTGGCTATCTCAGTCTTAATGTTGAATGGTAATTGAGTTTTTCCTGATTGTGTGAAATCTTCCTGAGCAATTGTGGTTTGTGTACTTCTATCTTCTTTATCAGAACTTGGCAATTCAGTTTATGTACTAGCAATTTTGTTTTGAATTCTCTTATTCATAATAGTTTGACTAAGATTTGCAGCTTGAGTTTCATATGAAGTTATGTCTTTAGTTTTAGGGCTGGAAGTACCCTGAGTTCCTCTAGGGAGAATTTGTAGAACTTTAGTCACAATGGCTTCTGTTATTTTTTTAGTTTGTATTTGGACTGATTTCTTAGTGGGAACTTATGTATTATTTTTTCTTCTAAGGTTGTATTGTTTGTGAACTTCATAGATAGCAGATTCATAGCCTTGTTTGAAGTCAAAGGACTCTCCAGATTCTAATTGTAATTGTTGTAACATGTACAATTCTTGTTCTTCCTGAGTAAGAAAAACAAAATCTTCGTTTTTAATCCCTAATAGGTTTATCTGGGTTTCATACTCTTCTTCATCATTTTGTGGACCCTCAACATAGTTTTCCTGGAAAGGTGGTCTAACCTATTAATACGGTATAACAATTTTTCTAATATTAAGTTTTTTCCTAAAGTTGGGGTTCCTAATTGGGGCTACTTGTTGATTTTCCCACTGAGATTTTCTTTCCATATTTTCTAATCGATCCATTATCCTTTCTACACTTTTATCTAAATTATGTATTTTACCATCTGAAGTGGATGGTTCCTCTTTAATGGTAACTCTTTTCTCATTTCTGATCCTAGATTTCTTAGCTAATAAATTTTCTTCTACACTAAAATCATTACTTTGCATCTGTTCTAATGTTTTAAGTTCCCTTTCTCTCAATTGGTAAGACATATCAGTGTCAAAACCATTAGGAAATTTGATTAGTGCTAGGTCTAGTGGAGGTTTGATATTTGCAAGGATTGCATTATAGATAGCATTGAACCTAGTACAATAGTACTAAACATATTCATTAGGAGCTCTTCTAATGTTTCTAATCTATCACTAACCAATCTATGAAAAGAAGCTAAATCAGAAATATAATTAGCAGGTAACCTTTAAACCATTTGTTGACATCCTCTACTAGTGGTTGGGCACATAACCTCATTTTCACATCAGATTCATCAATCTCATGTAACTCAAAATAATCAGTCATTTTTTTCACATGTTGTTGGGCAGTGTACTGACGAGTAGTGTCAAACAAAAATATTTTACTTTGGTAGTCTTGGGGCATGGCATGTAGTTCAGCTGGTAAGACCAAAGGTGTATATCTGTCTACCATGGCTGAGGTTCTAACTTGTCTAGGAGGTACAGTAGTGGTGCCTGGAGTAGAACTTGAGATGGATGTAGATGAACTAGATGAGCTTGAGATGTTTGGTTGAAGAGGAAGTTGAGGAATGAATGGTTTAAGGGAATGAACTCTGGTGTATATTATAGGTGAGGTGGTCATAAATGAAGTTGTATTTACATTTTTTGAACACTCTTTAGAAATTTCAGGGGTAGCAGCAGTTAAGGCAACTAATTCAACTAATTTTTGAAGATAAGCTTCATCTATATGCCTTATCAAGGTTGTGGTTAAAGCTTCTAGTTGATCAAAAGTATCCAAAACACGATGATCTAAATCTAGATGTATAGGAACCTTCTTTGACTCAATAGATTGAAAACATTTGGGGTCTATTACAATATCATGAATTGAATTTTTAGATTTGGTTCTAAACAAAGAAAGCTAAAATGATAGATCAAATTCAATATCTTCTAAACTTGATATCTCCTTAGGGAGTGAATTTTCTTTAATTAACTGACTACTTCCTTGAGTTTCAACCCTTTTTGGTTTTCTTAAAATTATTTGAGGATCATCAACTATTGTAGCAGGGTTTGGATCTTGATTTTTCCTGGTATAGTGTGTTCTTTTGGAAGCCATAATTTTAATGTTTTAATCGTTAATGAAGCTTTTTTTAACAACTCTAAAATTATCTTAAGGTGCAAAAGATGAGAATCTATATTTTCTTAAAGTTTTATTAAACTAAGGACTCGTCCCCAGTATGGCCACCAATATGTTATCACTCTAAAATTTCCCTAGAGTGGTTATGAAAGAAATAATAGAGGTAGCCACAAACCTACTTTTGAGATCAAGATCTGGCCTTCCTAATGCTCAGAGAGGGCTCTTTCTCTATTTTTAACTTTGTTTAGTTAATTTATTTTAGGCTAGTTATTGAAGCTTTGATTGGGTTTTGGTTTCCATTTGGTGGTGGAATCATTCACTTAGATGGATAAAGGGATGTCCTTTACCATTTCACTATGGGGTCAAGTGTCAAGAAAACAAGTCTGAATCAAGTTCTAAAGATAGTGTTTATAGGGAAAGGTAGCTAAGTGAATTTAGATATTTTAGGCTGGATGGTGAAGTGGTTTTCAATCAAGCTCAAGGTGCAGTTAAGGGTTCCTCAAACGGATTGTGATAGAAATGGTAGGGGTCAATCGAAAATAGGGAGAAAATAAGGATTCCCTACTCTCGATATCAGAAGAAAATGTTAAAATGATTAATCGTTCAAGACAAAGTGTACTTAAACAAATTTTGTAATAAATTTCTAGTTAGTTCATTCAAATTTAGATAACGTGCAAGTATGTGAAACACTTAAGAAGATTAACAATTTGGTAAAAAAATAATACTTCACTGAAGTGGCCCAACACATGAATCCTGTAATGCAACGTCTTTATTACTCAGTCAAGTCTATTGAATTGAAAAATTGGCACAATGAACCCTCAGGTTTCAAATCAATACAACTATAGTAATGTAAAGAAATCCACAGACTATACTTCAAATTATGAAGTATTTAATCAAAAACTTATTACAAAATATCCCAAACTATTTTTGGAATTATTCTAGGAAAACTAAATATCTTCATGCAAGAAGATAGAGACAGATATTCAATTGCTACAACCTATCGCTATTTATTTGTCTCTCTTGTCTTATGCTTTGATCTTTTGTCGTTTTTTTTCCTTTGATACTGGCCTGCCACGTTGACTGCAATTTTTACTTTCCCCTTTAACTGATACTCTTTCATGTAATACTCTTTGACTAGGTTGACCTGTTTCTTTTCTTTTAATGATCTATATTCACTTTTACTTTGCAATTTCACAGTACATCATTTAATTTTTCGCAAGTTTCTGTATCTCGTAATTTGATATTTACTATTCTTCTGTAGTCTTCATCTACTTCTGTGTATTTTTCAAAGGTGGGATTGTTCACAAAAAGTTGTTTTACCTCATGGTGGAGGTAAAATAGGTTCTCAAATGTCCAGTATAGAACCTTCCCTCTAGGCATCCCTTTCATAGAGGAATTATTGGCTTGACCTCTTCCACTTCTCTGATTTTCTTGTTGTAGTCTTCATGTGGCATTAACGTCTCATTTATTACCAAGGGATTCGGCAGATCTTTCTGCCTCAAACCATCAAATTTAACCATGAAGCTACCTATAGCCAACTCCATGGTTTCGAATTTGTCCTCAAGTTGCATCATTAAGTTCCTCTTGGTGAGCACCTTCTTCACCTCTAGTATAGTGCCAATGCTATCAGCTATGTCCAGCTCCTGCAATTCATATTAATTTTTAGAGGTAAGGAATTGGATTATTCTGGTGGCTTCTTCTGGCATGTCTCCAAGTTTGGCCTTAACTCTTTGAATTTCTTTAGTAGCCTCTTTGACTAGATCATTTTGTTCAAAGTTGACTTGTATAGATGGCCAAATATCATTGACATAGTCAATGATATTGGCCCATAGTTGTTCTTTTGCTTGGACAAGTGGCTCCTTTAATGTCAATTATTTTTCCAAGTTTCTTATTCTCTCAGTCAACTTGTTTGACTTCTATACTTCATTTTTGTGCATAATCTAAGGGAGTTTCTTCTCATCCTCTATACTTGTTATATGTTATTTGAGTTTATTTATTTCTGTGGTCTGAATGGACATGTCCCCAGTCGATTTGACCAATTCACTTTCCTCATCACTTGGCTGAGATGCTACTGTTGTTGAACCTGTTGCTGATGTAGATGTTGTTGCAGTTGGAATTGTGGTAGCTAGTGGTGCTATGGGGCCCAATGAAGCTTCCAAAGTTGAAGGAACTGTTGTAGTGACTATAGGACTAATAGTGGCAGTGGTTGTCTCAAGGTTGGCCTGTTTCAACTATATTAAACTGTATGATTCATTCTCCACTTCTTTCAATTGATCATTTAATTGAAGAATGAGATCCATCATTTCCTCGTGGTGGGTTTGGATTCCTATGACCTCCTTGGTTTGTGGATGCTCTGAATGAAGTAGCTTAAATTGTTTTTTAAAGCAACAATATCCTCATTTTTATTTTTATCAGTTTTTCTGCTGCCTTGATATCACTGGGATTATACCCAATTTGAATCACCAAGTCTTCCAGTGATGTGATTCTATTGTCCTTGGCCTGTGAGGATGCCTTTTCTAGCTTTAATTGTGTTGTGATGTTATCCAATGAGCTCTGAAGTTTGTGCATAGTCATTACTTTGTTAGTCATGGTGGAATAAATCATTTCACCAACCTATTTATGGAACTAAATTTGGTCAATAGGGTGAACATCCCTAGTCAAAACTTCAAAATATGTTTTCCTATAATCTGTTGATGATCTGGGTTGCTACACTGTAGGCTGCATAAAGCTCATTTAAATCTTATCAGTCTTAAGGTCAAATGCCAAAATTAACGTATTTTGGTTGGCATGTGTTTGTTTGAAGTACTGGGCATAAGTTTCTAATTTTAATGCCTCATTCCTCAACTTGATTTCCTTGAACTTCTCTTTTATATCTTTCTCTTTATCCAATGGATTATTGGATGAAGAGACTTCAATGCTAAGATTTTTCTCATTGACTTGTGTGTTTTAGGTAGATGGTTAGTGAGTTTCTTCTGAAACTGCTCGACCTTTACCATTTCCCACCATTGTGTCAGTATTAGTGATTTCAACAGTATCAATGGTGTCTTCTTGCTTAGTTTCAGGATTAATATTTGGCCTCTTCTTGTAACTGATCTCAAACCTGTCATCTGTAGTGTCCATCCCAGAGATAGAACCTTCTTCCCTGGTTCTTTTCATATTTTTTTCCTCATTGGTTGGAGTCTGTAAAATGGGAGTAATATTCATATGTTCCTATAGGGCTAGAACCTACAGAAAGGAACTAGTATCAATCTTCTTTTCCACATCTATTAAAGTATTATCCAACCATTCTGAGTGGTTGGCATATCTTTCGATGCCTGTCTAGGATCATGTATGAAAATACTTAGCTTGAATTTCAGCCTTAGCTTATTTATGACTCCATTAGGGTCATACTGCCACATAAAACTGCTCTTGAAGTTCATCTGCTATAATATTGTGTCTACCTCTTGTCTAGCTCCCCAATTATAACAAATAAAAGGGCCCAATTGGTTTTTCATTTTAAACTGTGTCTTCTTCCTACCTGAGAGGAAATTAACCTCGTTAGAGTTTATGATTTTCCTGAATTATGAAACCAGCTCAAGAAAATATAGATAAACGCCTTAGAATTCAGCCTCTTCGAGGGGGCAACCTCCTTTACATTACATAAATGAACAATTCTTGGATGGTTCAAATGACAAAACCTCCTTTCTATATATAGGAGTCTAAGGAGTCACAATATAATCCAGCCGACCTAACAATAATAATATAAAGCCACAAAAATAACAATAGAGGGATTCTATGGGGCACAGAAATAACAACATGGGGGTAATAGGGGCACAACAATATAAATAAGGGGTATAAATACAATAGTAATAGGGTAATCACTAGTATTATAGGGACCCAACATGCCCCTCTCCTTCAAAAAAGTGTTTTCCTCAACGCTTGGGTAGTTCTGGATACTTCTGCATAAAATTCTCATCCTCCCATGTGGAATCTTCAGCGGATAAGTTCTTCCACTTGCTAAGATACTCTGAAATTGATCGATTTCGTAGCTGTCGAGTTCTTGTTTCTGGGACTGCTTCTGGTTCCAATATAATTTTTCCTTCCTCTTCAAGTTCTGGCAATATTGTTTGAACTGGGAGCTTGTCGCCTATAACCTTCTTTAAACGTGAAACATGGAAAACTGGGTGTAATCGAGAAGGTGCAGGAAGCTCCAATTTGTATGCCATAGTACCAATCTTTTACAACACCTTGTACGGACCATAATACTTTGGTGATAATTTATTATCCTTCTTAGTTTACTTTAGGGAAATTTGCTTATATGGTTGTAGCTGTAGGAATACCCAATCAACTACATCAAAACTTATTTCATTGCGATGTTGATCTTCCTGTTGGTTCATTCTATTTTGTGCCAACACAAGGTTATCCTTTAAGAGTTGGAGGACTTGCTATTGATGTTTGATGTGATGTTCCACTTCCTGAACCTTAGAATTTTCTCTTAAATATGATGTGATGGATGGTGGTTGATACCCATAAAGTGCCATAAATGGGGTCATTTTTGTTATTATATGGAAGGAAGTGTTATACCACCATTCAGCCAGAGGCAACCATTTGACCCATTGTGTTTGTTTATCAGAAACAAAGCAACGAAGATATCCTTCCAAACATTTGTTTACTATCTCAGTTTGCCCATCAGATTGAGGATGATAAGATGAGCTATGAGCTAACTGAGTACCAAGACAAGAAAATAATTATGTCCAAAAATTTCCAGTGAAAATGGGATCTCTGTCACTTACAATAATCTTTGGGTTTCCATGTAGCTTTTGAATTGTTTCCATAAATGCAGTAGAAACTGTACTGGCTTTAAATGGATGTGATAATGCACAAAAGTGTGCATACTTGGTAAGTCTGTCAACTACCACCATGATACACTCTTTCCCTCAGACTTGGGTAAACTTGTGATAAAATCCATTGAAACCTCCTCCCAACGTTGGCTTGGAATGGATAAAGGTTGTAATAGACTCGGTGTCTTAATTGTTTCAACTTTATTTTGTTGGCAAACCAAACATTCCGCCACAAACTTTTGAATATCTGATTTAAGGCCATCCCAAAAAAATTCCTTCTTAACCCTATGGTAAGTTTTTAAAAATCCTGAGTGCCCTCCTAAGGATGAAGTGTGCAATTCCATAAGAATCTTTTGTTTTAGCTGGGAATTCTTACATAGGTATAAGCGATGTTTGTACCATAACGAATCATTTTTCCAGCTTATATCAGACGTATTGGAATCTTGTTGTAGCTTTCGAATAAGTGCCCACACTTCTTCATCATTCTTCCATTCCTCCCTTGCTTCGTTTATCCAATCTGGTTGGATAATAGAAATGGCGCACAACAATGCTTCCACATCCTCATCCTTTCTTGAGAGTGCATCTGCCACCACATTTTGCTTCCCTTTTTTGTAGATGATTTCAAAGTCATAACCCAACATCTTTGTGACCCACTTTTGTTTCTCTTCAGAGGATAATCTTTGTTCTAAAAAGTATTTAAGGCTATCATGATCCGTTTTTACCTTGAAGTGTCTTCCCATTAGGTAGGGTCGCCATTTCTTAAGTGCATGGAGTATTGCCAACATTTCCTTCTCATAAATAGCTTTGCTTAAAAACTTTCCCTTGATTGGACGACTTTCAAAAGCAATGGGTCTTTCATCTTGCATTAGAACAACACCAATTCCATTTCCTGAAGCATCACATTCCACAATAAAGGTTTTTGTGAAGTCCGGTGTAGCTAAGACCGGTGCTTGGCACATTGCCTCTTTAAGATGTTCAAAGGCCTTTGTTGCTTCCGGAGTCCATGAAAATGCATCTTTCTTCAATAATGTTGTTAGAGGTGCTGCTATTCTCCCATAATTCTTAACAAACTTGCGATAATACCCTGTCAACCCAAGAAATCCTCGCAGATGCTTTATGGATGTGGGGATTTTCCATTCCTTAATGGCTTTAATTTTGCTAGGGTCTACCTTAACTCCTTCATGAGATACAATATGACCCAAATATTCCACCTCCTGGACTCCAAAGAAACATTTGGATCTTTTTGCATATAATTGTTTCTCCTCCAATAGTTGTAGCACCTTGTCAACATGTTCAACATGATCCTTCCAAGACTTGTTGTAGATTAGTATATCATAAAAAAATACTAACACAAATTTTCTAAGGAATGGTTTGAAAATTGAATTCATCAAACCTTGAAATGTTGAAGGTGCATTGGTAAGGCCAAAAGGCATGACCAAAAATTCATAATGACCCTCATGAGTTCTAAATGTCGTTTTCGGAATGTCTTCAATCTTCATTTTGATTTGATGATATCCCGAACGAAGATCCAACTTGGTGAAGTAAATTGATCCATGCAATTCATCCAGTAATTCATCAATGACAGGAATGGGGAACTTATCTTTAATAGTGAGCTTGTTGAGCTCCCTATAATCCGGACACATGCGCCATGATCCATCCTTCTTGTGCACCAATACTACTGGAGCAGAGAAAGAACTTTGACTTGGTTGAATTATACCAGCCTCTAGCATTTCTGCAACCATACGTTCAATTTCACTTTTTTGGACATAGGGATATCTGTACGGCCTGATGTTTGGAGGAACACTTCCTGGAATCAGATGAATAGCATGATCATGATCACGCATAGGTGGGAGACCTTTGGGAGTCTCAAATACCTTGGAATGATTGTCCAAGACTTTTTGGAGATCTGGAGAAATAGATGATTCCAATGTGGAAACATCTAGCGAACATAATTGTGCAATTACACCTCTTTGCTCCTTTTTTAGAAGCTTTGTCATACCATTAGAGCTGATTATCTTTCCTGGTTTCCTTGCAATACCCCTTAATTCAACTTCCTTTCCTTCCGTATAAAATTTGATGAAAAGTTCTTGAAAATTAAAAGCTATTGTACCCAAGGATTGTAGCCATTGGACTCCTAGTACAACATCAACACCTCCCATTGGAATGGAAAGCATTGGGCTAGTGAATAAATATTCTCCTATGGATAGCTTGATATTATGGCACCTTCCAAAGAAATTTATTGTTCCTCCATTTGCAATCATCACTTGACACTCTGGTGCTGGATATAGGAAGCAATTCAATTCTTTTGCTACCCTACAATGAATAAAATTGTGGGTGCTTCCTGAATCAATCAACACTATTACCTTTTTCTTCTTGATTTGTCCTTCTATCTTGATGGTTTGAGGAGTGGTAATTCCCGCCAATGCATTACAAGATATGGTAAGATTTATTTATTCTTCATCTAGGCTTTGTTCCTGGAGTATATCTTCTTCTTTTGACCTTTGTGACTCCTTTTCTTCTTCCTCTTCATAATCTATGTAGAATCATTTCTTCTCGACACACTTATGACCTTTAGTGTATTTGTTATCACAACTGTAACAAAGCCCTTTTGCTCTTTTTTCTTCCAATTTTTGTGGTGTCAACCTTACATGTTGTGGAAGACTAGGGACAACAACACTTCCGTCTTTATAGTTGTGAGTGGTATGCTTCCTGGTTGCCATAATTTTGCTTTCCATTTTTCTTGCTAACATGTATGCCTTCTCTGATGAATTAGGTTCCCAAAGGCGAACATCATGTTGGATATTATCCTTTAAAGACCCTATGAACACATCAATCCTATGATCCTCTGGAATATCTTTTACCCTTATGTTAAATTTTTGGAACTCCTCAATGTGCTCCATTACTGAACCCTTTTTTTTGAGACTTATCAATTGGCTAAAAAATGTGTTGCTTTTTGTATCTTCATAATGTGCTATCAATTCTTCCGTAAAAATTGCCCAAGTGATAAATGTTTTACAAGAGCAAAGCCATTGATACCATACAAACTGATTTGGTTCCAAATATACAGTTGCCATATGTACCTTTTGTGTGTTTTGCACATTATTGAGATCGAAGAACTGCTCCATCTGTAATATCCATGTGGCGGGATCCTTGCCATCAAACTTCCTCATATTGATTTTTGGAATATGGTGGGTCTTCGATCCAGCATTAGAGTCTATGGAATCATGATTAACATCACTTTTGTTCACATCATGAGTTTCCTTTACAACCGTTTAACCATTAGTAAGTATTTCTTGTAGAAAATTTGTCAAATCTGTCTTCAAATCTGCCATATCTATCTTCAAATCTGTCTTCAAATCTGCCATGTCTCTCTTCAAATCTGTCTTCGAATCATCCATCTTAGCTTCCATGCCCTTTATCTTAGATTCCACTCCATTTATCTTAGATTCCACACCATTTATCTTAGCTTCTGTTAGCTTTTGTGAGCGTGACATTTGTCGCACTTGTTCTTGTAATTTTGATATATCATGTAGCATTTCTTCCTCTTCTTCATGAGTCATGCTAGAGCTTTCAGGTTCCCTACTAGGTGTTTGCATTTTCTTTCCTTCGGGAATCCGTTACCGATAATAATGCTTTATTATGCCCTTTGAATTCCGTTAAACCAAGCTTACACAAAAATTTAAAAAAGAACCTACAAACCGTTTTTCACTTTATAGAAGCCTGATATTGAATCTGATGTATCTCTGTAATTTCAGATCATCCTGTTCTAAAATTGTGATTTGTAGTAGCCTTCTGCGTCCTCTTTCCAATGCCACAAATCTGACCCAAATTGGATTCTCCAAGGAAGACTTATGTGAAATCTCCCACAATGACTTGCTTCTAGACTAGTTCAGTAGAACGAACTTGTACGACGTTCCACGAGTCACTGTTTCAACCTTTGGATCTGAAACATGCACAAAAGAAACTACAATCCGTTCTCTTTCTGAAAATTCTGACGAAATTTCAATCCGATTCCCAGAGAGAAATTTATGATGATTTTACCCAGGTCACCTGTTTTGAATGTAATTCAGGAGTCTGCAAAAAGACCAAATTCCTCAGATGATATCTTCGTAAATGTCATGCGAAAAGCTCTGAAACTCAGACCCAAGGTTCAACATGATTTCTTATCAAATGGGTTTTTTTTGCGACTTCTGAAACTTCACAAAAAAAGAAAGTTATAGTGAAAATGCCACGATGACCTATTTGGAGCAGCGAAACCCTAGAATCCAAAGCTTTGATACCAAATGATATGAAACCAGCTCAAGAAAAGATAGAAAAGATAGATCAACGCCTTATAATTCAGCCTCTTCGAGGGGGAAACCTCCTTTACATTACATAAATAAAAAATTCTTGGATGGTTCAAATGAAAAAACCTCCTTTCTATATATAGGAGTCTAAGGAGTCACAATATAATCCAGTCGACCTAACAATAATAATATAAAGCTACAAAAATAAAAATAGAGGGATTCTATGAGGCACAGAAATAACAACATGGGGGTAATAGGGGCACAACAATATAAATAAGGGGTATAAATACAATAGTAATGGGGTAATCACTAGTATTATAGGGACCCAATAGTAATATTCATATGTTCCTGTAGGGCTAGAACCTACATAAAGTAACTAGTATCAATCTTCTTTTCGACATCTATTAAAGTATTCTCCAACCATTCTGACTGGTTGGCATATCTTTCAATGTCTGTCTAGGATCATGTATGAAAGGACTTAGCTTGATTTCATCCTTAGCTTATTTATGACTCCATTAGGGTCATACTGCCACATAAAACTGCTCTTGAAGTTGATCTGCTATAATATTGTGTCTACCTCTTGTCTAGCTCCCTAATTATAACAAATAAAAGGGCCCAATTGGTTCTTCATTTTAAACTGTGTCTTCTTCCTAGCTGAGAGAAAATTAACCTCATTAGAGTTTATGATTTTCCTGAATTATTCTAATGCAAATATCCTCATGGGGAGGTATTTGGGTAGTTTGTAGGGAGTAAGTTGGCATCCATATATTCTGATTTATGTGTGGTCCTGGTATAGATACTAGTCTCCCACTCTATAGTTCTTAGCCAACTATAAAACTATCTTAATATCCTCACTTATCCTAGGTTGATAGTTACTGGTTAGCATGTTTATACTTGGATGAACAAATGAATCAATGAACTCTTTATAAGAAAAACAATGGAATATATTTTGATAAATGGTGTCCAAAAGATGACAGATCTTGCATTTCCCTTGGTGTCTAACTTTTGGATGCTGGCTAGAAACTTGTCTGACTAAAAATATAGGAACATGTGAAACAAGACTGATGAATATCTAAACACTCTCTCATTTGGTAATCTAAAAACCTGTTCATGGATTATGTTTGCTATGAACTGAGAAAAGTTGTAAACTGTAGCAGGAGGCTTGCCTGGGAAAAATATAGCAAGGAAAGCAAGAACAACCCCATCCACATGTTCATCAGTGGTGTACCCTAGAATTCAAGACAACATGGTTATAATTTCTCTGCCTCTCTCACAGAAAATGGTGGCAGCATATGGAGGACTATATGTTGGAATATGAGACTCTTAAATGATGAGTGTCTGAAAGATCTGAGCTTTCTTTGGAAGGTCTAGCTTGGTGTAGAGTTCAAGTGAGCCTTTAATGGAAAGAGGGGTCCCATTTGGGCCTGGATGGCTCTGCAGCATTTGATTTATTGACTCTAAAGTAATAGTGAATAAAACTTGTTGGTCAGGGGAAACTATGGCTCTTTGACTGGGGACATAACAAGCTTGGTAGAAGTGGGTGATTTCTAGGAATAGGTGTACCTATGGGATCAAGTACTTGGGCAAATTTAACTCCCATAGGTGAAAGCCATCATTCTGGTTCAAAACATTGTCTTTACTCCAGCAGTGGAGTTTCAGTAGGTGGCTAGGGGAGGCAGTATCTTTAATTTGAAATTCTATGTTAGCTAATGGGAGCCGGTCAATATCCAAGTGAGGGGTTTGTAGAGGTCTTACATCCAGAGAGCTTTGGGGATCCATAATTTGGTTTATTCAAATAAATTACCTTTTCTTTGGCGTTAGGAGTAAGTTTAGAAGCTCAGGAACAACGGGGAGGGTAATTTCATTGTAGAAAAGGGGTTTAGATGCACATTAAGGTTTTCTTTAGTTTAGAAAGGTTTTTTAATTAATTTAATTAATTAACCTTTTAATAATTTCTCTACATAGCTCAAATTTACAGGTCCGTTTTGGTTCTTTCAAGAATACCTAGAGAAGGATGATCTGGTTCGCAAACAAGGTTATATGGTAGCAGCAGAGGTTACTGAGGCTTCATTGGTGTATTTGCTACATCAATTTGGTGTCTACAGCATCTTCGGCTGGAAAAAGGTGGTTAATTTGGTTGCTCAGAGGAGCAAGGTATTGGATTTGGTTAATAGAGGTTTGTCACGAAAATGAACAAAAAGAGTAAAATGGGGCTTTTTCGGCCTTTTAACCAATAGCAGTTACATTTTTGGTGCGAGAATTGAAAAATGAATAGTGGGTAGTTTTCATTCAGGTGGGGAGGTAGTTTTAGGCCATATCACACTACTTTTCAGTGGGGGGTGATATTTTTCACAAGCATGTGATATAACCTGGTGCCGCCACGTACAAAAACAGTGCCCAGCCAAAACCACGAATCTCACATGCCTTTGGATTGTTAACTGTCAGATTGTCAATCTACGTGATATTGATATGCGTTGTTGGATCTAGAGGTGGGAGATCAAAGGGATATCATGCGATGAAGTTGCATTGAAGGAGTTTGGACGTGGTTGGTGGGGCACAGGTTTTAATTACAATGGAAACATGATTAATTTGAAAAGTAATCATGGGATTTTTAATATAAGCAATGGGTTAATAAAGGTGGGGACCATGTATTTATATGGTGGAGGTTTTACTATGCTCCAATGTTTGGTGAGTTAAAGGGTGTCGAGGAATTATAACATGGGGAATTATAAAGTGGGACTTTAGTAAAAAACTTAGAATAAAGGCTTTTAGTGGGTTTTTAAGAGGAAAAGGGGAAATTAATAAGGGGGGAATGTATTATTTGTGATGGGAATGTGTTTCACACTAGGGAAATGTGTGAAAAAAAGGAAGAAAAGCTCAAAATAAAGGTAAAATGGTTTTTGCAAGTAATGAATGAATAATGAGGGGAAATTAATAAACTAAGTATGCGAGGGGTCTAGTGAAATGTAGAGAAATTAGTAAATCAGCTTTAGTGAACATCCTTTCTCTTTCACGATTCCTCCTGCACATGAAACATAGGAAGTATGATGAAGGTGCATTTGAGCTAGCAAGCTTGTGCGCTTTGAAAAACTTATTCTACCTACCCTTTATTTACCATAGAATTTTCTCTTCATTCAATGGGTGCATTTGAGCTTGCTGACCCTTTGTTTCTTTTTCTTTGATAAGAAAACTATCTAATTCTAACCTTATAACTTCATGTGGCTCAGATTAAACTGATGAGCTCATAATTATTCTCTATCTAACTATTGATCTGCCAATATTAACTAGTTTGGTTAAATCTTTATTCTCTATCTATTAACATGAAATTTAAAGCATGAATGAATCTAGATTAAACTATTTGACCATCATGGATTGTGGCATTTTTGACAACCTGCACACAATCTTCTTTTGGAAAGTAAAGTAAAAATTAGTGCCATTTGAATTTGCACACTTTCATGATATATTTTTATCTATTTTTTGGGGTTCATATCTTATACTTTTTTTATCTTTTTCTTTCTTTTTGTCCTTTGATTATTCTTTCAAGACTTACCCTCTTTACATTTTTTATTTCTAATATGGGGAAACATTTTGTAGAAAGAAAATGTATGTACAATATTACAAGACTAACCATAGCCAATTCAAAATTATGAATGCTATTATTAGAGGACACTAACATGGGTGAGCCACGGATAGTACGAAATATTTGTTAGCATCAAACAAGGATGGGATGGTAGATGATACTAACCACGCAGATAGGAGAGTATGAGATGGATCATGTTATCTTGGACTTGGGGTCAGACGTAAATGTCCTACCAAAACAGACTTCGGAGCAAACGGGAAGACCCACACAGTAATGGTCTCCGATTTAGCTAAGGATGGAAAATCCTCAGAAGATCATCCCCATGGGGCGGCTGCAAGAGGTGACTGTAGATATTGAAGGTGCAAGCACACTGGTTCACTTTGAAGTAATAGAAGTCATGGATGATAGCAACACATACCCTGCGCTCCTTAGAATTCATGCACCTCGGACTCTAAAGTAACTACACTGAGTTGTAACATGATGACCTGATCGGTGCGCTATGTGTTTTCAGTGGTAAGAAATATTCCCACCTATGATGGCTTGAATGATGTGGATATCTTTTTGGATGAATTTGAGATGGAGGTACCAGAAAAGAAATGCTTCCAGTCATTGGACTAGACACTGTGCACTATGCCTGAAAGATGGTGGGGTATGCACAAGGTAAGGTTTGATGATTAGCATGAGTGTACAAGGATGATGAAAACATGCTTTGGGAAGCTGAAGGTGCATGTAATAGAGAAATATGATGGGTAGGATGATCCGCGTGCGCACTTGGCAAAATGGGCTCAGGCTTATGGAGAGAAGCCCCAAACTAAATGGGCAAGCTTGTTTTGTCATAGCCTGTATGTCATCCCAATGAGCTGGTATGTAGAAAAAAAAGCTTTCCCATGGTATAGGTGAATGGGATATTCTATGCGAAGGGTTCATAATGACATTTATCTTTGAAGACAAGTTTGACTATATTGATGAGGTGCTACAATGGGTGAAAGTAGCAATCTTTAGGATACTGCAGGATCCTTTGGACCTGATTTAGCCTAATTAAGCTACTCCGCTGAGTCATGCACTGAAATGCTATAACGTAACCACTAAAGAAGAGGATGAGGATCCACGAAAGATTAACATCCCTGAAACAGAAGGTCACCGCAAGGTTGAAGGACCACAAATTGAGAATCTCGATATAACCACGCCACTAAAAACAAAACAAGTAAACATTCGTACGGAGGCAGAGCCCAAATTCACGAAGATTGGAGATTACTAGGATGATGTGACGGTGGATAAGGTTGTTGAATTGCTCCACAAATAACAAGATTTGTTCCCTACCAAGTTTACGGATTTAAAAGGGATAATGGGGGACCTAGGTGTTATGAAGATCACATTGAAGCCCAATGCAAAGCCGGTTAAGAAAATACCTTACCATATCAATTTGAAGTATAAGGAGAAGGTCTGCTTAGAGATAGAAAAGAAGCTCGTGGCAAGCATCATTGAGCCTATGGAAGAATCTGAATGGGTAAGCCCAATGGTGGTATAGGAGAAGAAGCAGAAGAATGAAATAAGAATATGCATGGATCTCATAAAGTTGAATGATGCTTGCGTACATGATCCCTTCCCGACTGCATTCACGAATGAAGTGTTGGAAAATGTAGGTGGCCAGAAAGCATATTTTTTCACGGATGGGTTCCCTAGGTACCATCAAATCAAAATCATGCCAGAGGATAGGCGCAAGACGACCTTCGCGACCTAGTGGGGGTGTTTTTAGTACATTGTAAATCCGTTTGGATTGAAGAATGCGCCTACAATTTTCTCTTGCATAGTCATGGCTACATTCAAGGAATTTATTCATAAGTTCCTAGAAGTATACCTTGATGATTGGACTGTGTTTGGGCTGGTGAAACGCCATGCAACAACCTTGCACCTAATGTTGGATACCTATCGAAGATACCAGATTGCACTCAATCTAAAGAAATTCCTATTCTATGTTCCTTTTTGGACCTTGCTGGGTCATGTGGTTTGTAGACAAGGACTGATGATAGATCCCGCAAAGATCGCGGTGATATGAACTTGGAAGCACCGAGGAGTGTGAAACAGATGCGTGCTATGCTAGGACATACGAGATATTACAGAAAGTTTACCAAAGGCTATGTCCAAATCACCGCACCCATGGAGAAGTTGTTGAATAAGGATGTCACATTCTACTGGAACAAGGACTGTAAGAAGAGCTTGGATGTATTAAAAGAAGAGATGGTCACTGTGCCAATCCTAGTGTTCCCCGATTGGCAGAAGGAGTTTCATGTACATTTCGACGCGTCATGTATAGCACTGGGAGAAGTACTAACACAGGCTGGGAAGGAGACTTGGACCATCCTATCGTGTTCGCAAGGAGAAGGTTCCAAGGCAGAAAAGAACTATTCCACCACCGAGCGCGGAGGGTTAGCTATGGTATACTCACTCCAAAAGTTTAGACACTACTTGTTGGGTGGCCGTTTTAAGATGTATACAGATCACTCGACACTGAAACACCTTGTCAATAAGCCTCTGTTAGGGGGGAGAATTTGCAAATGGTTGTTATTGTTCCTGGAGTATGATTTCGAAGTTATTATGAATCCTAGACGACTAAACGCAGGACTAGACCATCTGTCATGCATCGAAACAGGGGAAGAGCCCACGAATTTGGAGGAGGGATTTCTTGATGCACAACTATTTGTAGTGTGCATCAAGGATCGTCATTTTGAATATAACATACACTTCTTAATGACAGGGACTGCCCCGAAAGGATACACCATCCAGTAGAAGAAGGAATTAGTGGTGCACGCGAAATATTTTTCTGTCATTGCTAGGCATCTATACCAAATGGGGTCAGATGAGATATTGGGATGATATGTACCAGAGTTTGAAAGAAACATCATCCTTGCAGATTCTCCTGGGGTGTTGCAGGAGGACATTATGCAGGGACAGTGACCACGCAGAAGATTCTACGCACAGGGTTGTGGTCACCAACCCTCCATCAAGATTGAAAAGCTTACTGTAAAGCATGTGATGTGTGTCAAAGAACTGGCAGGACATCACATAGGGATGAGCTACCTTTGAATCCATATATGACAATACAACCATTTTATAAATGGGTGATAGACTTTATGGGACCCATCCATCCCCAAGGAAAGACTGGAGCGACATACATTATCACCGTGACGGAGTATTTCACTCGATGGGCGGAGGCAAAACCTATCAAGGATTGCACAAACGCGATTGTTGCAAAGTTCCTCTTTGAGTATGTACTAATTTGATTTGGCTATCCAAATATTTTGATGAGTGATTGCAGTATGCACTTTCTGAATGAGCCGATCAGTGCACTCACGGTGGAATTTCAGGTATATCACTAGAAGAGCAAACCTTATCACCTGCAGGCTAACAGGATGGTGGAAGCATTCAATAAAGTGTTGCAGAATGTGCTGACTAAGGTTTGCAACACTCATCGAAGTGATTGGGACCTATGCAAACCCACAATACTATGGGCCTATCTGATAACATGAAGGAAGTTGACTAGCCAAACGCCCTTTAGGCATGTCTATGGTATTGAAGTGGTAATTCCTATGGAATATATTGTGTCTACTCTGTGCATATCGGTACTCATGGGTGTGATGGATCCAAAGCCCTGGAGGAAAGGCTCACACAGCTACGTAACCTTGAGGAAGAGAAATTTCTGGCTGGATTTCAGCAGCATGAAAAAGCATGGCATGATTGGAATATTAAGTTTCGCACCTTTAAGGTAAATAACATTCTTTTGTTATATGTGTTACAAGGAAAAGTGTCTACACAAAACTGCTTATCCCACTAAGGTGTGATAGCTACCTTAGAAACAAACAAAGCAAAGCTACTTTCGTTTTTCCTTTATGAAGTATAGATGAGAGAAGAACAAAGAAGACCAACCTCTGTCTTGCGCTAATCTCCTAATCTGATTCCTCCCTCTCTTGATAGTCTTTCGCTACTTGTTCCCTTGCACGCCCAGCTTCATAAAGTACCTGTAAGATCACAATAGCATAGAACTATACAAGAACATGGATCTATAATCATAAAAAATCTAGGATCAGATTTAAATTGAGCATACAAATGCAGCAAACATGAATGACACAAGAGTATGGAGGAAAACTTGAATAGCTTTTATTGATAAACAAGAAAGAGCCAAGGGGAGTTACAACCAGTTGTTCTGACCCAACATTATCCTCTCAGCAAGGAAGCACCTCTTCACCTCATACAAATCTTAGATCACCCAACAATCTGATGTTGTCTCAAGAAACCAACAGCAATTCCCTACAATATGCAAAATTCCAGCCTATAGATCTCTGGGATGAGGGATCCATATATAGATATCTGTAAGCGAGATGAGTCAGCTTATGATTTGATTAGTGTCTTCCCTCTGATAGTTCTTGCTTCCACTTGGAGATTGATGATCTCTTACTCATCCTTGGTTGAATTCAGAGAGGCAAGTGTCACAGGAGAAGTTTATGGAAGCTTCCATTGCCTCTCCACCTCGCGGAATGATACTACCATTTGTCACTTCTCACCCATCGCACCCCATAGAAGGGATTTTTGAAATGCAACGCACCCACACAGTGTGTTTAGGTGAGATGCAACGCACTTTTGCTATGGAGCAGCTGAAATGATCTTGTTTTGACCAATTCTGAGTAGTTTTTCATGGAGAACTTCTGGGAGAAGCTGTAATCAGTTGACCATGTTCCTTTAGGGGTTAGAACAACACTTTTAGGGACTTAGAAGCCCTTGGTTTATGGACATTTCATGCTTGGGGTTGCAGTGCCCAAAAATATCTATAACAGTTGCCCCCTAAAGCATGAGGTCATTAATATTTTGATGTCGGGTGAAATGCTTTATTATGAGGATCTGAAGTTCTTTCAAGCTGGGAGGAGACCTGTAATAAGATACAATACAATACATTATCTTCATAATATTTTCATGATCTAGCTGACGCGGGAATTCCCATGCTCAACTTTATAAATTCATTTTCATGTACATAGGACAAACAATCGTCTAAGTGTAGACTGATGATTCTGGTAGAGCCATCATCCTTTTGATTAGATGATTATCTATGAAGCAATGATGTACATTTGATGTCTTTATTTCCCTGAATATATATCGTAGCCCGGATGGATGAAACTAGATCCGGGGTCTTCAATCTCGTTCGATCTTCACTCGAAGTACAAGTCTATCCATGTGACAGATGTTCTAGAGTCGAACATGGAAAGACATCACCTGATTACCAGCCGATGATGTAAGCTGTTAACAGGCGTAAGAGGAATCACCGATAATGATAATGACCCTGAAGGTAGTGCAGTACAATTCACGTGGTGTGAATAAAGGTGTTATGAAACCAGCTCAAGAAAAGATAGAAAAGATAGATCAACGCCTTAGAATTCAGCCTCTTCGAGGGGGCAACCTCCTTTACATTACATAAATGAACAATTCTTGGATGATACAAATGAAAATACCTCCTTTCTATATATAGGAGTCTAAGTGGTCCCAATACAATCAAAGCCTACATAACAATAATATTGTAGGGCACAATAGTAACAATGGTGGGCTTCTATGTGGCATAATAGTAACAATATGGGCACTACATGGGTACATCAATATAATAAGTGGGTTATACTAATAACAATAAGGGGTTACACTAGTAGTATAGGGGCCTAACATGCCCCTCTCCTTCAAAAAGCGTTGTCCTCAACGCTTGAGTAGTTCTTGATGCTTCTATATAAAATTCTTGTCCTCCCATGTGGAATATCCAGCGGGTAAGTTCTTCCACTTGATGAGATACTCTAAAATTGATCGATTTCGTAGCTGTCAGGTTCTTGTTTCTGTGACTGCTCCAGGTTCCAATATGATTTTTCCTTCCTCTTCAATTTCTGGCAATATTGCTTGAATTGGGATCTTTTGCAACTTTTGAATAAGTGGCCATACTTCTTTGTTCTTCTTCCATTCATCTGTTGCTTCGTTTATCCAATTTGGTTGGATAATATAAATAGCACAAAACAATGCTTCCACATCCTCATCCTTGAAGCGTCTTCCCATTCGGTAAGGTCGCCATTTTTTAAGTGCATGTAGTATTTCCAACATTTCCTTCTCATAAATAGCTTGCTTGAGATGTAGTAGTAAAAATACCCAATCACTCACATCAAAACATTTTTCACTATGATGTTGATCTACCTGTTGTTTCATTTGATTTTGCACCGAAGTGGCGTTATCCTTTAAAAGTTGGAGAAATTGCTGTTGATGCTCGATATGATCTTTCTCTACTTGAACCTTTTTCTTCTTGATATGTCCTTCTATCTTTTGAGGAGTGGTAATTTCTTCCAGTCCTTTACAAGATATGGTCGGATTCATTTCTTGATGCTTGATGTGATCTTTCACTTCTTGAACATTTTTCTTCTTGATGTGTCCTTCTATCTTGATAGTTTGAGGAGTGGTAATTTCATCGATTGAATTACAAGATATGGTTGGATTCATTTCTTCTTTCTCGATGTGATCTTTCACTTCTTGCACCTTTTTCTTCTTGATATGTCCTTCTATCTTGAGAGTTTGAGGAGTGGTAATTCTTGCCAATGCTTTACAAGATATGGTCTGATTCATTTCTTCTTTCTCTGGGGTGGTGTCCTGACATATATCCTCTTCTTTAGATGTTTCTTGATCCTTTTCTTCCTCCTCTTCATATTCTATGTAAAATAATTTCTTCTCAGCACACCTATGACCTTTAGTGCATTTGCTATCACAATTGTAACAAAGCCCTTTTTCTCTTTTTTCTTCCAATTGTTGTGGTGTAACCCTTGTAGGTTGTGGAAGGCTAGGAGAAACAACACTTCCATCTTTATATTTGTGAGGGGTATGCTTCCTGGTTTCCATAATTTTTCTTTCCATTATGTCACAAAGCCCTTTTACTCTTTCCAATTGTTGTGGTGTTGCTCTAAAGAAGGTGTTGCTCTTTATATCCTCATAATGTGCTATCATTTCCTCCGTGAAAATTGACCACGTAACAAATTTTTTACGAGAACAAAGCCCTTTGTACCATAAAAATTGATCTGGTTCTAAATATGAAGATGCAATACATACCTTTTGTAACAGTTGTACACCATGTATATCAAAATATTGCTCCATCTGAAGTATCCAATTTACCGGATCCTTGCCATCAAACTTCCTCATCTTGCTTTTTCTTGATTTTAGAAGCTCTACCTTAAAACGACTGTCACTCTGTACTTTTGGATCTTTAAGTTCTGAACTTCTGACCTGTCGTAGCCCTCTGTGTCCTCTTTCCAATGCCACAAGTCTGATCCAAATTGGATTCTCCAAGAAACAGTTATGCACAATCTCCCGGAGTGACCTGATTATAGACTAGTTCAGTAGAGCGAACTTGTATGAAGTGCCACGTGTCACTGTTTTCACCTTTGACTCTAAAAAATATATAAATAGAAACTGCAGTCCGTCCTTTTTCTGTACCTTCTTACGAAATTTTAATCCGATGCTTAGAAAGAAAGTTATGACGATTTTCCCCAGGTCACCTGTTTTGAGTGTAATTCAGAAGTCTGCAAACAGACCGACTTCCGCAGATCATATCTCTGACAATATCACGCAAAACGATGTGAAATTCGAACCCAAGGTTTAGCACCAATTCTTCTCAAATGGGTTTTTTTTGCGACTTCTGAAACGTCACAGAAACAAAGTTATAGCGAAAATGCCACGATTGCCTGTTTGGAGCAGCGAAACCCTAGAATCCAAAGCTCTGATACCAAATGTTATGAAACCAGCTCAAGAAAAGATAGAAAAGATAGATCAACGCCTTAGGATTCAGCCTCTTCGAGGGGGCAACCTCCTTTACATTACATAAATGAACAATTCTTGGATGATACAAATGAAAATACCTCCTTTCTATATATAGGAGTCTAAGTGGTCCCAATACAATCAAAGCCTACATAACAATAATATTGTAGGGCACAATAGTAACAATGGTGGGCTTCTATGTGGCATAATAGTAACAATATGGGCACTACATGGGTACATCAATATAATAAGTGGGTTATAATAATAACAATAAGGGGTTACACTAGTAGTATAGGGGCCTAACAAAAGGACTTGGCGTCGAACACCACAGAAAATATTTCGGTCGAAGGCCATTGATGTAAACTTGTCGCCGGAAGTGAGAAACTTGCCATTGAGGCATGCAAGCTTCAAAGTAATGAATGGGGTGTTCCTAGATTTACTTCTTGGATAATAAGCTGATGTCGACAAGAAGCGATCCATCACAGGAGGGCTTTAATCAATCCCACATCAATGACATGGAACGGAGCAAATGATTTTAATGGAGGTGAAAACGATCTGGTGATTTAAGGTTCAGGGTGGCAGTCATGAAAGAATGGAGTGTAAATGTATTGTAGCGGGTGAGACACAGGTGAATTCTCTGAATGAATTCTCTTGAACATATTGGTGACACTGATGTGATGGATTGGTAGCATTAACCCCAAATGTGGATGGTGATATGGGACCATGGTGATGTGACTGGTGAATGAAACAACCCAACCCGACTTCGATGTGGAGTGAAAGTGTCATGTTCAAGAGCAACTTGCTACCAACAAAGTTTCTTCAAGTTTTCTTCCCAATTTTTCCCCAGTCATTGCTGACCAGTACCTCTTTATTTTTGTCAAGCTTGAGGAGGATAACATATGCTTTTTCTATAATTTTCCCTTCGGGCAAACCTATCGCTATGTTTTAACGAGCCTAGCGATAGTGAAACTAGTTCTCGTCTATAGACAAGTTTGTCGCTATTAAGTTTTAACAAGTTTAATGACAAAGATAACTCGGTCCTTTTCAATTTTAAAGAGTCTGAAAAGGAACGTAAAGGAAACTCCAATTTCCGTTTTCATCATCTAATCCCTTAAGTCTGAAAAAGTATAAAACAATACAAAAGGGATGAATTTTCGATCCTTTTAATGAGCCAAACAAAACAAGCACTCGATCTTTTTGTGTAATAATCCCTCAGGTCCAAAAAGATTAAAATTTAGAGGAGAGATAGCACTTCCGGTCCCTTTAACGAGCTGGAGAGGCCAATGGCTCGACAATCTTTTCATATTTTACGAGTGAGTTGAAAAGAGCTTAAAGGAGACTTGTCTTTTGAGGAACGAGTGATAACATTGGGTAGCAGCTGATTCCAGGTAAGGTTTGGAATTTTCCAATCACGACAGTGTTACAAGGATGGCTAGTGAGATCACTCTTTGCAGCTGTTCCTCAAAAAGGGGTAAAAAATCAAATGGAGGTGAATGATTGGCCAATACAGAGCAGAGGTGATGATGAGAACACGACCAAGGCTTTTAAAGGCTGAAATACTAAATTCATGATGGTTTTTTACCGGGAAATTGGTTCATTTTTTTATTGAGCTTAAACACTAGGGGAAAACATTTGCTCATGACTTATGTTTATTTTTAACGAGCTTGAACTATGTCCTAAAACTACTCGATTAATCCAGTCGTATAATAAGAATGTCTCATATATAAAAAACGACAACTTTTAGAGTTTTGCCCCACATCCTTTCTTTATGCAAGTTAGGAAACGACCAATCCTACGAGTTTAAAGGGTTAGAGGAACTACAAATTTAAAAAAAAAAATAGTCACTCTTCGTTTGCATGCCCCCAAGTATAAAATAGAATTTCAAGGTTACCCCTTCTTCCTTCCATTAAAGCATTTGTTTTACCAAGAGAGGTCTACCTCTTACAGGTTACCAAAGATTGTTCTATTCACAGCGTAAACAAAACATTTCTTCGACGATGTTTACTGAAATAAACAAAGGTGAGTGGAAATGCCTGCCAACGCACATAACTTTGACAAGAGAATCTTATTCCAGTCCAACTCCCTCTTCCAATCATGGACGGGAGTACGGAGGTCATATACTTCTCGCGGAAACCTATCCTATATCCGAAGTTTTCCTGCCGAAGCAGACCAGGGTGCATGCCCCCTGGGTTTGAGTCATGTCTCCCGAATCACTCGCGCTCATCAGGCGGACGGACTGGAGATTGGTGAGACATTCCTTGTGTGAAAAGACCATTCGGGGATGGTATATGATTATTTGCTCTGTGTGATCCGGGAAATGAAAGCTGGTCTACAAGCTTGACCACTCTTCCTTCGTGCGGAAAGCACGTTACTATAAAGAGTGAGGAGACAATAACTCCCATGCAATAAATATAGTCTCATCCAAGGAGTAGATTATAGTCCAGGGGTCCTTGAACTACCATTACATTCATTTGAATGGTTTTCCCCCTCAATGTTATGGGCACATTGGGAAGGATCCCTAACGGTCGACTCGTTCCTTTGTCAAAGCCTGTCAGATTTCTCATCTCAAGAAAAAGCGACGGTGAACCAAGTGCTTTCCAAGCAGTCGAGGAAAGGATGCTCACAAAAGCCCCTTCATCTATGATGCTACCAGCCATAACCATTCTATATACTTGAGCAATAATCCAGAATGGTACACTAGCTGGTAAACAGGGTCTGCCTAGCTGATTCCAGTCGAAGGAGAAAACTAGGTTGCTTGGAGGTGGGACCGAATAGACAACCGGGTACGAGTCTGATGAAATTCCCTCCTGCGGTAAAGGAATGGGTAAATTTCCCCCATGTTCATCGTATTCTATGCTTACGGAAAGAATTTGGACGGTGTCATCCTTATTCTCTTCTGTGATTGTATCATCTGAAGACGGAACCTCTGAAGGCAAGACCGGTTCAACTGCGCCTCGACCTTTTGACTTGCATCTGGTATGGGTTCAGATGGTTTGTCTTCAATGATAGATGCTTCAGCCAACCATCTGGGTGGGTCAGCCGGTTTTTCAACTAGTGACAGACTCTGCAAGAGTTTTTTATATCCAGCAGGAAGTCGTAACGGTGAGACTGGACGATCGTCCAAAACTCTTTCAGCCTCGTCTAAGAAGGGACAATGGTGGTTGGCATGGTCGCCTTCGCACAGTTTACAAGGAAATCTATATTTTCCTTTTTGTCATGGGGTTTCACTTTCAGTAGTCGATGGTGTGTTTTCAACATGATCATCAGAGGTTGACGACACCGGGTTGTGCAAACGAGGAGACCAGTGCCTTAAGATCCGAGGGATGCAAGGACAATCTCTATGATAGTGGTCTCCTTTGCAAATGACACATGGCGATTTGGGCCTGGTCGGTGCAGTGTGTGGATTTTCGCTAGACGATGCTTGGTTGCCCCCTTTCGCTTTTGGCTCCTTCTTCTTCATCTCTTTCTTCTTCTTTTCCTTCTTCTTCTCAGGTACTTGATTTTTGGCTTTACCAGCCCCATCAAGCAAAGAGGAAGGAGGAGAGGAAGAATTGGAGGAAGTAGAGGGTTGGGGGGTGACTCTGGATTCGTCTAGTTGCTAACTCGATTGTTCATGAATTGTGGTGTTCTGAATGACAGAGGTTGAGAAGAGCCATACGGGCAAGCTGATTGTCAATCTTGGAAGTGACAATGTGGCCATATGGGGTGCACCAACATCTCCCCAAGAGGAGAAGGGACTAGGATTTCCTCCAAGGGGAATTCCTTGGTTGGTGGGTTCCATTTTCTCAACCTAAGATCAACGTAGGAAAGGGTGATGATTATTCCATTTAAAATAAATTTTAGATGCTTTGACACAAATTGTTCTTTCAATTTTTAATAGTCGAGAAAAAACAAAATATGACTCTAGTCGCCTTCGATTTTTAATGATCCTGAAGTGACAAGTGCTCAGATGGACCTTTTCCGTTAAGGAGTCTGAAAAGGAACGAAAGGGACTGCTCTGGAAATCTAGGTAGAGGGATTACCAAACCAATTTCAAAACTGTAGAATACTTTTTATGGTACGGCAGTCAATCTTCCTGAATGTTGTGTCCAATGCATTACGATCGATAGGGCGGCAGACACGGCTTCCTATGGATAAAGTATTAAGCCTATTGGGGTCTCCCAAAATATACTCGACGGTACATGGGAGCACAAGTCCATACTGGCACTTATCATCTCAAAGTGGAGGAATCACCCAACCATCAGTGAGAACAACAGTTACCAGGCTTTACGACGCTGGAATACGTCTGTAGCCTAGACTTCTAAATGTTGTGCGTTAGGTTCCAAAGCGTTGTTAGATTCATTGAATTTATTTTATAGTTGATCTTGTTTATGAAGTTTACCTTTCAGGTTCACCGCGAGATGTAGTATAATTCCTAAAATGCAATCTAAGATGATAAACAATCTTTCTATCTTCTTTGTGCAATGAAAATCCTAGCTACTAAGGAAAGAAAGACAAAATTCTTTCACAAAGAGCAAAGAGCACACTCTAAATGCAATTTCCTAAATCAAACCAATCAGACTGTCTAAATGCAAATGCACATGAATGTATTTTTTTTCGACTTTCTTAGTATGTAAATGATAAAAAAAAAAATTGATGCACAAATCTGAATTACTTTTCAAGTGACAGCTACCAACAAGTTTCTTTTTGAAATCAAAAATGGAGGCAATCACAACACATTACGATTTGGAAATGAATACTTGTTTTCGAAACTAGAAAAATTACAAATTCAGACCAAAAACAATAGTAACAGGATAATCGACTATCTACAACAATCAAACTCTTTCCTATGCTTGAAAACGACACTTGCGACACTTTCAAATCAAAGGACGACAATACGATTACGCTACTTTTGCAAAGGAGAACTGAAAATGACTCAAAAAACACAAAAACATTTACAGTTCTTTTGTACAAAGGAGGCGGAATAACAACAAAGAAAAAAAGTTTCAAACAGAGATATACAGATCACAGGCAACAAAATTCATGAATAGAACTAGAAAGAATGAACTACAAAAACCAAAACTGAACAATGCCTAGTCTGATCAGCGCACTTGTAACACAGGGAATTTGAAATGCAACACACCTACTACACTCGGGAAGTGCGTTGAATTTCAGATTCTCAGAACAGTACCTGCGTTGGGCCAGAGACGAGACTTTGCTTGGGTTCCAGGTCACAGTTTGCAGTTCAGTTCATGGGTTTTGGCCGAGAAAATGGTAATCAATAATGCAACAATCAGGGGTAGTTCTAAGGAGGATCTAAGAGCTACCACAAGGGGCAATCAAAGAGTTTGCGAATCAGTTGTTTAAATCACAAACAGACCCCGGAGATTGACTGAAGTGGCATTTATCTACTTTGCATTTGCATCGCAAATGCAGTTCGAAAGCTACCTGGCTTGACTTCAGGCTCCGTCTGTAAGTTTATAAAATAGACAACCAAGAAGATAAACAAACAAACTAATTTGTCCCCAGTGGAGGCACCATTTTGTTACAGCGAAAAGTGTCTACACAGAACTGCTTATCCCACTAAGGTGTGATATCTACCTTAGAAACAAACAAAGAAAAGCTACTTTCATTTTTCCTTTATGAAGTATAGATGAGAGAAGAACAAGGAAGACCAACCTCTGTCTTGCGCTAATCTCCTAATCTGATTCCTCTCTCTCTTGATAGTCTTTCGCTACTTGTTCCCTTGCACACCCAGCTTCACAAAGTACCTGTAAGATCACAATACCATAGCACTATACAAGAACATGGATCTATAATCATAAACAATCTAGGATCAGATATAAATTGACCATACAAATGCAGCAAACATGAATGACACAAGAGTATGGAGGAAAACTTGAATAGCTTTTATTGATAAACAAGAAAGAGCCAAGGGGAGTTACAACCAGTTGTTCTGACATAGCATCATCCTCTCAGCAAGAAAGCCCCTCTTCACCTCATACAAATCTTAGATCACCCAACAATCTGATGTTGTCTCAAGAAACCAACATCAATTCCTTACAATATGCAAAATTCCAGCCTCTAGATCTCAGGGATGAGGGATCCATATATAGATATCTGTAAGGGAGATGACTTAGCTTGTGATTTGATTAGTGTCTTCCCTCTGATAGTTCTTGCTTCCACATGGAGATTGATGATCTCTTACTCATCCTTGGTTGAATTCATAGAGGCAAGTGTCACAGGAGAAGTTTCTGGAAGCTTCCATTGCCTCTCCACCTCGCGGAATGATACTGCCATTTGTCACTTCTCGCCCATCGCACCCCATAGAAGGGCCTTTTTAAATGCAACGCAACCACACAGTGTGTTTAGGTGAGATGGAACGCACTTTGCCTATGGAGAAACTCAAATGATCTTGTTTTGACCAATTCTGAGCAGTTTTTCATGGAGAACTTCTGGGAGAAGCTGTAATCAGTTCACCTTGTTCCTTTAGGGGTTAGAACAACACTTTTAGGGACTTAGGAGCCCTTGGTTTATGGACATTTCATGCTTGGGGTTGCAGTGCCCAAAAATGTCTATAACAATATGATAGTAAGTTTGATCAATTTTCAAGGAAGTTCAAAATGCATTAGTTAGGACCCTATGTCATTAAGGAGATTATCGACGGAGGAGTGGTACAACTAGTCAAATTGAATGGAGATCCCTTCCAAAGAAAGGTGAATGGCAGTCGATTGAAGCCATACACCAGCAGCCTGCCCATGTGACTACATGAATGTAGTAGAGTCTTAGCGCTCCAAGCAACTAAAACAAGGCGTGGGACTATAAACTACATTTCCCGGATTGGGGAGCTGCACGATTGGAGGATTGTGCAGATTAAGGAAGTGTCACAGGGTTCATGGCAACACGAAGGAGCTGCGCTACCCAGGAAGGAATCACGCAGGTCAGTTGAAAAGTGACCGTTAAAGTCATTTTTCATGATTTGACAGTAGAAATGCGGCCAATTGAAGATGGTGGCCGGCATTTAAGATGAAATTTATGGGTCAGATCCTCGAAGATGTACTGCCAATCCAACATTAATGAACCGAATTTTTGGGGAGCAGTCATATTTAAATTCAAAATGCCCCATAAATTACAAGTGGTTTTCGAGCGAAAAAAAATTGGAATTTTGAGAATTGAGTTGTTGATCTCTTAAATGCAAATGAATTGTGACAACTACAAACTTTTGATAGCAAGTAAAGTCTTTGAGACATTTCTGAAGGAAACATAGGAGTTCCTGTAAAAAATCATGTCGGCGCCCCTTGAAGCCATAGATACTGAAGTGGAAGAGTCGGTGCTAGAAATGGAGATGGAGGCAGAAGTAGCTAATCGAGGAGTGGTCGGAGTATTAGAAGAATTCCATAAATCACCAAAGATGTCGATACCAAAGCTGACCCAAACCAAGGAGAGTGAAAAGGATAAGAAGGGCAAGAAGCCTGCAATACCGGTGCACGCATCACCGAGGAGAAAGCCACCAAAGCCTACCGCAAAGGAGAAGGGAAAAGCCATCAACTTAGAGCCAGAGGAGGAAGAAATTAAGGACATCTCGATGGATGACGAGGATGTGGGAGTCGAATTGTAGGAAGTTGAAGCCCTTGGTGCTGACCCTATCACTTAGTTGCTTGAGTATGTCCCTTCGTGCAAGGGCGAGACCAAGGTGCCAAAAGACATTGATGAGAGAAAGGTCCCCTTGCAAACCCCTCTAATGCCAGATGAAATTGTTTTTGAAGGACTGTGCATGGGGTCGGTTCCTTTGTTGAAACTTGAAGACTGGGACTTGGCCAATCACCAGAAGTTCCCACACCTGGCCACCGAGTAGTTGATGTGTCACATCATCGATACAAACACTTGAATGACCGCATTGGATCTGCAAAGGTGGCTCAGAGGAGTAGACATGGTAGGGTTGCTCAACTTGCTTTTGGTGCCGCACTACAACCACACCCTGGTTATCGTACGCATTATCAAGCAGCTGTTGTGCTTGGTGCAAGATGGGTGTCTATGGCTAGAGGAGCCAATACCCATCACAGATACATCGATCCACAAGATAATACGGTTGCCTTATATTGGATAAACTCTAGCCATGATATTTGGCAGAAAAGGTGGTGAGCAGGCCCTCATGGAGTCCATGAAAGAAAAGTTTAAGTTGGTAAATAAGTCGTGTGGATATGCCATCTCTAGCATCTGTGACCTTGCTGTAAAAGTATCTACACAGATTTTAGCATTGAAAGTGATGAGGAAGTGTCATGCTGATGAGGCACCGGTGCTTGTTGTCGTGCTAGCAGTCAAGGGTGTTGAAGGAGTCTAGTTCCACTGGTTGGACTACCTCTGCAGCGAGTTCCTAGGAAACTACCATGAAGCGCAAGATCTGAGCAAGATGTTCCACTACGCATGGCTCTTGCTGTCAACTGTGATAGTAGCGTTTGAGCTGCCAAAGGATAGTCAATTCCCTTCAGTCGCACCAGAACTACTAGAAGCAGTGAAGTATGCTTCACTGTGGGTGACCAAGGATGTGTTGTGAATCAAGGACAACAAGATCTTCTGGATATTGATGGAGATGAACATCTGCATGGGCATCAATTGCAAACACAATTAGCACCTACGGTGTATGCCAATCTGCAGGGATATGTAGAGTTTAAAGCAGACTTTCAGCATGTGTCCATTAGGGCGCAGAAGGACC
The DNA here is from genome assembly GCA_031772625.1 of Pinus tabuliformis. Classification (NCBI taxonomy): domain Eukaryota; kingdom Viridiplantae; phylum Streptophyta; class Pinopsida; order Pinales; family Pinaceae; genus Pinus; species Pinus tabuliformis. The sequence continues at coordinate 195,741,824 of CM062817.1, read as the reverse complement.
CTATGCAGAAATGGTACGACTTGCCTTACCTATGAACGGATGATGCCATTGATGTGGTACTTGATCAATGGCTGGCAGAGTGACACGCTACAATAGACTTAGCAGTGGGAGGAAGCAAGTTCATCACATAGAGAAAGAAGAAGGATGCCAAGCTTAATATGACACATCTGGCTGAAAAGAGGAAAAAGGAGGCCACTAACAAGGCCTAGGCGGAGCGCGTTGTCGCACAGCAGACATCAAAGCAGACAAGTGGGACAGAGTGAGGCTCTAACAAAGGTGTGAGCTCTCCTTCTCTTGAGATAGAGGAGGAGATAGATGAGCAAACAAAATAGTAAGGCATGGACCCTCAAGGGACACCTGTCTGCATCAAGCACCCAAGGTAGCAGGAGAAAGGAAGGTCTAGGAAGAAATCAAAGGCTACCAAGACATCACTGGACCCTATCACACTAACAAAGGGTGATCTGAACGACATCGGTGAGATGGTGCGGGATGTCACCGCGAAGTTCCTACAACAGTTTAAGCAGCAACAACAGATAATCTTGGGGCTATCTAGATAGTCTTAAAGGAGCTACAGACCTGTGCGTCTTATGCTGGCACAATGTCCACCAGCGTTGCTATCAGAACTTTAGAGGTTGTCGAGATGTTGCGCACAAAGGCCTCTAGTGCGATAGTGCTTCCTGATGGATCACTAACCACGGAGAACGAAGCTGACAGGCCCACTGTCAGCACCTTAAAGGGAGTATGGTTGAATCTAGCAGTGCTCCCTTATGAAGAGCTCCACCTCTTACAGGATGGAGTGATTGTAGAGCTGAGGGCCCGTGAGCATTGTACCCTCCACGTGATCAGTGAACAACGGATCAGAAACGAGCATTTGGAACTACAACGAGACTCTACTATTGTTGTTGTGACCGAGGAGACCATTTAGAACAAGCGCATTATGTAGGTCATCGAGGAGGCATGCCGAATGGTATAAGAGTTGGGCATTCCTAAGAAGGAGCTAGTCGAGGTGCTTATCTGCAAGCTGGGTACGTAGGTGAGTGACACTCTGTTATAGAAATTTTTGTGCCTTGCAGCATTGAGCATGAAATGTCCATAATCTAAGGGATCCAAAGTCCCTAAACATGTTGTTCCTACCCCTAGAGGAACAAGGCTAACAAACCACAGCAATTCACATAAGTTCTCCACCAGAAACTGCTCAAAAATAAGTCAATTCAGGATCATGTCAATGGCTCCACTGGCTGTCTGCGCTGAATGTCAATGGCTCCACTGGCTACCTGTGCTGAATGTCAAAGCCAACACTGGCTACCTGTGCTGAATGTCAAAGCCAACACTGGCTACCTGCGCTGAGCGAGAGTGGACATGTGGCAAGCTCATTTCTCAAGGTGTCAAAACCCAGGAAGCTTCCAAAATGACACTTTCCTGAGGGAATTCGACTGGTGATGAGTAAGAGGTTCCAAATCTCCAAGTGGAAGCAAGAACCTCCAAGTGGAATCAAGAACTGACAAAGGGAGAGGACACTAGTCAGATCTCAAGCTGACTCATCCTCTCTCCAAACATCTATATATGGATCTCTCCTCCATGAGATCTAAAGGTTGGAATTTTGTTATTGCAAAGAATTGTTGTTGGTTTGAGACTAGAACCATTGGGTGCTTAATGCTTTGAAGGGAGGTGAAGATAGGAATTCCATTTTGCTGGGAAGGAGATGCTGGATTGGAGCCCTCTAGGTTGTATCTCTTCCTGAACCTTGTTATTCATCAATAAAGCTATCTTGGTTTTCTCCTATATACTGATGTATCTTTGATGCATGATTGCATTAGTATGTTTAGTTTACTTCTAATCCTGAACTAGTTATGTTTATGAATCTATGTCTTTGTGTAGTGTTCTTCTCTTGTAATCTTGCAGAGACCTGTTGAAGCTGGGCGAGCGAGAAGGCAAGTAGCTGTGAACACCCGAAGAGAAGAGGAACCGGATCGAGGGACAAACGGAAGACACCGGTTAGTCCATCTACCTCTCTTCATTCTTAATTCATAAAGGAAGAATACTAGAATAGCTGTCTCTGTTTGTTGCTAAGGCACTGTCACACCTTAGGTGGATAGGATTGTCCTGCATAGGCATTTTTCCCCACAACAAATTGGCGACTCCGCTGGCGATATTTGTTTTAGTCATTTTATTTGTGTCTCTATCATTGTTTGTTTCATAGACTCAACAGCAACAATCGAACTGCTTCTGCTATTCTCAGTTGCAAAGTAGACAGTTGCTGCCTTGATCTAATCACTGGATCTGTCTATGATCTGAACAATGGACTCATAAATGATTTGATGATCCTTTGTGATAGATCTTAGTACCCCCTCAAAGCATCCCTTTGATTGTACCTTGCTTGTTGCTTTTATTTGGCCTGAAACCGTTGATTAATTAGCAATCTGTGACCCAGAACCCAGTGAGAAACTCTCGTTTCTCCTTCAGCACGACCACTGTGAAGGCATTCTTCATTTCAACGCAGGTCCCGTGAAGGATACCTGCGCTGAATGTCAAAACCACAGTGTTGAGGTTGCGCTGAACCAATTTTTCCTTGTACAGCTGGGGTTCTCTGCTCTCTGTTGCCCTGTTTTGATCTTTGTTCTTTGCAGCCTGTAACCAGCATAGGTACCAGTCTGATAACTCCTTTTCTCTACTTAAATTCCGCCTCCTTTTGTACAAAAAGATTGTGAGTTTTTTTATGTGTTTGTGGCGTCATTTACAGTTTTCCTTTGCATGAGTGAAATAATCATCCTGTAGCCCTTGATTCAGATCTGTTGACTGTGATCTTAGGAGAGAGTTCATTGGCTGTTTGCAGTTGATTATACATTTTCTTTTGCTTATTGGTTTGAGTTTGTCTCTTTTAAGTGTTGAAACAAGTGTTCATTTCGAAAGTCGCAAAGTGTTATAATCTCTTCTACCCTTGTTGATTTCGAAAAAGTAAACTTGTTTGTACTCGTCATTTAAAAGCAAATTCAAAGTTGTACAAAAAGCTTTCTTTGTAGGCATCAATACTAAGAAAGTGGAAAACAAACACCTGCATTGTGCATTTGCATTTTGATAGTTTGCATGCTTGATTTAGGAAAAGTGCATTAGAGTGTGCTGATTGCTCTTTGAGAAAAGATGGTGTCTTTCTTTTCCCTTAGTAGCTAGGATTTTCAAAGTTGAAAAGATATAAAGCTTGCTTATCATCTTAGACTGCATTTAGGAATTGTACTATACATCTCGTGGTGATCCAGAAAGGAAAACTTCTAAAAAGATCAACTTAAAATAAACTGAATGAACCTAACAACGCTTTGCAACATAACGCACAACATAGAGGTCTAGGCTAGAGACGCGTTCCGGCGTCATTAAGCCTGGTGACTGTCGATCTCGTGGAAGGTGGGTGATTCCTCCTGAGGGACGATAGCGCCAGTACGGATTGTGCTCCCATGTACCGTCGCGTATATATTGGGAGACCCCTATAGGAATTTAACCTTTATCCTTAGGAAGCCGCGTCGACCGTCCTATTGATCGCAATGCACTGAACACAACATTCAGGAAGATCAACCGCCCGTACCTTAAAAAGTATTCTGCGGTTTTGCGAAAATTTTGGCACACCCTCTGCCTAGAACTCCAGGGCAGTTTCTTTTGGCCTTTTTCGGACTCTATAATAGAAAACGTCCATCCGAGCATTTGTCACTTCGGGCTCGTTAAAACATCGAAGGATACTAGAGTCATCTTTAGCTTTTTCTCGACTCTTTAAAAGTGAAAAAGCAAGTTGTGTCTAAAGCGTCGTTAAAAATTTATTTTAAACGGAACAATCACCCTTTATTCCCGCGTTGATCTTTAGGTTGAAAAGATGGAGCACACCAACCAAGGAATTCCCCTTGGTGGAAATCCTAGTCCCTTCTCCTCTTGGGGAGATGTTGGTGCGCCCCACATGACCACATTGTCGCTTCCAGGACTGACAATTGGCCTACCAGTCTGGCTCTTTTCAACCAATGTCATTCAGAACACCACGATTCCTAAACAGTCGATTCAACAGTTAGACCAGACAAAAGTTGCCCACCAGCCTTTGACTTCATATAATTCTTCCTCTCCCCCTTCCTTTTCACTTGACGGAATTGGTAGAACAAAAAACCGAGTTCCTAAGGAGAAGAAGGAGAAGAAGAAGAAAGAGAAGTAGAAGAAGGAGCCAAAGGCGACTGGGGCCAAACAAGTGTCGTCTGACAAAAATCCACACAGAGCACTCACTAGGTATAAATCGCCATGTGTCATATGCAAGGGAGACCACTTCCACAGAGATTGTCCCTGTATCCCTTGGATACTAAGGGACTGGTCCCCACGTTTGCACAATTCGATAGCGTCGACCTCTGATAGCCATGTTGACTGCTCACCGTCAACTAGTGGGATTGAAGCCCCAGGACAAAGAGGGAAAGCTAAATTTCCCTGCAGACTGTGTGAAGGCGATCATGCCATCCACCATTGTCCCTTCTTAGACGAGGCAAAAAGATTTCTGGAAGATCGCCCGATTTTACGAGCGCAACTTCCTCCTGGATATCAAAGACTCCTGCCAAGTCCTTCGCTAGTTGAGAACCCGGATGGACCGCTCAGGTGGTCAGCCGAAGCACCTATCATTGGAGATGAACCGTCTGAATCCATACCTGACGAAAGTCAAAAGGTTGAGGCGGCAGTTGACCCGGTATTGCCTTCAGAGGCTCTATCCTCGAATGATACCATCACAGAGGAGAATAAAGACGACACCGTCGAAATTGGCTTCATCAACACTGACTCTGATGAACAAGGGGGAAATGCCACCATTCCTTTATCGCAGGAAGGAATTTCGTCAGAGCGGTATCCAGCCGTCTATTCGGTCCCACCACCAAGCAACCTAGTTGTCTCGTTCGACTGGAACCAACTAGGCAGACCCCGGTTGCCAGCCAGTATACCATTCAGAATTATCGTCCAAATATACAGAATGGTAATGGCTGGCACTCTCATTGATGAAGGGGCATCTGTGAGTATCCTTTCCTCTATTTCTTGGAAAGCGCTTGGTTCGCCAGCGCTTTTTCTTGAAATGAGAAATCTATCAGGCCTTGATAAAGGAACCAGTCGACCTTTAGGGATCCTCCCCAATGTGCCCATAACATTGAAAGGGAAGACCGTTCAAATGAACTTGATGGTCGTTCAAGGACCCTTGGGTTATAACCTACTCCTTGGGCGAGACTATATATATTGCATGGGAGCCATCGTCTCCTCACTCTTTAGAGTAATGTGTTTTCCGCACGAAGGAAGAGTGGTCAAGCTCGTGGACCAACTTTCATTTCCCGGATCACACATCGCAAATAGTCATGTACCATCCCTAAATGATCTATTCACGCAAGAAGTGTCTCAACCCACGGTCCGTCCTCCTGATGAGCGCGAGTAATCCGGGAGGATATGACTGGAACCCAGGGGGCATGCGCCCTGGTCTGCTTCGGCAGGAAAACTTTGGCTATAGGGTAGGTTTCCACGGGAGAATATGACTAGTCTGTACCCCGTCCGTCTAGGAAGAGGGTTGTTCTAGAATAAGATTCTTTTGTCAAAGTTATGTGAGTTGGCGGGCTACGTCGCTCACCTTTGTCTATTTCGGTAGACATCGCTGAAGAAATGTTTTGTTTGCTCCTTGAACGAGACAATCTTTGGGTAACCTGAAAGAGGTAAGCCTCTCTCGTTAAAAAAAATGTTTTGGCGGAGGTGAAGTAGAGATAACCTTGAAATCGGGCTTTATGCTTGGGGGCATGCAAACCTTTTGGAGTGCAAGCAAGGGGCGACTATTTATTTTTTTTAAATTTTTAGGACCTCTAACCCTTTAAACTCGTAGGATTAGTCGTTTCCGAACTTGCATAATGAAAGGATCCGGAGAAAAGCTTACGTAAGATCTAATCTCCCTAAAAAATAGAATCTTCAATGAGACACTCTTATCATATTACTGGTATAATCGAGTAGTTTTAGCACAAAGTTCATGCTCGTTAAAAAATAAACGCACGATCCGAGCAGTTTTAGCACATAGTTCATGCTCGTTAAAAAATAAACATAAGTTTGAGCAGTGTTTTTCCGCATTCAAGCTCGTTAAAAAATGAACTATCTTCCGGTAAATAACCACTGTGAATGTAACCTTATCAGCCATTAAAGCCTTGGTTGTGTTTGCACCGTCACCTCCACTTTTCATTTGGCTGATCGTTCACCTCCATATGATTGTTTACCCATTTAGAGGAATAGCTGCGAAGAGTGATTTCACCTAGCCATCCTTGTGACACTGCCCTGATTGGAAAATTCCAACCTGTACCTGGAATCAGCTGCTAACTCTGTTTATCACTCGTTCCTCAAAAGACGAGTCTTCTTTAAGCTCTTTTCAACTGACTCATAAAATATGAAAAGATTGTCGAGTCCTTGGCCTTCCAGCTCGTTAAAGGGATAGGAAGTGTTATCCCTCCTCTAGATTTTAATCTTTTTGGACCTAAGCGATTATTGCACAAAAAGATCGAGCGCTTGTTTTGTTCGGCTCGTTAAAACTATCGAAAACTCATCCCTTCTGTATTGTTTTATACTTTTTCGGACTTAAGGGATTAGATGATGAAAAAGGAATTTTGGAGTTAACTTTATGTACCTTTTCAGACTCTCTAAAAATGAAAAGGACAGAGTTATCCTTGTCGTTAGACTCGTTAAAATCACTAAATAGCGACAAACTTGTCTTTAGACAAGAACGAGTTTCACTGTCGCTAGGCTCGTTAAAACATAGTGATGGGCTTGCCCGAAGGGCAGGTTATAGAACAAGCATATCTTATCCTCCTCAAGCTTGAAAAAAATAAAGAGGTACTGGTCAGCAATGACTGGGGAAAAATTGGGAGAAGCTCAAGAAAACTTTGATGGTAGCAAGTCGCTCTTGAACATGACACCTTTCCTCCGTACCACAATCGGGTTGGGTTGTTTCATTCACCGGTCACATCACCATGGTCTCGCCATACCATCCATAATTGGGGTAATGCTATCGATCCATCACATCAGTGTCGCCATATGTTCAAGAGAAGTCGTTCCGAAAGAGTCAACTGTGTCCCATCCACTGCCATACATTATCCTTCATCCATTCATGACCGCCACCCTGAATCATATGTCACAGATCGTTTTCACCTCCATCAAAATCATTAGCTCCGTTCCGTGTCACTGATGTGGGATTCATTAAGGCCCTCCTTTGACAGATCGCTTATTGTCGACATCAGCGCATTATCCAAGAAGTTGATCTAGGAACAACCCCTTCAGTACTTTGAAGCTTGCATGCCTCAATGGCAAGTTTCTCACTTCTGGCGACAGGTATACGTCAATGACCTTCGACGAGAAGATTTTGCGTGGTGTTCAACGCCAAGTCCTTTATTCACACCATGTGAATTGTACTGCAGTACCTTGAGGGTCATTATCATTATCGGTGATTCCTCTCGCGCTTGTTAACGGTTTACCTCATTGACCAGTAATCAAGCGATGTCTTTCCATGTTCGACTTCAGAACAATTCTCACATGGATCGACTTGTACTTAGAGTGAAGATCGAACGAGTTTGAAGACCCCGGATCTAGTTTCATCCATCCGGGCTGCGATATATATTCAGGAAAGATAAAGACATTTGACATGTACATCCTTGCAGTAGATGATCATCCTACTCAAAGGATGATAATTTCATCAAAATTATCAGTCTACCATCAGACGGTTGTCTGTTCTATGTACAGAAAATGAATTTATAAAGCTGAGCATGGGAATGCCCACCTCAGCTAGATCATGAAAACAGTATGAAAAATATTGTATTGTATTGTATCTTATTACAGGTCTCCTCCCAGCATTGGATGAACTTCGGACCCTCCTGGATAAAGCATTTCACCCGATAAACGGCCTCATACTTTAGGGGGAAACTGTTATAGACATTTTTGTGCCTTGCAACATTGAGCATGAAATGTCCATAATCTAAGGGATCCAGAGTCCCTAAACATGTTGTTCCTACCCCTAGAGGAACAAGGCTAACAAACCACATCAATTCACAGAAGTTCTCCACCAGAAACTGCTCAAAAACAAGTCAATTCAGGATCATGTCAATGGCTCCACTGGCTGTCTGCGCTGAATGTCAATGGCTCCACTGGCTACCTGCGCTGAATGTCAAAGCCAACACTGGCTACCTGTGCTGAGCGAGAGTGGACATGTGGCAAGCTCATTTCTCAAGGTGTCAAAACCCAGGAAGCTTCCAAAATGACACTTGCCTCAGGGAATTCGACTGGTGATGAGCAAGAGGTTCCAAATCTCCAAGTGGAAGCAAGAACCTCCAACTGGAATCAAGAACTGACAGAGGGAGAGGACACTAGTCAGATCTCAAGCTGACTCATCCTCTCTCCAAACATCTATATATGGATCTCTCCTCCATGAGATCTAAAGGCTGGAATTTTGTTATTGCAAAGAATTGTTGTTGGTTTGAGACTGGAATCATTGGGTGCTTAATGCTTTGAAGGGAGGTGAAGATAGGAATTCCATTTTGCTGGGAAGGAGATGCTGGATTGGAGCCCTCTGGGTTGTATCTCTTCCTGAACCTTGTTATTCATCAATAAAGCTATCTTGGTTTTCTCCTATATACTGATGTATCTTTGATGTATTATTGCATTAGTATGTTTAGTTTACTTCTAATCTTGAACTAGTTATGTTTATGAATCTATGTCTTTGTGTAGTGTTCTTCTCTTGTAATCTTGCAGAGACCTGTTGAAGCTGGGCGAGCGAGAAGGCAAGTAGCTGTGAACACCCGAAGAGAAGAGGAACCAGATCGAGGGACAAACGGAAGACACCGGTTAGTCCATCTACCTCTCTTCATTCTTAATTCATAAAGGAAGAATACTAGAATAGCTGTCTCTATTTGTTGTTAAGGCACTGTCACACCTTAGGTGGAAAGGATCGTCTTGCATAGGCATTTTTCCCCACAACACACTCATAGTGAGATGGTGAGGCTTCATTTGGATTTGAACTTGCAGATCACAGAGTTACATTTGAAGGCCCAGCCTTCAACTCTGTCAGAGGTGTAGGAGCAGTGAGCGACTACTATGATAGAAGAAGTAGCGGCAGTGGACAATGTAGTAGTAGACTGCACACAACTTTTTGAGGAATCACTTGAGGTCCTGACAAGCCTACAGGATGACACTCACATGCAGTGACTAGAGAAAGAAGTGTGTGAGCTGCAACAACACTATGATGAGATCAAGCGCATAGCATGAACCATCGCGCTGACAAAAATACTAGCAAAGCTGCAACAGGCCAAGCAACTAAAAGAATAGTTGGATGCAATGCTACACAAGGAAGCAGTGTTGAAGGCAAGCCTGAAGCCCTAGCTGGATGAGGCTTACACGGTAACAGGCTCTATTGAAGGAAAGCTTGCAACTCTGCAAGAAACTTAGTAAAAGCTTTAGGCTGATAGTTCAAGAGCAGTGACTGAGTAGATGGTCAAAGATGCGAAGCAGGCGGCAACTCAGTGCACTGTCGAGGTTGCAGTCATACGGGTCAAGCTTGAAGGTCTTCATGCCAAGATCTTTGAGCCTTCCAAGTGACTCGAGGGCGAGTCACGATGTTATTTTTGGGCGCTTGTTTGAAACGGGGTCCCCCAAGGATAGTTTTGGGGCTAAAAGCCCATGTTTGGGTGAAATTTTGTAATAAAATTGTAAAATTTCCACATTTTGTGGTCGCAAAGCGCAAAGGTGTCATGAGTCATAAAGGGTTGTCCACCCTTATTTCTGTAAAGTAAAGTCGACTGTTAAAGATCTACCCATGGTCCACAGACCATGGGACCATGGGATTGTATAAAAAGAGTTAAGTGAGTAAGCTCTAAGTAGTTAAATAGTCACTAAGCTCGTCATAGCTCTGAAGTAAGAAGTCTAAGTTTATGGTTGTACCACAGGTATAGGCTCAGTAGCTGAGTGCGCAGAGGCCTAGGGTGGAAGTCCGCATCTGAGTGCGTGGACCCCTGCAGCTATGTGTGGAGGGTAGATAGATCCTATAATCATCTAAAGATACCAACAAATAGAAGCATCCTACGAATTATGTGTCTTTGTTTCATGTTAATGCATCTTGACATGTTATGTATGAATTTCATTTATAATGCTTATATGATGCGCGAATGTATGTAATTACGTTGGTTAAGTGAACGCAAGTAAGAAAATCTGTATACGCGGTGCTAACTATGATTACCTAATAAGATAAGTAAGACACTTAAACTAGCTTTGGGATCTGCACAGTACGCTGCGATAACAACGTGAAAGTATTTGAACCAAACGGTAGGCCTACATGAAGGTTAGTCGTACCCTTTCACGGAGGTATCAAAAGGAGGAATAAGGGGCTAGGCAGACAGAGCCCTAAAATTTAACAACCTGTGTGCAAGTAGGAATAGAAGGAATAAACCGTCATCACGACCATCTCAAGGTGCGGAAACTTGGTTCTAGCATCCCTCCATATTGCTTTGGGTGAGACTTTGGTCTGCACTCGACGGGCTGATGCGATAAGGGCCAATAGTGTATGGATTTTCTTGGCTAACTAACGATGAACCTAGGTCAGGCCCCCTCAAGCCATGTTGGCTTGTTGGGGTCTAACATAGGTTCAAAAGTGATTTAGCCAAACAAATCCCGAAACTACTAGCCATTTCGGCAATAGTTCGTGGTGTGCAGACTGAGGTCTCACCTGAGGTAGTATGGGAGGGTGCTAGAACCAGGTTTCTGCACCCTAGGGATGTCTTTATGAAGGATGGGAAGTTAGCGAACCAATCCTGCATGCTTGCGCCGCTCCGCGCAGCTGTCTGACCTTTGCACAACTTTTTAACTAGCGCGAAGAGGCACTTATGGTGTTATTATTATGGATATTAACTTAATTATGTGGGCCCAATATTCTCATCATCCATTCAATATTCATAACAAGTGTGCACAATCATAAACTTTAAAGAGATGCAAATATATAACAGAAGCATAAACATACAGATATATGAGCAGATGCACAATATTTTAGAATCAACTTATCTTTTATTAATCCTCTGCTTTAGTACAATCCCAACTCCACCCTCCACACTCAGCTGCAGGGGTCCGTCCACATAGCTGCAGACTATACCAGGCCTTTGTGCACACAGCTGTAGAGCCTCTTCATATTCCTACAAGTGATGACTCTGACTTATAGACTCAGAGTGAATTCCTTATTCAAAAACCTATAACACTTAAGATCAAGAGTAATACTCCATTCTACACTCACATTCTATATTAAATTACAATATTTTAGGGCGAACAACCCTAAACCTTCATGCTCCACACATGCATTTTGCGGGGTCTTTACATTACATTGACCAAAATTTGACTTTAAGCCCCAAAAACCCATCCGCCGCCCAACAGGCCCCCAACACAATCATTGTGACTCGTCCCGAGTCACTCGGATGGTGCGGTGATCTTCGCGTGGAGTGAATCCAACAACCTCTGCGCTTCGTTGACGTCTACACACATTCCTCTATTGTATACTGTATTAGTTGTGTGCAACTCTCCGATGCATTGTTGTCGGAGGCACCTTCTTGCCTTAGCTCATATGTATCCTGCATCTAGGCCAACTTTCCCTCGATCATGGCGGTGACTGTGAATGCTTCCTCGAGCCAAGGCTAGATGCGTGCTTCAAGCCCTTCTTCTTTTTGTTGCGCGATGTCCACCTATTCTTTCAGAGCCTGGGCTTCCCTCATTTTGGCCAGTCACTCAGTAAGGGGGACCATATGTGCTGTCCCAGGGACATTGTCATAGGCCTGCTGCAACTCTCGTGCTTCTGTCTTTAAATGTTGTAGCATTGGGTCTTCTTGCAGTGAAGTGAGCATGAAGAGGGACTGATCCAACAGTCCTGTGTAATCCTGTACAACGTGCTCTATCACTTCCAACCCCGATTAAATGGTGCGGTGGTGCTGCTCTCTGACTTCCGGGGGTGTAGAGGGCTGGGCCTTCAGTCGCAGCTCTGCAATCTATAAGTTCAGCTCCAACTGAACCTTCGCAGCCTCCTCATAGGCCTTGTAGACTCTAGTTGCTATCTGGTGAATATTTTCTGTAGTTGGGAGTGCCGCTAGCATGGCCAACTCTGATATGCTGCTACAGACCTCCTCCACAACCTATTCCAAAGCCTGGGTTTGTGCAACCAAGGTGTCACACTGCAGGCTGAGCTGTTCTAAATTTGACTTCTTCTCGCTCAAAACATGGAGGGAGCGACCCTCCCTAGGACGAAGCTCAGTAGTTACCCCATTCTACAACTGGTATAGCTTTCCCCTGGGGAGGGCAGCCAAATTCAACCCCTAGCCCCTCATGTCCTCTTCAGATGTTGCCAAGACTATGCCTTCTGGTAACACAAAAGTGTTCGTTGTGTGGGTGCACAACATCTGCTCAGCTTCTGATGCACCTTCCACAAGGTATGGTGTCATCATTACTGGGGGTTGCACCTATAATGCCTACAACTACGCTTCGTTGATGTCTACCACACATTCCTCCGCTGTCTGCTGTATCAGTTGTGTGCAACTCTCCGATGCATTGTTGTCAGAGGTACCTTCTTGCCTTAGCACATATGTATCCTGCATCTAGGCCAACTTTCCCTCGATCATGGCGGTGACTGTGAATGCTTCCTCGAGCCAAGGCTAGATGTGTTCTTTAAGCCCTGCTTCTTTTTGTTGCGCGATGTCCACCTATTCCTTTAGAGCTTGGTCTTCCATCATTTTGGCCAGTCACTGAGTAAGGGGGACCATCTGTGTTGTCCTAGGGACATTGTCATAGGCCTGCTGCAACTCTCGTGCTTCTATCTTTAAATGTTGTAGCATTGGGTCTTCTTGCAATGAAGTGAGCATGAAGAGGGACTGATCCAATAGTCACATGTAATCCTGTACAACGTGCTCTATCACTTCCAACCCCGATTAAATGGCGCGATGGCAGTGCTCTCTGACTTCTGGGGGTGTAGAGGGTTGGGCCTTCAGTCGCAGCTCTGTAATCTATAAGTTCAGCTCCAACTAAACCTTCACAGCCTCCTCATAGGCCTTGTGGACTCCAGTTGCTATCTGGTGAATCTTTTCTGTAGTTGGGAGTGCCATTGGCATGGCCAACTCCGATATGCTGCTACAGGCCTCCTGCACAGCCTATTCCAAAGCCCTTGTTTGTGAAACCAAGGTGTCACACTGCAGTCTGAGCTGTTATAAATTTGACTTCTGCTCGCTCAAAACTTGGAGGGAGCAACCCTCCCTAGGACGAAGCTCAGTAGTTACCCCATCCTACAACTGGTATAGTTTTCCCCTGGGGAGGGCAGTCAAATTCAACCCCCAGCCCCTCATGTCCTCTTCGGATGTTGCCAAGACTACTCCTTCTGGTAACAAAAAAGTTTTCATTGTGTGGGTGCACATCTACTCAGCTTCTGATGCACCTTCCACAAGGTATGGTGTCATCATTACTGGGGGTTGCACCTATAATGCCTACAACTGCGCTCTGAGCACCCCCAACACAGTTGTCTACTCTGTCATTAATTCTTCAAGAGCACCCTTAGTGACATTGAAAATTGTTTCGCCACTGTCAAGAAGGTCTCCCTCAGAGGTCTTCGTTGCCTTTGTCTTTTCCACACAGTTGGCTTTTCCTGGACACGCGGCCTCTTGAGTTGGGTCGAATCTGGTGTAGGGTCTGTGCGTTCCTCTGTCTCAACCTACCCCTATATGTCTTGCTCCGTGGACATTTCCTGGAGTTCCTCAATCTCTGCGATGGGTGTGGTTGTGGTTTCTGCCATCTGCGATGTCACTGTTGCGTCAACCGCCTTTCGCTGCATGGCCTCTTCCTATTCCTAGCGCTTTCTCTTTGCCAGCTTCGCAATGCGTAGCTTGGTTTCCTTCTTTCGCTGTTGTGCAATGATATTTTCCAGTTTTTCCAAGTTCGAAGCATGCCACTCTAGAGACCATGATGCCATCACATCGAAGATTTCATCATCCGTCGCAATGAACGGAAGCTTCACCCATGTTCGGGCTAGATCCTTTCGAACCTAGATATACAGGTTATGCCTATCTGCCTTGAAATCTGTCATGCTTTACAAGCTATTATTTACTATAGGGGACAAGCGCGGCCTTCGGTTGATCCATGTTCATATGCTCACCTCTATGAAAACCCAAAACACCTTGATCTCGCGAACGCTCGTCGCGTCTTTCGTTGCCTAGAGCGAGGTGTACCTCACGGCTTCGAGTAGATTCCTCTCAATGGTGGGAAACTGGCTGTCCCCCGACAGCTCCCCTGCAACCAACAAGATGGATATGAGCAACCATGCATAGCGGAAGGTCTTACCTTGCTCCTAGGCCTCCCTACAATTTTTCAAAAACTCATCGCACAGAAACTGCGCCTAGTTGACCTGGACCCCCTCTGTGCACTGCTCTGCCAACGCAATTACAGATGCTATCACTTCATCGGCCTGGCATTTCCTTATTAGCTTGCCAGTGAGTAGCTGGGTGGTGACGTGCACCCCTTGGTCCTTGATGGTCACAATTACGTACCCTTTCTTCCTCTTATCCAGCTTATATTTGGCCTTCATAGCTTCTGCAAGGGCCAAGTCGCTGTTTTTTCCTTCTATGGCTACGGGATTGTTTCCTTTGATGGCCAGCCGAGAAATCTGGTGAATTAAATCAGTTTTGATGGGAATCAGCTCCTCCAACCAGAGATACCCATTGTGTACTAGGCACAGTAGCTGCCGAATAACAAAAATTTTGATGGGCGCGCGGTGGTAGTGGGGTATCCATCGCAGATGGAGTAACCCAACCTTCTCAACACCGCGTAACCATTTATGATGTAGTAATTTCTCCGCAGCCAACTGTGGGAACTTCTTGCTGCCCGCAAGGTCCCAGTCTTCAAATTTTATATTAGGTACCCATCCAAGCGGTAGACCATCAAACCTTATTTCATCCGGAAGAAGCGGGGTCTGGAGTGCACTCTTCGGGGCCTCCAGGTCCTTTGGTATCTTGGTTGTCCCCTTTCACGGGGGGATGTAGGGGGGTAAACTTATCGTCGATGGCACTTAGGAGACATTCTCCACCTCATAGTCCTATGCTTCAATTTGGGCGATCAGGGCTTGCAAATCTTCCTCTCCTCCTCCTCTATTTCAAAGGTGACAACGTTGCCCTTCTCTGCCATGGACAATTTACTAAACCGTGGGTTCCATGGTGATACCCAGACTGGCCCCATTATCTACTTGTCTTTCTTTGGTCGCGACGTGCATGGGGACTTTGGAATCTCTGGTGTAGTTTCCGCCTCTCTAGGCTCCTCCTGGATCAAATGGGGCTCGAGGGTAACTTCCATGAATTTCACTTTGGTTCTCGCAGCTGTCATCGTTTCTACACTGGATCTGTTCAGTCATGTATTCATGGGTGGCAAGGTAACTTGGTGCTCAATTCTTTGTACTAGCTCAACTCTTAAACAACCAAGTGTTGCCTCGATGCTACCCCAACAGATTTTATAGTATCGTTTGAATTTGAATTCAACCATTCCCTCCACTTCTGAGTCATTAATTCTATCTTGGCAGAAAATCGTCCCAAATCTAGCTCTTAATTCCTGTCTTAATGGACTAACAGCCACTCCTTTTTGCCTTAAATTGGACCTCTTGTCACGAACAGTGACATCAATGGTCACCTTCCAGCCGACCCGTGCAGCAGCGCAACCCCTTATGCGCAATCGCGACCCCTGTGACATACTGATCCTGCGCATAACCTCCTCCCCACGTAGCTCTCCTACAGACGTTTTTATAGTCCCACACTCCCTTTGAACTTCTTGGAGCACTGAGATTGTGTTTCCTACAGATAGTCAGGTGGTCGTGCCCCCAATATAAGGCCTCAATTTTCTTGCTAGCCCGGGTCATGGGCACCCTTCAACTATCCTTACGTTCGTTAGTGCGTCTCATTCTTCTTTGTATGGTATGCTCCCCTATTTAGTAAGGAGTAGTCATAGCTATGGTAGCAAGGTTGCAACTTCTAATGCAGTAGTTGGGATGTCTAGACTTTGTCCCATCGTGCTTAGCTTCTCGGAGCGGCCTTCTTGCATGACTTTGGAGTTTAGTTTGCTGATTTCTTTGTCCAATGTCATGCTTTTCTTCCTCAATCATGCCTAATCTTCATTGAGTTCATGAAGTTTCAAACTCCCTCGCCAAATGGCTTCCTATAATTGCCTAATTCCTTTACCCAGGTCCTCACATCCTAGCCCAGCTGTGGGAGCTGTGGTTTGGTGATTCTTCTCTACTCTCCTGGTTTCATTTCATCTCGTCAGTGTTGGGCTCATTTCTGCGCCCTGTTTTTTGCTTATGGCCCTATAAGCCCTTCGAACCACTGGTATGCGCAGGTCCCAATCAGTTTGTCTTGCCTAGTGAACTATGTTCATGATTCCACGTAGCTTTTTGAATGCCCCGTCATGGAATATTTGTGGCATGCATCATGTTCCCTGCTACTGCGTTGGGTTCTGATTTTCGATCCTTAGTCTGGGGTATGCTTGCACAACCCACGTCTGCACCCATCGACACAGGTGAGCATGTAAACTGTTTCGTTTTGGCTTCTTGATTCTCATTCAATGTTGTGGGATTCCAAACCGTGAGCGCATCCATCTTCTACCTTCACGCTAGTTTCCAATATTCTTCTAATGTGTACTCCACCATCATGTGGGTGTCGTGCACAACGCCCATTCTAGCGCACCATACCACTATTGTTCTGGTACTGCACTTTCAAATTTGTCTAAGAATTCATCCATCATTGTTACCCAAACATATGTTGGGAGTTCCCTTACTTCTCTTGTGACACGCCATAGTGATCAAATCATCATGTTGCAATTCAGCGTTTTCACTTCGTGTAACCTGTGTTGCCAGTGTTCTATTTCTTCATCTGAATTTGAAGTACAGGAACTGTCATGCTCCCATGAGATTCTCCCATCTACAGTCGAGTTCACTCGATCTTAGTCTTGTGTCGTTATCTGGTAAATGCAATCTAGCTCATCATCACTGTCATCATCGTGCATAGGTTCAGTGTAGCATGCTCCTTCGGTTGGATCTAGTGGAACTACTACGTGTAGGGACTTTTTCTCAAATATCATCTTCCGCTTCTTCAGGTTGATGACTCCATTCATATCCGTGGCCCAGTCTATTCCTAGCAATGCAGGATAAGGATTGCTATCATCAACAATCTCTATCACCTCGAAGTCCATCTACGTGCTCACGCATTCGATATCAACTCTTACCCCTTGCAACCTACCCATGGGAAAGATATTTTGTTGGTTCGCCATCCATAGTTAAATAGGGGAATCACTGTAATGTGGGCATGCCCATGCATTCCCAGGTCTTATTTGGTAACAAATTCGCATCCGAACCCAAGTCTAGTATTACCTTATCCATTTCATATTCACCAATGTACACCATTAATCTCATCTCCCTCCTGTTGCACAATGTATGCTTTCCTAGTTTCTGGACTACACGTAGTTCCCCTGACCCTGTGCACCTAGTTATCAACTCTTGTAGTTATCCATTCCTAGCTCTAGTTGATCCTTACTACCTGAAGTACAGGCATCCGTGAAGCTCTTCTTAGCTTCCATAAACATCTTGTTTGTGGGTTCCAAGTCAAATTCAGGTTCCTTTGTAGGAGCCTTGTGAATCCATGTATCTTCCTTGGGCTGCTTCCCCTTGTCTTACCCTGTAGTTGCACCAATTCTGAGCATCATATTCACATTTGGGTCTTCTTCACGTGGTTCATACCTCATCATTTGAATATTTTGTGTTAGAGTTGGCTGAAGTACCCCTTTCTCACACATCTCCACAATCAACGTAGGACAATCTACTACTTCATGATTGAATTAAGCATAGTATGAACAAGATAGTCTCATTGGGTTGGTACAGTCGCAAGCGTAGTGCCCTAGTCCTCCAAAATTGTAATAGATTAACTGTTCGCAGCCACTCCCTGGCCCCATTCCTCCTCATCCTCGACCTCGGCCCTGGAATATAGTGCGTGCCATCCCCACAGCTGGGTCGAAGCCTCGCATTTCTATCTGCATTCTACAAGGTGAGTTCTGCTTCATCATTAACTCAGAGTTGCGACAAGTCCGCTCATCGTGGTCCACCGATCTACAAAAGCTACAAAACAACTACTGTAGAGTGTATGTATTCTTTTGCAACAAATGACAGTTATCCATTGTGTGCTTTCCTCCTATCTGATAGATTGCACACCATAGCGCGGGTGCCGCACTTTGCCCTGCCTGAGCCTCTGGTCTCAATGGGACTGACCCCCTCCTGCCATGTAGTTCACGAATACTAGACAGTGGTATTTTTCATGGCCCTGGCCTTTGCATTTTATGCACCATACTTCTTCGCGTGCCTCTGGTCACAACGACCTCTCCTGCTTCAAACTCTACATATCCAAGCATAGATTTTGTAGTTGTGCGTGGATTTGTTGGACTCCCAATATTGGATCCTGTATCAGTGTTTCATGCGACCTCATTGCCATTTCCAATGCTTCAGCCTGGGTTGAAAGCTTCTACTGTGACAGCGTCATCCGCAGGTGTGGTGTCAAAGATTCCACAAACCACGCGTGGTGCTACGCATCCGTTAGCATCATATTAGCCTCATGGATCATACTCTTCATCCTCTGATCCAAATCCTAGGGGGTCTTTCTTGGAAGCATCACGATCTATTTAAATTCGATGATTGATTGTGTCTCTGATTTCGACCAGCTAAATTCTTTGTTCAGCGCATTCTCGATCTCTGTTATTCCTGCATTTGGGTGATCATTAGAGTGCTTGATATACCATGTCAACGCGCGATCCTGTAGCACGCTCACCAATGTGGCCTTCTTAACATTGTCATTCGTGACTCCTTGTTCTTCCCATATTGCTCTTACCACGAACCAGAACTAGTCCAGATCCTCATTCCCTACTCCTCTGAATACGGGTAGCTTTATCATGCTCACCATGCTAAATCATGGGGGTGGTGGAGGTGGGGTGGGTGAAGATGGGGGTGAAGGAGGTGAAGCAGGTGGTGGCATAAGTGGAGGTGGTAACTGCGGAATGTGCTACCTGATCAAACTGATCACACTTCTCAGAGAGACCCAAGCATGCTCTTCCTTGCGCTCTCATGAAGGTGAAATTAAAGGAATGCTCCCTTTTTCACATAACAACATCTTACTCTAGGCATTCAGGGATTTAATGTACCTACCTTGTGGTCATTTGAGAAAACATCCCTATGCTTCACTATAGCTCATGGTAGTATCTACCTTGAACTCAGTGATAAACCCTCTGATTATCTAGTCGATCCAATGGTTCATAACTCGTGCGATCTTATCTTTTGATGCCTCTAATCTGTGCACTAACTCCAGAGTCCACACTATCAGTTGATCAAGCTTATACATTCCTTAACTGTCGGCTAACCTCGCGATCCACTCATATAGTTCAGAAGAGGACGTGAAGAATATCTTGTGGATTTCCGTATATACATAGTGATCCAGTCACCTTTTCTTGGATATTCGTGGAGTTCCCTTTTCCAGTGTCACAAAATCGTGAAGCTCCTAATCCAATCAATCCTCAATTTATTTCTTCGTAGGATTCCATTGTTCTGAAATCAGATATCCCTTAGGCAAATCCCAGTCCTGGCAATGGAACCATTTGTTGGCTTATTGCGGCCTAACCCATGTTCAGAAGTGATTTAACCAAAAAAATCCCAAAACTACTGGCCCTTTTGGCAACAGTCCGTGGTGCGTGGACTGAGGTCTCACCCGAGGTAGTATAGGAGGGTACTGAAACCAGGTTTCCGCACCCTAGGGATGTCTTAATGAAGGCTAGGAAGTTAACAAACCAAACTTGCATGCTTGCACCGCTCCGCACAACCGTCTGACTTTCACGCAACTTTGTAACGAGCGCGAAGAGGCACTATCTAGATCCTTTATCCTTATAAGTTATGGTGTTAATATTATAGATCTTAACTTAATTATGTGGGCCCAATATTCTCATCAATCATTCAATATTCATAACAAGTGTGCGCAATCATAAACTGTAAAGAGATGCAAAGATATAACAAAAGCATAAACATACAAATCTATGAGCAGACGCACAATATTTCGGAATCAACTTATCTTTTATTAATCCT
This sequence comes from Pinus tabuliformis, assembly GCA_031772625.1. Taxonomy (NCBI): domain Eukaryota; kingdom Viridiplantae; phylum Streptophyta; class Pinopsida; order Pinales; family Pinaceae; genus Pinus; species Pinus tabuliformis. The sequence goes on along the minus strand of CM062817.1, from coordinate 195,721,654 downwards.
CTGTTTCAGTACAATCTCAACTCCGCCCTGTGCACTTGGCTACAGGGGTCCACGCACATAGTTGTGGACTCTGTCAGGCCTCTGCACACACAGCTACAGAGCCTCTTCATATTCCTACAACCCAAGACTCAGACTTACAAACTTAGAGAAAATTCCTTATTCAAAAACCCATAACACTTAATATCAAGACTAAGACTCCATTCTACACTTAGAGCCTCGCTCTATTTATACATTCCCATGGTCTGCGGACCATGGGTAGGCTGACACATTCTATATAAAATTACAATATTTAGGACGGAAAACCCTAAACGTTTTCGCTCCGCGCCCGCATTTTGCAGGGTCGTTAAATTACATTGTCCAAAACTTGGCTTTAAGCCCCAAAAACATGCTATGGGGGGATCCGCTACCCAACAAGCCAACAAGTAGTGCTACAGTCCTTCACCAGTTGTGCTTCTACCCATCTTGTCAAATACTCTGTCATAATAATAATGTACCGCGAACCCATCATTTTCCTTGGTGGTTGTATTGGACCCATTAAGTCAGTCACTCATTTATGAAACACTTGTAATGAAATATGAGGATTTAAGGGTAATTCATTCCTTTGCGAAGGCTTTCCAGTCCTCTGAAAATAATCTCATTCCCGACAATATGCCTTAGAATACTTATGCATTGTTGGATCTTGCGTGCAGAATCTTCTGTGTGGTTGCACTACCTACATAGTGTCCTCCCTCTATTCCTCCGTGTGCTTCGGGAAGGATACTATAGAATTTGAACTTCTAAACATATCAGCACAATGTTTCATCAGTGCCCATCTTATATAAGTGTCCTGCAATCATAAAAAATTCAATTGTGCGGACCACCAACTCCTTTTTCTAATATGTAGAGTATCCTTCTGGGGCTGTTCCAGTAGTAAAAATCTGGATTATATCAACAAAATGATCATCTACAACGCGTACAATGAAGAGATACGTATCCACCAATCCTTCCTCCAAATTAGTAGGTTCTTCGCCTATCTCAATTCTGGATAGATGATGAGGACCTGCATTCAATCATCCAGGCTTGACAATCACCTCAAAGTCATATTCCTGAAACAACAATAACCACCTATAGATATTTCCCCACAACACAAGCTTGTTGACGAGGTACTTGAGAGAGGGGTGATATGTATACACTTTGACATGCACGCCTAACACATAATGTCGCAACCTATGCAGTGCGTATACCATCACCAATTGTTCGCACTCTATAATTGAGTAATTCTTCTCGGCCTTTGAAATTTTCCTTCTCGTGAAGGGTATACGGTGATCCATCTCAACATCACCTAGCTAGGTTAATACCACACCCAACACAATACAAGAGGCATCCACGTGAACATGAAATTATTTCTTCCAGTCCGGGAATACCAAAATAGGTGTATTCACAATTTTTTTCTTTAACAGATCTAGACTATGTTGATACTCCTCATCCCAATAGAAAGTCTTGTGCTTCTTTAGTAATTTCGCCTTCAGTGTAATTATCTGTATATAATATTTATAAACTTTCTATAGTAACCAGTGTGGCCCAACATTGCGCGCAACTACTTTACATTCATTGGAGCTTCTAGATTGACAATCACTGTTATCTTCATAGGGTTTACCATTATTCCTTTCTTACATACCACATGGCCTAGCAATATCCCATAAGGCACAAAAAATATACATTTCTTCAAATTTAGAAAAATTTGGTATCTGTGACAAGTATCCAACATAAGGCACAAACTTTCAGTGTGGTGCTTTACCAGTCCAAACACATTCCAGTCATCAAAATACACTTTTAAGAATTTATGGATGAATTATTTGAACGCTTCTATTACAACCCTTGAAAAGATCGTGATTTCATTTTTCAGTCCAAATGGAATCACTATGTACTAGAAGCATTCCACTATGTCGCGAAGTTCATCTTGTTGCAATCCTCGAGCGCAATCTTAATTTGATGGTACCCACAGAACCCATCAATGAATGAATCAACTTCCTGCCATCCACCATTTTCCAAAACTTCATTCTTAAACGTGGTGGGAAATGGGTCATGAACACACACATCAGTAAGCTTTCTCAAATCTCTGGATATCTTGATTTCACCTTGCTTCTTCTTTTCTAGGAAAACCATAGGGATCACCCAATCAGATCCTTCTACTCAATCAATAATTCCAGCTTCCAGTACTTTTTCTAGCTCTTTGGACACCATCTCCTTATACTTAGGATTTAGACGGTAAGATATCTATTTCATGGGCTTCACATCAGGTTTTAAGGTGACTTTCATTACTCCCAGATCCCCTACTATTTCTTTCAGGTTCGAGGACTTGGTGGTAAATAAGTATTGGTATTCGCACAATAGTTCTGCCACTTTATCAACTATATATTTATCCCAATAATCACCTATCTTTCAAAAATTAGGCTACACCTCGAACTAATGTTTACTTGATTAGTCTTCAACGGTTCTGTTATATCAGGGTTCACTGCTTTGGGTCCTTCAACCTCACTCTATCCTTCGATCTTTGGAGTTTTTATTTTTTATGGATCTTCTTCTTCTTATTTTGTAGTCACATTGTAGCACTCCAATGCATGGTGTAGTTGGGAACTCTAGTCTGGTTGAGCCTATTGTACCTCTAAGATAATAATGGTCATCTATTATGCTGAAGCATCTAATATAAATGTTTTGGCAGTTTTTGTTTTGATTTGGGAGACCAATGAATAAAACAAATATAGAACTGATATACCTAACCCTTTGAATAATTTCAATATTTGAGTAAAGGGCTGCTATAAAATTTCACACAGTGATAAAACTTGAATAGTGGTGAGAAGAAAACAAAAAATAATATGATTATAACAATTCTCAGATAGATAATTGCATAATCATAAGTGTGAAAACCTTTGACCGATGTTCTGAAGGTTCAAGAGAATATGCTTATGCTTACAATGAGATGTTGATGATTTATTGATTCGGAGGGAATTAATTAAACAAACAATCCGTTAATCCATTCCATTTAATCATCATCACTTCAGAAAGCTTATAGGAATAGATTGAGACACAATTATTCCTACCTAGTTATCTTTTCAAATTCATAAGAATATGAAGAAAAAAATAATGAGTGATACAGGAAAAACTTACATGAAACACAAACTGTGCAAAACAAAAATTAGAATCCTTTGCTTCCTATTGAGGTTCCAGAAAAGTCAAGCACATCAAATATCTAGAAATGCTTCATCAAGGGTGCAACCCATGATAACTTGTGAAGAGAGTTATTTATACAACAGTAGGATGAAAAATATCCTAAACTTATTTTACAAAAATATATTATTTAAACAATAAAAAAAATAAAAAAATTGTCTAGTGATATCACACTAATTTAGTATTGTGCCGTTTCATGACATATCACTGAAAAAGATGAAAGGAGGTTGAAGCTAGTTGAATGTTACTTCAAAAGCTAAATGTTGTTGAATTATCCTTAATTAAGTAAATCTATTAATTCTTCCCAACATTTCTTATCTGCGATAGAAATGCTTGTTATCCTTTGTAGATTTCATCCATCTCGGTGTATTTAGTAAAAGAGGGCTTTACCGAAAATATATGCTTGATTTTATCTAGGATGAAGAAAAAAGAATCCCTGCATGTTTTTATTATGAGAGATGTATCATTGATCCTCTGTTTTAATAGTCAAGGCTTTGCATAGTTGTCTTCTTCTGTATTCCTTGTGTAATGGTCTTCTTCTTTGAATATAGACTTTTTAACAGTTTCCTTGTTGAGTCTTAGAATAAACAGACTTTGTGACTGACATCAGAGTTGTCTATCTAATGCTCAAGTCTTTGGCTGATTACCTACAAAATACAACAATAGTTAAGAAAACACAGGTTTAGGAGGAAGGCGATTGATGGATTTGTTTACATAGGGACGGCTCAGCAAGGAGTTGTGGTAGCAACCTGAATGTAATTCGACGTCAAATGGCATCGCAGAGGTTCGGGGCAGCACTGAAGGTTTTTAATCGTTTAAACTGTGAAACGGGCGAAAGGCACGAAAACAAGAGTTTTCGGGGCTTTTAAAGTGTAACAGGAAATTTTTAATATGGAGCGATTTTTTGAATAATCAGTAGTTTATGAGGTTGGCGAGGAGGCAGATTTAAAGGGTCGTCGCACCGCTTATGAGGCAAATGTGGTTTTTAAGAGGGCTCACCCGATATACTTTACAGCATGACATGTAGCCTAAGGGGGGTCGCGGAAAACCTCTTTATTGGATGGGTATTGTTTGGGCGTCGGGCGCGGCCAATATAGATGTGGAGCATTGGATTAGACTGGAGTTTATCTAACGGGAGTCGGGAAAGGGAAGCGAGTGGGCGATAAAGCATGGCTTAGGGAGGGGCTCAGCACTTTAAGCATTGGTGGTAAGGGATTATTGAAGGTTAATGGCAGGTTTAACATTAATCGGCCAGAGCTTAATGAAGTTACGTGGAGTGGATGTAAACAGTTGTTTATCATAATAGCGGGGAATGAATGGTTATAAAGGATATGATAGGCGGGTATGGGTCTGGGCGATTTAGTGAATAAAGGGATAGAATATTGAAAATCGCATTTTCTTACCCCTGATGGTTCATTCCCTTAAGAGCAAAGCAATGTGATAAGATCTATGGTCAGGAATCCACAGTCATCCAATGGTTGACAGCATTATCGCTCATCGCATATCGCACTTCTCTTCTATTCAATGGTTCATTGTGCATTATGAATTATGTGATGTGATAATATACTTTAGGAAATAATCATTTCAACATTTCAAAACCTTTAACTTCTACCTACCCTTCTATTCCTAACATTTTTCTTATTCTTTTAGAGTGCATTTGAACTAGCAACTCAATATTTCTTTTTATAAACAATCTAACTCTATTTCTAACCTTATATCATCCAAGGGCTCTGATTAATCTTATGAGCTCCTTTTATTTTCTCTACCTAACTATGATGTGCCAAGACTAAACTGTTTGGTCATATTTTATTCTCTGATCTATAAACATAAAATTCAAAGCATGGAATAACCAAGATTAGACAATTTGATTACCATGGATTGTGGCATGAATAACAAGTTGCACACAATCATTATTATGCATAAAATTAAATAGTAGTGGCATTTAGACTTGAACACTTTCATGGTTTATTCCTGTTTTCTTTTCTGGCTAACCTAGCATTTTATTTTTCCTTTATTTTTTAGGGCATCTACCCTAACATTTTCTTTGATATGGACATTATATTCGAAAAATTTCCTCACATTTTTTATTCAATATTCTTTTTGTCCATATCCTATCTTAACATTTTGTATATACAATTTTTTTTGTCTAATTTATTCTAACTTATCAAAACCAAAAAATGCTACAACATCAGCTCCAACTAGGGACTTCTTCTCCTGTAGAATGCAAAGAACCTATAGATCCATGTTCCTCCTCCTCGGGCTCTAGAGTCTTTGCTATAAAAAAATGTCACTGACAGCTTAAAAATAAATGAAACTAGAATATTTACAGTGAAATGTATCCAAATTTCGTAGTACTGAATGAAATGTTTGAAAAACCTTCCATTTCCAAGATATATGGAATATTGTCCCTCAAGATTTTGTAGCACAAAGGTGTTGTTACACTTTACTTCAACAATTGCTAATATACCAAACCATAGGTTTTCAAACTTACCATGCTCTCCCTTTTCCTCCCTCTTGGAGTCCCATCTTAGAACTAGGTCACCTTATCTAAAGTTCCTTTCCCTGGCTCTTCTGTTAAACACACTTTTCATATTATTTTGATATTTCTTCAATTTGTATTGAACTTCATCTATGTTTTCATTTAGTTCAATAATCTGATTTATCCTTTAAAAAAAATCATTAGGTTCATCTGTTGAGTCTTGTAAGAATTTTAAAACTGGGAAAGCCAAATTGGTGGGAAAAGTTGCATCTTTCCCATAGACTAACTGAAAAGGATATTTAATAGTAGATCTTTTTGGAGTTATTCAATTTTCCCATACTTCATAAACTAAATAAGAGTCTCAGCTCTTTTTATGATCTTCTAGGGTATTTTTTATTATCTTTACCAAACTTTTATTTGAGGATTTTGCGAGGCCATTACCTTGAGGGTAGTATGGAGTTCAATGATGTAGCAAAATTTGATATTTTTGGCAAAACTCAATCATTTTCACATTACAAAATGTTTTTGCATTATCTGTGACAATTTTAGTTGGGAAACCAAACCTAGATGAGATGTTTTCTTCAATGAACTTAATTACTACTGAATCAGTAGCATTTATTACTAGAATTGCTTCCATCCATTTAGTGAAGTAGTTTGTTGCTGTGAGAATCCATCTGTGCTGATTACTTGAAGTGGGATGGATTTCTCCAATAAAGTCTAATCCCCATTGAAGGAAATGTGTTGAGATTATTGATGGTACTAGTGGAAGAGCTATTAGTTTCATCTTATGAAAAAACATCTGACTAGGAACACAACTTTTAACCTTTGCCCCTACTTGCAAGAACAATGTTGGCCAATAAAATCATCCCCTTAATATCTTGTACGGTGTTGCTCTCCAAGCATAATGTCCTCCACAAAATCTTGCATGAAACAGATCAATGATTCCTTCAGTTTCTGATTCTGTTAAACATAATAGCAAAATATTCAATGGACCTTTCCATTACAAATTTTCATTTATGATGCAATACTTGACTGCTTTCAATTTAACACTTTTACGCTGGGCTTTGAAAAATGATGTTGGGCATTCAAAATGGAGGAGAAAATTTACAATGTCTCTATACCAATAGGACAATAGAAATTTGTCATCAATATGTAAAGGGCTGATATGATTTTAAGGTAAAGGTTCTTGTGGCTTCTTTTCTTCAGGTTGAATAGAAGGTTCTTGTGGATTCTCCCCTTGTATAATTAGGAAAGGTTCTTGTGGATTCTTTCACTATGCAATGACATAAGGTTCTTGTGGATTCTTCTCTTGTACTTCTAAAATAGAATTGATTCCAAGAACTTTGCAATTTGATTATGCTAGAAGCCTGGCTAATCCCTGGCCTTTTACTAGCTTTGTATTTTTGATATTTAGATCAAACTCAAGTATTTTAGTGATCCACCTACCCCTTTTCCCATCAGTGTTAGGTTGAGTTAAAACAGTTTTTGCAACACCATTAGGAACATAAGAAGTAATAGGTGAATGTAGGATATACATCCTGAAAGATTTCAAGGCTTGAATAAGGGCATATGCTTGCTTCTCAATTATGTCATACTTAAGCTCAATATCTCTCATAACCTTACTGAAAAATGCTATGGGTTGGTTATGGGAATCTTCATTCTTTTGTAATAGGACAACAAGAAGGGCAGTTTCTGAGGCAAAAGAAAAGATATTGAATGGTTTAGTATAATCAGAGCTGGCCAAGGTGGGAGCTTTAGAGATAAATTTCTTGATCTCATCAAATGCATGCTTGGAAGAGTCAATCCGTTTAACTTCATGATCCTTTTGGAGCATCTCAGTTATATATTTTACAATTCCTACATAATTTGAGATGAATCTCCTTAAAAAATTAATCTTACCCAGAAAAGCTTTAATTTCTTTCTTGCTTCTAGGTAAGGTCAATGTTTCAATGGCAGACACACGCTTAGGATCAATTACCACCCATTCCTTTGAGATTATATGGCCTAATAATTTTCCTTCTTTAATAGCAAAAAGAGACTTCTTAGGGTTCAATGATATCCCAAATTTCCTACACCTATCAAAAACCTTGTTCAAGTGCTTTAGATGTTTCTGATCATATTTAGAAAAAACAGTAATGTCATCGTGATACATAACTACAAATTTGTTTACCTAACCCACGAAATATACATCCATAGCTCTCTGAAATGTTTCTCCAACATTTGATAAGCCAAATGGCATTATGGCATACATAAATGTACCCCAGGGTGTAGTGAAGGTTGTCTTTTCCCTATCTGTGGGATCTACATTCACCTTATTATAACCTGAAAAACCATCAAGCATAGAAAGTATTTGTGCTCCTAAAACCATTTGAAGTAACTGATCCATCTTGGGCAAAGGGTAATTATCATTTAATGATGCTTTGTTCAAATTTCTAAAGTCCACACAAAGCCTAATTTCTCCATTCTTTTTCCTAACTGGAACTAAATTTGCAACCCAGATAGAATATCTAAGAGGGAGAATGATCTCGACATCTAGCATTTTCTTAATTTCCCTTTCGACAATTGGTAAAAGGGATGTATTAATCCTCCTAAGTTTTTTTGGATAAGGAACTTCTTCTAGCTTCAAAGGTATCTTATGTTGTATTAATGAAGTATTATAAGTATTTAGATCAGCATAGGTCGAAGAAAAAACATCCTTATAATTTTGAAGTAACTTAATATATTGAGTTTTAATCTCAAGGTCTAGAGATGCACAGATTTTGATGCTTTTGACATCATCATTTGTTCCAATGTTAATTTCCTCTATGTCCTCTTCAAAAGAAATGGACTAAGGATTTTGGAGAATATAATTTTGATCAAACAATTTTTCTAAAGGTATCAAGCCTTTTGGAATAAAATTGTTAGACAATTGAATAATATTATCATCAACAATTTTTGAACTGAAATATGAAGTATCATTTTCACTTGTATTTTCATTTATTTGGGATCTATATTCATCAATTTGTAGAAGAGAAAATTGATCTACAAGTTGCAGAAAATATTTCAAGTGTTCATCATGCTCAAATATCTTCCCGTGTTTCAGATTGTCTGTGATAGATGGTCTATACTTGACTTGTATTTGGTAGAGTGCATTAGTCTGATCAAGAATTTCAAAGGAACTAGCATAAACAGCTAAGGCATCCACATGAATATTCTAATCTCTTGGAATATAAGTCAAATTAAAGGCATCAAAGAAGTTTTCAACTAAATCCCACACTTCATTTCGATAAGACCTAAATCTAGGATGTTTAGTCTCGCAAATACTTCTTAGTTGTTTGAAAATAAGCTTTCAATCAATAAAAACACATAATTTTTTAACCTTTAATCTTTTGGCTAATTGCAATCCTAAAAGGAAAGATTCATATTCAGCCACATTATTTGTAACTTCAAAGTCCAGATTACATGATTGGGTAATGTTTTTATTTTTCTAATGATATTAGAACTACTCCAGCTCCCGATCCATCTTTTGTATAGGAGCCATCAAAGAATAGTTTCCATATATTAGTTTTATTTGGTACTAGACTTTCAATTACATCTTCAATTTTAACTTGAGTTTCATGCACTTGGTTTGAGGAGAGTTGAAATCAACCAAAATCTTGGTCAATTTCATAAATGGGATGGTTCCTTTGCTAGTCTGCTTTACAAATAGTGTGCACAAATCTCACCTCCCTATATAATCTTACTTGTTCTCCCCCATAAACTGGAATAGTAGCATAAGACATATCGATTTGAAGAGTTCCCCCTAATTTGGCACAATAAGTCCTTGAAAGGAGCATTCCAAATTTGGGAGGGATATCGGTGACAACTATATCAAGTACTATACTTTTCACTGGTATTTGGGAAACAGTGACTACTAAATCCTTAATCAATCCTAAGCAAGACATCCTTTTAGAATCAAAGGTGTACAAGTCATGTAGGATCTAGTTATGTCAAGTTTCAAATGATCCATGATAGTTTTTGGCATGAGGTTATGTGATGCTCCAGAATCAAGCATACAATTATACAAAATGGAATCATTTGTCTTAAGAGTTAATAGAAAGGAGGCACTATTTCATCTATCATATCTGAGTTTGGGCCAAAAAAAATTGTTGGTTTTTCATCATGCAAACTAATGATATCACCTTTAGCATCAATCAAGGTATTTTGTATCCATTTGGAGATCTGATTTTTATACCGAGTGTTTTTAGAAAGTTCTGAAAGAGCAATTGGAATTTTAACTCTTTCTAACACTTTTTCAGCGTTAAAAGTAGTCAATGCATTTTTGTCATTTTGAGAAATATCAATTGGCTGTTCTAATGGTTGAATAAAAGTTGTTTGAGTTTGAGAAGCTTTCGCACGAGGTTCAATTACTGGAGTTTCCTTAGGAGGTCTTCCAGGGCTAGGCCTAGGCCTAAGGTCATATCTTTTGTTCAACTCTGCAATTAAAAATTCAAAGAAGGCATGGTATTTAAAAACTTGTGAAGATTCTTGATCTTCTTCAACCTGATTTTGTTGTGTAAGAGGAATAATAACTGTTTGATGAGAGGAAGTATCCAAATTATTTAGGTCTTCAGTGATGGTCATAGTATTATCATCAAGTTGCTGATCATATATCAACAAAGGAGTAGGAACTTGCTGATCATTACCAGGTCTCTCAAGAATTCGTAATGGTGGATTTCTTTGATATTGACCTTGATTTTGATTTTGGGGTCTGGAAACTATTTGTTGAGTTTCCCTAGGTTCAGTTTGAATCTTGGAAATTCTATTACATAGATTTCTAAGAAGATAAGTTATTTCATCTATGTTAGAAACTTTAGTTTTAGTCGTAGAGGAACTAGAAGCCTCTGGTGTCGATTTGAGTTTTATTTGGGCCTTTTCCTCTTTAGCTTTCAAAGTAGTTGAAGTATCCCTATTTGCTTCTACCTCAATTGCATTTGTTTGCATATATTCAAGAGTTCTTGAAGTTCTATCTCTTAGCATAACAACAAAATCATCATCAAAGGCTTTAGAAAACATAGAATTTGATGTTACTACAGGGGGTTTACAATCAGGGGGAATTTTATGATAAAGCTTAATGAATCTTATTGATAAAGTCTCATACAGGTTCACCAAAATTTCTTTTAAGTTCATCAAACTCAGTAAGAAAGTAAAGAGGATCCTTTTTCACACCCCACTAGTTTTTAAATATAGTTGTAATCTCTTCCCAATTTCTAATGGTATTTGTAGGTAACTACCTAAACTAAATTCTTACATTTCCTTCAAACAATTATGCAAACAACCTCATGTAAAAATTTTCTAGTTCAATATTCATGTTATCTGCAAAGTCTAAAAAGGCTTGAAGATGGTCTTCAGTAGAAGGACTAGTCTCTCCATTATACCTGGGAAGGTATTTCAAGTATCCAGCTGGGAATGCATTGATATTAGGATGTAATACTAAAGCTGCATATCTAGCCTATACAATAGGTTGGAAATCCATAGTGGGAGGTGGTGTATGAGGTGTTTGTGTGGATGTAGAAGTTGAAGAGGATGAATAAGAAGTTTAAGAAGGTGATTGAGGGGTTGAAGAACTATTTGTAGGTGAAGAAGGAGGGGATCTCTTGAGCGATTTCAAATGAGTCCTAAGAACTAACTTTTGGACCTGTGGATGAATACCTTCCTTTGTTTCAAAGAGTGGATGTGAATACATATAGGTCTCTTCGGGTTGTTCAGAAGTAGAAGCTCCAGGTTGTCCAAAAGTCGGAGGAAATGAATAAGTGGTAGGGGATATGAAATATTTTGGTTTATATTATGGTAAATTAACACCCAATTCAGATTAAGTTTTATGAGATCATGGTTGTAATGAGGGTTCTCGATGAGTTTCAAATGAATGAATGAGGAACATTGATTTAAAATCAACTCCTCTCCTCAAGAGTTCAGCAACCCTAGGTGATAGGTGAGAGTATTCTAGACTGGATGGAATGTTACTATAAGGATCAAATGATGGTAAATCTTCAGAATGTAAGAATGAAGAATAAGAAGAAGAAATAGAGGGTTGATGTCCCCTTTTAGAACTAGATTTTCTCAAAAAAAAATTCAGGATCTGACAAAGGATCAACTAGGTTACCTTTTGAACAAGATCTCATGTGCTTAAAAGGTGCCATTTTGAGAGAGTGGAGTTGCGAGGTGAAGGATTTTAACCTTTCTAGACCTTTAATCACCTTAAAGGAATAGAATACATATCGTTGCCCCAGGAAAACTTAATAGAATTTGAGTCCCTAGCAATGACGCTAGTTTGATGTTGTACCTCTAAGATAATAATGGTTAGCTATTATGCGAGAGCATCTAAGATAAATGTTTTGTGGGTTTTTGTTTTGATTTGGGAGACAAAAGAATAAAAAAATATAAAACTGATATACCTAACCCTTTGAATAATATCAATATCTCAGTAAAGGGCTGCTATAAAATTTCACACAGTGATAAAGCTTGAATAGTGGTGAGTATAAAACAAAAAATAATATGGTTATCACAATTATCAGATAGATAATTGCATAATCATATGTGTGAAAACCTATGACCGATGTTTAGAAGGTTCAAGAGAATATGCTTATGCTTACAATGAGATGCTGATGATATATTGATTCAGATGGAATTAATTAAACAAACAATCCATTAATCCATTCTCTTTAATGATTCTCACTTCAGAAATCTTATAGAAATAGATTGAAACACAATTATTCCTACCTAGTTATCGCTGAAAACTCATAAGAATATGAAGAAACACATAATGATTAATACAGGAAAAACTTAGATGAAACACAAACTGTGCAAAACAGAATTCAGAATCCATTGCTTCGTATTGAGGTTCCAGAAAAGTCAAGTACATCAAATATCTAGAAATGCTTCATCAAGGGTGCAACCCATGATAACTCGTGGAGAGAGTTATTTATACAACAGTAGGACAAAAAATATCCTAAACTTCTTTTACAAAAATAGATTATTTACACAATCAAAAATAAAAATTGTCTAGTGATCTCACACTACTTTAGTGCTATGTTGATTGATGACATATCACTGAAAAAGATGAAAGGAGGTTGAAGCTAGTTGACTGTTCCTTCAAAAGCTGAATGCTATTGAATTATCATTAATTAAGTAAATATGTTAATTTTTCCCAAAATTTCTTATCTGGGATAGAAATGCTTGTTATCCTTTATATATTTCATCCATCTTGGTGTATTTAGTAAAAGAGGACTTTACCCGAAATATATGCTTGATTTCATCTGTGATGAAGAAAAAAGAATCCCTGCATTTTTCTCTTATGAGAGCTGTAACGATGATCCTCTGTTTTAATAGTCAAGGCTCTGCATAGTTGTCTTCTTCTTTATTCCTTGTGTAATGGTCTTCTTCTCTGAATACAGAATTTTTAACAGTTTTCTTGTTGAGTCTTTGAATAAAAAGACATCTTGACTAATATCAGAGTTGTCTATCCAATGCTCAAGTCTTCGACTTATTAACTGCAAAATACAACAATAGTTAAGAAAACACAGGTTTAGGAGGAAGGCTATTGATGGCTTTGTTTACATAGGGACGCGTGAGGAAGAAGTTGTGGTAGCGTCCTGAACGTAATTGGAGGTCAAATGGAATCACAGTGTTTCACAGTAGCATTGAAGGGTTTTAATGGTTTAAACTGTGAAACGAGGGAAATGCATGAAAACAAGAGTTTTCAGGGTTTTTTAAGTGTAACGGGAAAATTTTTAATATGGCGCGAATGTTTTAATAATCGTTGGTTTATCAGGTTGGCGAGGAGGCAGATTTAAAGGGTCATCGCACCGCTGATTAGGGGAAGGTGGTTTTGAAGAAGGCTCAGCCGATATACTTTATATCGTGACGCGTAGCCTCTGCGGGGGTCGAGGAAAACCGCTTTATCAGATGGGTATTGTTCAGGCATCGGGAGTGGCGGATATAGATGTGGAGTGTTGGATCAGATAGGATTTGATCTAACGACAGTCAGGCGAGGGAAGCGAGCAGACGATAAAGCATGGGCTTAGGGAGGGGTCCAGCACTTTAAGCATTGGCAGTAAGGGATTATTGAAGGTTAATGATGGGTTTAACATTAATCGGGCAGAGCTTAATGAAGTGACATGGAGAGGAGGTAAACGGGTGTTTATCGTAATAGTAGGGAATGAATGGTTATAAAGGATATGATAGGCGGGTGTGGGTCTGGGTGATTTAGTGAATAAAGGGATAGAATATCACAAATCACATTTTCTTACACCTGATGGTTCATTCCCTTAAGAGTGATGCGATGCGATAAGATCTACAGTCAAGAATCCACAGTCATCCAACGGTTGACAGCGTTATCGATCATCGCACATCGCACTTTTCTTCCACTCAATGGTTCATTGCATTATGAATTATGCGATGCAATAATATACTTTAGGAAATAATCATTTCAACATTTCAAAACCTTTAATTTCTACCTACCCTTCTATTCCTAACATTTTTCTTATTCTTTTAGAGAGCATTTGAACTAGCAACTCAATATTTCTTTTTATAAACAATCTAACTCTATTTATAACCTTATATGATCCAAGGGCTCAGATTAAGCTTATGAGCTCCTTTTATTTTCTCTACCTAACTATGATTTGCCAAGATTAAACTGTTTGGTCATATTTTATCCTCTCATCTATAAACATAAAATTTAAAGCATGGAATAACCAATATTAGACAGTTTGATTACCTTGGATTGTGAGATTAATACCAAGTTTCACACATTCATTATTATGCATAAAAGTAAATAGTAGTGGCATTTAGACTGGCACACTTTCATGGTTTATTTCTGTTTTCTTTTCTATCTAACCTAGCATTTTATTTTGCCTTTCTTTTTTAGGGCATCTACCCTAACATTTTCTTTGATATGGACATATTTATTCAAAAAATTTCCTAACATTTTTTATTCAATATTATTTTTGTCCATATCCTATCTTAACATTTGTATATAATTTTTTTTGTCTAATTTATTCTAACTTGTCAAAACCAAAAAATATTACAACAGAGCCCATTCTACAAGCTCTATAGCCGTTCTAAAGATAACACCCTTAATTTCCTGGAGTACTTCATCAATGCACTCAAATGCATCCTTAAAACTGAAGTTTAATAAGAAACTTTCCCTCAAGATATCCCATTGAGTTGTCCTATGGCGTACCTCTATTTCTAAGTAACAATTCATTGAAATAGTATCTATGGTGTGACAAAAGATATGCATCCATTCTTGTTGTGGCTCTTCTCCCCAAGATTTATTCCATTGCACCAAATTCTCATACGGATCATCCTTTCTACTATATTTTTTAGTCATACGGGTGTTAGCGTATCCAAACCTTAGCTTCATCATTCGCTTCTATTCCTCCTAGTCATCAAATCTATCCTTATGTGTATCCCACTAATGGGTAGCCATAGCACATAGTGGCAACTCAGGCACCTATAAATGATGCTATTATGGCACCTCCCTTGCAAACTTATCCAAGAATAAACTAACACCATGCAAGATATCATAATGCGCAAGATTTCTTACCTCTATAAATACTCACCGCAACGATTTTCTCATAATATTGCAACGTAGTGTAGAATATTCGTGCAACCTATTGTGGTAGCCCTCAATCTCTTCATCTAAATCTGAGGTACAAGATCTATCTATAGCCCACTTGATTCACCCATGTGCAGTGGGATTGATCCAATCTTCATCGCGCATAGTAATATTGTATATTTGATCTAAGTCATCTTCCTCCACATAGTTGCAGACTCGTTCAGTGTATCGTGCTCCTTCAGTAATATATAGTTGCATTCACATGTTGTACTCGTGTCCTAATCTTGAGGCCCATTTTCTAATTTCATTCAATATGTAGGGGTTGACTCCATCATCAATTCATGGCTTCGACAATTTCGCTCATCATGTCTAACCAATTTACAGAAGGTACAAACAATTGTTGTGGCGTCTGTACCAACTTTTGCAAAATGTGACAATTATACATCGTGTGCCTTCCAGCTATCTGGCAGATAGCACACCATAATGGTATTCCTATGCTTTGTCCTGCAATATTCTCAAGTTTGAAAGGAACATGACCTCCTCCAATCAAATAATTCCGATAAATAGAGCACTGATCCTTATCATATCCCCTGTCTTTACAATTTATACACCACACATCAGCGCATACCTCTTGATGAGCTTCCTTCCCTATATTCAAGCTTTGTAGCTCCATGTGCATGCTTTCGAGCTGCGACTGAATCTGTTGTACTCTAATGTTCATATCCTATTCTCGTGAGGCTTTTAATCTCATCGCGATCTCCACAACCTCCACTCGAGTTCCTATCTTTTGTTGTAATAATGGTAATCTCAAATGAGGAAATAACGAAGAAATGTACGAGTCTCTGTGTTGATCATCCGTGATGTTCACATTAGCTTGTCAGATTAGGAATTTTAGCCTTTGATTGAAATCCCACGAGGACCTTTTTACCTTTTTTATATCTCATTAAACTCTGTTAGAGACTGCACCTATACTTAGGCTTCTTAAATTCATTGTTCAATGCTTGTTGAGTCTCTCCTAATATCGCGTCACATCCATCTTGACAGAATTTAATATAACAGGTCAACACCCTATCCTACAGTGTTGTGACAACTTGCACTTTCTTTATATTATCATGAGTAATTTGTTGCACTATGCACACAACATTTGCAACAAACCAGAATTGTTCGGGGTCTTCCCTCCCTACCCCTTTAAAGTTGACATATTCATTTTGTTTTTCATGTTGAATGGTTGGTACAGAGGTGGAGGCGGAGGTGAGGGTGTAGGTGTATGTGACAGAGGTGGAGGTGGAGGTGAGGGTGTAGGTGTATGCGACAGAGGTGGAGGTGGAGGTGGAGGTGGAGTGGACGGGTGAGGTATCTTGAGGATACTCTCACTTACTATATACAATGCACTTCGTGGTGTACTTATAATAGTTCCTTCATCGTTGCTGGAAGAGGATCCTAACATTGGACTATAGTCAAAGCTAAATTCCATGTTCCTTCTAAATGGTTTTTCACATCGCGTAGTCCAAAACATCAATGTAATGGAATAACCCGCTTTTCACACAACAAAATCTTAATCCAAGTTTTTCAGAGATTACCTCATGGTCTATTAAAGAGGTTGCACTCTGCTTCACTACAGCTGATGTTCATATCAATCATGAGCTCAATGATGAATCCTCCTAAGATACAATCAATCCAGTGATCAACAACCCATGCTATGTTATTTTATGAATCTTATAAATGCTTCACGAGCTGTGGAGTCCACACAATAGGGTCATCAAGCCTCCACGTTGCGTGGTTTTCCACTAATTTAGGCAACAACTCATACAATTTGCAAGGGAGGAAACAAAAAAAGGATTTGTTTTCGTCTTTGTACATGTATCTATTCAACTATTGTTCCTTGGATAACCATGAGTTTCTGTTCTCATGAGATGCAAACTTGTGCAACTTATGATCGAGCCACTTTTCAATTTCCTTCTTAGTAGGGAACCACTTATTTGACATCACACATTCCTCAGATAGATCTCAGTACCAGCAACATAACCATTTTTTGGCTTGATGGGGCGTGATTGAGGTTCATTGCTATGTGTTCTAATCAACAAAACCCTAAGTTATGGCCCTTTCGGCAACAAACTCCATAGCGCAGGATGTAGGCTCACCAGAATCAGTATTGGGGAATGCTAGAATGAGATTTCTGCATCCATAGGTCTGTGTGATGGTTTCGTGAAGCCCCTATAGCTTAGATCTACCTTCATGCACCTCGAATCCTTTTGAAGATATACCTACTGCAAGTCTATCTAAATGACTTCAATATCTTTGTGAAGGTACTTAATTATTCTTATCGTGCATACAGATTATAGATATACCACTTTTGCATAGTAGACAAGAACTAATTCATATAAATTATATGAGAGAGCAAAGATACATGAACTTAGAAGAAGTAAATAATAATAAACATATGCATCAATTTTGGCCCAAAACAGTCTTTATTATGTACAAGCATTCAATTACACACTCCTTTTCCCTATGCACTTAGTTGCACAAGCCTACGCAAACAATCTAGGGACTTAGCAAGGTCTTTCACATTGAGCTGCACGAGCCTTCCGCTTTCACCTAAGTACACAAAACAAAATTTTCGTGCCTTATCACCTTGCCCTTACAATGATTCTTCCTTATTAGATTTTTCCTTCAACTCCCTATGACTCCTCTATTTATAGTATCTTATTTACAATACCATGGTTCATAGACCATGCGCGAGTCTCAAAACCTCTATCATCTACCCAACTAAGGTACTAAAGCCCCTTGGACTTCTACTTACTTCCACATTTCTAGGAGAATTTACATTTGTTACAAAAAGAAACTACAAAGTTCACTCAAAATTGACTCAAAACTTGACTTAACTCACATTAGGGACCTCTTCCCAGCAAAAATATTAAAAGAATAATTAAAGATTAATCATATTGTTAACATAAGCTTATGTGTTGGTAAATATAAGTTATTTTACATTTATTGGGCGAATCCACACATAATGCAATGACCCTTATAACTTCCACCTAACACCAACTTAATTTGTTTATCTCTTGTTTAAAGAACCACATTAGTCAATTCATCATTTTTTGAAAAACCACTTTTATCAATGAGTTGTGTATATATGACTATATGTGTGAAATAATTTTACTCTCACAATAACTTAGGAGAGGTTCTCATTTCTTTCCATATTAAAATGAACTTATAACATTTATATAAATTCTAGTATTAAGACCTACTTGTCTAAACAATACATCCTTAAAAAGAAACACATGGTCTCATACAATTTTATGTATAACCAACTAACTTCATGATTCTATATTCCATGGATTCTTAATACTCATGTATTAAAAAAAGCCTTCTTATTATCCTATCTTATCTACATGATCTACATGATATATTAAAGTACTTGTTTCATTACTATGTCATTCTCCTAGGTCATATTATACTTATTCAAATTTCATGAGATCTCGTCGATCTCATGAACTATATACCTTTTGCCCCATACATACATATATATATATATATATATATAATATAGATGTGGGGTTTATTAACACGCTCTCGTATTTCACTACATTTTAATCGCAGTCAACTTATATATTGAATGTCTTACCACTAACATGTTGACAATTTGTTTGTTCCTACTTCAAGACTATTCTTTTAATATGCTGTTTTCCACAAGGGAGTAATTCATTTCGACTAATTTTTTTTGGCATACGACCTACTTCTAGACCATGTCTTCCTTTCGCGGGAACATACACTCGTTTTCCATGTCTTCTAGATAGTCATTTGGCTCAATCAATTGTCCAAATCCAATGATTTTAAATCAATCACTCTTGAATATTTTAGGTTACAATGAAAGTTTATTGTTTTTCTGGAGTTGTATTTCTCTAGCTCATTTTTCACAAGGAGGTTTTGGTCATGTTGTCTATTGTAGCTAAGCTTCTTCTTATTCTCCTCTATTTTTTACAATGAAAGTTTTATTTTTTCCTCTATTTCTCTAACTCATTTTTCACAAGGAGGTTTTGGTCATGTTGTCTATTGTATGTAGGATTCCTCTTATTCTTTTTATGGATTTTTCTTTGTTTCCATTAATGGTAAGATTCCTCTTATTCCTTTATGGCTCTTTCTTTGTTTCCATTAATGGTAGATTACAATTGATCTTCTTTCCAATACTTTTTTCCTCCTATTATTAAGTGGTGGAAAATGTCTCTGCAATTTGTAAACGGATAAGAATAGCTATCAAATTTCCTACCTAGAATTCATTACCTTTGAAGGTAAACTTTGATTTAAATCTATGCCTCAGTGGGAGCTCTTCAATTATTTACTTTTACCGTGATGGTTCCTCCCAATACTAATGTTTATAACTTTTTTTTTTGTATTATATAGGATCTATGGGAAGACCATTGGAGTTTCCTCTTTTTATTTTGACATGATTATTATTGAAGGAGGTCAACTAGGTGAGCACTACGGTGACAAACTTAAACTAGTAAGCACCTTTCAGCCAAAGGAAAGTTAACGTCTTAAGTCAACAGTTCTAACTTAATTAAATTTTCTTATATAATTTACTCATATACATTTTGCACAAACCCTTACTTTTCCCTAAGGTTATTTGAGAGGGTTTCTTCTCTCTCTATCTGAGGGTTGACATAAAATATAGGGTCTTAACGAGTAGCTATGTACAATTCTTCTCGTACTCTGTAGTTTGTTTAGAATGAACTGTTACGGGTGTGTAACTTCTCCCATTAGATTTTTTTTGTAGTTTGTTTAAAATGAACTGTTACGGGTGTGTAACTTCTCCCATTAGATTTTTTTTTATCATTTTTACATTTTTGTTTGATTGTTCTAAAAGATTTTATCTAATTTATATTCACCAGGGCTAATAATCTAGAATTCCTGTGTTGTTAGTGTTTCCGTTTCCGTTCTTTTACATATGTGTTGAAATTGAAGTACTTTATATTCATAAACACAGTTACTCCTGAATAATTGCATTTATATATATATATATTCATGCTCGTTTATATCCAGAATGCATTCATATTCATTTCTCTGATTCGATATTGTCTTGCTTCCCTCCATCATATGGGATTCTGGAACAAACTCCTAACCACGTAAGGTAAAACTCCTTAATTCTTGTTTTGGAAGAGTTTTATGGTTTTTGAAGTTTTTTTTCATGGGTGGCTTATTTGTTAAACTAATATTTAACTATCATAAATTTCCCTGTTAATTTCTCTAGGTACATTTTCTTTCACTCTAGCATGATATGACAACATTTGAAGTTAGTTTGGAAGTCCAAAAATTATTAACTTATTGTTGAACTTTCTTTTCCAACTTGGAAAAACTACTTGTATTCTCTATGTGTTCTCTAAGCATAAGAGTTATACTTCAGTGAAGACAACATCTATTGTCTTACCATGTTTTGTCTTGATTTTTCATTATGCAAATACCCTGGAGCTACAGTTCCTTGGGATATTTTGTTTTCCCCTATGTTAGTAGGGAAGGATGTTTAATAAGAGTCTTAGTGAGTTATTATAAATAATTTTTTTTATACAAAATGTTTTGTTAACTCTTTCTATAATTGATATTAATTACAATTATATATATATATATATATATATATATATATATATATATATATATTCTTATCTTCTGATTTTTTTACTTCTATTGTCTTTATAATGTTACTTTTCTCTTTCTTCAAATCTATGACACTCTCTTTTGTTAATGTTAAATAGGTTACAACTAAATACATCCATTTTATTATGATATTAGTAGTATATACTAAACATAACCATGTTTCTACAACTCTAGCTTTTCATACAATTAGAATAAATGGAAGTGTGGATGTATTTATACACCATTATAATTGTTTGTACAATGATACATTCTTAAATATATATGAGAATAAATATAACAATTTATTCTTCTTTAAACTTAAAGTTTCCTTTTCATGCTCCTGTATGACATTTTTATAATTTTATATGTGACCTTTACCTATACCTAGTTACATTTTGCATATTTTTATGTAGTAAGAACCTTTGTACATTGACATTTTTTTATAGCTACTGTATTTTCTTAACTGTCCATTACTATAAAATAAAACATTCAAATATAATGAATTCATCTCTAGTAGTAACATTCTTATCTTTTAAGTGCATCATTAACATGTCCTCTAATATCTCACTAGTCCTTTATGTTTGATCATGAGTTTGAGGATGATAGGATGTACTAAATTTTAACTTACTTCCCATGTTTTGAAATAATCCTTTCCGTAATTTTGAGATGAATTTAGCATCTCTATCTAAAATTACAACCTTAGGTACCCCATGAAGTGTGAAAATCTCCAATATTTATAGCCTTAAATGTGGATTTTGTTGGAATAAAGTGTGCAACCTTCTTGAGTTTGTCAAATACAACCATAATTGCATCATGTTGCTTTCTAATCTTTGGTAACCTAGTAATAAAATCCATTGAAATAGTCTCCCATTTCCACTCAGGAATGGGTAATGGTTGTGACAAACCAATAGGATGTTGATGAGATGCCTTAACTTGCTAGCATTCAACACATCTTGCTACATATTCAAGTGTCTCCTTTTTCATTTTCATTTGGGTCGATAAGAATCCTTTCTCAAAATTGTGATCAACTTTTTGTAACTAGGATGACTAGCTATTAGTTATTTATGCAGCTCATCCAATACAAAGGATTTCAGATTTATTTCAATTGGTATGTAAATTATTCCACTAAATAACAATAAATTTTGGTTGTTAATTGAAAATTCATATTCCTCTCCTCCTAGTTTTTCAGTTTTCTGCATTTCCTCTTTAATTTTTACATACTCTAAATCTAAATTTGCAGTTGTTTTGACTTTTTAACTAGATTTGTGGACCAAATAATTTCTCTTAGAGCACAAACATGGTTAACATTTCTACTTAAAATATCAACTAGCTTGCATCCCTTTTTTATGGCATATTTCAAAGTCATACTCACATGTAAATGCCAACCATCTTTCTTGCGTTGTATTTATATTATTGGATTAAATAGGTATTTGAGACTCATGTTAATTTTTCTTAGTTGAAACTCTCTCCCTATCAGATGGAGGTGGCTCCACACACAGGACAAAGAGGGCTTATGAGAGCTCGAAAATAAAAGTAGCCAGAATTCTAATTGTTCTTCAATCAGAGAGTTCTTATGAAAGTAGGCCACAATTTGGATAGAACCCAGCCACCGGATTCCCACCAACCTCGGCCAGATTCCCAATGAATTTGTGGCTTGGTTAATTTGTCTCCTTCTCTCAAAATTTGAATTTTCACCCATGCCACCCATGCCTCTCCTTTAACATCATAACCACTATATTAATGCGGCGTCGGCGGGGATTGAACCCGCCTAGCCCACATAGGCAGGCCTCCACTTGGTGGCCTCATATATGGTGGGTACACCATGAAACACATACATCCATTAAAAGCACACCCCCACAAATTAATTAATTTGCTATTTTTAAGTGCGAGAGGCATGGCGCGGGCCACACAATGCACACCCTACCCCCATTTAATACATGCACTTATGATAAAATGAGAAAAGGTTAAACCATGGAGGGGGCAAAGTTTGACCACCCCACCTCCTCCACCTAACGTGGAATCCTAACCAATCCACCAAACTCATTTCCTTGGGTAATCTACCCTTGATTTTTTATAAACCATCATTTGTTCAGTGCGCGAGAAGATGGAGGAACTACGAGTGGGCACACAATTCGAGGCAGAGGAGGCAGTGCACTTAGTTTGAGGCAAAATTTTGCATGGGGGCCGAATTTTAACTTTTTGATATTTTCACAAATTTTATATGGTTTCAACACTTCTAGACACCACGAACATAATGGCACTTTCCATTTCTCCACTAGAGTTCTGCATTTTTCAGCTTATGGAGGTGGAACCATGACTGGTGTAGAAACATGGAGTAGAATCATGATCCTTGAAATTTTCGTGAGGAGGTAATTTTTCTCCATGTACGAATATAGTCAAGTTTATAGTAGTTTTTCATGGTTTTTTGTAGGGATCGCAATGGCAAGGTCAGAGTCGCCTTTTGAGTTGCATATTTCTAGTCCACCCATGGAGCAGAATCTTTGAGGAATCTAAAAGATTCCTTGAGCACCACATTCTCAATTCCTCAGAATTCAGAAATTTGACAGTCGATTTTGTACTATTCGACTCCACAAATCTGATGGTGCATTCAGATTTTTAATTTTTTCATTGTATTCTTTAGCCACCTTTTTAAGGGGAGTGGAGGTGTGAGCATTCATGTGTGAGCAGCCATTTCCATGTGATTGATGCCATGAGATCGAGGGTCCGAATAGCTTCGGCAGTTTGACATCTGCTTCTTTAGATGGCCCTTGGTTGTGAGGTATATGCAGTGTGTTCATGTAATTATTTTGCTATGCATTGTGCTGCATAGATCCTTGTTTCATGTTGATGAGAGATCTTGTTTATTACTTGTTTTCATGATTCTCTCTTGATGTGACGCGGAATCGTCTATGTGATGTACTTGTTGTCATGATTTGTCATGTGTTTTGAGATCCCTTTGTTGTATGTTGATGGGATATTCATGTTTTCATCATGCATGTTTGCATTGAGATCACTTTTATGTTGTTTTTTTGGGATTCTCATGATGCATGAGTTTGTGTCATATGATAGGAGTCTTTTTTACTAAGAGATCCTGTAGCGGAACATCTCGTAGAGCCACTCCTGTGTGAGGGAATTTTTCCTTGTATAATCGCGACAACGCCTCTTGTGTACATCATCACTATTAACAACAATTAATGTAGCGGCCTACACCATCTTGACACTGGGGCCCAGGGACATAGTCCCTCCTTGATGAACTCTATTTATCAACGACTTATGTTTTTATGTTGTTGATGATTGTCATGTTCCTCTTCTTTACACCATGTAGATGTATTCATTTACGTTTCTTTTTTAAAATGCAATTTAACACATCATGAAAGTAAAATGCCTTGGAAGGGTCCTTCGTCACACCCGAACCTGGATCAAGTGATATTAGAGCAGTCTTTGTGTGGATGTGAATTGCAGCATGAACAATGGAATGTGTAGCGACAAAGGATGAAGAAGCGATGTATGAGACCATGCTCAAAATTTCCAAAAGGGTGGAAATAATGTATGAAACTCTAGAGAAAGAGACAGAGGAAAAGGATCGATTGTAGCTTCAGTTGTAAGCCACAGAAGAGGCTGTGAAAGAACTGAAGCACAACAAACATAATATTCAAACAGAGAACACTAAATTAAAGATGCATCTACAAGAAGAGAAATAGGAGAAACATAGCCTACTACAGTAGCTACAAGCAAAGGACGAGGCCTTGGAAAAGCTGCAGCGTGACCCATGTGAGGTAAAAATTAGTTCATCGAATTCATGTATGTTTCGTGATGATGATTTCGCTGTTTATGAAAATCATACCACACGAATTGGCTCCAAACTATTGAAGAAAATGGGGTATGAAGGAAAAGGCTTAGGTGTTAATGGCCAAGGTATTGTCAACCCCATCAAAGTAGAGGAATTACCGTGTTGAACAGGACTTGGGTATGTCAGAAAGGAAGTTGGGGAATGTACCACGATAGTTAGTGAACCACCAACAACAGATGATGAGCAACCCTCATCAGTTCTTTCCAAGTCGACGAAGAAGGTAAAAGATGTTGATTTACTTTCATTTTCATCATCACATAGTATGATTTCTGTTAGAGATTTGGGGATCCAATTACACGGACAAGCATGAGGCTCCTTACAAGGACGAGGCATGAGGAGGAAGAAAAACTTGGTGTTAATAACCAAGGCATAACTCAACCATTCGAGGTTATGCATAGACCTTAATTTGCACGCTTGAGATACACTGAGGGAGAATGCTCAAAGGTGTGAGATGATTCTGGGACATCATCAAAATCGTCGAGGAAAGAGAATGATGGGAACACATCCCCATCATCCCATCGTAGTGCCCATGGGAGTGAAAGAGTTGAGGCAAGCTCTCACGACCATACTTACACCAGAGAGCAAGGAAAGGTATAACCACTCTCGACATTTGAATGTTCATTTCTATTATGATCATGTTGTTAATGAAGAACATAAAACATGGAATCAAAAGACATGTACCTTTTGTGAAATACATAACCACACATTTTATAAGTGTTGGAAAAGAATGGAAACACACAAAAGGATGAGGTGTGAAAGACCCTCTCAACAATAGGTAAAGAAACATGTTAAGCAGATCTGGAGGAAGAAGACCTATTGCAGTAATTGTGACAGAAATGCCCATCAAAGAGCCACTTGTTGGAGGCTCCATCGAGAGCAGCAACTTAAATACAAAGCATCAGTGCATGAACCAGATGAAAAATTATTTGACAAGCAAAACCACCATAGGGGGATGACCCATTCACATTGATAAGTGAAAAATGGTTTCTAGATATGTTAGCATTTCATGGTTGTGCTTTTGTAAATAATTTGTTGCATTTTAAAATGTAAAAGTCATGATGTGTTTTCCATCACTTGTTCAACAACAATGATGTCTTGTCTTATTTTTTGTTGCACGATAAACTGTGAAAGTGATGTTGTGTTTCCATCACTTGTGAGAGCAAAAATAATGTTTGGCCTTATTATTGTAAATCATGTGTTGCAGTGATGAGGTATTTTCCATCACTTGTTGAAGCAACAATGATATGTTGGCCTTGTTTTCATAGCTGGAGTATTGCATCCATCTTGTTGTAAACTTGACCACTAAGTATGTGTTATAAACTCGTGGCAAGTGTGGGACAGTTGGGTCATTATTTGGTCATGAAAATCAAGCATGTAATTTTTGAAACAATGTACTACAGGTTGAAGAAGTTGCAAGTGTTGGCTCATCGCTTAAGGCTCTGAAGAACAAAGGTGAAGGAGATGGAATTGAGACCTTTCGAGGATGCTTGTGGTGCATACAAGGTACATAGAAGTTGCAGATTATTTTTCATGCTTTTGGAGGACCAAAATCTCCTTAGTGGGGAGGATTGACCCAGGTGGCTTGAGGGACACACACAAGACAAAGAGGGCTTATGAAAGCTAGAAAATCAAAGTAACCATAATTCTTTTGAACTAGGACCAGAGTGTAGATTTTGTTTCCCTAATCACAGCAGTGTGAACGGTTCATCAATCCGGGTCTGTATGCGAAAGTTAGAAGTATTCAAAGATCGGTTGACTTTTTGCTCATTGGGCAGGCTTAAGGAGGCCGCAATTTGGACAGTACCCGGCCACTGGATTCTAGCCAACTTGGGATAGATTCCAAGAAAATTTGTGGCCCGGTTAATTTGCCTCCTTCGGACAAAATCTGAATTTTCAAAAAAAGCTACAGTTTGTTATATATATATATATATATATATATATATATATATATATATATATATATATATATATATATATATATATATATATATATATATAAAGGGCGGTGGTGGGCCACCACCCCCACCACCCATGCCTCTCCTTTAACATCGTAACCACTATATTAATGTGGGGTCAGCGGGGATTGAACCCGCCCGACCCACGTGGGCTAGCCCCCACCGGGCTGCCCCATATATGGTGTATACACCATGAACCACGTACATCAATTAAAACAAAAGACCCCCCCAAATTAATTAATGTGCCAATTTTAAGTGCGGGAGGCATTAGGTGGGCTGCCTAATGTGGACCTTACCCCCATTTAATACACGCAGTTATGATAAAAGGAGAAAAGGTTAAACCATGGAGGGGGCAGGGTTTGACCACCTGACCTCCTCCACCTAACGCGAAATCATAACCAATCCGCCAAACTGATTTCCTCAAGTAATCCGCCCTCGATTTTTTATAAACCATCATTTGTTCAGTGTGCCAACAGAAGGAGGAACTAGGAGCAGGCATGCATTTCGAGGCAAAGGAGGTAATGCACGCAGTTCAAGGCAATATTTTCCAGGAGGGCTGAATTTTCACTTTGTTAATTTTTGACAAATTTTATATGGTTTCACCACTTCTGGACACCACGAATGTAATGGCACTATCCATTTATCCATTAGAGTTCTGCATTTTTTGGCCATTTTTCAATATCGGGGTGGAACCATGACTGTTGTAGAAACAGAGGGTGGAAGCATGATCCTTGAAATTTTCCCGAGGAGGTAATTTTTCTCCATGTCCGAATATCATCAAGTTTATGGTCATTTTTTCATGGTTTTCCGCAGGGATCGCAATGGCGAGGTCAAAGTCACCTTTTTATTTGCAGTTTCTGGTCCACACATGGAGCAGAATCTTTGAGGAATCTAAAAGATTCCTTGAGCCCCACATTCTCAATTTCTCAGAATTCAGAAATTTGACAGTCGATTTGCACTCTTCGACCCCACAAATCTGATGGTACATTCAGATTTTTCATTTTCTTGTTATATTCTTCAGCCACTTTTTTAAGTGGAGTACAGGGGTGAGCATTCATGTACGAGAAACCACTTCCATGCGATTTATGCCATGAGATCGAGGGTCCGAACAGCTTCAGCAGTTTTACATCTACTTCTTTAGATGGCCCTTGGTTGTGAGGTATATGTAGTGTGTTCATGTACTTCTTTTGCTATGCATTTTTTTGCATAGATCCCTGTTTGATGTTGATTAGAGATCTTGTTTATTACTTGTTTTCATGATTCCTTCTTGATGTGATGTGGAATTGTCTATGCGATGTACTTGTTTTCATGATTTTTCATGTGGTTTGAGATACCTTTTTTGTATTTTGATGGGATATTCATGTTGTCTTCATGCATGTTTGCATTGAGATCCCTTTTATGCCATGTTGGTGGGATGGTCATCATGTATGAGTTTGTGTCATTTTTATAGGAGTCTCTTTCAGTGAGAGTTCCTGTAGCGGAACATCTCTTAGAGCCACTCCTATGTGAGGGCATTTTTCCTTATATGATTGCGACATCATCTCTTGTGTACATCATCACTATTGACAGCACTTAATGCATCGGCCTACACCATCTTGACACCGGGGCCCGAAGACGTAGTCCCTCCTCGATGAACTCCGTTATCAATGGCTTATGTTTTTATGTTGTTGATGATTGTCATGTTCCTCTTCTTTATAGCATGGACATGTATTCATTTATGTTTCTTTTAAAAAATTCAATTTAACACATCATGAAAGTAAACGGTCTTGAAAGGGTCGTTCGTCACACCCATACCTGGATCACTATCATATAGTGTCTCCACATTTTAAATGCATCAATTATTGCTACTAATTCCAAATAAAATGTAGCATAGTTTTACTCATGTTACTTTGATTTTATGGATTCATAGCAAATGACATGGAGATCTTGCATTAAAATTCCTCCTAATCCTTCTTTACTTTCATCTATGCATACCATGCATTCCTTATTAGGATGAGAAAGTTTTAAAATGGGAGTTGTTCTTAAATATGGTTTTAGTTTGTCAAAACTAACTTGACATTTAGACTCCACTCAAACTCAATTCCTCCTTTTTTAGATTAATGATTGGAGAAGCAAGTTTAGAGAATGCTTTTGTGAATCTCCTATAATATCTTGTGATTTCCATAAAGGATCTAAACTCTTCCATTTTCTTGGGTGTTCACCACTCCAATATCTCTCTTACCTTTTTAGGGTCTACATCAATTCCCTCTTCTATTATTATATGTCCCAAATAATGTATTATTTTCTTGTAGAATGGGCATTTTCTAAATTTAGCACAAAGCTCATTATCTCTTAAGATTGGAGAACCATCGTCACATGTTGATCATGTTCTTTCTTGTTCTTGGAATATACTAATATACCATCTATGAAGATAATAACAAAGTTGTCTAGGAGTAACATTAACACAATGTTCATTAGACACATGAATGTGGCAGTTGCATTAGTAAACCCAAATGGAAGCACTGCAAACTCATAGTGCCCATAGCGGGTATGGAAAGTTGTCTTGTATATATCTTCATCCTTGATCCTGATTTGATGGTATCGTGACCTTCAGTTAATCTCTAAAAATATAGAAGCTTGCCTACCTTGATGAAACAAGTAATCTATTCTTGGTAAGGGGTATTTTTTTTTCATTGTCATCTCATTCAACTATCTATAAAATGTACATAACCTCAAGACTCCATATTTCTTTTTCACAAACAATACATGTGCTCCCCAAGGAGACACACTTGGTCTGATGTACTTTTTTTCAATAATTGTTTCAATGAATCTTTAGTTCCATTAATCTAGGTACACTCAATGTGTATGGTGCCCTGGAAACTAGAACAACACTCTCTACATGATTAATTGTGAAGTAAATGCCCCTCCTTGGAGGAAGTCTCGGTATCTCTTCTCGGAAGGCATCTTTAAACTCTTATAATATAGGGTATTCAACTAATGATGCTTTTTGCTAATGTTTAGGTAATTATTGCACTTGAACAATAAATAATTGATATCCTTTCCTAACATACTTCTTCATTTGCATGGAAAATTTTTATCCCCATCATCCTCATAGGTAAATGACTTGTCTACACACTTTAATATCACTTTTTGTTTTTATAGCTAGTCCATTCGTATAAGTTCATCATAGGATCATCATGTTGAAATATTTAGGCTGAGGATAATATTAATTCCATTAAGTTCCATAGTGCATTCCTTAATAATTTAGGATAGTTTTGTTTTGGTTCCTGTGGCGAGCTACACCAACCAAGGCTAATGTTTTCTTCTTTCCTAAGTTCACTTTTCTCAAATACTATAGGGGAAACATACATAATCTCGGGGAGTTCCTGCAAATATAAGCAGAAATATATTTTTTTGAGAGATCTTATCTTCTACTTCCATCATAGTTGATTGATGATCTTCCTGTCTCTTGTCCAATGCATTGTTGATTTTTGGTATGTTACAGGTTGCATCATTTACTCTTGATGCTTCTTGAATTTCATTCAACACTTTTTTATTCTTTAGTGGATTTTGTGGATAGTATCACAGCTCATGATTCTCACCGCAACCCAAACATATTATGTGTGGTCTCCAAGATTCATTGAATTTTTTGTTTCCCACAGTTGATCCTCCTTTTTCCCCAATATTTTTCTATTGATTAATACTTTTCTTATAATTTCCAGCTTGCACATTTTTTCTAAAAGTAGGTTCTTTAAACTCCTTTTTTTTGCTGCTGTATTTTTCAGGTTTCATTGACAACCATCCTTTATACATTTCCATTTTTTGTTCTCTCTGGTTGAAACATAATTTTTCTTTTTGGATAGTTTCATCCATTATTTTTTCTTGATCAAATTAAATTCTTTCTCTATATGAGAAGGGTAAAAGACTAAAAACTCCTTGTAATTTTTTCTTTTTCTTCCTTAATGTAAGGAACATAACTTAAGGGACTCGTGGATTTATTATCAAAATCGTCCATTGTGAGTTGTCCCAACTTCAACTAATAAAATTCCCTATCATTTTCATCAAAGTACCTTTCAGTCAAGCATTTCTTCTTAAATTACTTCTTAAACAACTTCCAATTTTGGTTCTTGCTTTTGATTCTCTTAACAAATTTATTTCTTCCCACCACAAAGTATCCTTACAAATAAGCTAGTATGTGACCAATATTGCCTTAAGTTTACTTGGATGGTTGTAAACTTCAAATTTTTTCGACATTTTTGAGAATCCATGCCTCTTGTCCTTCATCGGTTACACCATTGAAATTAGGACCTCTGAATTTCTTAAACTCTCCCTATGGTTGAGTGGATGCTTTCCGTTTCTAGATGAAGAAATGTTATTGCTTGAGTTTTGTTCATCTTGATCACTAGATTCACTTGTTTCATTATCAATAGAAGCTTCTTAATTACTTTTTCTTGTAGTGCTAATATATTTACTTCTAGGTCTCTTTCTATGAGTATTTTTACTACTTTTTTCCTTCTTTAATTTTCTCATCATGTAACCATTAGTTTCTTCTTGGTCTTCTATAGATTTGAACAACATTTCCTAATTCACTTTAATATCTTCCAAATTAGTTTTGGAATTCCTTATTACATGTATCAATTCGATATTTTACCCTTCTACATTACTAGTTACACCTCCACCATTCCCATTTCGGTATCATGTTTTTGTTTGTCTCTCAATGATCCCACAAAGGGTTATTGAACTCTCCCACCATTTCCATACTCTTTTTTTTCTTTAATATAATTTTTTTATAACATATATAGCACTTTTCAGTTTTTTTAGGACCCAAAAGAGGCCCAATGTTGTAACTACAACTCTAATACCACTTGAAATGACCCTTATAATTTCCACCTAACACTAATTTTTTTATTTTATTTTTATTTTTGTAAAGAACTACATTAGTCAATTCATCATTTGTTGAGAAAAAACTTTCATCAGTGAGTTGTGTACGTATTACTATATATGTGAAACAATTTCTCTCATATCTATTTTCACAAGCTTACTCATAGAGGTTCTCATTACTTTCCATATTAAATTGAGTCTACAACCTTTACATAAAGTTCTAGTACTAAGACCTAATTGTCCATGGACTACATCCTTAAAATAAAATACATGGTCTTATACACTTATACGTATAAAAAGGACCTTCATGATTCTATATTCCATGGGGTTCTTAACACTCATGTCTTAAGAAAAGAACAAGATTATTATCATATCTTATCTACATGATGTGTTTAAGTACTTGTTTCATTTCTATGTCATTCTCCTAAGTCCTATTCGACTTACTAAAATTTATATAGATGTGGTCCATCTCATAAACTTGTTGTAGAAGCTACAACACCCTCCAAAATTTTGGCTTACATCCATATTCCAAAGCCTTCCTTGGCATTTTCCTTGATTGTTGTAAGCACTTAAGCATATTTTATGAAATTTTCCTAAGTTCTTCGAACCATTTTTCTTGTTGGATTAATTGTCATATTTTGGCATGTTTGAGTGAAAAGTCATGTTTCTGAAACTTTTTTGGTTATTTAAAAGGTTGTTAATTGTGTATACAAGTTGTCACAGTCATGTAAACACCTATCACACTCATACACAAATCCTTCAGCACTGTTGTGCAAGTGTCATCATGGTCGTCCAAAGGTTTATCTCAAGTATCGCACTTGTCACTTCTTGTCATGTGACAGTCACACACAGGGTAATGTTTTGTATTGTTTTTACAATGGTCCATGTTGTCGTGTCATCGAAGTATGCTAAGCATGTGATCACTTATCAAATTTATCATTAGTCTATCTCCCTCCCACAATTAGCCATTTTCAGAAAATCTTCCTCACCAAGCAACTTAGCTTCACCGGGCCCTGACTGAGATATGCACTATGTAGTCTGAAACTGAATTGTGCACTGTGTAGTGACCTTGATACCCAGAACTTCTTAGTGCATAGTCATTATCCTTTGGGGAAGTTATACTACACAATTCCAAAGCCCAACAACCTTCCTAGATCCCCATAATTGCATATTTGTCCCTCCAACTCTCATTTGAACTGTGAACTTCACATTTTTAGTCCTCAATATTTTCCATTACCTTCTGGAACCATACAATGCATAGAGAGCCCAACCTCCCTTGGCCTCTATAACTGCACGATGTGTCCTTTAGTGCCCTCCCTCAAATGGATCTCACTGACCTCACAAACTATGCAGATTTGTCCTTCAGGCCTCTCTGCTACCTAGTCCCCCTTGCCTTTGAAAATTTCACATAATTGACCTCTCAAGGCCTCATCCCATTACACCCACTGCTAGCTTTAATTATTGAATCCTGACTCCTAGTGGTGACTATGTAATTTATTTCCCCAGTAGAGACTGTGTTGTATAGTTCCTCAGTTAAGCTTAAGTTGTGATATACTCAATCTCAGTGATCAATATCTATCCCCATCACATGGAACTTTGTAATGCATAGTTACTAGGCCCTTTCTCCCAACATGTCACTTGTCTTAGGCTTAGTTCATGGATAATAATACATCATCTTAGACTGGTGATTTTTTTTATTCATGTCATCCCCCATGAGTGAATTATAGGAATATGTGCATTATCAAGTCACCACGAGATGATGACGAAGGAGAAGAAGGAGGGGAGCATGCCTAAAGAATCACTTATATCTAAAGGGATGAGTGGACCCACCAAGAGAAAGAAAAAGGAACACAAGTGTGTAACCAACTTCCAAGACCGAAGATCATTGAAGACCTTGCGTCATCAAGCTATGTGGAGTAGAAGATAAAGAATATCCAAGAACACATCTATCACTTCGCAACAATAACAACTTGACATTTCCACATCATCAAGCCAGTCCATGTCATTAGTGTCATCTCAAGTCGTGTCATGAATTTTAGTATGCCACATCACTATTGTGGGCCAAGTATATTGTATATCAAATGTATTGTAAAGCAGAAGTCTAACGGAAACACATGAATATGAAGAGGCATGTAATTTGAAAAGCCATAGGAAATTGAGCAGTCATGAGGGTAGTCAAAGAGTCACAAGAATTAGGCTTCACCCCTTGGTTATATATAACCCCTCATTGTATGAGAAAAGGACTTTTCACCTTGGTTCATCCTCCAAGGAATTAAAGAGACCAACTAATTCTTTGAGGAGAAGTGATTGGCTCCAATGTCCCACTACTAGGGATAGTGATGTACAATGTAAATATGTGGCTTGGAACTTTTTCTTAATAACATAAGCCTTTTAAGGCCATCCCATTCTTCATGCATGACTTATGAATGTTCCTAAGACTATTTTGTGAAAAATTGTATTTCATGTTTTCTTTCACATGTAGTAAGATAGTTGAACTATTTTGGTAATTTTAGTGCTTATCTTGTTGAGAATGTGTTATAATGTTTGTTATTGTTCTCTCATCCTTGTGGAATATTCCGTGGGATACTATACAAACCTTTCTTTTCTTATCGTTTATAATGCCCGTCACATCTATTGTGGACTATTCGGAAGGATGTTAGAGAGATATTCCCTTGTTCATTGGTTGTAACGACTGTCACATCAATTGTGGCCTATTACGTTGGATGTTGTACAATGCCTTCTAGTTCATGTGTGTCTCTTCCTCAGTGGTACTATTATCTTTCACTTAGAGGCTCACTTTTCTCCACCATTTCGTAGTAAGAGAACCTAGACATGGTTGCACTACACACTCACCAGCCACAATCACCTTCATTTTCGAAGATACCATTGCATCACTCTCTTGTCTTGACAACTAGAGCCATGGAAAATCTTTAAGGATTTGACAACCATGACCTTATACAAGATGGGACTCCTACAGAAAATGGTGTGAGGTTTGATTGGGACTTCATATCAGGGAGATCCCCTAAATCTTGGTGGGTCTAACACCATCAACATTTCTCGCACTAGAAGGAGGGCAACCAATATTTTATGGTTGATTGTGCCACCAACCCCATTCATCCATATTCGCATCAAGGAAGTAACATTCACTCCTTCTCCCCTACTTATAATTCTAATGCTCGTGACTCTTCACTGCCCAGGCCTGAACGTAAAATCTCACATCATAAACTTGGAGCTATCTGCCCCATCACCTATCAGTTTGCAAAATTTCTTGGATTGATTTTTGGAGTAATTATTCCTCCATATTCTCAGAATAAGACAAAGATCATCCCCATAGGAGTAGTGGTCTCATATATTGAAGAAGATGTTCTCTCCATTCTTCAAGAACTAGTAGACGTTTTGGAAAGCGAAGAACCTCTGCTCTTTGAAGGAGGAGGAGGTCACACTTACTCTTGGGTTCAAATTACGGAAAGACAAATAGAGAGGAAGAAGAAGAGGATTAGGCACCATTAGATTCAGAAGGGGAAGAGGAGCATAATGAAGAAGATGACATGGTGGAGAAGATTATGGATTGGATGACTCAAGGCCCACTAGAACTTCTAGGTGTCTTGCATAAGATGACAAGGCATGAAAAAAATAACTTGACAAAATATGACCCTGACAAGAGAGTGCAGGATGAAGACCACCTAGATAACCTCTACCTACATCTGCAAACACTTGAGGTACATTATGATGATGTTGCATTCAAACTTTTTCCATGTACATTGGATGGTAGAGCAGTTATATGGTATGACATGCTTTACTAAACTCCATCGAAATTTGGAGGGCATTGAAAAGATTATTTCTCAAAAAAATTGTTGAAGATAAGACCCCTCCCATGTTGTTGGAGTTGAGTAGTCTTAAGATGGAGCAAAAGGAAAAACTAAAATATTACAATTAGAGGTTCAATCACATCTTGAATAAGTTCTCAGATGACACAAAAACCTCATGACTCCATCACCATAAACTACTAAACTTATGCCTTGCCGAAAAGTATTGTGTAGTTTGTAAAGCGAATTGTGGGACCAACATTGACAGAAAACTACAAAGTGGCTATTTCCATTGAGAAGGACATGTGCGCTATTGGATTCATCATAGCTGATGAACCCAAAAAGGACTCCAAGGACATGGGTAAGAGATATTCGATATTTGTCAGTAAGGCTAAGTAAAAGGAACTAAATGTTCTTGAAAGCCTTACTCATCTCGTCAATTCCCTCATGACCAAAATTGATGAAATCAAACAAACGAAAAGCAAGACTACCATGATTAGGAAGGCCCCCATGTTTATGATTAGAAGGAATTCAGCCTTGAGCAGTAGCAACAATCAGCTAGAAAAATATTCAGAGAGTTCTAATATGGTGCTGAACAATGAAAAAATTGGCATGGATTCGTACTACATGTTTCATAATGAGCATCATTCAAAGAAGATGTGCCCACAATGGAACCAAGTTATGAGAAGAATAGTTGTGTAGTTTGTTGACTCAGTCATGGTTGAGGATCAGGTTGAGCCCGATGAAGAGAAGGAAGAAACTACTGTAGCCGATGAAGCTCCAACCAATAGGCATGTAGTTAACATGTATCATTATGTTCTCCTACCCTAGTAAAGTACTACTACTAAGAAACCTCTGAGTGACGGTTTGGCTAACGAGAAGAGTAACTTATATAAATTGAGAAGTGAAGCATCGACAACTGTGATTGAGGTGCCGAAACATAAATTCAAAGAAATCTTATTAACAAATCTCAATCCTCCTGGCAACTTAGCGCAAAACACTCAGAGAAAGTTCGGCGAGATATTTCCAATGAAAAGTGTTTCTCACTTCTATAAATATAGAATTATCCCTTCAAAGACCACAAGTATAGTTCGGTCAGTCTTCCCACTATAGATTATATCATTGTAGAGGATATGAAGAAGGTTTGTGAAAACATCTCGCTAATTGAACTTACTAAGATCACAAACCATCATGACATCCTTCGATAGCCACTTTGACAAACTTCTACCGGTAATGCTACCTCCTTGGATAAGGGATCTATTAAGTCTCCTAACACTCTCACTTTTATACTTCATGCACTCATGATGGATGCAAACAAACTTTTCCCACTATTCTTGTTAACATTTGAAATATTCAACTTCAATGTACAAAATTTCTTGCTTCATTCCGGTGCATTGGTAAAACTCATGCCACTATCTATGGCCAAGAATATCAACCCTAAATGGGAAAACACAGATTCACATATCATTCACCTGGACATAACTCATGTGCAATCCATTGGTGAACTCAGGGATGTCATCATCTGGTTATCAACTTATGGACAAGTTCACCAATGTATCAACATTATGATTGTCGACATTCTAGAAGCCTATGCAGTGTTACTAAGAAGATACTTGTTAGGAAAGCTGCAAGGATACTTTTCCACTGACTCATCACACTTTTCGATTCCATATAAGGGCAAGAACAATCACATCTAGGTAGAGTCACATAGATACCTAAAGCATAGAGTGGCCCCCTTGAATAGGCATAACTAGCTAATGGATTTCATGGAAATTTTATGTCGAAATTATTTTCTAAAAACAGAGTTGGTGTGCTAAATTGTAGAGCCATCTGTAATTCCACCAAACACACAGTTGGATCTCCTTCCATGTCCAACTGGCAATACTGAAATTTTTACAATTAGTAGTAGTAGCAGTAGTAACACTAGTGCAGTGATTAGTCCCTGTACATATGATATGTGGACAATGTAATTTGACATATCGAAGACACAAGAAGGCTCTAGAGATGGTTATGTTTTAATAGACCCATCGTAGAGAAAACACTTTATCTCTAGTCGCTAGGAATTTTTGTGCATGAATAAATCTCTAGAGTATGAAGAAATTGTCCTCGGCTTACATAAGGCCATTGACCTCAACGTTGTTGTTCTAAAAGTAGTAGCTGACTCTGAAATTGTGGTGCATTAGGTATGTAACACTATACATTGTGTGTCACCTCATCTTAAGAGTTATGAACAAGAGGTATGGTGACTCATCTCTCACTTCCAAGCTTTTAATATTATTTCAGTATAAAGAATGTGTAATGTAGCTACAAATGCCTTGGCAAATGTAGCTATTAGGATGTTACCTTTAAGGGATAAATTTTCTATTGAAATTCTCTATAAACCATCCAACAGACATAACATAACTAGCTTGCACATTTTTTATGACGACCATCAAATAATTTACTTTATAGCAAACATTGACATATTGAAAGACACAGTGATTAACAAGGACGTGCATGAACAAACACTATAGGATGCAACCAATGCAAGTGGATCCAACCTCATTCATAAGGGTGTGGTATCACTTGCAAATTTGTATGATCTGCAGAACCTTTTTCGGGGACCTGTGAATGCTAAGACCCACAATTATGGGTTGTCACATGAGAAAATCTACTTGGGAACTGATCCAAAATACGTCAATCTTGGTACTTGCTACACACCACAATAGAGACAAGCCTTCATCTTCTTATTCAAGCAGTACCATTATGTCCTTGTGTCAACATATGATGAACTCAAGAACTATGACACATGAATCATCCACCATGTGATACCAATCAAGGAACAGGCCAAGCCATTTCAACAAAAAATAAGGAAACTTCACCCAATGCTTGAGACACTCATATAAATGGAGTTGATAAAATTGTTGGATATTAGGATCATTTACATGGTGGGACATTAAACATGGGTATCAAACTTAGTCCCTGTGAAAAATAAGTTCGAGGAGATCTGCTTGTGCATAGGTATTTACAATCTCAAGCATTCCTAGACAAGGATAATTACCTAGTGTCATCCATTGATTTTTTCTTTACTCGATGGATTTTATAGTTACAACCAGGTTCTAGTAGCAAAGTTTGATATACTAAGAAGCACATTATGGAAGAAGTGGGGTACATTCGCATTTGAAAAATGTCGTTTAGGTTAGTGAATGCAGGTGGAACATTCCAATGCACGATGGACATCACTTTTCATAGACTTACTGGATAGAGTGTAGTGGTCTATCTTGATGATGTGATAGTGTTTTCGAAAAAAAAATTAGACCACCTATGCCATTTGAAGAAGGATTTTGAGAAATGCCAAAAATATGGGATATCCCTGGATCCCAAGAAGATTACCTTTGTAGTGTCTAAAGGTAATCTCCTGGGATACATGATTTCTAAAGGCGGGATCAACGTGGTCCGAGACAAGGTCAAGACTATTACACAGATTTCCCACCCAGTAAACAAGAAAGCCATGCATTATTTCTTAGGGAATATCAACTTCTTCCGAAACCTCATCTATGACTATGCTCAGATTGTTAAACCAACATAGGAGATGATCAAGAAAGATGCAATCTATAAATGGGTTAAGAGGGAAAAGAAAATTTTCACCTATATCAAGCAAGATATACCAAAAGTACCTGCATTATACAACCCAGACTTCAGTAAAGACTTCTTGCTCTAAACATTTTCTTCTGACAACTCTCTTGTTGTTGTGCTCACTGAGAAGGACGACTTGAACAATGAATGACCTATCTCCTTTGTTAGTGAAATCTTGAAAGGACCAGAGCTCAAATACCCCATTGTGTACAAATTGGCTTATGAATTATACAAGGCTATAAATGAATTTAGATCCTATATATTAAAAGACCGTTATATTATATTTGTTCCACACCCAATAGTCAGATTACTGCTTGTTTAGCAAGAGTTGGGTGAAATAAGGGCAAACTAGATCATCGAATTATAGGAATACGATCTTAACATCAATCCAGTTCACACAATAACGGGTCATGGTCATTGAAAATTAGCAGCAGAAGAAGTCAATGCAAAAGAGGAAGAAGAAGAGCTCAGATGATGGGAGCAAGAGATCAATATGTACAATGTTGAGAAAACCTCTACCACTTCGGACATAAAATCTTTGTACACGGATGTGTGCCAATACCTCAAGCATGGAACCATACCCTCTTACTTCTCTATGCGGCAGAAGAGGGAACTCCAACTCAAAGATCTACCATATTAGTTAGTGCATGGGGTACTCTTCAAGAAGCACCAAAATGGAATATTGATTAGGTGTTTCAAGGCACATGATTTAGAAAAGGTGTTACATTGTCTCTGTGACAGACGAGCTGAGGGACACTTCATAGGAAATAATACAAGACATAAGGTTATGTGGATCAGATTTTACTGACCTGCATTATTCAGTGATGCTCATGCCTATCCTCGCAAGTGTCCGGTCTATCAAAGGTGTGCCAGAAGAGACCAAATTTCACTAGCCTCACTATGGCCCATTGCAGTGGAACAACATTTTCAACAGTGATGTTTGGATATCATTGGGGAAATTTTTCCACACTAATAAACGCAACACTGATATATCTCAAATGTTATAGACTATTTCACATGTTAGACAAACGCAGTTTGCTAAAACACGTGAATGATCAGGAAGTCATTAGCCTTTTGCAGCAGAACCTCATCTCTAGGTTTTGCATTCCTACGTCACATATTTTTTATAATGCAACATATTTCTCATCATTAAGACTTTATTATTTTTCATTGGAAAATGGTATTATCTTGAAGAATTTTACTAATTCTTATCTGAAAGGAATGGTGTTGATGAATCCGCAAACAAGAACCTCATCCATATCATCAAAAAGACCATATTCTCTTAACAATGAAACTAACACTCTGCTTTAGTGAATTCTTTATGGGTTAACTGAATCACACCTAAACCTTCTCTTAACAGCTCCCCTTACTTCCTGGTCTATGGAAAGGAAGAAATCCTTCCACCGAACATCTACTTTCCCACTCTCTAATTCTCTCAAAAATCCCAAGGCAAGTGATGTCTTTTAGTTTAGTGTAGGATGGAAAATTTACACAAGATACAGGAAGAAAGGTTGGAAGAAAAAGAAAAAATTTCACTTCACGAGAGTTGTATCAAGAGTTCGTTTGATAGAAAGTCTATAGGGAAGAATAGTTTTAGTGTGGGTGACATAGTCTTTAAGTGGGACAAATCCCACGAGGACAATGGATAACACACTAAGTTTCAGTCCGAGTGGATTAGTCCTTATGGAGTCCATGAAAAGCTTTGCCAACACACATATCTTCTTCAACCGCTTGATGGGAAGATTGACTCTCTCCCTTTCAATGGCCAAGACTTAAAGAAATATTTCACTCAAGATCTCGGGTTGCACCCTGCACTATGTACATAGTCTTTCGATTATTTTTTTTTTATGTGTTTGCTTTAGTTCTGTATTATTTTGTTCTGTTAATAAGTTTTGTGCTTGACTACATTGCGGGTTCTAAGTGCATGTGTGGCTAAAGCTCAAAGATTCTTGTGACATTACAGTGCTTGTCGAGCTTTCTGTCTATCTTCCTTTTATTGGTTGCATTTTTTTTGGTCGATGAAGTTTTGACGGAAAATACTATCCATC
This sequence comes from Pinus tabuliformis, assembly GCA_031772625.1. Taxonomy (NCBI): domain Eukaryota; kingdom Viridiplantae; phylum Streptophyta; class Pinopsida; order Pinales; family Pinaceae; genus Pinus; species Pinus tabuliformis. Next base: position 195,680,629 of record CM062817.1, on the reverse strand, counting down.
TCCAAGGAAAATATTTTCCTAACGATGAACCCATGTCTAGTCTGGAAACTTCATGCCTTCACTCAGTTTTCTGCTTTGGTGTTTTCAATCCTATCCAACTTGTAGAAATGGAGAAGGGGAAAAATATAAATTAGCAAACCTTAATCAAAGGTATGTATATGCTTATTTGAAGGAACAAACTCTCATGCTCTTAATAAGTCAGGATCCCTCTTTTGTTGTTGTAGTTTTTTCTTCTAAAAGATGCAAGAAGAGAACCCACTTAAGATTGTGGATAACAAACAATCTCAAGAATATAAATGGATACTAAAAATTGTAGATATGTAGGAACTAGTAGAAACAAAACCTGCCAAAATTCTGATCTATGCCATAATCATAGTTAAACAACAAAAGTAAATAGTAATAACTCCAATCTTCCAATGGAAACCATATATATATAAAGAATAGATTTTATTGTAACACCCGTGAAGGGAATAAATAAATGTTACCAGTCCCCCTCTATGGGATGGGTTCTTGGCTATCCTCAAATGTCTTCAGCTCGTGTAGTCTCTCTCCTCTACAATGTATAAACCCAACAAGTAAAATGTTTGAGAACAATGGGAACTCAAAATGGAAGAAAAATGGTGGTAGACAATCAAAATAATTAGAGTTACAACAATGAGTGCAACAATGAACATAATGAAAAGTGAATAATGAATGGAAACCCCTTCTATTTATAACAAAATATTGAGTTATTCTCGAATCATGAGCAATAATAAAATATTATTAACCCCATCCTTGGAACAACCACATGTAGTATTTTATTATATTTGGTTAGGAGGGAAAAAATATTTAAACTTTTATTTAAAAATGATAAATAAATAAATGATATATTTATCATCTCAAGAAACTCATTAAGGAATAATAAACAAATAATGATTTATTTAATTATTCCTAAGGGATTTAGTCAAAATTGACAAAGAATAATAATTAATTAGTGACTAATTAATTATTCTTAGAGAAAAATAAGATAATTAATGATTTATCTATTTATTTTTCATAATTGGGTCAAATATGACAAGGAGTAATAACTAAACAATGGTTTAAATAATTATTCCTAGAATAAAATCAAATAAATAGTGATTTATTTAATTATTCTTCATGAGTTTAATTATAAATTACTTAACAAAGGTGGTTTATTAAGTAATTTCTCAGAGTGAAAGAAATTTTACTATGGATAAATTGGCCTTACATGGTGTACTGCGATCCATCTAGTAAATTAGACTAGATGACCAATTTTTTCGTGAGAACAGATTGCCCCCCAACGTAGGAGTGTTAGGAGAAAAATGAATGATTGAAGTATGTCGTAAAGACACAATCAGTAGACAATAAAGTGGAGTCAGAGAGAGAGAGAGAGAGAGATGCCATTAAAGCTGAAGAAAAAGAGGATAGGGATAGAGGGGGAAAGACTAATGCAAGTCTCCTTTTATGTTGTAGTACCGGACCTCAATGAGGTGTGTGAGGAGTGTCTGTCCCAAGCATGCAAAGTGATGGTGGAGGGGGAAAACTCATGTGACTTAATTTGTTTCCAAATGTTAGCAGACATCACATAGGTGGATGCTCCTTTGTCAATAATGCATCAAGATATGATGGCATTATGGACTTTGACTAGTATCTAGAAAGAAACAGATGAAGGCAATGGGGGATGCTCTAAGATATCAACTGAAAAGATAACCAAATGATTGTCAAAAGGATCTACTACACCCAAAGTAGTTATTAAGCTTTCTTTTGAGATGGGCACGACTGGAGTACTTCCAATGTTGACATGGCAGCAGGTGATTGCGACAAGTCATCTACTATATTGCATGTATGGGAAACTCAGTTAGAAGCCGTGTTACGACGTAATGGTCCCTTTGGGATCTTGGGAATGACCTAAAATTTAGGTTCAAGGATATGTAATGGACCATTTGGTGTCCTGAGAGGCTAAGGAGATGATTTGGTTTTGGACTCAATGGTGGACGAAGTCGATTGCTTGTCATATTGATACGGCTATGTTTGTAGGTTGATACTGGAGGGGTTAACCTCATCAGAGTTCATCATAAGGATCTGGTAGTCACCAAGACAAGAAGGTTGGGAGGGATGGGCTGCTTGACTTGGTTGAGGTTAAGCAACTACAAATCCTTGCCGAGGGAAAGGATTTGTAAGCACTGGAAGTTGAGATGGTGTAGGATTCTGAGGAGATTGTTGACCTCTAGAAGCTACTTGAGCTTCCAACATTTGACACAACTAAGGTAAGAGAGGACACTCATGTGTATAATGGTCATGTACACCGCAACACGCACAAGGCTTGTTCATACAAATAGCCTTGTTCTTCTTGGCCTGGCTTCCCTCTTGCCAGTCCTTGGTGTTAGGCTGGTTCCCGTGGGGTTCACTAGGATGATTACCTTGATTACCCTCGTTACCCTTGTTACCCTTCTCCTTAATATTTTTGTTCAAATTTTGGGGATTGGTCGAACTCTAGAGTGAAAGAACTTAACCCTAAGGGGGAATGGGATGTTGCGGCTGAGGATTCATGGGAGGTTGTGGCACTAATGCTTGATGGGCTAGAGTGCTCAATTGTACATAAGGAGGACCAACAATTTGGTAGACAGGTTGGGGTCCTGAAAACCTGCTTCGAGAAGGAGCAGCATAAGTGTTGGAGGAACTAGTGCCCCCCCACAAATAGCCATAACTTTGCTGAGTATATGGCAAAGGCTGTGAAAGGCTTCCAACAATACCGCCGGCAGCGTGAGATGCCCCTGGTGCATTGACACTTCCAGGAGAGGGAAGGTTTGGAATGATAGTATAGAAATAACTAGATTTCCCATAAATTAGGTCATATCTCAGAGTGGTTTGGAGAGCTTCTTCCTCACTGTGAGGAAAATGGAATGCAACATCTTTTCGAATGGGTGCTAAAAGGATCCTAAGAAACCAATCTAGATAGACACGGTATTTGAGGGTTACGGCATGGCATGTGCTCCTCCTCCTACGCCACTCTTGAACATGGTCAGAAAGGTGAGTGGTGAAGGACTCATGAAATGAGGTCAATAGCTTTGTACCAGTGTCATACTGGAGAGGTAACTGGAAATATGAGAGGAACACTTTAGAAAGTGTAGCGAAAATGGAATGAGATACGACAGGCTAGTCTACATACCATTTTTGCAGCATCTCTAGTGAGCGTGTGTTGGAATAGCCGAAGAAGAATGGAGTCATTGGTAATGGAGTTAGACAAACACCACATGTGAAAGGAGCGGACATGGTTGGCTGGATCCTCTACAGCATTACCCTCAAACTTTGGGATGTCTAAGGGAAGCTTAGTTGGCATAGTAAGCCAACCAACATTGTGGTGTATGGGGTCATTATAAACTCACTAAAATCTAGTAGACTTAACCCAACTATAAAGGGCAACATGGGGTTTGCTAGAACGATTCGAGAGACTGTTCCATGAAGGAGGCTTAGAATCAGAAGAACTAGGAGAAGAGTCGATATGGGGACTCGGAGGGATATGAACGTGAACCTGATGGGGACAGGTAATATGCCCAAGAAGAAACTAGGGTTGAAGGCCTAATAGTCTCTGCGAGAAATTCCTTGGCTGCACAATGTTGTTAAGACACACGTGACATGAAAATGGTGAAGGTAGATCAACAATATGCCTTTGTCTCGATGAGGGGAAATAAATTTATTATCTTAAGTCTTGGATTGGTAGTGTAAACTAAGTGCCCTTCACTTAAGGTGTGCTTGTCTGTGCAAGTGTATTTATTGATTAAGCCTGAATAAAAGAAAAATCTTGTTGAAAATAAACTGAAATTAACAATAGAAAATGAACAACAAAATAATTAACTAAACCCCACCCAAACTGGGTTTGCAAAAACTATGCTCATTGGTGGCTAAATCGAGAGAAAATATACTGAAAAGGTCAAGAGATCTAAATGTCAGTGTGACTAGGATCAAGTGACACTAAATTGCTGGAAAGTGGTGCAACAACAAATAAAAACCAAAGAGGAAGATCATTGCAAAGAGATAGGGAGATGGTTGAAACACCTAGGGAAACCTATGGGACCGTAAGGCCAATGAACAAACATGTTGTAATGTGAAACTATGGCTAGTGACAACCTATCTTTATAGATCTGAAAAAGAAGGGTACATATCTAGAAAGTATGGTTGAAAGTGCGACATAAACTTAGAATATTCACCGAGTTAAACTCCTCCTATAAAGGTGGAAGCATACTAGAAGCCTTAGGGGGGCTAAATTCCACCTTTTTGAGTAAATCATAGTGGATAAAGGCATAAGCGAGATGAGATAGAGGTGAGACAACCCATGAGACACCTCTCGACAAAACCCATAAATAGATCTAAGAAAAACCCGAAACCCAAAAATCGCAGGTACTCCCCTATTCTAAGGTGAGAACACACTTTTTGTGATGAAAGGTGCACTCTTGCCTCCATATCACACCTTTTGGGCTAAAAATTGCAATTTTTTCTACATGGATCCCTGTCGGAAAATCTCGAAAAAAAATGTCGCCTTTGTCGTGGCTGGTTCCTGTGACCTATGGAAGAGACGAGATAGCTTGCAAAAGTTAGAAATTTAACAGATCTAGGGACAAAAATCTATGAAACATTAAGAAACTTAAAAAAAGGAAGAAAACCTAAGCTGAAAATTGAAGGTCACCTAGGTTTCTGGATGTGAAGTAAAAAGCTAGTGGAGTCACCAATTTTGTTGTAGTGTTTTCTTCTCAAAGATGTACGAAAATAACCCACTTAAGATTGTGGACGACAAACAATCTCAACAATATAATGGTTGCTAAACATTGTGGATTTGCAGCAACTGATAGAAACAAACCCTACCAAAATTCTGATTTATGCAACAATCATAGTTAAACAACAAAAATAAATAGTAATATCTCCAATTGTCCAATGGAAACCAGATATACAAAGAATAGATTTTATTATAATACCTATGAAGGGAACAAATAAATGTTACGAGTTCACCTCTATGGGATGGGTTCTTGGATATCCTCAAATGTCTTCAACTTGTGTAGAATCTCCCTCCTCTATAATGTATAAACCTAGCAAATAAAATGTTTGAGCTCAATGGGAACTCAAAGTGGGAGAAAAATGGTGGTGGACAATGAAAATAATCAAAAGTGAATAATGAATGGAAAACCTTTCTATTTATAACAAAATATTGAGCTATCCTCAAATAATCAGCAATAATAAGATATTACTAACCCCATTCTTGGAATAACCACTTGTAATATTTTATTCTATTTGGTTAGGAGGGAAAAAGTATTTAAACTTTTATTTAGAATAATAAATAAATAAATGATTTATTTATCATCTCAAGAAACTTGTTAAGGAATAATAAATGATTAATGATTTATTTAATTATTCCTAAGGGATTTAGTCAAACTTGACAAAGAATATTAATTAATTAGTGATTAATTAATTATTCTTAGAGAAAAATAAGATAATTCATGATTTATCTCTTTATTTGCCATAATTGGGTCAAATATGACAAGGAATAATAATTAAACAATGGTAAAATTAATTATTCGTAGAAGAAAATCAAATAAATAGTGATTTATTTAATTATTCTTCATTGGTTTAATTATAAATTACTTAACAAAGGTGGTTTATTAAGTAATTTCTCATAGTGAAAGCAATTTTACTATGGTTAAATTGGCCTTACTTGGTGTACTTCGATCCATCCGGTAAATTAGGCTAGATGAACAATTTTTTGGTGATAACATATATCACAAAATAAATAAGTGTTTATGCACAATTATCTTTAAATAAATAAATAAAGGCAAAAGAATAGAAAGGTTTCTTGCACAGAGAGACAAAGCAAGCAACTCTATTGAGGTACATATCTAGGTGGATATTCAAAAAGTACCAGTGGCATGGTAAAAGGCTCAAAACTCAATGTGGCATAATTTGGATAAACTTAGCATCAGATCGAAGTGCTCGTCATCATGATTCTAACGGTGCAAATGTCACCGAAATCCATATTCATATGAAGAGGTTAGAGAAAGGCAAAGTTTATCTTTCACTAATCCAAATGGCAGGAGGAGATGATGTGGTAAAAGTCTTAGTGAATGGGGAAGTGCCAAGTGGTAGGCTGTCATTGGTCCTGCATATCGCATTGCAGCAAGTAGAAGAAGCATCTTAAGGTAAATCGACCTTAGGCAAGTTGTGATATGATAATCTCTTATCACAATCACAAAAAAAAAGTGTTAAAGAATCGGCCCTCGACAGAACCAAGGCTATGAGGTGATCAAATTGAAATTGCAAATCATAGCGGGAACATTCATATGGAGTACCACCCTAGGATCCATCAATTATGATTTGCGATGGGGTTCTCAGATGCAATATTTTATATGTCATGTTTAATACTCCCGGTGGGTCTGTCGTATCGTAGAGTGCCTATTGTTTGGGTTTGGGTCTGATCGTCGATTGCATGGAACGTCGATAGTCATGCCGCCGAGTTAAAAACATCGTTTAAAGGAGTTTCATGATATCTGTAAGGTTGTTGCATGTATCTGCATTGAGGCTCGAGATCTGTGGTCTTAAGACAATCCTGCCTGCCAAACTTGGCCTATGGTTAGAAGTGCCCAGGAGTTTAGGAATTGCCTCCATGCTTGTATAAAAGACCCTTTTGTGTTAGAAGAAGGTAGAGAGAACTGGTTGAATAGTTTAGAGTAGTAGATGGCAGTACACGTTGACCCTGATAGTAGGTCAGGACCTCTCCTTGAGCAGCAGGGAGGTTCTGAGAAGTTGCAGAAGGCATGATTATCCAAATTGGGTGTTTGGATAGGCATTTTTGCATGATTTTTCACCAAGAGTTTAGTGGTGCTATCTATTCCTAAAGTTGGGCTCTACATTCTTCTTCCATATTCAACCATGGAGGTATAATTATTGTAATGAATGTTTCTTGTACTTTTATCTCTTTTTATGCCACTTAATGAATGAAGGCCTCCCGACTATTGAGCACGGCCTGAAGACGTAATCCAAATTGGAAAAACTCCATAATCGAATCATTTTGTCATGGTTTCATGTTCTTCTATATATTTTCACATATTTTATGTGTTTTTAAGTTCCATGGTTAATTAGCTCTATTATATGTAATTCTGATGCATATGTAAGTAAAAGATGTTGGATCAAGTTTGGTATCAAAGTAGGTCTTTCTCGATGTGAATTGTATGAGTATATGCTAACCTGAAAGAAACTGTGAAAAGGAGAATGAATTCTTAAGTCCTTTGATCCTGAAGCGGAATGTGCAAAATTAAGAAGAAACATGGCTAATGAAAAACCTCATTGGGAAGAGGAACAAAATTTTTGTAATGTATTCTACAATATGGCTGAGAAAGTGGACAAGTTGTTTTCAGAGTACGATAAGGCCCTCTAGCATGAGAAAAAAGATGTAGATGATCACGCATCATCACATCATGGAGATGGTGGAGAATATCCCCCTCCCTTTCCATCTTCAAGTGCTAGTTTTCATCATTCCAATCATGTTTCTATAAATACCTATAAAAAACCCTTCCTTAACTAGATGTAAATTTTGACTTGCCTATATATGCTAGTGAATGTAATGCAGAAAAGCTCTGAACATGGATTAGGCAGATATATGCTTATTTCCCTATTCAGTAGATCGAAGACGACGAGGAAAAGATCCTGGTGGCATCCCTTTGATTGAGTGGCACCACTCTCGCTTGGTGGGAGCGTAGAATGCAAGGCAACAAAAATGTGGGTAACCTTCTGTTACCGGGAAAACTAGTGTCCATCCAGAGCTACTAGTCCCACTAAGACGGGTAGCTATCTTAGAAACAAACAAACTAAAGTCACTTGTGTTTTCCTTTATGAGAGATAGATGAGAAAGAAGCAAAGAGTACCAACCTCAATCTTTCACTTGGCTCCTTTCTTGTTTCCTTTCCCCTTCAACAAAAATCCACCACTCTTTCCTCACTTGTCCCGCTTCAAAGAACACATGTGCAGTAAAAGCAACATGATACCATCAAAGCATAGAGATCTATAACCATAAACAATATAGGATCAGATATATATTGACCATACAAATGCATATATCAAGACAAGATTCAGAGATACACAAACATATGGAGGAAAACTCAAATAGCTTTATTGATAGAAGTAGTAGAAGAGAGGATTACAACCCTTTGGTCTAACCCAGCGCCACTCTCCCAGCATGAAAGCCCTCTTCACCTCATGAAAAGCTTAGATCACCCAATAATGTTACACAGAGAAACCAACAAAACTTCCTTAGCAAAATACAAAATTCCAACCTCCTGGATCTCTAGGATGAGGCATCCATATATAGATGTTTGTAGGTGGGTGAGTTAGATTTCAGGATTTTGATTAGTGTCCTCTCTCTGATAGTTCTTGGTTCCACTTGGAGTTTCATGATCTCTTATTCATCCCTAGGCGAATTCAAAGAGGCAAGTGTCAAATGGGAAGTTTCTAGAAGATTCTGTGGGTTTCCACCTAGCCAACCACCTCTACCATTTGTCTGATCTTGCTCATCGCATCCCATAGAAGGGCTTTTCAGTATGCATCACACTTTTTGCATGTAGCAAGTGAGATGCATCACACCCTTAGCACTGAGCAGTATGTATAGTCAAGTTTTGACCAGTTCTGAGTAGTTTTTCAAGGAGAACTTTTGGGAGATGATGTAATTAGCTGACCTTGCTCCTTTAGGGTATGAAAAAACACTTTTAGTGACTTAGAAGCCCTTGGTTTATGGACATATGTGATTGGGGTTGTAGTGCCTAAATATGTCTATAACAGTTGCCCCCTAAAGCATGAGGTTGTAAGTCTTCATATGCCAGGTGAAATGCTTTGTCATGAGGATCCGAGGTTTTTCGAATTTGAAGGCGACCTGTAATAAGATACAATACAATACATTATCTTCATAATATTGTGATCATCTAGCTGAGGCAGGCATTCCCATGTGCAACTTTATAAATTCATTTTCATGTACATATGACAAACAACCGTCTGTGTGGCAGAGTGATGATTCTGGTAGAGCCATCATTCATTAGCTTGGATGATTATCGGTGCAGCAATGATGTACGTTTGATGTCTTTATTTTCCTAAATATATCGCAGCCCGGATGGATGAAACTAGATCCGGGGTCTTCAAAACTCATTCAATCTTCGCCTGAAGTACAAGTCAATCCATGTGAAAAGATGTTCTGAAGTTGAACATGGAAAGACATCGCCTCATTACCAGCCAATGATATAAGTTGTTAACAAGTGTGAGAGGAATCACCGATAATGATAATGACCCTCAAGGTACTACAGTACAATTCACATGGTGTGAATACATGAGTCGATGTCGAACACCATGCAAAATCTTTCGGTCGAAGGCCATTAATGTAAACCTGTCGCTGGAAGTGAGAAACTTTCCATTGAGGCATGCAAGCTTCAAAGTACTTAAATGGTTTTTCCTAGGTCGACTCCTTGGATAATGAGCTGATGTCAACAAGAAGTGACCCGTCGTAGCAGGGCATTGATGAATCCAACATCTATGACACAAAACAGAGCAAATGATTTTTTGGAGGTGAAAATGATATGGTGATACAGGGTTCAGGGTGGCGGTCATGAAAGAATGAAGCATGAAGGTATTACAGTGGATGAGACACAAGATGGGTTGGTGAATTCGCTGAGCAACTTCTCTTGAACATATCCATGACACTGAAATGGATTGGTAGCATTAACCCCAAAAATGGATGGTACAGTGGACCAATGGTGATATGACTGGTGAATGGAATAAGCCAACCCGACTCAATCATGGTGACAGAGTGAAAGTGTCATGTTCAAGAGCTACCTACTACCAATAAAGTTTCTTCAAGTTTTCTTCCCAATTTTTCCCCAGTCATTTCTGACTAGTACCTCTTTATTTTTGTCAAGCTTGAGGAGGATAACATGTGTTTGTTCTATAATTTTCCCTTCGGGAAAACCTGCCACTATGTTTTAATGAGCCTAGCGACAACGAAACTCTCTCTTGCCTGCATGGACAAGTTCGTCGCTATTGTTTTAACGAGTTTAACGACAAAGATAACTCGGTCCTTTTCATTTTGAGAGAGTCTGAAAAAGGACAGAAAGGAAACTCCAGTATTTCTTTTTCATAATGTAATCCCTTAAGTCTGAAAAAGTATAAAACAATAAGAAAGGGATGACTTTTCAATCGTTTTAACGAGCTGAACAAGACAAATGCTCGATATTTTTGTGTAATGATCCCTCGGGTCCAAAAAGATTAAAATCTAGAGGAGGGATAACACTTCCAATTTCTTTAACGAGCTGGAGAGGCCAATTCCTCGGCAATCTTTTCGTATTTTATGAGTCAAATGAAAAGAGCTTAAAGGAGACTCATTTTTTGAGGAATGAGTGATGTTTTCAGGTAGCGGCGGTTCCAGGTGAGGGTTGGAACTCTTCAATAAAGACAGTGTAAAGAAGGTGGCTAATAGAATCACTCGTCACAGTTGTTCCTCAAAATGGGTAAAAAATTAAATGGAGGCGTATGATTGGCTAAAAAAGAGTGGAGGTGATGGTAAGAACATGACCAAGGCTCAAAAGTTGATGATAATTCGATCACAATGGTTATTTACTGAAGGTGGGTTCATTTTTTAATGAGCTTAAACATTGGTGGAACATATGCTCATTGCTAGGTTTATTTTTTAATGAGCTTGAACTTTGCGTAAAACTGCTCATTGCAGTCGTATAATAAGGATGTCTCATCATTAGGTTCATGTTTTAGGGAGCTTGCCCCATTCGAAACTTTGCTTCGGATCCTTTCATTATGCAAGCTAGGAATGACCAACTACTATCCTAGGGGTTAAAGAACTACTAAGGTTAGGTAGGATAGCTTCTCAGTGGGAAACATATCCTTTACTTTACCGTTTCTGTTGGTCTCGGCAAAGGTGAATGGTTGATCAAACCAATCACCTAACTTAAGCAGTTCAAGTTAGTAAAAATTACGAAGTTAGAGTTACGTTGGCCACTTTTCACTTGCATGCAAAAAGGTTTGCATGCCCCTAGGTATAATGAAGTAGAGTTTCCAGGTTACCCTTCAATTTGCAGACAAAACACTTGCTCTATGAGGAAGGGAATACCTTCTGTTGGAGGTATCGCATTCCATTCTAATCCAATTTTCCTAAATGGACGGGTGTGTAAAACTAGTCATATTCCTATGCAGAAACCTACCTTATAACTGGGGTTTTCCTGCCGAAGCAGATCAGGGCACATGCCCCCTGGTTTTTAATCACAATCACCGAATCACTCACGATCATCAGGTGGACGGACTGGAGATTGATGAGGCATTCCTTGCACAAAGAGACTAATTATGGATGGCATTTGACTATTAGCTATGTGTGAGGCGAGGAATGAAAGCTGGTCTACGAGATAGACCACTCTACCTTCATGCGGAAATCACATCACTTGAAAGAGTGAGGATACAATGGCTCCCATGCTATAAATGTAGTCACACCCAAGGAGAATATTGTAATCTAAAGGTCCTTGGACTATCATTACGTTCAGGTAGATAGTTTTCCTTCTCAAAGTTATAGGAAAAATTAGAAGGATCCCTAATGGTCGACTGGTTCATTTGTCGAAGCCTGTCAGATTTCACATCTCATGCAGAAGCGATGGCAAACCAAGCACTTTCCAAGTAGTTGAGGAAAGGATACTCATAGAATCCCCTTCATCCATGACAGTATCGACCATGACCATTTTGTAAGCTTGTATGATGATTCGGAATGGTACATTAGACGGTAGATGGAGTCTACCTAGTAGATTCCAATTGAAGGAAACAACTAGGTTTCTTGGAGGTGGGATCGAATAAATGGCCAAATACATCTCTGACAAACTTCCTTCCTGCAGTAAAGGAATGGGTAGATCGCCCCCATGTTCATCAGAGTCTGTGTTTACGAAGAGAATTTGAATGGTATCGTTCTCGTTCTCCTTGGTGACTTTATCATCTGAAGGTATACCTTCTAAAGACAAGACTAGGTCGACTACCATCTCGACCTGTTGAGTTTGGTCCAGTGTGGACTCAGAGGGTTTATCTTCAATGGTAGGTGCTTCGATCGACCACAAAGGTGTGTTATTTAGATTTTCAACTAGCGATGGACTCGGCAAGAGTTTCTTGTATCCAGGAAGAAGCCGCAGCAGTGAAGCAAGACGGTTATCCAAGACTCTTTTAGCTTCATCTAGGAAGGGACATCGGTGGATGGCATGATGACCTTCACCCAGTCTACAAGGAATTTTAGATCTTCCTTTTTGTCTAGTGACTTTGTTTTCACTAGCTGATGGTGTACTTTCAACATGATCGTCAGAGGTTGACGACATCGGATTGTGCAATCGAGGAGACCAATACCTTAAGATCCATGGGATGCAAGTACAATCTCAATGATAGTGGTCTCCTTTGCAAATGACACATAGAGATTTAGGTTTGGCTGGTGCAGTGTGTGTATTTTCGCCAGACGATGCAAGGATGCCCCATTTTGCCATTGGCTTCTTCTTCTTCTTCTCCTTCTCTTTATTCTTCTTCTTAGTTACTTGGTTTTTAGTTTTACCAACTTTACCAAGAGAAGAGAAAGAAGTAGAGGGAGAAATAAATGAAGTAGAAGGTTAGGGGGTAACTTCAGTATCATCGGGTTGTTGATTTGATTGCTCAGGAATCATGGTGATTTGAACGAAAAAGGTTGAGAAGAGCCATACTGGCAGGCCAATTGTCAGTCCTGGAAGGAACAATGTGGCCATAGGAGGTGCACCAACATCTCCCCAAGAGGAGAAAGGACTAGGATTTCCCCCAAGGGGAAACCCTTGATTTGTGGAATCCATTTTCTCAACCTAAGGTCAACAAGGGAATGGTGACGTTATTCCAATTAAAATAAACTTGATGATGCTTTGACACAACTTGCTTTTTCATTTTTTAAGAGTCAAGAAAAATCTAAATATGACTCTAGTCGCCTTCGCTTTTTAATGAGCCTGAAGTGACAAGTGATCATATGGACCTTTTCTATTAAGGAGTATGAAAAGGAACGAAAGTGACTACTCTGGAAATATAGATAGAGGGATTACCAAACCAATCACAAAACTACAGAATACTTTTTATTGTACGGCAATCAATCTTCCCGAATGTTGTGTTCAGCGCATTGCAATCGATAGGGCGGCAGACATGGCTTCCTAAGGATAAAGGACATAGCCTATTGTGGTCTCCCAATATATACTCGATGGTACGTGGGAGCACAAGTCTGTACTGGCACTTGTCATCTCAAAGAGGAGGAATCACCCAACCTACGATGCAAGCGATAGTTACCAGGCTTTACGACGCCAGAATACATCTCTAGCTTAGACTTCTAAATGTTGTGTGTTAGCTTCGAAATCATTTTTATGTAATTGAATTTATTTTACAGTTTATCTTTCTTAAGAAGTTTTCCTTTAAGGTTCACCACATGATGTAGATATACAATTCCTAAATACGCAATCTAAGATTATAAACAGTGGTTTACTCTTCTTTTTGCAATGAAAATCCTAGCTACTAAGGAAAGAGAAGCGGATTTCTTTCAACATAGAGAAAATAACACACACTAGATGCACTGTCCTAAATCAAAACCAACAAGCAGTCTAAATGCAAATGCACATGCATGTATTTGTTTTCCACTTTCTTAATGTGTGAATGACAAAAAGAATGCTAAATACAAATCTAAATTATCTTTTCAAAGTGACAGTACTAACAATTTTCTTTTCAAAAAATGAAAGGAAGACAAGGACGACACCTTGTGATTTTGAATTGAAAACTTCTTTCGACACTTGAAATACTGTTAATTCAATTCAAATACAAGAGTAACAGTGTAGTCAACTATCAAAAAGAGGATGATTCTTTTCTTTGACAGAAAATGACACTTGCGACACTTCCAAATCAAAAGACGACAGTTCGAATAAGCTACTTTTTTGTAAATGAGAACTGTAAATGACGAAAAATACATAAAAACATTCACAATTATTTGTACAATGGAGGCTGAATAATGCAAAGGAAGGGAGTTTCAATAGTGGTATACTGATCATAGATAGCAAAACTCCTGAATAAAGCTGAAGAAAATGAAGAAAAAACCAAAATCTGGAGGCAAAGACAGTCTTATCCGATCATCGCACCTATAACACAGGGAAACAGGGATTCATCTCACCTACTACACACGGGAGGTGCGATGCAACTAGACTGTCAAAAGGAGACAATGCGATGGTCCAGGGACGAGACTTTAACTTGGTTTTTGGTCACAGTTTGCAGCTTAGTTCGAGGATTTAGGCTGAGCTAATGATAGTCAGCAAATACAAAGTACGGGGGATGATCTAATGAGGTTACTTGAGCCACCATCAAGGTAATTAGGATGTTTGCAAATCAGTTGTTCAGTTTATAAACAAAAGCGAGAGATGGACTGAAGCAGCATTGATCTACTTTGTAGTTGCATAGAAAAATCAGTTCGAAGGCTAGCTGGCTTGACTTTAGGCTCCATATGTAGTTTATAAAGCAAACAACTATAAACAAGCAATGCTATTCATTCCCAAGTGGAGTCACCATTTTGTTATCGGTAAAACTAGTGTCCATTTAGAGCTACTAGTCCCACTAAGACGGGTAGCTATCTTAGAAACAAACAAACTAAAGTCACTTGTGTTTTCCTTTATGAGAGATAAATGAGAAAGAAGCAAGAGTACCAAACTCAGTCTTTCGCTTGGCTCCTTTCTTGTTTCCCTTCCCCTTCGACAGATATACACCACTCTTTCCTCACTTGTCTCGCTTCAAAGAACATCTGTGGAGTCAAAGCAACATGATATCATCAAAGCATAGAGATCTATAACCATAAACAATATAGGATCAGATATATATTAACCATACAAATGCCTATATCAAGACAAGATTCAGAGATACACAAACATATGGAGGAAAACTCAAATAGATTTATTGATAGAAGTAGTAGAAGAGAGGATTACAACCCATTGGTATGACCTAGCACCATCCTCCCAACATGAAAGCCCTCTTCACCTCATCAAAAGCTTATATCACCCAATAATGTTACATAGAGAAACCAACAACACTTCCTTACCAAAATATAGAATTCCAACCTCCTGGAACTCTAGGATGAGGGATCCATATATAGATGTTTGCAGCTGGGTGAGTCAGCTTCTGGGATTTTGATTAGTGTCCTCTCTCTGATAGTTCTTGGTTCCACTTGGAGATTCATGATCTCTTACTCATCCCTGGGCGAATTCAGAGAGGCAAGTGTCAAATGGGCAGTTTCTAGAAGATTATATAGGTTTCCACCTAGCCAACTACCTTTACCATTTGTCTTCTCTTTCTCATCGCACCCCACAAAAGGGATTTTCAGTATGCATTGCACTTTTTGCATGTAGCAGGTGAGATGCATTGCACCCTTAGCACTGAACAGTCGGTATGGTCTAGTTTTGACCAATTCTGAGTAGTTTTTCAGGGAGAACTTTTGGGAGATGATGTAATCAACTAACCTTGCTCTGTTAGGGTACAAAACAACACTTTTAGGGACTTAGAAGCCCTTGGTTTATGGAAATATGTGATTGGTGTTTCAGTGCCCAAATATGTCTATAACACCTTCTTTCCTCATGGTCAAATTTTGTGGAGGCCTCGGTACAACTCTCATCCCACTCCTTTACCTCCACCGCCTACCCAACCGCAACCCCATCCACATCTATCTCAAATATACACCCCCACTCAACTACCCGTGCCACCATTTCCAAATCCACACATTGGAGTAGCTCAAATCCATTACAATGCTGAGGCACAACATGTGCAAACAACTCCTCTTGAGCTCCAAGATATTCACCATAGCTTAAGAAGAGTATTGGAGAAAAGAGATTATATTGACAACATTGAAGGATCACATCCAGCAAAAGAAGATTCAAGAGAAGAGATCAAAGAACCATGGGCTACACTTGATGAAGAGAATATATCAGAATCAGAAATCGAGAAAGCTCCCTCATGGTTACCATCAAATCCTCCATGTAGTCAAGAGAAAAATCAGCAAAAAGAGGAAGATGAGAAGGTCATGATAGAAGGTGATATGGAGAATGATCTAGATCAGCAAGAGGACGAAGGATAATAGAGCTATATTGAAATATGGTTCCAGACACTCACTAATTCGCAGCAGTACTCTCTTCCTCAACTATGTTTGATCCCTTCAAAGTCAAATAATTTGGTCTCTGAAAACCAGATAGCTGTCAAAGCATGCATCTCAAGCTGCCACATCATTTTGTCTCTAATCTTGATGTGCACATGGCTCCATTGGAAGTATTCTTATAATTGAAAAGAATTTTGTTTTTCAAGTAGGGTAGGGTAGAAAAAAAAAGAGAAAAAAGAGAAAAAATGAAAAAATGGAAATAAGAGGGAAAATCTAAGGTGAAAACCTCCTCGGAGGCGCCTTAGATTGGCTCATTGATTGAAAAACTCCATGAGGCGGTCAATGGGTTGGAAAAAAGAAAATAAAAAGAGAAAAATATCCCTGGGTGAAAACCTCCCTTGGAGGCGCCCAAGGCAGGCAATTAGGGTGAAAACCTCCATGAGGTTCCCTAGCTGTTTTCAAAAAAAAGGAAAAAAGGAAAAAAGAAAATAGAAAAAAGAAAAAAACAGGACTAATCTCTATGAAAAATTGCAAGTTGCAGTGAATACTTTGCAGAAAAAGAGGGGTGTGAAAAATGAGGACAGGAGTCTGTACCAGGCTCCAGGACATCCCTTCAGACATTCCCTCCATGGCCACTCACCTCTCCTAGGATTTGGTCACATTCAGGTCAGTATTTGGCTTTCTACAGGAAGTTCCAGGCTTTTCTATAGGAAGTTCCACGCGTTTCTACAGGAAGTTCTGAAACATCCTGTAGAACCTTCGGACGAACAAAATTCAATTTTAAAAGGGAATCTGATGGTTGGAATCTGTTGGTTAGGCCTGCAAGCACCCCTGTTTCCATCCCTCACCTTTCTCCACCATTTTTTTCCACCTCATTGTGCTTCTATAGGAAGTTCATGTAGAAATTAAAGGAAGCTAGAAATGGATTTCAAAAAGGTAGTTTGGAGAACATGCTAGCTTCCTCAATGGTTCAGAAGTCCTCTTGCTATCTTTAAACTCTTCCTCCATCATCTCCATACCTGCATCACAACCCAAGCTCATTTTTTCTACCATGCAAGAACTTGCAGAATGCTTTGAAGAAAAAATGCATAGAACAGAATTTGTATTTTCCCTAGCTTGAAAACCGTGCATCCATTTCCGAAATTGTTACAAGGGGAGTTGTAAGGGACAAGGGCAACATGCCCGAGCAATTTCAGCCCATTCCGGTGCACGGTTTCCAAGAAATCAACCTCCATCACCTCCAGCCATTTTTGCATTTTCTTCCTATCCATGCATCTATTTCAAAACCTATTTCATGGGGAGATGAATATGGGTGATAGTCACCTACCCAAGAAGTTTCAGTCGATTCCAATGCACGGTTTCCGAGAAATTGATCTCTGTAATCTTTATCCATTTTCCATTTTTCTTGAAATCTGTGCATCCATTGATCAGAATTTTACTATGGGAGGTGCATAATGATGATAGGAACATGATCATCAAGTTTCAGATTGATCCGGTCTATCGTTAGGGAGAAATGGCGAAAACAAGTTTTTGTCCTGTGAAAATTCAACATCAGCAGGTTGAGGGTGTAGATCTGAACGTGGAAGCCAGCTCCTATAGCATGGATCTGGCCAGAGGATACCTACACAAACAAAACAACCATGAATCAGCAGCCAGGCCATCATGCAACCATAGAAACTAGTGCATGCAACAAATGAAAGGCCATAGCACCTCACAACAACCATTTGACTTCGAGGTATGTGACTAAAACTCATTCCTCTATTGCATAAATCTAATTTAAAAAATGCATGAACAAATGGAATGGTGGGATTAAGCCACGAATCTAGCAAGGTTAACCCGACATTGCCTTCTCTAGTGCTCAGCTAGAAGTCATGCAGTACACGTGGAAAGTCGACTCACGTGAAAATTAAAACCATCGGGAGTTTTGGCCGTTTAAACCTCGATGCAATTGATGGCAGTGATTACAGGGGGAAAACATACAGTTCATGAATGACACTACCATCTGCATGTGGCCACGTACACCTGACCACTTCACTCCCTCACCACAAATCACGTAGTAATTACAAAAATGCTCGGCTGACTCTCACCACCCTCTGTTCAACTACGGTCACAACTGGAGCACGGTTCCACCACGTCCAGATCAGTTAATGAGTGGTCCTCTGCAAGATTCCTGCTTGATTTCTCGAGATTTTTACCATTCTTTTTTAAATTCCCGCCTACCGGGCTCTACAGGAAGCGAAGTTTCATTCTATAGGAAGTCTTCTATAGGAAATGCCGAAAACAACCATGTAGAAAGAAAACCTGGGATTTTCGGTGAATTTCAAGCTCCATACGAGGTAGGATCAGGGAAACTTCGTTGTGCATGATTTGTTGGTGAAAAATGGTGAATTAAACACGGAATTAAATTAAAAGAAATCAGAAGAAAAGTCTACCTGCACATTGAAAAAAGGTGAAAAGTGTGCTTGCATATTTTTTGAGTTCTACACAGTTCTTTTTTCCCTCTACATTTGAAGTCTGGCTTCTTCTCTCTCACCTTCTTCTGAAAAGAGAGATGAAACCATAGGAAATAAGCTTGTGTGAAAGAATGAATTTGCAAGACTGTCCACTTTCTAGAAAAAAAACTATGTTATTTGTTCTCTGATCTGTCAAAAATATTGATTTCTTTTCAGAAACTAAGAAGCAAATTCAGGTTGGAAAAGTTTGAAGAGAGGAAAAATTGCAGTTGTTGTTGTGAAAAACAAAAAAACTCCAGGAGCAATAACAAGTTTACAAGAGGGGCAATGAGCTATCTTTTTAGAAGAAAACAAGGGTTTTTGCAAAATTTATAGCTTCAAGAGAAGAAGAAAACAAATAGTTTTATTTGTTGCATGTTTATGCAAAAGAAGCAACGCAATTCTAGGGAAGAATCAGGTCTGAAGTATGTGAAAAAACCAATGATGAGGGAGCACAAATCATTCAAGCAGAGGGAAAAACAAAGGAAGAACAGAAAAGAAAAAGACTACAATAGATAAGGCAGAAGCTAAACAACATGAGAAGAAAGCCAAAATAGAGCGTGAGGAAGCAAGCTAATAGAGGCAGAGAAGACAAAAGAAGAGGGAAAAGAGGAGGAAGAGGCAAATCCAGCCAAGAAGACGAAAACAGTTACAACAATTTCTATAGGAAGCATGAAAATTGTTTCTAGAGGAAGCCAGAAAATAGTCAGCACAGGACTTTCTACAGGAAGCCTAGAAACAAAGGAACAAAAATGGAAAATCGCCTGAGATTTTAACCAGGGAGGCAGCAGTTGTGGTGGCCACCCTAAGCACATCTCCAAACCAGAAAGAGAAGCAAAAGAGGGAGCCTTCCCTGTATATTAAGGCAAGAAGGAGCATGAGGATAAAGACTGGCAGACCCCAGCCACTGTCAAAAGAGCCAATCATGATTGTAGACACCCCAACTACACAAAAGGAGAGGTCTCCCTCAAGGGCATCCATCACCTATGAATGGGGAAGCCCGAAGACATCCACGTGGAGAGAAAGAATGAAAATGTTGGACACAAAGGCCTCTCTACAAGACGCTGAGACAGTTCTATAGGAAGCTGAGAATTCTCTAGGAAAAGGAGCACAAGCAGTGGGAAGAAGCAGAGAGAAAAGCATGGTTTCATGACCGAGAAGAGAACATCACTTCAGGAGCTTGGCATGATAGGGAGGCCACCAAGGCCATCAAAGATGAGGAGATAGGTTAGTTGCTCAGAGGATGAGCAACACTTTCAATAGCGGGGTGATGATGAGACCGCAAAATGGATAATTATATGGGCTCATTCAGCCTCCTAATTTGACTTAATCCACCATTCTCATTAGTTTATTTCATGTTTTTGATTATATGTATGCTAATAGAGTGAATTGGGTTAGTCATTATGCCAACAAGTCTAATGTGTGCTTTATGCAATGTCTTTGGTCAATTTGGAGACAAAATCAAAGGTTTTAATGAACACTTGGCAGCCAAATTCGTGAGAGAACAAGGGAGAGGATTTGTAGGAAGGTGTCCCCTTCATTTATGGGCCCTTACCTCGAATTCTCCACCATCAACTTGGAGTTCAAGGACCACCAAATCAATTATCACAAGGGCAGTCGAGCAAGTGCTAGTAAAAGTGTTGTTAACTACAAGTTTTGGCAGTTGAGTTCCTAAAGTTTAGGAGGGTTTTTGGGGTCCTCAATTTGTATAAATAAGAGGGCTTAGGGCCTCATTTCGGTTAGTCACTTTGTAGGAAAAATTTATCTATTTTTTAGTTTGATTTTAGTCATTTTTTAGGCAGTAGGTTAGCTCTTCATTTCAGCGCATTTTCAAATTTTCCTTGTGGACAGTTTTTGGAATGTAACTATTCTTTTGCTCAATAACGATCAATTCATATTTGCACCAGCTCTAAATCTCTCTTAGGAGGTTGTAGCTCTTGGGGTTGGGCCCATCTCAAGTGCCGAGTACCTCCTTCGTTTACTTTCATGTGTCTTTGCTGCAGTCTTAAAATAAAATCTGCTATTTAGATTTAAATCTTGTTTTGTTATTTAGGTTGTTTTTGATAATACAAATAGCTTTTCAGGTTCAGATTTAGTTGATAGGTTAATAAAAGGGAAGATCTTCAGAAAAAGGGCCATCAAGCACCTCTGATTTCACCTCTCCCTCAGTGGGATTATGAGCTGGGATCAAGGTGACCTTATTGCCACCAAAAACACTATCTTTGCTTCGCCATGCAACCGTTAGTGTTCGATTTTTATTTGCAGAAGTTGGTTACATGTTCAGATTATTGATTGCTTCATTGCATAGTTAGTATACATGGTTTCAGTGAAAATAAACTTCTATTCCATTTCTTTGATGTCATCTAGGTCAGATTAGGTCAAATTAATTAGCTTGATTTTCCTAGTCTTCATTTGTCTAATTCGAAAGATAACTTGCAGAGCACCTGTAATACCTCTCCATCCACCTGTACTCTGTTGTGGGGAAAAATGCCTATGCACGACGATCCTATCCACCTAAGGTGTGACGGTGCCTTAGCAACAAACAGAGACAGCTATTCTAGTATTATTCCTTTATGAATTAAGAATGAAGAGGGATGGATGGACTAACCGATGTCTTCCGTTTGTCCCTCGATCCAGATCCTCTTCTCTTTGGGTGTTCACAGCTACTTGCCTTCTCGCTCGCCCAGCTTCAACAGGTTCCTGCAAGATCACAAGAGAACAGCTACTTGCGACAAGAGAACAACTACTTGCGACAAGAGAAGAACACTACACAAAGACAGATATTCACATTCATAACTGATTCAGGATTAGAAATAAACCAAATACACTAATGCAATCATACATCAAAGATACATCAGTATATAGGAGAAAACCAAGATAGCTTTATTGATGAATAACAAGGTTCAGGAAGAGATACAACCCAGAGGGCTCCAATCCAGCATCTCCTTCCCAGCAAAATGGAATTCCTATCTTCACCTCCCTTCAAAGCATTAAGCACCCAATGATTCCACTCTCAAACCAACATCAATATTTTGCAATAACAAAATTCCAGCATCCAGATCTCATGGAGGAGAGATCCATATATAGATGTTTTGGAGAGAGGATGAGTCAGCTTGAGATCTGACTAGTGTCCTCTCCCTCTGTCAGTTCTTGGTTCCACTTGGAGGTTCTTGCTTCCACTTGGAGATTTGGAACCTCTTACTCATCACCAGTCGAATTCCCTGAGGCAAGTGTCATTTTGGAAGCTTCCTGGGTTTTGACACCTTGAGAAATGAGCCTGCCACATTTCCACTCTCGCTCAACGCAGGTAGCCAGTGTTGGCTTTGACATTCAGTGCAGGTAGCCAGTGTTGCCATTGACATTCAGCACAGATGGTCAGTGGAGCCATTGACATGATCCTGAATTGACTTGTTTTTGAGCAGTTTCTCGTGGAGAACTTCTGTGAATTGCTGTGGTTTGTTAGCCTTGTTCCTCTAGGGGTAGGAACAACATGTTTAGGGAATTTGGATCCCTTAGATTATGGACATTTCATGCTCAATGTTGTAAGGCACAAAAATGTCTATAACAGTTGCCCCCTAAAGTATGAGGCCGTTTATCGGGTGAAATGCTTTATCCAGGAGGGTCCGAAGTTCATCCAATGCTGGGAGGAGACCTGTAATAAGATACAATACAATACATTATTTTTCATATTGCTTTCATGATCTAGCTGAGGCGGGCATTCCCATGCTTAGATTTATAAATTCATTTTTCTGTACATAGCACAGACAACCGTCTGATGGTAGATTGATAATTTTGATGAAATTATCATCCTTTGAGTAGGATGATTATCTGTTGCAATGATGTACATGTCAAATGTCTTTATCTTTCCTGAATATATATCGCAGCCCGGATGGATGAAACTAGATCCGGGGTCTTCAAACTCGTTTGACCTTCACTCTAAGTACAAGTCGATCCATGTGAGAATTGTTCTGAAGTCGAACATGGAAAGACATTGCTTGATTACCGGTCAATGAGGTAAACCGTTAACAAGCACGAGAGGAATCACCGATAATGATAATGACCCTCAAGGTACTGCAGTACAATTCACGTGGTGTGAATAAAGGACTTGGCGTCGAACACCACACAGAATCTTCTGGTCGAAGGTCATTGATGTATACCTGTCGCCGGAAGTGAGAAACTTGCCATTGAGGCATGCAAGCTTCGAAGTACTGAAGGGGTTGTTCTTAGATCAACTTCTTGGATAATGAGCTGATGTCGACAAGAGGCGATCCATGAAAGGAGGGCCTTAATGAATCCCACACCAGTGACACGAAACGGAGCTAATGATTTTGATGGAGGTGAAAATGATCTGTGACATATGATTCAGGGTGGCGGTCGTGAATGGGTGAAGGATAATGTATGGCAGTGGATGGGACACGGTTGACTCTTTCTGAACAACTTCTCTTGAACATATGGTGACACTGACGCGATGGATCAATAGCATTACCCCAAATATGGATGGTATGGCGAGACCATGGTGATGTGACCGGTGAATGAAACAACCCAACCCGATTGTGGTACGGAGGAAAAGTGTCATGTTCAAGAGCGACTTGCTACCATCAAAGTTTTCTTGAGTTTCTCCCAATTTTTCCCCAGTCATTGCTGACGAGTACCTCTTTATTTTTGTCAATCTTGAGGAGGATAACATATGCTTGTTCTATAACATGCCCTTTGGGCAAAATTCCTTTTTCGTCATCTAATCCGTTAAGTCCGAAAAAGTATAAAGCAATACAGAAGGGATGAGTTTTCGATAGTTTTAACGAGCCGAACAAAACAATCGCTCGATCGTTTTGTGCAATAATCCCTCAGGTCCAAAAAGATTAAAATCTAGAGGAGAGATAGCACTTCCGGTCGCTTTAACGAGTTGGAAGGCCAAAACTCGACAATCTTTTCATATTTTACGAGTCAGTTGAAAAGAGCTTAAAGAAGACTCGTCTTTTGAGGAACGAGTGATAAACAGGGTTAGCAGCTGATTCCAGGTACGGGTTGGAATTTTCCAATCACGGCAGTGTCACAAGGATGGCTAGGTGAAATCACTCTTCGCAGCTGTTCCTCAAAATGGGTAAACAATCATATGGAGGTGAGCGATCGGCCAAATGAAAAGTGGAGGTGATGGTGCAAACACGACGAAGGCTTTAATGGCAGATAAGGTTACATTCACAGCAGTTATTTACCGGAAGATAGTTCATTTTTTAACGAGCTTGGACGTGGAAAAACACTGCTCAAAATTATGTTTATTTTTTAACGAGCATGAACTATGCACTAAAACTGCTCGGATCTTGCGTTTATTTTTTAACGAGCATGAACTGTGTGCTAAAACTGCTCGTTTATACCAGTTATATGATAAGAGTGTCTCATTGAGATTCTATTTTTTATGGAGCTTCATCTCACAAAGCTATGCCCCGCACCTTTCATTATGCAAGTTCGGAAACGACTAATCCTATGAGTTTAAAGGGTTAGAGGTCCTAAAAATTTAAAAAATAAATGGTCGCCCCTTGCTTGCACTCTAAAAGGTTTGCATGCCCCCAGGCATAAAGTATGATTTCAAGGTTACCTCTACTTCTTTTCCATCAAAACATTTGTTTCGACGAGAGAGGGTTACCTCTTTCAGGTTACCCAAAGATTGTCTCGTTCGTGGGCATGAATAAAACACTTCTTCGGCAGTGTCTACCGAAATAGACAAAGGTGAGTGACAACGAGCGCCAAACACATAACTTTGACAAAAGAGCCTTATTCTAGAATAACCCATCTTCCTAGACGGATGGGGTACAGACTAGTCATGTTCTCCCGCGGAAACCTACCCTATACCCAAAGTTTTCCTGCCGAAGCAGACTAGGATGCATGCCCTCTAGGTTCCAGTCATATCCTCCCAGATTACTCGCGCTCATCAGGAGGACGGACCGTGGGTTGAGACACTTCTTGCGTGAATATACCATTTAGGGATGGTATATGACTATTTGCAATGTGTGATCCGGGAAACGAAAGTTGGTCCACGAGCTTGACCACTCTTCCTTCATGCGGAAAACACATTACTCTAAAGAGTGAGGAGACGATGGCTCCCATGCAATATATATAGTCTCGTCCAAGGAGTAGGTTATAATCCAAGGGTCCTTGAACGACCATCACATTCATTTGAACGGTCTTCCCTTTCAATGTGATAGGCACATTGGGGAGGATCCCTAAAGGTCGACTAGTTCCTTTATCAAAGCCTGATAGATTTTTCATTTCAGGCAAAAGCGCTGGCGAGCCAAGCGCTTTCCAAGCAATAGAGAAAAGGATACTCACAGATGCCCCCTCATCAATGATAGTGCCAGCCATTACCATTCTATATATTTGGACGATAATTCTGAATGGTATGCTAGCTGGCAACCAGGGTCTGCCTAGTTGGTTCCAGTCGAACGAGACAACTAGGTTGCTTGGTGGTGGGACCGAATAGATGGCCGGATATCACTCTAATGAACTTCCTTCCTGCGATAAAGGAATGGGGGCATTGCCCCCTTGTTCATCAGAGTTAATGCCGATGAAGAGAATTTGGACGGTGTCGTCTTTAATCTCCTCTGTGATGGTATCATTCGAAGATAGAGCCTCTGAAGGCAAAACCGGGTCAACTTCCGTTTCAACCTTTAGACTTTCGTCAGGTATAAATTCAGACGGTTCATCTTCAATGACAGGTGCTTCGGCTGACCCCCTGAGCGGGCCAGCCGGGTTCTCAACTAGCGAAGGACTTGGCAGGAGTCTTTGATATCCAGGAGGAAGTTGCGCTAGTAAAATCGGGCGATCTTCCAGAACTCTTTTTGCCTCGTCTAAGAAGGGACAACGGTGGATGGCATGATCGCCTTCACACAGTCTGCAGGGAAATTTAGCTTTCCCTCTCTGTCCTGGGGCTTCACTCTCGCTAGTTGACGGTGAGCAGTCAACATGGCTATCAGAGATCGACGCTACCGAATTGTGCAAACGGGGGGACCAGTCCCTTAGTATCCGGGGGATACAGGGACAATCTCTGTAGAAGTGGTCTCCCTTGCATATGACACATGGCGATTTAGGCCTAGTGAGTGCTGTGTGTGGATTTTTGTCAGACGACACTTGTTTGCCCCCAGTCGCCTTTGGCTCCTTCTTCTTCTTCTCTTTCTTCTTCTTCTCCTTCTTCTCTTTAGGAACTCGGGTTTTTGTTCTACCAGTTCCATCAAGCGAAGAGGAAGGAGGAGAGTAAGAATTATATGAAGTCGAAGGCTGGTGGGCAACTCTTGTCTGGTCTAACTGTTGACTCGACTGTTCAGGAACCGTGGTGTTCTGAACGACAATGGTTGAAAAGAGCCAGACTGGTAGGCCAATTGTCATTCCTGGAAGCGACAATGTGGCCATGTGGGGCGCACCAACATCTCCCCAAGAGGAGAAGGGACTAGGATTTCCACCAAGGGGAATTCCTTGGTTGGTGTGCTCCATCCTTTCAACCTAAAAATCAACGCGAGAATAAAGGGTGATTGTTCCGTTTAAAATAAATTGTTAAAGACGCTTTAGACACAACTTGCTTTTTCACTTTTAAAGAGTTGAGAAAAAGCTAAAGATGGCTCTAGTCTCCTTCGATGTCTTAACGACCCCGAAGTGACAAATGCTCGGATGGACTTTTTTTGTTATAGAGTCCGAAAAAGGCCAAAAGAAACTGCTCTGGAGTTCTAGGCAGAGGGTGTGCCAAACTTTTCGCAAAACCGCAGAATACTTTTTAAGGTACGGGCGGTCGATCTTCCTGAATGCTGTGTTCAGTGCATTGCGATCAGTAGGGCAGCCGACACGGCTTCCTAAGGATAAAGGTTAAATTCCTATAGGGGTCTCCCAATATATATGCGACGGTACGTGGAAGCACAATCCGTACTGGTGCTATCGTCCCTCAGGAGGAATCACCCACCTTCCACGAGATCGACAGTCACCAGGCTTAACGACGCAGGAACACGTCTCTAGCCTAGACCTCTATGTTGTGCGTTATGTTGCAAAGCATTGTTAGGTTCATTCAGTTTATTTTAAGTTGATCTTTTTAGAAGTTTGCCTTTCTGGATCACCACGAGATGTATGGTACAATTCCTAAATGCAGTCTAAGATGATAAGCAAGCTTTATATCTTTTCAACTTTGAAAATCCTAGCTACTAAGGGAAAAGAAAGACACCATCTTCTCAAAGAGAAATCAGCACACTCTAATGCACTTTTTCCTAAATCAAGCATGCAAACTTATCAAAATGCAAATGCACAATGCAGGCGTTTGTTTTCTTCTTTCTTAGTATTGATGCCTACAAAGAAAGCTTTTTTGTACAACTTTGAATTTGCTTTTAAATGACAAGTACAAACAAGTTTACTTTTCCGAAATCAACAAGGGTAGAAGAGATTACAACACTTTGCGACTTTCGAAATGAACACTTGTTTAAACACTTAAAAGAGACAAACTCAAACCAATAAGAAAAATAAAATGTATAATCAACTGTAAACAGCCAATGAACTCTCTCCTAAGATCACAGTCAACAGATCTGAATCAAGGGCTACAGGATGATTATTTCACTCATGCAAAGGAAAACTGTAAATGACGCCACAAAAACATAAAAACACTCACAGTCTTTTTGTACAAAAGCAGGCGGAATTCAAGCAGAGAAAAGGAGTTATCAGACTGGTACCTATGCTGGTTACAGGCTGCAAAAATCAGAGATCAAAACAGGGCAACAGAGAGCAGAGAACCCCAGCTGCACAAGGCAAAACTGGCTCAGTGCAACCTCAACACTGTGGTTTTGACATTCAACGTAGGTAGCCTTCACAGGACCTGCATTGAAATGCAGAATTCCTTCACAGCAGTTGCGCTGAAGGAGAAACTCTCGGTTCTCACTGGGTTCTGGGTCACAGATTGCTAATTAATCAACGGTTTCAGGCCAAATCAAAGACACAAGCAAGGTACAATCAAAGGGATGCTTTGAGGGGGTACTAAGATCTATCACAAAGGATCATCAAATCATTTTTGAGTCCAATGTTCAGATCATAGACAAAATCCAGTGAAGGATCAAGGCAGCAACTGTCTACTTTGCAACTGAGAATAGCAGAAGCAGTTCAATTGTCGCTATTGAGTCTATGAAACAAACAATGATAGAGACACAAATAAAATGACTAAAACAAATCTCCCCAGTGGAGTCACCAATTTGTTTTGGGGAAAAATGCCTATGCAGGACGATCCTATCCACCTAAGGTGTGAGAGTGCCTTAGCAACAAACAGAGACAGCTATTCTAGTATTCTTCCTTTATGAACTAAGAATGAAGAGGGATGGATGGACTAACCGATGTCTTCCGTTTGTCCCTCGATCCAGATCCTCTTCTCTTTGGGTGTTCACAGCTACTTGCCTTCTCGCTCGCCCAGTTTCAACAGGTTCCTGCAAGATCACAAGAGAACAGCTACTTGCGACAAGAGAAGAACACTACACAAAGACAGATATTCACATTCATAACTGACTCAGGATTAGAAATAAACCAAATACACTAATGAAATCATACATCAAAGATACATCAGTATATAGGAGAAAACCAAGATAGCTTTATTGATGAATAACAAGGTTCAGGAAGAGATACAACCCAGAGGGCTCCAATCCAGCATCTCCTTCCCAGCAAAATGAAATTCCTGTCTTCAACTCCCTTCAAAGCATTAAGCACCCAATGATTCCAGACTCAAACCAACATCAATTATTTGCAATAACAAAATTCCAGCCTCTAGATCTCATGGAGGAGAGATCGATATATAGATGTTTTGGAGAGAGGATGAGTCAGCTTGAGATCTGACTAGTTTCCTCTCGCTCTGTCAGTTCTTGATTCCACTTGGAGGTTCTTGCTTCCACTTGGAGATTTGTAACCTCTTACTCATCACCAGTCGAATTCCCTGAGGCAAGTGTCATTTTGAAAGCTTCCAGGGTTTTGACACCTTGAGAAATGAGCCTGCCACATGTCCACTCCCGCTCAACGCAGGTAGCCAGTGTTGGCTTTGACATTCAGCGCAGGTAGCCAGTGTTGCCATTGACATTCAGTGCAGATGGTCAGTGGAGCCATTGACATGATCTTGAATTGACTTGTTTTTGAGTAGTTTCTGGTGGAGAACTTCTGTGAATTGTTGTGGTTTGTTAGCCTTGTTCCTCTAGGGGTAGGAACAACATGTTTAGGGACTTTGGATCCCTTAGATTATGGACATTTCATGCTCAATGTTGTAAGGCACAAAAATGTCTATAACATACTCCATCAATCTCATCTGCTCCATCCCCTAACTTAGATTCTTGCCTCTCATTTGGTACGTTTTCACACTCTTCCCTAGTTCCTATACTCTCACACAACATTGCTTCTCTTATCTTTGAACCAACCCAATCGCCTTAGCCTCTCTTCAGCCTCATTCACCAAGTCCGGGACCTCCTCACACCCTTATCTCACCTCCATATCCACTCCTTCATCTTTCATCCTCCATCCATCCTCCAAAATCCCATTTGTGAACATCTTGTAGAAAATTACAGACATCCTGTAGAAAATTCCAGAACATCCTGTAGAACCCCTGCAGACTTCCTGTAGAAGCGCACGAATGAGGTTTCTTGATAGCCAGACTTTGTGAAACTCTCTGGAAGGGTGATAGGGACCCCTTAGGCCCTCTCTAAACCTTCCCGACCTCCTCCAAGAATTTTCTCTCGCCAATCCACCTCTGCACAGTCAAAAACTAGTTAAAAGCACATGCATGATAATTCTGACAACTTATTCAGAAATACAAAAAGATGTTTTTTTCCAGATGTTACTATAGAAGTAGCTTAGACACATACATCTTACCTTCCTAGAAGTCAATGGCATCTCTTTCAGTAGCTTTCATCCTCTTTCTTGCATCAGTAGGCCTAGCTCGTAAAATTAGGGTTTGCTAGGGTTTACGTTTCCTTTCAGCTTTCTAGTTTCTTTCTGCAAGTAGATTAGCCTTCTTTGAGTTAGCTTTCATCCATCAGTTAAAAAGCTTCTTCTCAGAGCTCATAGAAGTTGGCTTCAGCTCCTAGTGGACTTCTGCGAGCTGACCAAGTGACAGCTGCGGCAAGAGCTAGTATTTTTGCATACAACACCGTCGCTTCCAAGTTTGTTACGAACTACCTGGTTGATAAAATTAAAGAAGGGAGTCCCAGGAGTTGCAGCATTATTGTTGCAATACTGGGGCTCACCAGAACTCACAAAAGAATGGAAGAAAAGAGGTAGTTGTCACACAAGTAAACTTTCAAACATAGGTAAAAGATGAAAATTAGTTATGGCATTTGAGATTTGGTCATCTCAACTTTGGAGGTTTGAAGATGGTGCATAGGAAAGTCATGGTGAAGGGTTTGCCACTCATAGAAAGACCGAACAACCTATGTGAAGGATGTATCTTGGGCAAGAAACATAGAGAGACATTTCAAGTAGGAAATTCAGTAAGGGCAAAGGCACCTTTGGATATTGTCCACTCATATTTATGTGGACCAATGCAGACACCATCAATTGGTGGCATCCTCTATGTATTGACCTTCATAGATGACTACACAAGGAAGACATGGGTCTATCTCCTAAAACATAAAACTGAAGTGTTTGAGTGCTTTCACCAATACAAAGCCCTTGTTGAGAAGCAAACTGGACACTACATTAAAGTCCTCATGACTGACAAAGGTGGAGAATACATCTCAAATGATGTGCTTTGTTTTTGTAGGGAGCATGGAATTCACAAGCAATTTACAACAAGGTATACACCTCAACAAAATGGTGTGGCAGAAAGGAAGAATAGGACCATTATAGAAATGGAAAGAAGTATGATGAAGGAAAAGCATTTTCCAAATGATTATTTGGCTGAAGCTGTCGCATGCGTAGCATGTATCTTGAATAGAAGTCCAACGTAAAGTGTCCAGAACATAGTTCCTGAAGAGGCATGGAGTGAAAGAAAGTATAGTGTCACTCACATGAGAGTTTTTTGATGTGTGGTTTATGCACATGTCCCAGATGAGTTGAGGAAGAATTTGGATAACAATGGGGAGAAATATATATTTGTTGGATATAGTGATGAATCCAAAGCATACAAGCTCTACAATCCATCAACCAAGAAGGTCATAATAAACAAAGATGTGCAGTTCATAGAAGAGGACGCATGGGAGGGAAGTTTAGAGAAGATAGTCAATGTGAAAGCATGTAAACACATGAGGACAAAGAGGAATTAACAGTGACTCCCTCTACTCCTATTCAAGTGCAACAAAGTAGGTAGTAAGAAATGCCATCAACAAATAATATGACAGTATCACGTAACCAAGCAAGTGCTTCTCCAAGCACACCACAAAGCGCAACACCAAGTCACACGTCAAGCCCATCTTCAACAAGCACAAGGAAAACAAAATTAAGAAATTTAAATGAAATTTATGACCAAGATGAAGTTGATAGTAACGCTGGTTTGAATTCCTTATTTGCCTTGTTTTCTCATGTATATGACCCAATCCATTTTGAGGATGCAGTTAAAGAAGAAAAATAGGTTGCGGCAATGGAGGAAGAAATAGAAGCAATAGAAATGAATGACACATGGCAGTTAGTAAACCTTCCGAAAGGAAAACATGTCTTTGGAGTGAAGTGGGTCTATAAGACCAAAAGGAACATTGAGGGAAAAATTGAAAGGCACAAACCAAGGCTAGTTGTCAAAGGATACAAGGAGCACCATGGAAGATATTACTCAGAGACGTTCACGCCAGTTGCAAGGATGGAGACAATGCGCGTAGTTGTGGCGATTGTCTCGCAACATAAATGGAGAGTGTATCAAATGGACGTAAAATCAACGTTCTTGAATGGGGTGCTAAAAGAAGAATTGTATGTTGCGCAACCACCTAGTTATGAGGTGGAAGGCCAAGAAGACAAAGTATATTAGTTGAGAAAAGCTCTTTATGGGTTGAAGCAAGCACTGCGCACATGGTAAAGCAGGATAGATGCCTACTTGTTGAGCAATGGTTTCGACAAATGTGATGGTGAACCCACTCTCTACATCAAAGAGAGCAAAGGTAAGATTCTCATTGTCGTCTTATATGTAGATGATTTGATTTTTATAGGCAATGATGATTTCATCATCGTTGATTTCATCATCATTGATTTCAAACAAGTCATGAAGAGTGAATTTGAAATGACTGACTTGGGAATGTTAAGATATTTTTTGGGCATAGAAGTAAAGCAAATATAAAATAACATTTCTATGTCTCAAGCAAAGTATGTCGTAGACATTTTGGAGAGGTTTAAACTGCGGAACAACAAGTCTGCACCAACTCCAACTGTCATGGGGTTGAATTTGAGCAAAGAAGATTGCAGCAACAATGGCAATCCGACATTATACAAAAGCATGACAGAGAGCTTGATGTATTTGATTGCCACTAGGCCAAATATAATGTATGAAGTAAGTTTGGTGTCAAGGTTCATGGAGACACCCAAGGAGACATATTGGCAAGGAGAAAAAAGGATTCTAAGGTATGTCAATGGGACAAAACAGTATGGCATTTTGTACACAGCAACAAGTGATTTCAGGCTGCTTTGTAATGACCCACCTATAGTAAATTAAAATTTGTGAATTTAAATAAAATTAATAAAATTATAAATTATAAATTAAATAAATTAAATTAAATCATTAAAATAAATAAATAAACTTTATTAAATCAAATTAAGATATTCGAATAAAATCAAATCAGATTTTGTTTATAAAATCAACACGTATCATAATTTGGACACAAAGATGGTGGAAGTCGGTGAATGGAGAGTTATAAGATGGAAGGGACGGTTGGAGGAGGAGGGGTAGAAAGGAGGGGGAAAGTTTGTAACATAGAGTTTTTCAACAGAAAATACTGAGGCTTGTTTGTTCTGAAGTTTTTGGGCACAGGGGAACAAATTGCAGCAATTGAGAAGCAATCTGGACTAAGTACCTAGGTTGTACTTAGTTTGGCTGGGAGGTTATGGTTTTTTGGTAACAGGAGCGAAAGCTAGAGAAAATATGAATTTTCTTCGATCGCAGGAAATTAGGTAGGTACTTCTCATCAAATCATTCAATTTGATATATGAAATTTATTGTTAAATTTAAGAGCATGTTCATAAAAGTTTCATATCCTGTTTAGAGTAAAAAGCTATTTAATTTCATTTTCAGTCCTTACATGCTTGGTTACATTGATAGTGATTGGGTAGGAAGTTTCGATGGCAGAAAGAGCACGTCACGATATGTTTTTCATGTGGGTTTTGGAGTCGTTTCATGGGCCTCCAAGAAGGAGCCAATAGTGTCATTGTCAATAGCAAAAGCTGAATATGTGGCAGCAACAGTAGCAACGTGTGAGGAAGTTTGGATGAGAAGGATGTTGAGGGGTCTTCTTCATGACCAAGAGGGAGTGAAAACTATTTTATGTGACAACACCTTAGCAATTACATTGTTAAAGAATTTTGTCTTTCACAAAATGACCAAGCATATTGATGCTAAATATCATTTTATTAGAGAGTTGATTAACAATGATGAAATTGTGTTGCAGCACTATAGGTTACATGAACAATTTGTTGATATCTTCACAAAGCCATTGGCACCTGAAAGTTTTGTTTATCTCAAAAACTATTTTGGAATTGTCAATGGCGGAAATTGTGATTAAGGGGGAGTGTTGTAAATATTAATCCCAACCACTGTGTTAAACACGCTCACAACAGCCATACTTGTGAGAAGTATTTTTGCAAGTTGCGTCTGTGCTTGAAGATGGAAGGGCTGAAGCGAGAACAGAGTACCCCATGAACCATTCTTCAACATAGAAAAGAATTTAAGGCATTTAATGTATTTTGGTAATTAGATATGGACACGCATTCATTGAGTGACTATTTGCCACACTCCACAAACACCATTCCTCAACACAACAAATAATTTAAGGCATTTAATGTATTTTGGTAATTAGATATGGTAAACATTCATTATGTGACTATTGCCCACACTCCACAAACACTTGCCGGAACGAAGTATTAATTATTTTCTCTATCATGCATTAATGTAAAAATTGTATGTTGAGATAAAGAAGCATGTAAAAGTCATTTTGCAAATTAGAGAGTCACACAGAAAGAGAGTGAGAGTTTTTGAGGAGAAAATGGTGGAGCAAATTTTGGTGGGCCCATGAAAAACAACAGTTACTGTATTTTACTGTGTGTTATTCGGGGTGAAGTGTAAATCACTTTAAAAGTTTTATTTTACTTTGTGAATGAGTGCACTCTCATGTGAATATATTTTCATGATTTAAAATTCAATCCTAAGTTACTGTTGTGTTGCTCCAAAATTACTCTCTTTACTTTGTTTTTTTCCCGTGAGGGAATACTTCTGTGTATAGCTACGAGTAAATCTAGCTATGCTAAAGCTAGCTGTGCCAAATGTTGTGCGAATTCGGGAAAGTCACTAGTCTGCCTCTGCGCATAATTTTTTTTTAACAAGAGTATTATTATATGCATTTAAATGTCAATATTATCACTGGGTAAATGTGAAGGAGGCAAGGGTTTCAAAGCATAAAGATTTGCGCAGCCTAGCCGGTATATTTGCAAAGGTATAAGATTTAAATTGTATTACCTACCTAATTTAGAGTACCATTGTATGCATTGAAATGTAAATATTATCAATGGATTGGTTTATCGATTATATGTTCTGAATTTCTTTGACTGAAGTTTAGATAGACAGTTTTTGTATTAGAATTAAGAATACTATGTCCACCTACATTTCTCGGAGAAATATGATTTCTTACGAAACAAATTGATACGTGATGCATTTGCTATAGCATAAAAATGCGTGCATTCTATTCACACTAAGAAAATGGAAGTTGCTGTCATGAAAGTGGATATACAAAACACTTATGACAATGTAGACTTGAATCTAGAGTTGGTTTTACAAAATAACCTCTTTATCTAATTTTAGAAGTTTATCACCACCAATTTTACAAGCAAACTATAATACTAATAATTTAACTACTACACCACCAAAATGCACATGATCTAGGTGGCCAGTATAAAAAATATGTGGAAGCTGTGATAGAGCTCACGGGCCTATTGTGACCCTCTAAAACAAGCAAACATGAATGGGGAATTCCTTTCTTTTACAATCTTATTATCACATCCGCAGTGCCATTGTAAAGTAAATCTGAATGAGCATCGCTATCATGGCCATCGACCCAACATTTTCTAGCTCAACTAAGTCGGTTTGTAAAATTCATCAATGTAGACTTGAACACATCATTCTGCATAGAATTGGACTAGAGATGCATCATTCTACATCGGTTAAATATGTAGTCATTATGAATGGATATCCCACAAAATTCTTTGTTGGTGCTGGTAGGGGACTCCGACAGTGATGTTCATTTTCACCTTTGCTATTTATTCTCATCACGGATTACCTCAGCCATAAAAAAAAAGATTCTGAGATTCTTGTTCAGAGGACAATTTCCGTGGACTTAGTGTGGGTTGTGGCATTAGAGTCTCACATAGCTTTTTCGTAGATGACAGATTAGATTTTGTGGAATGCTTTCCACGACGAAATAGCTACATTACATCATATTTTTTGCAAGTTTGGCACAGCATGAGGACTCCTTATTAATAAGGACAAATCCTTGTTATTATTTGCAAAGGGGTAACATGAGGACATTGAATATATTGCAAATCTATTTGGAGTGGAAACACAACCAATTTGCTCTCTTTTGAAATATTTGGGATTCAACATTAAGCCAAGTAATTACAAAGCCAATGACTTGTTGTGGATTGTTGACAGATTCCACAAAAATATCTCTTGATGGGAACATCAGTGCTTAACTCTTGGATGTAGAGTCACTCTTACGCAGTGAGTCGTGCAACAATTAGTGGTGTATTGGGATCATATTTTCTGTATCGGTGCCACGATTATTACAAGAATAAATGGTATTATGGCAAAGTTTATATGTGCACAATCTGAAAAAAAAAAAAAAAATTCAAATTCCATCTTATCAGGCTAGTAAATCTCACCGTTCCTAAGAGGCCAGGAGGCTGGGGGATCGAGAATATAAAATTCTTTGGATGTGCTCTTCACATCTAATCCTTATGACATGGTTTATTTGGTAATTTTCTATGGGGACACATCATGAGATCAAAATATTTAGGGAGCATAAACTTTGGACATTGGACGAGAGATGGTCTAATTGGAAAACCAACACAATCCATCATGTGGATTAGTTTCAATAAGATTAAGTATTGGCTTTTGAAGCGAGCTTTCTTGATATTTGGATCGGGGAAGGATATCATTATTGGCAGAGACTATATGCTCGACACTAGGATTGAGATACATTACACTGAAGCTCCGAGGCTCTTATACACAGTCTAAATTATAGAGGCTATTTTTATCTTGCACGGGTGATCAAAACATGGAATGCAATCACACCAATATGGAAGAGGGCAGGGGAGATGAGATTGACACGAAAAGTTGTTGGGAGCTGAGACAATTTGATTAATGCGCTTTGCAGATCAGGCATTTGTAGAACTGAGGAAGGTGATTAGATAGGGTGGGATAGTCATTTACACCAGGGTAATATCTCTGGCGTGGACACCTACCTATACATCTCATGCAACATACTCAACATACATAATACATGCCAGTTTACTAGATTCTCGAAAGTCGAGGACCCTTACAAGAATATACTACACACATGGCTAGGATGGAAAAATAAGACATTGACTTGGACGAATCTGAGGAAGAGAGTCATAAATGGACCAGGACAATGCATCTTATGCATATTAAAAGAGGAAAACAATTTGCACATTGTGCTTCTTTTCCAGTTAGTTGTTCAGTTATGGACTAGGATCTCTTGTTTATTCTCTTTCACACATATTACACATGATATTATTGAAGCTTTCTTGTTATGGTGGAGCTAGAGGCCCAAAAGAAAAATGGCAATCCCCCTAGTGATCTTTTGGGAAATTGGAAGGTAATGAACTCCATTATTTTTGAAGGAAAAACTCTCAATATTGATCATATTATCAACAATATAATAGCTTGGTTGAGGCCTTTTTTGCAGACTAACACAATGTATAATGGAGTACCTCATAGAAAAACTGTCCCGAATATTGTGGATTTTTGTAGCATAGCATGTGCTATTTCCTTGAGATTTTGCAAAGAGATTAAGACACATGCATTCTCCAATACCCAAAAATCATTTGGGAAAATTCCACCTAGAGATGGTTTAATTAAAATACTTAACTTTTTTAAATGGCTCCCTAAGTCTAAACTTAGGAAATCTAGTTAATTAAAGGGTATGAATTAAATCACGTGTGAATCTTCTAGAAGAAAATGAGGATCAACTCCCAGTTACTATTAGCTCTTGATTATGTTTTAATATTGGTTGTTGGAGCTCCAATGAAATATTATAAGAAGGAGTTCAATGGGTACTTGGAGAACACATCAATTGAGAGATCAGAGATCAAATTTCTTAAGAGTAGCAGTGTTGAGTTTCCAGAGTAAGATCGAGTGATATTCTTGTAGTGAGAGACATGGATATTAGTCTAGAGGAAAGTTTTCTATATATAGAGAGTGCAAGGAAGAGAAGACATATTGAAGTTCAGAGAGGCGGCGCAGTGCCACGCAGAGGCAGCACAAAGCTTGAGAGTGAGTTCAAAATTGAGATGGGAGAGTCGAGATCTAGTTACAGAAACCGGGGTGTGAGACTATAGGGCTAAAGGGTCAAATTTTGAAACAAAATGAGATCAAAAGAGGAGGTGACAAAGATCCGACCAAGTGTGACGCAGAGCTAGGTAGGATTGACGTAGAAGATGCGCAGATGCAACGTGGGGCCAGCTAGTCTGTCCCTAATCATTGTCGAATCTCCCAAATCAATGTGAGAATTTTCGCATTAAACCTTTGCCAGCTTTTCTCTGTATCCGATAACCAGTTTTGGCATCCAACGATTTGTACTCAAAAACTACTGCATAATAATAAAACCCTCAGTTGCTCCACTGGTTTTCCGGAGTTTCTTTTTTCCAGGTACATGGTCCAAAAACAACTGTGTAGATGTGTGTGAGTTTATTTCTCTCCTATGCCGTATTTAGTTTCCGTAGTATTTATTTTGTGTAGGCTACAATGTATGTATTTCGATATTTGCTGTAGAAAACTAGAAGTAATTTGTTCAAGTAAGTAAGAAATAAGAGAAATATCATTAGTTTGTTGTAGTAGGAATAAGATAACTGTTTTTCACATGGTATGAGAGCACAAATCATGAGCAGAAGAGCTTAGTTTGAGAGGGAAGAGGGAATTCAAAATCACTGCACATGCAACAATTTGAAACTCTAGAGGAACCATAGCTCTTGGGCCAAGGAGGTCGAAGTTTTGAGGTGAAATTGATTTCTCTCAGTGAGTCGAAAGAGAAATTTGATTTCGAGATCA
Organism: Pinus tabuliformis; assembly: GCA_031772625.1. Taxonomy (NCBI): domain Eukaryota; kingdom Viridiplantae; phylum Streptophyta; class Pinopsida; order Pinales; family Pinaceae; genus Pinus; species Pinus tabuliformis. The sequence continues at coordinate 195,642,498 of CM062817.1, read as the reverse complement.
AAGCTTTCCAGAGGTAGAAGGGAGTAGTGTCTTTTAATTGCAGAGCAGATCTTCAGCTCGTATGCAAATATTTTGCAGTTGCTAGTAGAATAACGTAAGAGGGAGAGAAGAGTGCATAGTGAGGGAATTCCTTCCTCAGAGAGCTTTGAGGCAGAAGTTTGAATTTTCTTAGCATAGTAGCAGTAGATCTGTGTGGGATTACTCACTCCATAAGGGAGTACGAATTGTTGGGCAACCGTTGAGTAGAAGAGAAGAGGAAGGAGTTTATCTTTTTTAGGACGGATGGCATCAACTGAGTTGAGAGATGAACATCACTTGGATGGAGCCTCCAACTATTGGATCTCGAAGGCTAGGATCTCCTGCCTTCTAGATGAGCATGATCTCAAAACCTATGCCGATAGTGTGGTAGTTGTGCCCATCGATGCACATCCACTCAAGAAGTACAAGGATGAGATCATGGAAAATTTTAAGGATGGAAAATTATCTTGAATTTTAAAAACATTGGCGAATCTCACTAGCCCTTAATATACAAACTATAAAATATTTGTAAAATTATTCAAATTTTGAATGATTTTGTATATAGTCTCTATATAATGTTGGCGATTTTTAAGGTAAAATAATTTTATATTGTATTAGGTGAATCAATTTTAGAAAAAATGGAAATTGACAAATCTTTTTTTCTGAAAAATCATGGAAAATTAGCCCGCCTATGAATATTAGCACTCAAAATTTTTCATGGCTTAGATAACAAAAGCTAAGAGGATCATTCTCGACGGAGTTTGAAATCATGTATTATCCCATATAGCTGGTAAGGGTAGTGCCCAACAGATGTGGGAAGAATTAGCTATGTTATACGAAGGATCTTCTAAGTAGTGGAAGATGTACTTGGAGGAGAAATTGAGATGCACGACAATGTAGAAAGGGAAGCGAGTTGACCCCTTCCTTACAAGATTTGAAGATGCACATGACTAGCTCGCTTCAATAGGATGAGCACCTGAGCCCTCATAGTTTGTACGATTGACACTGAATAACGTTTTAGAAAATTGGTAAGTTTTTTTCGAGAGCATCCTTGTCACAAAAAAATTGCTAGATTAGGAATGTGTATGGGCTAATCTCGAGTAGGAGGAAATGAGGTGTGATCTCGTGAACGCCACCATTAGTGGTAGTAGCAGGAGTGGGGCGAAAAAAGTGAAGGAAGAGGAGGTCCTGCCCCATGCGTCAAAGGGGTAGCACGAGTAGCACAGAAGAAAGAAGGATATTTCAAAGATCAAGTGCTTCGGGTGTGGTGAGTTGGGACACTAAGTCACTAAGTGTCCTCTTAGAAAGAAGGAAAAAGAGGAGAAGAAGGAACAACAAGGTGCATCTGTTGAGATCGACAAGTTGTCCTCCACATTAGAGGAAGAGTTTGCCATGATTTCCGAGATGCCTCCATGGGTGAGGTGGGGTGATTTGGAATTGTAGCCCAAGAGAGATACACAATGGGTAGGATCCTTGAGGAGTCAAACTCTTGGATCAAGACCTTGCTATGGGAGCCCATAATGAGCAGTAGTAGGATTGACAAGTGGCAATTGGTGCAATCATGTGCCAGAGTGACAGATGCAGTAGTTAGTAATGGTGTGAGACTTCGCAGCGCATAGGAAAGTTGGGAGCAGTGTAGTTAGCACACAACAAAGTCAGAAACAACACAAAGGCTTCAGTGAAAATGCAAAGGATTTAGTGACAACGCAGAGGTGAGAAGAATTCATAACTCGGAACACAAAGGCATCATATTGAACACAATTGGTTCAGTATTTTGAATGTTTTTTCCATTGCATATGTTGTAGTTGCAGCAACAACATATGTAGAGAGGGTTGCAGTGCAGATGCAGTAGGTAATAGTAGTTTAGAATGGTCAACAGTAGCACAGATGCAACTGATATCAGAGTTGCACGGTAATTGGTGGGTGGTAGAGCGACACATCAGCACCGTAGTAGGACATGGTGTAGAGACACACTGATGCTTCAATATGTTGCAGCAGTAGAGCACATTCCTAGCTAAGAGGGAGCGTTGATTTCTCTGGCCTCGAGATTTTCCGAAGAGACTAACAAACATGCATTCTCAAATATCGCGAAATCGTTTCGAGAAATTCCACCTAGAGATGGTTTAGTTAGAATAATTAAATTTTTTAAATGGTACCCTAACTCTAAACTTAGGAGATTTGGTTAATTAAAGGGTATTAATTAAATGTGGTGTGAATCTTCTAGAATAAGATGAAGATCAACTCCGAGTTAATCTTAACCCTTGATTATGTTTTAATTTTGGTCATTGGAGCTCCAATGAGAGATTATAAGGAGTTCAATGGGCACTTGAAGAACACTTTGATTGAGAGATGAGAGATCGAATTTCTCAAAAATATCAGCGTTGAGTTGCGAGAGTAAGATTGAGTGATCTTCTTGCAGTGAGGGGCAGGGATAATAGTCCGGAGGAAATTTTTCGAGATCGAGAGTTTGAAAGGCAAACAAGGCATAGAGGATTTCAAAGAAGCAACCCAGTGCCACAAAGAGGCATCACAGAGCTTGAGAGGGAGTTCGAAATTCAACTAGGAGAGTTGAGATCTAGTGCAAGAAGCCGAGGTGTGAGACTTGAGTGCGAGAGGGTTGAATTTCCAAACAACAGGAGATCAGAAGAGGAGGTGATGCAACCCCAAGAAAGTGTGACACGAAGATGTGTAGGATTGATACAAAAGTTACAGAGAGGGAATGTGGGGTCAACTAGTGTGTCCTCAACATTGTCGAATCTCCCAAATTAGTGTGAGATTTTTCTCACTAAATCTTTACGAGTTTTTCTCTATATCCGATAGTGAGTTTGGGAATCCAACGATTTGTACTGTGAAACTATTTGCATAATAATAAAATTCTTAGCTGTTGCAGAGGTTTTCCCAAGTTGGGTGTTGAAACATACCTCGGTAACCACACATGTAAAAGTAGGGAGTTAGAATTTTTTATATAAATTACCACAAGTAATTGTTGAAATCACAACCCCATATTCCTTATTAACCAGTAGATATAATGTTCATTACTACATGAAGTAAACTGCATTAAAGGACAGTAAGTTACAGAATGATTTGTTGTAGTGTAATAACATAAACTGTCTCATGAACCTTGCATCCATTTCATGATTTCCTTAACCATATTAATTAATCACTTACTTGGACATTATGATTATCATATCAAATAAAGAATCATCATCATCAAAGATTCAACATCATCAAACTGACACAAAAGGCAATCACACCATTGAACACTGATATACCTTGGAAACCCCGTAGGGTGAAAACCAACAAATGTTTAATCTTATTATTAAATGCTCGTGAGGGTTTTCACCCCTCACTCAATGGCTTATAAGGGATTCCATCCCTTAACCATTGTTATAAAATTATTACAATGAATTATCATTAAGTTGTCACATAACTAGCTAAAAGCTAATACATTTTCCATGAAACCCTTTACTTACATACTGCCACATGCAACATTCCTTGTGGCATGATTGTTCTAGCAATGTACGATCCTGCAACTCGTACTCATCTACATGGACCATTAATCATTTTCCTGCCACAACGTTAAATATAATCTATGCCTTGCGCAACTAATCCAACACATCATGATTACATTTATAAATAATCATATTAACTAGCATTTCCCTTCGGATAGGCACATATTCTTAGAGAACAAACACTAAGGCATTCCTTTGAAGGGACTAACTAAAACATCAGCTACAATCTTCTTACATGAAAATTTACATAAACTTTATCAAAAGATCTAGTCCTTTAGCTATTACTTTTGATGCATGCAAATATATAAAGCAATCTCACTCAACCTAGATTTTTCCCTGATGCGAATATATATCATTTCTAATGAAAGCTAACACAAATATTGTGTGCATACACATTTCATTCAACAAGAATCTAAGATAATAGTTATGTTAGCATAAAATTAATCACATATCATTTTCCTAAAGAAAATGACTCAATAGTTCTTGAATGGCTTAGCATAATAGCCCTACTATTCCCTTCTCTCGAATTCTACCAGTAAAGAGTTACATACTTCTTTATTAAAGGAAGTCATTATAACCCCATTTTCTATCTTCATATATGTAAGTTTCTCATCCTTCCCTTTCAAGAAATTATTTATAGATACCCATCTTTATGGTTAAAAATCAAAAAACAATATCCAACTTATCTAACAAAACAATCTTTTCAAGAGATTATTATTTCCAAAAAATTAACATCGATTATTATTTCCAAGAAAGTCAGCATAATACTTTCTCTACCTACGCACCAAATCATATTTGCAATGTCACCATAAAATTAAGTGGCCTCATAGAGCCAACTAATTCACACAAACTGATTGAGGTACTCGTCAATGGTAGTGCATTTTACTTCCGGGAATAATTCAGTAGCCTGCACCCCATTCGGTCCCATTTCACAATGTTCTTGATTGCCTTCCACAAAAGTTGAGTAGTGAAGACATAACAAAAAATCCCCAGTGTCTGGAACAACATATTTTTAACCACCATCAGACAGTTGACATTAAAATGAATTAATTTTACTACCATCAAACAGTTCACATTAAAATAAAATAAAATTATAAGATACTTTTGAGCAGAAATCCTTACTTTACCATGCCAATTGAAATATATCAGTGAACAGTGAGTGTCCTGGAAGTACTGACCTTGAATGGATTTGACGATCTGCTCTTCGGGTACATAGACCTTATCGAGAGTCTTGCCAATTTTGTTCTCCCATAAACCCACAAGCTCATTCATGGACAAAATGTTAGTAGCAGGTCTCATGTATAGAGTCGTGTTTAAAGTTCTAGGATCATCCACTGCTTTTATTGTGTATGTTGCAGCGTCATCACCAACCGGGAACACAGCTGTATATTCACAAGATAATCACATCCAAGATTTACATTTCTTGAAATTGTCTTCTAAACCAATTAATATGATTATAAGTAATTTGATTTTCATCCTAATCCATCTTCCAAAATTTAGAATTAGTTAAAAAAATATCATCACTTTTCAAAAATTTACAACAAAAATTAATGATCCCCACACCTTTGACATTTCCATTTCCAAGAATGACAACTTTGTCCCTTGGAGGGGCTGTAAGTCCAGTCTGTCCCAGGGTTGGAACGAAATGCCCTGCAAAATAGTAGCAGGCTATATATGTGTAGGGAATGCCTTCTGCTTCAATTGTCCGACGGAGTTTGGCTTTTAGCTGGAACATACTCTTTACAGGCTCCAACCCTATTTCTTCTTCCTCAACAGTCCCGAACTCAGATGGCAAAAACCTCTGTATCATGACGTAAAATACCATACCATACCCAACCCAACCCAACCGGATATCAAAATTTCCATTCATTAAAATATAGTAAGGAGATTATATTATCTATCAAGCAAAAAAATCCAATGCATAGCTGTTTCAGAGCAGCTCTTGATACCTTAATAGTGCCAACCTCTTTGATAGCATTGATAATACTGAACTGATCTGCTAGCTGCGCTGCGCCTACTGTGGAGATCACTACATCCACCAACTTAATTGCCTCCAGTAGGCTTGTGTAATCGTCCAGAGATCCCTGTAGCACATTGAATTTTCTAATGTGAAACTGATCATAGGATTTTGGTCATCACAACATGATTACTTCATAGAATAGCAGTGGGTTTGAAAACAATTAAGAGATTCATGAGATTACGTGGACTAGAGTTATTCCTGAGGCCTTGAAGGACTCGAGGAGCTGGGCTTTCTCAGGATTAGAAGCCGTGGATTCTCTGACCAGAACAAATGTGGGATGGCCATTAGCAATACTGGCTTTCGCAATATAGCGACCAATGGAACCTGTTGCACCAATTATGAGAATCCTGCTGCTCGCCATATCGTTTTCCGATCAAAGGATTTTAGTTTTTTGAGAATGCCAAGGTTGTGTGCTATTAATAGGCAGAGTGGTCTGTAACAATTTTGTTTTGAAAATAAATTTTAGGAAATTTAGATTACAGCAATTAAGTTTTATGAAATTTTTATTAAAATTTTGACTAAAATTTCGTATAAATTTTAGGAAATTTAAATTATAATAATTAAATATTTTTTGTGATAGTATAAATCCATTTCAACTATAAAAGAATTTCAACTAAACTACACTACACTAACTAGATTACACCCACTTTAGACCTCTGTAATAGAAAACAATATTAAATAAAAAGAAGACTGATACCAAACCTGGTGACATCAAGAGAGGAACACTTGTGGTCTTCACAGCGTTGCTGTGATGGTGCTATTCAAGATAATGTTTGGCAAGAAAAGAAATATATTTTAATTTGTTTTACTAGTGTGATAATGAGTTCCTATATATATTATGATGTTATTATTATTAATTTTTTAATGTGGTTTTAAACATGAAAACATTGAATCGTAACATTTCTATCTAATTATAGTATGATAATATTAGGAGCAGACTTCTAATTTGTTTAGCTTACTGTGACATATTATTGTTTATTATTATTAATTTTTTAATGTGGTTTTAAACATTGAATCGTAACATTTCTATCTAATTATAGTATGATAATATTAGGAGCAGACTTCTAATTTGTTTAGCTTACTGTGACATATTATTGGTCATCCATGACTTCATTATTTTTGTATTGTGCCTTTAACCCAAAAAAAAGTTATAACATTTGTGTGTAAATTTCAACACATGGAAAATATATACATGTGGAATTTTATACTTTTAAGTTATAAGATTTCTAAATTCTAACGTATCCAAGGTATATGGTATATCCAAGGTATATGGTATATACATGTATGAGTTTTATACTTTTCTAATATAATTAATTTTTCAATTAATAAAAATTATAATTTTTTTAAATAAATTAATTTTATTAAAAATTTTTATAAAAAATATAATCCTAATATTTTTTATTTTTATTTTATTGTTAAGAAGGTTTGTTTTATATTTGGTCTTATACTTATGAGAGTGGGTTGGGAGAGAATAATGGGTTAAGATTCTCTTTATCCCTTTTTTATTAAGTAACATGAGGGTGGGGTGAGAGGAATATTGGTTAATATTCTCATCATTCATGTTTTGGGTAAGTATTACTTTCATCTCTATAGTCATGAGAGTGGGGATATGAGGAAATGTTGTGCCAATAATGACTTCTCTCATTTTGGGCTAATATTGTGACCCCACTCCACCTCATCCCCAACCTCATAAGAGTGCCATTGGGACCAAATATTCCAATGGATGAATTTATTGGCCCAATATTTCCTTCCACCATTACCCTTATGCTACCCAATATTTCTCCCTTACCCCATTCTCATGTCATCCAATATTCCTCCCATGGCCATATATGTTTTACTCAAATTTTCCTTCCCACCCTCATGCATGTTTCACCCAATATTCCCACCGACCCTATGGCCCAATGAGGGTAGGTATGAGGGGAATATTGGGTCAACATTCTTCCCACTCCACTCTCATGTTTTACATAATGTGCCACCAAGAAAAGGGGCGGGAGGGGGAGAGGGCGGGAAATATTGAATTAGAATGTATGGCTTATTATCTCACTAATGTGAAGATGTTTTTTGAACTTTCTCCCCAACCCCATTCAAATGTTATACCTAATATTCATTACACCACTTCCTCAAAGCTGAGGATGGGGTGGCCACGAATATTGGATAAAACATATGACTTATTATCACATTATCATAATAATACAAATGTATTTTTTGAATTCTAAGAGAATAAAGTACAGTTTTTTTTTAAACTTTATATTAAGAAAAAGTGACCAAAATTAACACTCAAATGAAGTAAGTTAATTAGAATTATTGAAAAAAATTTAATGATTTTTTATATGGTTTTTCTTTTAATAGAAGAATTCAACATCCTCAAAGGATGTATTGCCATTATAGTATAGGACATTAAAGTATTTATAATATTGGGTGATAGCATGGAGTTAGGTTACACTTTTTGGCAAGACCTTGAGATTGTAGCACATTTTGGAGCTCCACAAAGAGTGTTTGAATAGCTAGATCCACAGTATTGGAGGTCAATCGAGCCTCAACTAAGGTGGGTATTCTATCCTTTTCGTCTTTTATATTTTTTTTGGAAAATTAAACAAATTAATTTGAAACAAAACTTACCATACAAAACAATGAAAACAACAAAAAAATTAAAAAAAACGCTTTAAATCAATTTAGGAAACCACAAAACCAACCTTGAAAACCACAAAAAACTATTAAAAGAACCTTTCAAAACAACTTAGAAAACCCTTCCAAAGTACCCAAAAAACTATAATCTAGGTTTTAATTTTTTTCCTCCTTACAATGTTTCGTTTATTAAATGCATATTTTTTATTTTGAATGGTAAAAACTTATTTTCTAATTATTTTAGGTGTTAAAGTTTTTCTTTAAGAATTTTGTGAAATAAATTTTTTTAATATTTTAATGTTTTAATTTTATTTAAAATGCATTTTAAATTTCTAACAATTATTACTCAAAATATATCCCATAAAACACCAAAAGATAACTTAACAAAACTATAACAAATAAATTAGGAACTTGATATTGACATGATGAATAACAAATCCAAAAGAGAAAATAAAAAAAACTATAACAAATAAATTAATTAATTAAGAGTTTGATATTAACATGATGAATATGGTTGCTAAGGGTAAACCACTAATTAAGAGTTTGATATTAACATGATGAATATAGTTGCTAAGGGTAAAGTACTATTTATAGAGTAAGAAAATATATTTTATTTTATCATTTTAAATTTAGATTAATTTATGTTTTATATAATTTTTAATAATAAATATAGTACTATTAGTTTTAAAATAAAAAACTATTAAAATATTAAAATTAAAAATCTAAAAAACTAAAAAATTATTATTTATATATATAGATATATATATATATATATATATATATATAACATTATGTGATTATATTTAACAAATTTTAAAATATTAAAATTAAAAGTCTAAAAAAATATATATTATTTAATTAATTTTATTATATATATATATATATATATATATAACTTAACTAAAATTTACATAACATGATGTTATAATATATAACAAAACATTTAATTTAGTTATATATAATATTTAATTATATATAATTATAACATAATATATATGACTATAACATAACATAATTTTATAACTATTTAACATAACTTAAAATTATTTTATATATATATATATATATATATATATATATATTAACATAACGAGTTCATAATATAACTATAATTATAAACATAATTATATATATTTAACTATTATAACCTAGTTATAACATCACATAGATATATACTATAGTTCTATATACATCGTTTATAACATAACATAGTATAATCTCTCTCTCTCTCTCTCTCTCTCTCTCTCTCTATATATATATATATATATATATATAAGTTAATGTTTCAATAATACATCATTGATAGATACATTAAATCCATCATGAAAAGTGCATTTGGTCATGTGAATAAAAGTATTTAGACTATTTCCTAAATTGTACTATATTGTTTCATTATGTAGTATGTTGTACAAGAAGCACTGTCTTCATTTGCTTGCATCTAGTACATGTGAGGTGTCAAAGTCAAACATTAAAGGCTTCAGTCTATTGGAGTATTTGGTTGGCATGAAATTTTATTAGTTTTGTAAACATGTTTACTTCATTTTTTTACATATATATTTATATAGTTATGGGCAATGAATAAAATGCATTATTTAGAAATAGGAAAAAGTGTGAAGGTAGATTTGATCATTTCTTTTCATTGTGTTTGCATGGAACTCAATACTTTGGTTGATAAATTATCAAAACATGGACTCTAAAGTTTAGGACTTCACGCTAGACTATTATGCTTGAGTTTAGAATTGGATTTTTTCTCAACACTCTTTTTGAGTCAAAATTTTTTCTTGGATTAGTTTATATGTATTATATGTATTTCTAACAGCCCTAGTTAAGGTTCCATGCAAAAATATACAAGACAATGGTTGATGGGACATATATTTAAAGGTGAATGGTGGGAAAAACATCCTAGTGGGTGTTTATTTAAGCTATTATGGCTTAAAAAAATGGAAAAGGCAATGGCAAAGACTTTGGAAAGGAAAAATGGCATTAATTAGCATTTTCTTTATGAAAGTAATGGAAATTAGGAGAAAAGGAAGGTGAAAGGTCACAACTTGCATGTGAGGAGGAAAATGAAAGAAAATAATGGAAAATGAAGAAAACCAAGGCCTCATTGATAAAAAAGCTTCTCAGGATCACTCGGAAGGCTTGGTGAGTGTAAGCTTTTGCTCAGGTTTTGCATTGGATCAAGAGAGGAAAAGAAGGTAAGAGGCAGGAAGGAGCAAGCAACGAAGAGCAAGATCAAGAAACTACATCGGTATTCTTTACACACATCGATTTTCATGTGTGTTTTCCTTGATATATTTGGCATTCATGGTATTACATGTGGTTCTTTTGCTATTGTGGCATGGGTTTAGCTAGGTGTGACATTATTTTCAGCCTAGCCTTGCCATTTCCAGATAGCGATGGCGTGATGGTGTTCTCCTATCTTCTTTGAGCTGGATTGTGAGATGGAATTGAAGCTAAGTGAGGTGGATTTCTGAATGATAGAACACATGGCCTAATGGTCCCTAAACCAGACTGTGGAGTGAACTAAAGCCACTAGGTCGACCCGGACTATTTTTTGTATTAAAGCTAGGATTGGGTTGCCTTGGTGGGCCTAGGAATCCTTGTCGGTCAATGGCATGATATACAGTAAAGCTAAGATGTGGATTTCTCTTCACTGGCCTAATCATCCCTCATTGGGATATGCAGTAAAGGCTAGAGAGTGGGTTTCAGTTTAGGGCCTAGTGATCTGGTGTACATTGTGGTAAAGTTTGAGAGACTATGAGAGATGAAAATTCCTCACAGTGTGGGTGGAGAGATCTGTTGGCATCCTTGCTTGTTTGGCCTAGTGATGTGGTAGATATCATGTTTAATCCTATTATTACATGATTATTGTGTCAACCTAGTGATTCAAGATGGATTACGGTAAATCCTGGTTTCTATTGATGAGGGTGAGGTGGTTTAGCCTCGGGATAGCTTGGTTGGTTCTTTTGGTTTGAGTCCCACATTCATGCTGGGAATATGGCATGGGGGTGAATGGCTGAAGAGAGATTTGGCTTAGCCATTCTATGGTCGAGTGGAACATGGTAGTCCCATCTATTATTTTTGGAAACTATGGTCAAATTCCATATTAAACATCTCAAATGACCGAGATGATGATTGAATTAGATTCCGCTTTTCGGGAGGACCAAAATCGACCTAAAGATCAACTTATTTGGATAAGCGAAAGTTGAGTTTTGAATTATTTTATTCATACATGTATTATGGAATGGCTCGACCCTCGCCAGATGTGTAACTACTTATGTCGGCATCAAACCCATGTGGACCCTCAGGAAAACCTATAAATAGAAGAGACCTCGAGCTCATGTGGACAAATTGATCAATCCATCTTCTCTTCTCTCATTGTCGTAGTTCACATAAGTCTATGGGAGGAAAGTTCGCACGAGGGTCTCAAATCTCAGAGGAGAAGCTCACATGGATCTAGGGTTTTCTCGATCATACATTGACATAGATCTTGGTATTTTAGTCGTTGGATGCTATTACACAAGCTTATTAGAGCATTCAGAGACCCATAAACACTTGCACAAAATGATCCAAACTTAAACAAGAATGCAACAATTTACAAATATAATCATAAACACAGAGATGCAGTAGAAAAACACTTCATTTCATTAATAGAAAAATATTGATCTGTTCTTACAAACAGAATGGAAATAAGATAGCTCACGTGATGGTAGCTTATATATGAGAAGAGATGTGGGAGCTACATGCCTTTGAATTGAGTTACAACAAGGCTTAAGGGCATTTTTATTATTGAACAATAAGAGAAAACCCTAAACAACTAAGACCCTAACCTGAGGAGATGTAATACTAAGATTTTATTCGCCCCGCTGGGGCTAGTTGGGCAACCAGCTTCCCACAGTCGTAATTTGGTCATATTATCTATGTTTTACATGTACAATACCTCATTGGAAATATCTCTCCAAACACTACATCGATTGATGCGATTTCTATGGAAATGACTGAGAAATTTTGCCAAACAATTGACATTTAGGGCCTCAAAATGGCTTTGGAAGTTCACGGCCCAAAAAACTGCCAAAAATAGTAAACTGTGCTATAATCAAGGAAACTAAAAAACTGAAAGAAGCAATGGTGAGGGTCCAAGTGGAATAGTAAGCTGGCCACCAATATCCACTTGGATCAGTACTCCCCCCTTAGGAAGCAGTGGTCCCCATTTCATTGAGTTCCTCCATTAGATGTGGAAACTTCTGCTGAACTTGGTCCCTTGTGAGCCATTTTCCTTGGTGAAGGAGTTGGCCTGCTTTGACAAATTGATATAGTTGTATCCTCTATTGCTGAGTGTTCTTTATCTTTGTCTCCATGATCTGATTAGCTGTGGTTTGTTCCATGCAGTTTAGGTTGAGCTTTATTGGTGTGAGTTGTTTTGCAATGTCAGATGTGTCCAACAATGGTGGATAGTATGGTTGAAGGTGATCTACATTGAAAACTCAGTGCAAACCAAGAAATGATGGGATGCTGAGCTTGAAGGCATTATCAATAATAACCTTGGTGATGGTGTATGGCCCATATCAGAGAGGGTGAATCTTGTAGTGGGGTCCAGCAAGGCGCTCCTTCTACAAATGTAGCCAAAATTTGTCTCCCACCTGAAACTTGTGTGGCACTCGATGTTGATCATGGCATTTCTTGTACTTAGGATTAGCTCTATCCAATATATCATGGACCTGTTGGAGGATGTGTTGAATCCGCTCAATGAAGTTGTGAGTCCTTTTAGTGTGGAAATGCATGTGAGACGAACTACTTGAGTGGCTACAAATGGTATGGACACATCAATGGGGCATAATGGCTAAAATCCCAGCCCCACCTGAAAGGGTTTGTGGCCTGTGGAGTTGGGGAGAGCCCTATTATAGTTGTGTTGGACATAGGGGAGAATTTCATCCCATGTGCGTGGATGCTTCGAGTTGTACATGTGCAGAATGTGTATGATCATCCTGTTGGAAATCTCTATTTGGACATTAGTTTTGGGATGGAAAGTTGTGGGCTTAATAAGTTTTTCATCTAGCATCAATGAGAGACTTGACCAAAATGAACTAACGGCTATTCTATCTCAATCTAAGATAATAGACTAAGGGATCCAAAGTGTACCCGCACTCACTTAAAGAAGAGATTAATGATGTCCTTTGCTGTGATACTCTTCTTGTAAACTGCCATGATGGCCATCTTAGAGAATCTATCGATGAGCATGAAAACATAATCATTGACGTGCTAAGTAGATGGAAGGCTCAACATATAATCCATGGAGACAGATTGCCAAGGCCGACTAAGAGTAGTTAGAGGAGTATACTCACCTTTCTTCTTGATGGTTGGTTTGGAAATCATGCAGGCAGTGCATGATCTAATGTACTTCCCAACATCCTGACGAACTTTTGGCCAATAAAAATACTTCTGCAATATCGTTATTGTTTTCTCTATTCTAAAATCTCCAGCGACCCGGCTGTAGTGCGCCTCGCAAATCATCTTGGCACGCTCACTTGAAGGAAAACATATTTGTCCTAAGTGGCATAAAAGTGCATCCTGAAGCTAAAATTTTGGAACTTGCTTCCCTTCCAGGAGTGTCTCATATATGTTGCCATATTCTGGATCATTGTTGTAAAGATGCAACCACCTTGATGTCTCGTGCCCACAGGATTCGAGCACAGTGGTTATCGCCATGACCGATGGTCTGCTGAGGCATTCAACGACATTATTGGTGCTTCCTTTCTTATACTTAGTGTTCAAATCGAACTGTTGCAAATGGGTCGACCATTTCCAATGGCAATCATTCTGAAACTTCCCTTGTTTCTATATGAACTCTAGAAGTTTGTGGTTTGTGTGGATGACCATTTCCTTCCCCATAATGCAATGCTTCCATTAACGATAGGCATGGAGAATGGAATACATTTCTTTGTCGTGGGTCACATACTTTCAGACTGTGTCTCACGGTGTCTTACTATGGAAAGACATTGGATGCCCATGCTAAGTAAGAACTGCACCAATAGCATAGTTGTAGGCATTTGTCTCAATCTCAAGTGGTTGTTGCAGGTCTAGTAATGTGGGCAGTGGTGCAGAACATTTGTGATTCTTCAACTCAAATAACACTCTTTTCTGGGTCTTCAATCGAAAGAACTTTGCTTTCGCTCCACCCTTGGTGATTGACTTAAAGGCGAACTGATATGAGAGAACCACAACACGAACCTACGGTAGAAATTGGCTAGACAGAAAAAGCCTCAGAGTTTTATTAGAGTGGTTTGGGTTGGCCAATCCTGAATGACTTGTATCTTTAATGGGTCCACATGCACACCCTACTCATCAATGATGTACCTCAGATAATTAACCTGGGTCAGGACAAAGGCGCATTTCTCTAAGTTAGCACACAACTTTTTTTGTCAAAGGGTTTGAAGGACTTGTCGAATATGGTGGAGATGCTCTTCCCAACTATGGTTGAAGATCAAGATTTCATCTAAATACACCACCATTAATGCATTGGTGAAGGGTCACAAGATGTCTTCCATCAGTCTCATGAGGGTTACAGGGGCATTCGTCAATCTGAATGGCATGACCAATCATTTGAAAAGGCCCTCCTTGGATTTAAAGGCAATCTTCCACACATTGGAGGGTTCGATAGGCACGTGGTGATAACTTGACTTCAAGTCAATCTTGCTGAAATATTCCCCCCCCTTGAGCTGGTCCAGAAGCCCATCAATTCATAAGATTAGGTACCTACTCTAGACAGTGATCTTGTTCAATGCTTGATAGTAAATACAAAGTCTCCACTTCCTGACCTTCTTCTATACCAATACAATCAAGAGCCCACAAGGTGATGTGTTTGGCCCAATGTGCTCTTTCTACAATAGTTCTTGAATCCGCCTCTTGATCTCATCGTTCTCTAGAACAGAGTGTCAATAGATCAGTCCATTGGCAGCGACACACCCGGGGTCAGATCAATGGAGTGCTTGACATGATAGTGTAGAGGTACCCCTATGGGGGAGGAAAGAATATCCATGTAGTCCTCCATGACCTTGTCCATCTGCTATTGTTGTTCATAGGAGCCCTACCTAGAAGCCATGGCCACAACCTTCTTCTTGAATTGGGGGAGAATCATAAGAAAAACAAATTTCCTGGTATGGGAAATGATCTTACTACATTGCTTTGTAGTGGTCAAAGAGATGGAAGTAGGGGGGGATACCTCTGGTATCCTATACAACTTATTAGCCAAAGTAATAATCATAGAACAATGTCTAGACTCATATACAAAATGTCCCTTCCACAAGTATGGTTGTCCTAACAATACATCAGAAAATTCAAGAGGAGCAACATCACACAGTACCTCATCCTCGAAGGGCTTGACGTTGTAGGGAAGGAAGCACTGCTGGTTGATGAGAACATCTCGTCCTTGGTGAAGCCACCCAATGGTGTACGACTGCAGATGTGTTGTAGTCTTTAGGCCCAACCGCTTCATCACCTCTACTTAAATGAGGTTCTTTTAACTCCCACTTTCTACAATGAACTGCAGTGGAGAACCCTTCACCCACATCTCTAAGTGGAAGAGTCGTTCCCCCTCCTCTAGATCTTCAGGCTCCATTTTCTAGATATTTATGGTGGCCATGGTGGCACTAGGATCCACATCAATGATCTGCTTCACTTTGTTAGTTTCCTTATCATGTTCTGATTCAGAGCCAAAACCTGCGTCTCATACGAAAGCCTTCATCTCAACCATGAGTGACTGCTTGGCTCGACAGTCAATTGTATTTTGAGTGGAGTTGTTATGGAACTCACACCATTTTCCCGTGTCCTCCTTCATCTTTTTGGTGTTGTTCTTTTCTTACATCTTCATAGGGTTGTCCTTGGAAGCCCCACCTTGGCTTGGTCCTTTGTTTTTTGGTTTCAGTGCACCTTTCCCTTGCTTGGGATTTGCAAATCCAAAGTCCCTCTTCTTCTATTTAAACTTCTCCTCAATCTTTACAGTGTACCAATACACCATGCCGAGCGAGGAGATGTCTAAGAACTCTATCTCATCCTCGATGTACTTGTGTGGGCAATTGTGGTACTGAAGCACCAAATGTCACTTAGTATCCTTTATACTCATATTTGTATGAAGGGTATGGATAGTATTTGTGAACTTTGGCACATCTTTGCCCCTTCGCTACGTAGTGTGGTCCACTTTATGTATTTATCTTCATACCTCCCTACACAATAATTTTGTTCCATGATGGCATCTCAGAAAGAATTCCAAGTGGGTGTGGCTAAAAACAGTGAGGGTTCACTCTCATCCTTTTGTTCACAACAAGTGTCACACTAGTGCTTGATGTATGAGGCAGCTTTGAGAAGTGCAAAAGTAATCTTTTTCTCATTGGAAAAGTCATGAAATAAAAAATATGCTTCCAACATATTTAACGATTTATATACAACGTATGCATCTATGAGGCCTTCAAATATGGGAATATGAAAGTTAACTTGTACCTTAAAAATAGTGGGGCTTCCAGAGTTCCTGTTGGATGAAGATGCATCGCCTATGGGCAGTCGTTGAAGGATCTAGTTAAAGTTATCCATCATCACCTCCCTCTACTACTTGAGTGCTTCCTCGAGCAACGTTTTGAAAGGATCTCTTGCTCCCTTGTCTTTCTTTTCTTCCTCTATAGGAGGTCGTCAAATTTTGCAAGGTTGATCTTGCAATGGTTCAAACAGATAGAGCCCTAACTCATAATCTGATCTCGTTGGGATATGAAAAGAAAAACAGAGAAAGAGCTGATTGCTCTGATACAACTGATCTTAACTTAAACAGGAATGCAACAACTCACATATATAATCATAATAACAGACATGCAGTAGAAAAACTCTTCATTTCATTAATACAAAAATACTGAACTATGCTTACAAACAGAATTTGAATAAGATAGTTCGGGTGATGGTATCTTATCTATGAGAAGAAATGTTGTGGATACATGCCTCTAAACTAAGTTACAATAAGGATCGAGGGCCTTTTTATTATTGAACAATAAGAGAAAACCCTAAAAAATGAAAACCCTAACCCGATGAGATGTAACACCAAGAGCTTATGGGCCCCATTGGGGTTAGTTGGGTAGCCAACTTCCAACGGTTGTAACTTGTTCATATTATCTTTGTTTGACGTGTATGATACCTCATTGGAAATATCTCTCCGACGAATACAATGGTTGACACAATTCTCATAGGAATCCTTGAGTAATTTTTCGAAAAAAACATCGTTTAGGGCCTCAAAATGGCTCCAAAATTTTAGGACCCGAAAAACTACAAAAATTAGTAAACTTTGCTACAATTAAGGAAACTAAAAAACTAAGAAAAATAATGGTGAGGGTCCAATTGGAATAGGAAGGTGGCCACCAATATCCACCTGGATCACAGAAGCTTATGAGAGCGTCGAGAGACTCATAAACACTGACAAAGAAGCTTATGAGTATTTCCAGGGTTTCATAAGAAAATCTAAACCTATTGGTGTCTGAATGATCGCACAGAGTGATACTGAGATCATCCAGGCCATCTCGGATGCACACATAGAAAATCGAAGAGAGCGTTCAAGGGTTTTGAAGTAGATCTAGTGTGTTTGACCCTGGACGCATGCCTACAATGGTATGAGAGTAACCAAAATGCTATAGACATTGGCATTCAGTTCATAGAGAGCATCCAAATTAGCTATAGACACTTGCACAACTCTTCTTTCCATCGTCCAGGAGTCAGAGATTATATTTCAGTACTTCGAAGATTTCATACAGTGTTCGAAAATGTTTGACACAGTGAAAGTAGTATCGAACAATTGTATACATTCAATGACAACATACTATAGTCCCTAGAATCAGGGTTTTGATTTCAAGCATGATTAGATCCGTTTCATCGATATCATAGTTGTTTTGTTGCATAGATGAAGTTATGGATCATTGTACTCTCTTTTGTTGAATCATTTGATGACGATATAAGAAGAAGAATATTTTCAAGGGTTTTCCCCATAGTGGATTTTGCCGTGATCTCGAACCAATCTTGTCATCTTTATGTGTCTGCATGCTTTTCTTCTAATGTTACTTTATGTTGTGTTCCATTGACTATGATGATGTTGTTATTTCTATATAATTGCATATGCTGATGAATAATGGTGTATATATGAATAATGTAATGATAATGTCGGGTGAACTTAATGAATTAATGAAGAAATGCAATTATCAAAGCAAAGAGCAATGTAGCCCTATGAAAAATTTACACCATCCTGGGTTTGGATTTTGCATCATTAATGACAGGTATTTATCCTTGTGTTTCTATGAGAATTATATTAAATTATATGTGGATCATATGGCTATGATTTGATTGGTATTTATACTACTATTATGTTGGTTATATATGTGTTTTATGACAGTGGCTATGTATGACTCTCATCATGTTTATACTTGTAAATGAATGGATAATGTATCTATGAACTAATAGACGATAATGCAGCAAATGATTAGAGGGAACAATGTTTCTTAGTGATTATTAGATAAGTATGAGATCATTGTGCTTAAATACTTTGTTTACACGTGTAGATTACATATTTGTGATATGTTTGACACAATGCCTATCATGCTTAGTAGAGGTCTAGTTAAGGGCTTGTTCAACTATTTTCTTTTGCATCATTGTTTCCCTATTATTTTACTATTATGAAGATGTCATTCAATTATGGGAAGTGACCTGGGTTGTGGGCCTAAAAAAATGGCTTAAATCCTGAGGACGTTGCCATAGAATTGCACAAAATAGTCCCTAGACACTAGCATGCCTTGGCATCAGAACATCCAAAACCTCCTAGATGTTGTCACGTCCATATCATGGGAGAATCAGAGGTTCAAGTGGCCTAAATCCTTAGTAGGTACCACGTTTTGGTTACCAAAAGTGTTGGGATGGTTCTTAGGGGTCATGTAGCTGATGTGGAATGTTTTTATGATGTTTTTATGTCAATTCCATTTCCTTAAGGTCATTTTGTAGTAACTACAACACCCTCCAAAATTTTGGCCTACATTCAAATACTGGAGCCTACTATGGATCCTATGATCGCTTTTTATTTAGGCACTTATTGGTAAGATGATGATTTCAAGCTCCCTTCTTTGATCTTAAGTGTCGTTCATAATTTTATCTTTACATAGTATGTGTCATATTCAGGCATGGGGATTATCGCTTGTCATGCAAAGAGAAGTATGTTTTGATTCAAGGGGAAATATTTGTCAAAATGGGTTGTTCTCATCATATATACATGTTCCACACTCATTTCCAAAGTTTCCCACACTCGTACACAAGTGTCACCTTTGTCCTCATAAAGTCCATCATCGGAGCCACACTTGTCATAAGCTTCTACAAAGGTTGTTGCATTAAGCGAAGTATGTTTTCATATGTTCTAGATGGTCTATGTTGTATCACTAAGTGTTTAAGTGTGTGATCATAGTCAAGTTCTATCACTATTCACATCGGCCCACTAATCCCACATTTAGCCAAATTCTGGAGTACTCGTAGCAACCAATCCTCATCCAAATTTCTTGAACTGTGCACTTTGCATCGGCAACCTTTAAGGCTTTTCCTTTCCTGCTATAAGTGCACAATGCGCAAGAAGTCGATCCTCTCGTGGCATCCAAAATTGCCTAGATCCTTCCTCTAGTGTCCTTCCCTCAGCAGGAAGCCACTATCTCCAGAAAATGCGTAGTTTTATCCCTCAAGAATCTTAGCTGCTTAGTTTACCCTTCCTCTTGAAATTGCGTAGATGTGTCCTCCCAAGGTCTTATCCCACAGCGTGCATTTCTTTACTAAACTACACAATTATGTCTTTCAGTGGCCACTACAAAATTCTTTCCCTCAGTGAGCACTGTTCATAAATTCTCCCTAGTCTAGCCTAAGTTGTGCACTACACAGTCTCATTGATAAAGCTTGACCCTTGGATAATTGAAGTGTGCAATTGTGCAGGCACTAGGGCTTCTCCTTTAGCATGTCACTCAGTCCCATCCTAGTTTATGAACCTAGGTGCAACATCTTAGACAAGGGGTTTATCAGACTCATGTCGACTTGTCAAAAGTGGAATAGAGATACATGATTTCTACTAGGTTATGACAAGATAGGTGATGAAGAAGGATGACATGCTAGATGAAACTAATGGAGATGAGCAGAAAAGATAGTTATAAGATAAAAATAACAAGGACCCCAAGGTATGATAGAAGATCGGGATCACATGAAGACTCCATCTGATGCATAACTCTTTAGAGGGTAGGTATGAAAAACACAACAAATACTTTGAAATACACCTCTTAGCATAGCACGAAGGATTTCTTATCATTTTCATATCATTATGTATTCAATGACTTGCATGGTTGCAAGAACTAAAAGTCATTCCATGAGTTTCCTCTAAGTGTCTTGCTCCCTTTTACTTGTTAGATCAACAATCATATTTTGGCATTTTTGACCATTTTTTCATCTTTTCAAACCTTTTTCTAGTGGTCTCGAAGGTTTGTCTTTGTGTATACAAGTTTTCTTAACCATATAAACACCTGTCACACTCATACACAAATTCTTGAGCACTGTCACACATGTGTTGTCATGGTCATCCTCAAAGTCTATCCCAAGTGTCACACTTATCGTTTCTTGTTGCGAGACAATCACTCAAAGGGTAATGTTTTTCTTCTTCTTTCGATGGTTTTTGGTTTTGATGTCGTTGAAGTATGCTAAGTGTGTGATCGCAGTTTGAGTTCAACACAAGTCTATATTCTACCTCACAGTTAGCCATTTTTGTAAATATTCTTGACTGGGAGACTCAGCGTCACCCGACATCGACTAAGCTTCGCAGTCTTAGCCCTTAATGATGTGACCTTGGCGGCTGGAACTGCACAGTGCATGATGATTGTCCTTCAGGGAAGTTGCACTATGAAATTCTAGAGTTCACCTTCCTTCCTTCAGTATGAGAATTGCAGAATAGTTCCTTTCAGTCCGGCTTGAACTACGCATTTCAAAATTTCACTCATAAAGCTTTTCCCTTTCATGTTGGAATCCCATAGTGCGTAGAGAGCCCAACCTCCCTTGGCCTTCATAACTGCGTAGAAGTTTCCAATAGTGTCCTCCCTCACCCAGAGCTCACTTTCCTCCAAAACTGTGCACTTTTCGCTTACATCCCTCTCTGTTATCCAGTCCTCCTTGCCTCTGAAAACTATGTAGAAGTGAAATCCCTTGGCCACACCTTTCACCAACCATTGCTGACTTAAACTACGTAATCCTGTCTCCGAGTGGCCACTGTGCAATTTTTCTCCTCTGTGAGGAATATGCTCAAAAGTTCCCCAGTCAAATCTGAGCTACGCTTTGCGTAGTCTTAATGATCAAGCTCTCTCCTGGCCAACTGGAACTGCGCAATGCATAGTCACTGAGCCCTATCTCCTAGCCTATGACTTGTCCCAAGCTCAGTCCATGGATGATAATGCACCATCTTAGAGTAGGGTGTTTTTGGGTTGATGTCATCCTGTCATTAGTGAATTGCAAGAACATGTACGCTCTCAAGTTGTGGTGAGATGAAGAAGAACGAAAAGTAGAAGGGAAGCATGCCTAGAGACTCACTTGCCGTTGGACAAGGAAAGGAGGTTATCAAGAACAAGAAAAGGGAACACATGCATGCAACTACCGCTCAATACCAAAGATCGTTGATGACCGCGCACCACCACACTATGTTAAGGAGAATAGAAAGCACATCCGAGAACACATCTATCATTCAAAAGCAATAATGGCTTGAAATTCTCACCTTCGCAAGCCAGTCCATGTCAGCAGTGTCATGTCATGTCATGTCATGAGTTTTCAAAGGCTGCATCACTATTATGAGTCATGTATATTATAAATCAAAAGTAATAAAAAGTGGAATTCCAATGGACACATGAATATGAAGAGTCAAGTGAGTTGAAAAGTCACAGGAATTTGAAAATTCATGATGGAATTCAAAGAGTCACAAGGGTCAAGCATCAACCCTTTCTTATATATGCCCCCTCATTGTAAGAGAAAAGGAATTTTCACCTTGGATCCTCCTGCAAAGCATAGAGAGTTTCAATCAATTCTTTTAGGAGCAAGGAGTGGCTACAATGTCCCACTACTGGGGCTACTAATGTATGATGTATTTATGTGCCTTGGAACTTTTTCATAATACAGAAGCCTTCTCAGGTGAGCACTTTTCCATGCATGACATATGGATGTTTGTAGGACTATTCTTTAAGCATTTATATCTGATTTTTGTTACACATGTACTAATATAGTTGAACTATTTCAGTTGTTTTAGTGATTAACATATTGGAAATGTGTTGTTATGGTTTTCATTGTTGTCTGATCCTTGTGGGCTACTCTGTAGGATATTAGATATACATTTCCTTGTTCTTTGTTTTTAATGTCTGCCGCATGTGGTGTGGACTATTCCATTGGATGTTGGACAAAGATTCCTAATTCACGTGTGTCTCTTCCTGGGTGGTACTACTAGCTGTCATTTAGAGGCTCACATTTTCCCCCCTTTTGTAGTAAGAGAACCTAGACAGAGTTACATTGCACACTCATGAGACATACTCACCTTTCTTTTTGAAGGTACCTTTACAACACTCTCATGTGATGAAAGTAAGAGCCTAAGAAAATCTCTAAGTATATGGAAACCAGGCCATCATACCAGATGGGACTCCTACACCAAATGGTGTGAGGTATAATTGGGACCTCATATCAAGGAGATCCCCTGAATGTTGGCAGATCCAACACCATCAAAATTTCTAGTGCTAGAAGGAGGGCCATACGATAGAATATGCTCGTAGATTCTAGTTTGAATCTTTCACTTAAAATGTCTCTTCCCCAAATCATAATCCCATGATTTTTTTCTCAAGATCTTAATTGTACTATCCCTATGGAAGTTATTCATGACATATCTAAACTTAATTTCGATGGTAAGGGTGAATCAAATTTTCGTGAACATTTGTTTCATGTTATCCATCTTTGTATTTGTCACAGAATAAACTACAAAGATGTCATGGCTAGATTACTCCCCCTCACATTCGAAGGTTGTGTTAGTCAATGGAGTCATACATTACCCATTGCGTCTATCCATTTTCTTGCTCACCGTACCAAGAAGTTTCACAAAGCCTTTGACAAGTATAACCACCAAGATGTTTGTGAAAGAATATTTCATTTCAGAATGAAGCCTCATGAATCAATTTAGGATTATTTTGATTGGTTCCTTCGCCTTTGTTGCAAAATTCTAAAAATAATTGAACTCACATTTCTTGAGAAAAGAGTTTAAGTGCTTAGTTCATGTCTCCTTATATAGTGAGCCTAAACCTCCTATTTTCCCTTCATCCCCAACTCTTGTGAATCATGAGGCACCTCAAACCACAGAGGAGGAGCCTACTACCCATTTTATTCCTTGTCCTCCTCCTTTTCAAGTCCCAATGTGGGGCCTCCTTGCATTGATCATAAAATTGGGAAATCTGTGATTCCAATCCCTAGTCCATCTTCGCATTCTTCTCCTACTTCAATGGAGGAAATTCCAGAATGGATCATGAAGCCTATGATGAAGACTCACTTCGCCATTCTGCAAGAGGATGTCACCATTCATAACTCAAGTATCGAATCTAATCTAGATCTCTTCCATCCTCTATCATCTACATGCCATGACTCCTTGTACCATGACTTGCTTTATCAATCTCCTCCATCAGCTAGTTCTTCACATTCTCTAGATTTTCAAGTTGTTGGCTCAAATTGCGATCAGGCACAAGGTAGTCACATTTCAAAGGTAAAGGAGTAGAAAGGTAAGGACACTATCAATTTTTCCTCTCCATATCAAAATAATGAGTTTCCATTCTTGAATGACTCTCAATCTAGTAATATTGGTGAAACATCATGTATGCTCAATTGTTTCAATCAACCCCCAACCTTGGGTAGTAATCATTTGAATGTTGATAACTCCATTTCTGCATGCTGTGACAAATGCCCAAGCACATCATATCATCTTTTGTTTTCTCATGAATATTTTAATTATCTATAATCTACTTTGGTGAAAGAAGATTTTCATAATTAAACTTTTCCTTCACCTCACTATCCCTTGTGTCCTACCATTAACAACACATCCACTTATGATGGAGATACACCATGCTCTTCAGTTTATTGATCTGATGAGTTATCCCCTCGATTGGCACAAGGTGGTGAGTTTGTCCATGGTGAAATGGAAAATAGTCAAATCATAGAGAAGTCTTCCCACCCCTCATCATCTCTACTTTTGCATGAAGAAAAATTTTCAAATCAGCTTGCTCATGATATCTCACCAATTCATTTATCTTTGAATGTGCTATCAAAATAGCCTCTCCAATTGAGTTATTTGATTGTCAATGTTGAAAAACTCGGTGAAACCTATGATAGAGATGGCTACCATCTAATGAGCAATTTTGAAATAAGCAACAACAACTACCCCCAAACCATGAATGATTTTATTTAAATTTCAAAATGTGATTCTATAATTATGGAAGGTTTCATGACCTGCCAGGGATTTGACGAACTTCAACTACTGTTGATGGTTATGTCAAGATCTCGCGACTCTAGTAAGCCCCCTAAACTAAATCAGATCTGGTTTCTCTCGCAAAATATGTCTATCATCATGGTTTCACTCGATGTCAACTTCCACGTGGGAAAGTTTTGGTATTCTGGGTGTAGTCTTTTGAGTTTCAAATATTTTACTTCTGACCAAATTCAATAATCTATTATACATCATTCCTCTTCATGGAAATCTCTCACATCAAACACGGGTTGGGAAATTCCATCCCTCGTGAAGTCATGGAATTGTGAAGTTGATCATATCAAGGACTATCTTTACTCATAAGAATCATACTTATCGAATTTTTCCCTTAATGGTTAGCTCCATGGTCTTCTTGTGAATCTTATATTGAAATTTTTTTGTCTCATCACACCATAAATCTCCCTATGTGATAATGAGTGTAAACATTTTCACATGAATTAGGTTTTTCTCCATTCACCATGCCTCAATTGGTCTCATGCATTCCAAGTGCTAGCATCTTCTCTTATCACTTTTCATGACTATGATGCTTGTACAATTTGTCACTAGTTGAAGGTAGGTGGTTTGTCATATCTGAATCACAAGGAAATTAGTTTGACTGTTCAGAGTATTTGCAAGATTGTTCAAATTGATTTGTCTTTGTTTATTTCAAACTAGTAATTTGATGCTTCAATTAGCTCATCTCACCATTTATCTGTCCTTGGTGACTGTCATTCGGGTTATCATTTTCCCATGAGCATATCCAATGACAGTTCTTTCACACTCTTTGATCTTCATTGTTGAACATCTCTCTATTTATATTTTTTCAAGCAGGTGAGGCACTTCAGCCTTTGTTGATGCTTAGGACATGTCCTCACTGTCTTGTCATGAATGCTGATACTAATCAGATCCACTTTCCCTTACCATATTCCCATCGTGATCCCGCTTCTCGAATCAGAAATTCATTTGTTCAAAGATCACCAAGTTTCCAAGAGGGATATTATGAATTTTACGATGGAATCGCCGAATGGCTAGATCATTCTTACTTGGCAAGCTTTATTGAAAACAAAAAGTCTCAATCGTCCCTCACACTTGCTAAGAAGGTCAGTGTAGATGAGGACACACCCGCAAGAGGCTTTTGAGGTTCGTTAAAAAAAAATTATTCATCGAAAAAGTAAGCATGAAGATTAGATAAAAGTAGTTGTTGTGACACACCTTTCCGCCTACAAGAAATACCTTCCTTTCCTTGTGCATGTTTTTAAAGTTTTTGTATATTCTGTTGCACATTTATGTATATATGATTTAATCGTTCATATCTTTATGGATGCAAGTCAGGAACGACTACGGTGGTTTCACTAGAAATTTCATTATACGTGATCTCGACCTCCCAGCTAATAGGTTAGGAGTAGTATTAGTTGCATATTAGTTTTATTTCCTTGAACTCATCTTGCATTCGTTCCCTTTAGTTTTTCCTCGTTTTCTTATTCTAGTTTTACATCATGTTTTCTTAATTCATTTTGTTCTCTTGTCTTTTTATTTTTTTTTCAGGTTCTGTGTTTTTTTTTTCCTTATCTAGTCTTCCTTTTTGTTTTTTATCATGAAAATAAGAGTGTGCCTTGTTCCATTGTGGCTTTAGAATGCCTTTGTGGCTAAATTTCAAAGAGTCTTGTGATACTATTACACTTGGCTAGTCCTCTGTCTATCTTCCTTGTAATTGGTTGTATCTTTCGCTGATCAAGTTCTAACCAAAAAAACGACCCGTTTGTAAGGAGATATTTTTTCCAACCATGAACCTTTGTCGAGTATGGGAATATCATGTGTATACTCAATTTTCTTCTTTGGTGTTTTCAATCTTATCCAACTAGTAGAAATGTAGAAGGGGAAAATCTAAACAAGGAAACCTAAATTATAGGTACTTATATGCTTCTCTAAAGGAACAACCTCTCCTACTATCAATAAGTCGAAATTCCTATTATGCCCCAAAATAAATAAGTTTCGATGCACAGTTCTCTTTAAATAAATAAATAAATGCGAAAGAAGACAAAGACTTCCTGCATAGAGATGTGAAGCAGGAAAGTCCACCAAGGTACTATCTAGGCTCACTGGCAATGGAGCAATACTTTGTTCCTGTGTGACTCTATCGGGGTACTGTCTAGACTTGTTGGCAGTGAAGAAACACCACAGATGAAAAAATATACTCTGAAAATCTTAAGCTCGTGAAGTAAAATACCCTTCCCATTTCAAAACGTTGTCATCTAGCTGAATCTTATGTTGTGTTTAACTAAGAAGGTACAAAGGGGACAATGTATGCCCATGGGATAAGTGGAGAAGCCAAAGTAATCTACATGACCAATCAATACTCCTTGAAAGACCAAGGACCTACATAAAATAAACTAACCAAGAAAGAGAAGCTTTATTCTACCAGTGTGTCGCCAAGTGTTGTAGCGACTGCAATACCCTCCAAAATGTTTTCCTACATTCAAATCTTGCAGCATACTATGGATCCTATGATTGATCGTTTCTTAGGCTCTTATTGGTAAGATGATGACTTCGAGCTGCCTTCTTCGATCTTAAGAGTCATTCACGCATTTATCTTTATATAGTATGTGTCATATTCAGGCCTGGGGATTATTGCTTGTCATGCAAAGAGAAGTTTGCTTTTATTCAATGGGAAATCTTTGTGAAAATGGGTTATTCTCATCACATAGACATGTTTTGCACTCATTTACAAAGTTTCATGCACTAGTACACAAGTGTCTCCCTTATTGTCACAAAGTCCATCATTGGAGCCACACTTGTCATAAGCTCCCACAAAGGTTGTTGCATTAAGTGAAGTATGTTTTCGTATGTTCTAGATGGTATATGTTGTATGATTAAGCATTCAAGTGTGTGATCGTAGTCAAGTTCTATCACTATTCACATTGGTCCACTGATCCACACTTATACAAATTCTGGAGTACTCCTAACAACCTAGCCTCATCCAGCTTTCCTGAAATGCACACTTGTCATCTACAACCCTCAAGCCTTTTCCTTTCCTATTGAAACTACACAATGCATAGGGATCCCAACCTCCCTTGGCATCTAAAACTACGCAGATACTTCCTCTAGTTTCCTTCCCTCAGCCGAAACCCACTATCTCTAGAAACTACACAATTTTGTCACTCAAGCATGTTAACTATTGAGTTCACCTAACCTCCTTGAATTGTGTAGACGTGTCCTCCCAGGGCCTTATCCTTCAACAACAACTTCTTTATTAAACTATGCAATTATGTCTCTCTGTTGCAGAGGCACAATTCTTTCCCTTAGTGAGGACTGTGTAGAAATTTTCCTCAGTCTGGCCTGAGTTGGGCATTGCGCAGTATCAGTTTTCAAGGTTCACCCTTGGCTACTTGAACTATGAAATTGCGCAGTCACTGGGCCTTCTTCTCTAGCCTATCACTTAATCCCAACCCAGTTTATGAACCTGTTGAGGGCCCCGAAATCGGGTCAACAACAAGGGGGATACCCACCCGGTCGGGAACCTGGTTCGCGGCTCCTTGCCCGTTTGGTGTAGCGGGTCCGACTGGGGATGATGGGACCAGCTTCCCAATCTAAAAGATGTGTGTGTGTGTGTGTGTAGATTTTGAAGAAACTAATCTAAAGGTAATTTTAAACTAATTTAATTCTAGACTCTAAACTCACTCTATGCTACTGTAATCTAACAAAAACAGCACATCCAATCTATACTAACCCGGGGTAATAATTCTTTCATTATGCGATCTAAAAAGATTTCATACAACAACTGGTAATAAAGATCATTCAGCTATCATAAGAATATAAATCAATTTAAGATGAACCGTTCTACATAAGAAGTTAGGCAAAACAATTGTGAACAACATATCGCATAATCAGTTATTCATATGTTAAGCACAAACAAATGATTCCACCGTACAAAAGTGCCAAATGGTAATCCAGACATTCATACATCAACATATAAACAAATCAGTTGTATATCACTCTAAGAATATGAGCAGAAATTAATCAAGAGATAAAAGTACCATTTATGACTGATTTCACTCACAAACTTCAAGCAATAATGATTTATCTCTACTTACTTCTAACATCTACTAAGAGTACAAAAGTGCAACATCAGTAGCAGACATTAAAATGCAAACATAAATGAATCTCGATCCATCCATTCATCAGAAACCCCCTCCGAGGGTGCAAAAGTGCATGTTCTGAGGACAAGTCTTTTAACAAATTTCTGGACCCTTCTCCAAATGCCATGAGAAGGGTTAAATACTACTAACTAACTAATCTTAATTACAGAAATTTAGGGAACAACTTCAAATGACCGCCCTTTTACTAAAGAAAATTTATTTCTAAAAATTGAATCTAATTTCTAACCGTTTCTGTATCTGCTCCTTAGTGCTGTAAGCAATGTGAGGTTCGCCTGGAAAGAGTCGGTTGGTTTTATTTTCCTTTTGCTCGGGCGATGAAAGTAGAAATAACAAAAGCTGGCACCTCTTTCTGACAACTCAGAAGATATTTTTGAAAATATCCCTCTGACGGGCTGTTTTTTGCTGTGCGTATACTTAGTATAACCCAGATTTCTTTCAAACTGATTGTGCTGTTGCTATTTCAGTTTCCAGCCGTGTGAATGACTCAATGAGTTAGGGATTTCATTTCCTGAACAATCTTACGTATTCAAAATTGCTTCCATTCTTTGTTCCAGGCTTTTCTGAAGCATCATCCCTTTTCAGCGTTTTTCTTTTTTCCTTACCCAATCTGAACTTCAGGATCTTTTGCAAACATGCTGCTTTTGTGCGCCTTTGATTTTGAGTCTTGGATAGTCTATTTTCATCAGTGTCTGTGGAGTGATACTCTAGACTCCACGGCTCTGCTGCATGCGGCATTCATTTGCGAAGGCATCTCGTCTCTGTTCTTCAAGTATAGGCGCTTTCCCCTTTTCCTTGGATGTTTCCTGCATATAGATTTATATTAGTTGCTGCCTTACAGTTTACGCAAAGGAAAAGAGATATGAAAAGATTGACATGAAAGCTTTAAACTCTAATGAGTGCATAATCATGACACTCATAAGGACTTGACTCTTCGAAAAACGCAACATGATCATCTTTGGATACTCAGCCGTGCCATCATTAATTTCGCTTAAGGTGAGCGCTCGATTTTGGGTTTACAGATCATGCCGAAGAAACTTTGCGTGAGTGGTTTCTGCGATTTGTATTGCAGGAATTAATAGTTTCATTCGTCGCAGAGCGCAAATCGCAAAATCGCAGTTTGCAGGATCGCAAATCGCAATATCGCAATTTTCATTTGCTCGTTGAGTGCTGCTTTTGCGACGTTTGCGATATGCGACGTCGCACATCGGCCATCGGCAATTCCTTCTCATTTTATTTTAAGGGCGCTTTCAGAATATGCGATGCGATGAATTTCGCATCGCTTCTTTGCAGCTTATTTAAGTGCATAGGAAAACTCTTCACTCTCTCTCTGTGATGCGATATAGCTTTTAGGGAGTTAAAATACAAAAATTTGGATAAAAATATTTTTGGGATTTTTGTTAAGGGTCCCCCCTTTGCTTGATATTATTGCTAATACTAAACAAAGAGGGGGGTTGTTGTTGACCACAACAATGGCGATTCACTCTGGAGAACCAATTATCTCTGTGTTTTCTATTGACATTTCCACTTCCGAAATAGAAAATTTTTCATATGTCTAAATTTTGTTATGGACAGATAGAGTAGATTACCCCTCATCATGTTAATGATACTTTGTTTCAACCCTTCTTTTATTCCAATTGTCTGCTTCCCTAGGCTTAGTTCTTGCATTCATACCAGACATTACTCAGTCCTTTTTAAAAGATAAAATAAGGTCTTCTATGTGGTGCTGGCTTTAAAATATGCTCATTTTTCATAGGTAGAGCCTCTGCTGCCCGCAAGCGTCCATAGCCTCGACAGGGTTACCATGTTATCTAGCAATGATCCTTTTTCCTGTTTAAGGTTATTTACAACATTTTAGAGAAAAATCCTTTTTTGGCACCTTTTCCTTTTTTACTCTCTAAAGAACAATGTCTTGGTTTGGTGGCCAAATTATGACACAGTCATTCACTTGATTTACACTTTTGCTGAACAAGCTGGCTCGTGATGAGACCCCTTGTCTTTTGATTGCAACAATCTTGAGTCGTTGCCCTGTTTTGATAGACAATATTGGCAAAGTCAGCAAGTTATAATATATGTGATCATGATAAGCCGGCTCGTGATGAGACCTCTTATTCTTTGAGATATAGTGCTTTCTCGGATTGTTTCTCTGAATGCTGCAGTTTCCTTTGGCAAGGAGGAAGTCATTGTTTTTCCTTAAGAAAGCTCTGGATGACAATAATAGAGCTTTGAAAATCACAGCTTTGCAGAGAATATTTATTTTATTGTTGATGATACCTTTCATTGTGCTGGGATAAAACAATTTTTAACCAAAGGTTGATTTCATCAAAGTCTTTCGAAAGGTTGACACTAATATCATTATTCAGGCTAAAGTTAACTCGATTTGTCAATAATAAAAATCAGATTTTTCGAAAAGTTTTGCTATTTGTACAAGTGAAATCAAAATCTGATAGAGAGTTAGTGTGCTCTTTCATGAATCTTATCCAATGATCATTTACAACCGGTTTTATTTATAAGAAAGAAAAAACAAAAATAAAAGAAACTAAAACTATCCTACAAAAAATAGAAGAGTGATCTTCTATGGAAAATACATTTTAAGAATCTGTCCATTCACAGGCAAAGAATCTCCTCTACCTGCCAAATCCTGCAACACAAACGTTGAAGGGCCTATGACTTCTACAATCTGAAAAGGACCAAGCCATAGCTTCTGAAATTTCGTATGTTTGCCCTTTTCTTTATGAGCCTTATCCCATTTCAAAACTAAATCTCCCATCTGAAAGTTCTTTTTGGTTATGATGGCTGAGTCAAAAGAGGATTTTATTAGCGCTTGGTGGTGAGCATGGGTTTTCTTAGCTTTTTCTCGGCGTTCTTCTAGTTTGATTATTTCCATTTGTCTTAATTGCAAAGAGGAAGTAGATACTTCATCGATGTGTTGTACTAGAGACAAAGAGGGAATGACTAAGTGAGTTGGAAGAACCACTTCTTTCCCATAAACTAAATTAAAGGGAGAAGTGCCGATTGAAGCTTTCTTTGTGATTCTATCTGCCCATAAAGCATTTACCAGCGCTTTGTGCCAATTCTTTTGGTTTTGGTCGACTGTTCTTCTGATAATCCTGATTAGGTTTTTGCTTGTTGATTCAGCCAACCCATTACCTTGCGGATAGTAATTAGCAGAATATTTCAATTTGAACCCTCTTTTTAATGCAAACTCAGTCATTGCATTTCCAGAAAAGTATGATGCATTATCAAACATTAAGGCCATTGGCAATCCAAACCTAGTGATGATAAATTGATCTATGAATTCAATAATGTTTTCAGAATTAACTGTCTTGAGAGGAACTGCTCCTACCCATTTAGTAAAATAATCTGTTGCCGTGAGGATATACCTATGCTGCTTAGAAGAATGAGGAACGATCTCACCTATTATGTCCAAGCCCCATTGGTTGAATGGTTGCTCGATGTTGACCGGCTGTAGTGGCATGGACGATTTCCTTTGTTTCCCCGCGGCAGTCTGGCAGATTTTTCATTTCCTTACGTAATTGTATGAGTCTTTGAATAGCGTGGGCCAATAATATCCTGCACGTAAGATCTTATGCGCAGTAGTCTCTCCAGCATAGTGTCCACCTGCTGGTCCATCGTGGAGTTCCTGTAAAACCTTTTCAGCTTCAGTTTTCTCAAGACACCTAAGAAGTACAGAATCATAATTCCTTTTAAACAGAACATCATTTACGAGCTGGTATTGTTTAGCTTTCAACCTCAGAGCTCTTTTCTTGGTGTGATCCAGGTGTGACGGAGCATACCCGTTCTTAAGATAATAAATGGTGTCTGCATATAATTATTTTGCGTCGTTTAGGCTTACCTCATACGTGTGTACCTCTTCAGATGAGTTCTCTGGAATTTGCGATGCTCCAGCTAACATCTTGCAGAAGCCTTGACCTCTTACGATGCTTGCTGGTTTGATCTCAAGATCATATTCTTGTAGCGTGGTAATCCAATTTGCTCTCTTTTCACCCACATCCTTTTGTACCAAAAGGTTTCTTACCACTGGAAACGGTACTACGACTTTGGTATGGACTTTAAGTAAGAAGGTCTGAAATATTTGATCGCTTTGAAAGTAGCATAAGCCTGTTTCTCCACGTCTGAGTAATTGAGTTCAGCACCTTGTAAGTTCGAGCTAAAGAATGCGATTGGAGCTTCCGCCTTTTCTTGATTTACTTGAGTCAAAATCGCGGCATAAGATTTCTCTGAGGCAAAAGTGTATAAGATGAAGGATTCTGAAAAATTTGCGGTAGCTAAAGATGGAGCGTTGATGATAGCTTGTTTGATCAAGTTGAATGCTTCGTGCTCATCTATGCCCCATTTAAAACTTGAATTATTTTTTATCATATTTTGTAAAGGA
Source organism: Pinus tabuliformis (assembly GCA_031772625.1). NCBI lineage: Eukaryota > Viridiplantae > Streptophyta > Pinopsida > Pinales > Pinaceae > Pinus > Pinus tabuliformis. The sequence continues at coordinate 195,609,206 of CM062817.1, read as the reverse complement.
GAAATAATACGTGAAAAATTGGGGACAAATCTTTTTACAAAATTGATTTGTCCGAGGAAAGATTGCATGGCCTTTTTGTTATGGGGTATGGATATTTCGGAAATTTCTTTGATTTTGTCAGGTTCAATGTGAATACCAGATTTCGACACTATGAATCCGAGAAATTTCCCTTCACTTAATGCGAAAAAATATTTCTTTGGGTTAAGTGAAATTCCATACCTTAAGCATCTTTGAAAGATTTGTTTCAAATCTTTGAGATGGTCGCTTCGCTTCTTGGAGTACACTGTTATATCATCCAGGTAAATCACTACCGATTTATTGACCAAACCTTTAAATGCGATGTCCATGGCTCTCTGAAAGGTAGCGTTGGCATTGATCAGACCAAATGGCATCTTCCGATATGCGTATGTGCCCCACTTGGTTCGGAATGTGGTTTTCAACTGATCATCGGGATGCACCAGCACTTGATTGTATCCTGAAAATCCATCCAGGAAAGACATTAATTCTGAGCCTGCTACTGCCTGTAGTATTTGCTCCATAGGTGGGAGGGGAAAATTGTCTTTATGACAGGCTTTGTTGAGATTCCAGAAATCAATACAGATTCTGATATCTCCGTTTTTCTTCGTAACAGGCACCATATTGGATACCCATTTGGAGTGTCTGACGGGGAAAATTATTCTAGCTCTCAACAATTTATTTAGCTCAGTCTTTATCTGATTTTCTAAGTTGGGGTGGATTTTTCTGAGCTTCTACTGGACAAGTTTTTCATTTCAATCATAGGGATAGTGTGTTGAATGATAGAAGTGTTGTATGTTTTTAGCTCATCGTAATTCCACGCAAAAACGTTTTTGAATTGTCTCAGAAGACGGATATATGCTGATTTTTCTTCAGGAGCTAGGCCGTGGCCCAGATTAACGTTTTGCAGCTTCTGATCGGTTCCTAGGTTCACTAATTCATAGTTCAGAGTTGAACTGTACAGTTTAGAATTGGCAGACCTTTTAAACCGACTTTTTAAATCATATAAATCTTCTAACTTAACCACCGATTTAGGTATAGCGTTATCAGTGCTATTTTGCTGAATTTGGTGATCATGATGGTCTTCGTCAATTATTTGATTTGAGTAGGATCCTTCAAAAGTGAGGAAATTTACGATGTCTGGATCGTTATTGAATACTCTCCAGTTGGTGATGTTGTCAGGGATGGATGGTTTAAAGATTAACTCTATTGAAAACCTATCGGGACTAAAATCTTCGAAGGGAATCAGTCTAGAGGCTACGTTAGCTAACAGGTCTGCGCTCGCATTTTGGAGTCTTGGGATTGATGAAATATTGAATGCTATGAAATGTGAAGTCAGATTTTGTACTAAAGATTGATAGTGCTTTAAATGACTTGACAGGCAATGTATGGTGTTACGTACCTGTTTGACGATAATGTCGGAATCTCCAAAGGCTTGAAGATACTTAACATTCAAGCCGATTGCTTTGTATAGGCCTTGCACCAAGGCTTCGTATTCCGCTGTATTGTTTGTGCAATCGAACTCAAGTCTGCATGTAAGCATGGTCTTGTTCCCATCTGGGTTAACCAGAACGCATCCTGTTCCTGCTCCCTCGTTAGATTTAGAGCCATCAAAATATAATTTCCAAAATAAAGATGTATTTGCAGAACTATCTAAAAAATTAAAACACTTTGAATCATCAGTTTGTGAAAAATTTTCAATTTGGGACACAACTGAATTTTCTAAGTAAGGTGAAGTGTGAGCATTGAAATTGCCGAGGAAAGAATCTACCGAGTAATTGCCTATGATACTGCTGTTGTATGCTATTGCTTCGTTTTCTCCTTCCAATTCTGTCACTATGTACTTTTGGTGCAATTCTCGTTCAACCTTTATTTGATTGGGTTTGCCGTTGTAGGGTAACCACATGTGCGACCAGTCGGTTGAGAAATATCCGTGGAGTTTCTCGGACCAATCCCTGCTAAGAATTAAACCATAGAATTCAGGGATATCAACTACTAGAATGTCGATAACCTGACAGACTTTCGGGTTAGACGACAATGTTATGGTCACCTGGTTAAGTTCACCAATCAATTCGACTTGAGATCGATCAAGTTGAACTATGCGCACTACAGATTTCTGAGGTTGAACATTCAATTTGGCACATATTGATCTGGGTAGAATATTTGTTGAAGCACCAGAATCAATCAGGCAATTGTGCACGTTTTTATTGAAAATTTCATAAGTGAGGAGAAAAGGAGGAGTATGGGATCTTAACCTTCCTCCAATCAAGGCAATGTCATTTGGATCAATCTTATTGATCATGTTGGTCGGAGGTCTTCCCATGTTGTGGGAAGCTACAGCTGTAGGTAAAGATGTAGTAGGCACGACATGTAGTTCTTTCATCATTATTTTCTGTTGATGTTTCAATTTGCTCAATTCGAGAAGAGTGATATTAGCCCTAGTCTTTTTCATGTCATCGACAATGTTATACTCCATTTCATCCGACACTATGAGTGTTCTTGATGGAGGTGCTTGATCTGATTGGACTGGGCTAAGTTGGGTTGCTCTAGTGGTTGTTTTCTTTGTTGCGACCTTATCTTTTGTTGCAGGGCTTGCGCCCTTCTGTTTAGGGGTAGTTTGGGGAGGATCAAGTTGATTTTTGCTTCATGTGCTAACCGGAAATACTTCTTGATCCTCTTCTTGTGGGAGGATGAAATCCCACATTCCTTGTAGTTCCACAACTTCTTCATCATCGGTCTACCCTTCAGTGGTATTCTCTTCTTCTTCTTCTTCTTCAGATTCGACGTTTGAGACAGCATTGGGTGGTTTCACCTCCATGGGAAGGTTTCTTTTAAAAGATCTGTAGGGCTTCCTTGAAGAAGTTTCTGCTACTTGGTTTCTTATGTCAATCATCTCGTTGGACATGGCCTTTAACACCTTTTGTAATCCTTCCATATCGAAAGGATCTTTCGTTTGCTTCTTCTTGGTGTCTTCTTTGAAAGAGATCTTCTTAGATTTGCGTTCTTCTATTGCAGATCTCTTTTCTAGGGAAACTACGCGTTTTTCTACTGCTAGCACCTCAGTTAAGTTTTCAACTAAGGTCGTCTTGCTTGCCCTATCTACGAAGATAGCCAAGTTAGATGGTAAGGCCGTGATGTACCATTCACATCTTACTTCCTCGCTGGGTTGAGAAGCAGCGGGGATCTTGTTGAGGATTTTATTGAACCGTAAGTTGAAATCTTTAATGGGTTCTCTAGCCTCAGCTTTAAGATTAGATAGGTCATTGATCAATGTCACTGTTGATCTGTCATTGCCGAATTTGGTGAGGAATTGACATTGAAAAATGTCCCAAATTGTGATGGACCCGGACAGTAACGAAAAGTACCATGACCCGACTATTCCTTGCATTGTGTAAGGAAAAAGTCGGATGACAGCATCTTCGTTGGTAACTCCGTTGAGATTAACAGAAAGCATGAAATTATTGATATGCTCTTCAGCTAGCATGCCTGTTTCTGGATCGAATTTAGGTAGCCACTTCTCAGGATGGGCCGGTATTGGGCTCAGGGGTGGAGGCATTAAAATCGCCCCAGGATTGTTCCATGGAGACTAGGCCATCGTTGAGCCGCTAGTTAATGAGAGTGCAGAAGACGGTCCCTAATGCTGAGAAGATGAAGGTATTATGATCGTTGATGATTGAAGAGGAAGTGTGGAAGATGGATGAATGATTTGGGATGAGGATGTGGGTGGTTGACTTTGCGCTGAGGGTGTTGAAATGGACGAAGTGGATGAAAGAGTCTCACGGTCAGACTCTGGTGGTGCTTTCCTTGCTCTTTTCCTAGTAGGGAGAGGGAGTTCACTTGGTTGAATACCAAATTTTTCACTCTTCAATCTAGTTAGAGGGTGAGCAGGATTGTACTGCGAAGTCACGCTGCTGTTAGATTTATCAGACCTATGAGAAAAAATAGAGAATCCCTGGAGTTTACGAATCAAAGTTTGAATTTCAGGGGGTTCAATAATGAGTTGGTCTGATATATTGGAGTAGGTAGCAGCGGTGGATACTCGAGCGACTTGTAACTCCGGGTTTAACCGTAGTGGAGAAGTCGGGGGAGTTGGTGAGGGTGATTTACTCTCAGAATGGCATTTAGATTTTGACTTAGTTGCCATTCATAGTTCGTGCCCTCCTTCTAGCGCCAAATATGTTGAGGGCCCCGAAATCGGGTCAACAACAAGGGGGATACCCACCCGGTCGGGAACCTGGTTGGCAGCTCCTTGCCCGTTTGGTGTAGCGGGTCCGACTGGGGATGATGGGACCAGCTTCCCAATCTAAAAGATGTGTGTGTGTGTGTGTAGATTTTGAAGACACTAATCTAAAGGTAATTTTAAACTAATTTAATTCTAGACTCTAAACTGACTCTATGCTACTGTAATCTAACAAAAACAGCACATCTGATCTATACTAAGCCGGGTTAATAATTCTTTCATTATGCGATCTAAAAAGATTTCATACAACAACGGGTAATAAAGATCATTTAGCTATCATAAGAATATAAATCAATTTAAGATGAACCATTCTGCATAAGAAGTTAGGCAAAACAGTTGTGAACAGCATATCGCATAATCAATTATTCATATGTTAAGCACAAACAAATGATTCCACCGTACAAAAGTGCCAAATGGTAATCCAGACATTCATACATTAACATATAAACAAATCAGTTGTATATCACTCTAAGAATATGAGCAGAAATTAATCAAGAGATAAAAGTACCATTTATGACTGATTTCACTCACAAACTTCAAGCAATAACGATTTATATCTACTTACTTCTAACATCTACTAAGAGTACAGAAGTGCAACATCAGTAGCAAACATTAAAATGCAAACATAAATAAATCTCGATCCATCCATTCATCAAAAACCCCCTCCGAGGGTGCAAAAGTGCATGTTCTGAGGACAAGTTTTTTGACAAATTTCCGGACCCTTCTCCAAATGCCATGAGTTCAAGGGTTAAATACAACTAAGTAACTAATCTTAATTACAAAAATTTAGGGAACAACTTCAGATGACCGCCCTTTTACTAAAGCAAATTTATTTCTAAAAATTGAATCTAATTTCTAACCGTTTCTGTATCTGCTCCTTAGTGCTGTAAGCAATGTGAGGTTCACCTAGAAAGAGTCAGCTGGTTGTCTTTTCCTTTTGCTCGGGCGATGAAAGTAGAAATAACAAAATCTGGCACCTCTTTCTGACAACTCAGAAGATATTTTTGAAAATCTCCCTCTGACGGGGTGTTTTTTGCTGTGTGTATACTTAGTATAACCCAGATTTCTTTCAAACTGATTGTGTTGTTGCTATTTCGGTTTCCGGCCGTGTGAATGACTCAATGAGTTAGGGATTTCATTGCCTGAACAATCTTACATATTGAAAATTGCTTCCATTCTTTGTTCCAGGATTTTCTGAAGCATCATCCCTTTTCAGCGTTTTTCTTTTTGCTTTACCTAATCTGAGCTTCAGGATCTTTTGCAAACATGCTGCTTTTGTGCACCTTTGATTCTGAGTCTTGGATAGTCTATTTTCATTAGTGTCTATGGAATGATACTCTAGACTCCGCGGCTCTGCTGCATGCGGCATTCATTTGCGAAGGCATCTCCTCTCTGTTCTTCAAGTATAGGCGCTTTCCCCTTTTCCTTGGATGTTTCCTGCATATAGATTTATATTAGTTGCTGCCTTACAGTTTACGCAAAGGAAAAGAGATATGAAAAGATTGACATGAAAGATTTAAACTCTAATGAATGCATAATCATGACACTCATAAGGACTTGACTCTTCTAAAAACGCAACATGATCATCTTTGGATACTCAGGCGTGCCATCATTAATTTCGCTTAAAGTGAGCGCTCGATTTTGGGTTTACAGATCATGCCGAAGAAACTTTGCGATGAGTGGTTTCTGCGATTTGTATTGCAACAATTAATATCGCAATATCGCAATATCGCAGATCGCAAATCGCAATATCGCAATTTTCATTTGCTCGTTGAGTGCTGCTTTTGCGACTTTTGCGATATGCGACGTCGTACATCGGCCGTCAGTGATTCCTTCTCATTTTCTTTTAAGGGCGCTTTCAGAATATGCGATGCGATGAATTTCGCATCGCTTCTTTGCAGCTTATTTAAGCGCATAGGAAAACTCTTCACTCTCTCTCTGTGATGCGATATAGCTTTTAGGGAGTTAAAATACAAAAATTTGGATAAAAATATTTTTGGGATTTTTGTTAAGGGTCCCCCCTTTGCTTGATATTATTGCTAATACTAAACAAAGAGGGGGGTTGTTGTTGACCACAACAGAACCCAAGTGTAGGATCTTAGACTAGGGGTTTAACAAACTAATGTTGCCTTGTCACAAGGGGATCACAGATACATGATTTATACCAAGCTATAACAAGATGATGAAGAAGGTGATGAAGAAGGAGGACATGCTAGATGACACTCAAGGAGTTGATGATAAAATATAGTTATCAAATAATAAGACCAAGGAACCTAGGGTATGATAGAAGATCAAGACCACATGAAGACTCCATCTTATGCATAACCATTTGGAGGGTAGGTATGGAAAACAAAGCACATATTTTGAAATACACCTTTTATCATAGCATGAAGGATTACTTATTGTTTTTGTATCATTATGTCTTCAATGAACTTCATGGTTGCATGCACAAAAAGTCATCCCATGAGTTTCCTCTAAGTTTCTTGCTCCCTTTCTCTTGTTAGATCAATTGTCGTCTTTTGTCATGTTTGACTGTTATTTCATGTTTGCGAAACTTTATCTGGAGGTCTCAAAAGTTTTTTCTTTTTGTATACGAGTTGTCTAAGCGATATAAAAACCTATTGCACTCATACACAAATTCTTGAGCACAGTCACTCAGAGGGTAATGTTTTTCTTGTTTTTCCAATGGTCTTTGGTTGTCATGTCATCGAAGTATGCTAAGTTCGTGATCATAGTCTTAATTCAACATAAGTCCATATTATTCCTCACACTTCGTCATTTTCAAAAATCTTCCCGAAGAGGAAGCTCAGAATTAGTGAGCACAGGCTGATCTATGCATTGTACAGTCTGAGCCCTTGATTATGTGACCTTGGTGACTAGAATTGCGTAGCAGTTCCTTCGAGTCAGGCTTGAACTGTGTATTTCACACTTTCACTCCTCATGAGTTTCCCTTTCCTATTGGAATCCCATAGTGCATAGAGAGCCCAACCTCCCTTGGCCTCTAGGACTACACAGAAGTGTTCCCCAATGTCCTCCCTTAGCTGGAACTCACTGTCCTCCAAAACTGCAAAGTTTTGGCTTCGAGGCCTCTATACTGCCCAGTCCTCCTTTCCTCTGAAAGCTATGTAGAACTGACCTCCATTGGCCTCACCTTGTACCAACCATTGTTGACCTGAATTGCAAAATCTTGTCTCCCAATGGCCACTGTGCATTTTTTATGCTCAGTGAGGATTGTGCTTAAAATATCCTTAGTCAAGCCTGAGCTACACTCTATACAATATTAGTGATCAAGCTCTCCCCCCTGCCAACTGGAACTATGTAACTCATAATCACTCAACCTTGTCTCTCAGCCTCTGACCTATCCCAAGCTCAGTCCATGGATGATAATGTACCATCTTAGAGTAGGGATTTTTCGGATTGATATCATCCCGTCATGGGTGAATTGTAGGAATAGGTACACTCTCAAGTCATGAAGTGATGATGAAGAAGGAAAAGTAGGAGGGAAGCATGCTTAAAGACTCAGTTTCCACTGGACAAGAAAAGGAGATTACCAATAACAAGAAAAGGGAACACATGCAGGAAACTACCTCTCAAGACCAAGGATCACTGAAGACCCCACACAACCAATATATGTGAAAGATGAGAGAAAGCACATCCAAAAATACATCTATCAGTCAGCAGCAACAATGGCTTGAAATTTCCACCTCAGTAAGCTAGTCCATGTCAGCAGTGTCATGTCAAGTCGTTGATGAGTCTCATCATTGAGTAATTATATGGGCCTTAATTAGTCTTAATTCACCTCCTAGCTTGGTCAAACCAACTATTCTCACAATTCACCTCCTAGATTAGTCAAACCAACTATTCTCAAAACATATTGCATACATTTGAATATATTTTTCTTATGAGATGATTTAGAGTTGGATATTTTTCTTCGTGGTCTAATGTGCATATAATGTAGGAATAAAGGATAAAAGCAAGGGAAGTGCAGGGATAAAAGGTAAAAGCAAGGAACTATGGTCAAATACCTTGGTAAAAACTCATATGGGACAAGGGAGAGGAATTACAGGAGGTAAATCCTCCTCATTTACTGCCCATCCATTTGAATATACCTCCATTAGCTAAAAGAACAAACAACCAAATCAGGACTACTAAAAGACAACCAAGCAGGTGGAAGTACAAGCAACCTCCCTACTAGAAGGTAGTCGAGCTAGTGAAAGTGAAAGGACAAGTTACCATTAAGTTGGGAACTATACCTCACTAATTTTGAGGGAAGTCGTTGAGAAATAATATGTATAAATAGAGAGGCTTAGGACCTCATTTTTTTAGTCATTTAACCAATAGTCAGTCAGTCAGTTAGCAAGTATTCGAACCTTTTGACTTGTAACAGTTTGACATAATAAAATGTTCTTTGATAATGAAGACGAGTTTTGATTTGAGCCAACACTGAGTTAACACAAAGGGTTGAAGCTCTTGGGTTAGGGCCTGACCCTAGTAGCCAAAGCTCCTCTTTAATGTATTGTTGAGTAGCATACATCCTCTCTTTTTTGTCCATTTGTTTAATCAGATGCATTCTAATTACATCAGCATTATAGATTCATGCTTTCTATGCATTTGCTCAAGCAGTTCATTTCCATTACAGCAGTAGCCTAGATGCATGGTTTGATTGTTCACATGGTTAAATAGATGCATTTTCACTACAGTGGTTCAATACATATTCATGGTTTTCCAACTCATTGACTTAAGTAGCTTCCTGTTTTCCGTTCATTTGCTTGAATACTTGCAGTTTCATTACAGTGGTGTAGAATAGAGTGGTTGTGTTTCTGTTTGTTCCTTTCATGCTTTCATCTAAGCAATAGGTTGGCAAAGAAAAAGATCCACAAGGTTTCTTATAGGTGTCTTGGCCTAACCTCCTCCCTCTAGGACTATGGTGTGAGGACGAAACCCTGCAGTAACCCCAAAACAGAGGGTTTTGATTTTCATGGAGTTTTGTCATTTTATACAGTTACTAAAGTCATTTCATAGTGCCCTACCCCTTTAATGGTCATCAACTTGTTCGCTCACCTTCTGTCAGTCAGGCCTCACTCACATTCCCATGTCATTCTCCTTCAGCCTGATACGCTCAGCAAGAGCTGTTAATTCATGTTCAAACGATTTTTAACCACCAATCGCCTTTCACACACAAAACCCACCAATCGCTGCCCAATCCACTATTTGTGTTTGACTTTTTTTTCCCTTTAAATCCCCACCATCGATCTACCTTGTTAAATCCGATGGTTGTCGCACACCCGGTCACCAACCTCCCTGGTCACATCCTCACCATAGATCTGCCTTACTAGATCCTTTGGCCATTTCACGATATCATGTGGATTTCCATCTGACCATTATCGGGCTGAGGGTATGCGATATGGGCGATTTCCCCGTGCTACATGTCGGTCGGGGAGGCTAATCACACAAAATTATACAAAATCATTTACAACTTTGAGGGCGTGTGATATCCCACTTAACGCCCTCCAAAACCACTCATCATTTTTGCACATTTTCTTTTTCCCGCTTCAATCTCCATCGTCGATTTGCCCTGCCAGATCTGACAGCTGTCACATCACCTGATCGCTTTATCGCCTTGAACTCTCCACCGTCAAGTTGTCTCTTGATCCGACGGTTGTCGCTTCACTTGATTGCCAGCTGGGTTGGACGATCTTCGTCATTCATCTATCAATTACCTCTGTGATATAATCCCATCTATCCATCTAGTTATTCCACCATGTCTACCCATTTGCCTACATACCCTCCTACTATCTGATCTCAACTGTTCATTTACCCTTCACCCACTTGATCCAATGGTCCTCATACGTTGTTGCTCATTACCTCCTCTTTTCACCATTTTGACCTCTGTTCGCTTCTTTCGCTTATGCACAAACTTATCCTAGTTCCATTTCTGACCCCTTAGTCTAGTTTTGCTACTTTACTCCTGCAACTTAGATAGCTAGGATTAGATTAGTGTTTCTTAGCAATTCTTCTTAGTCTAGTTGTTTTCATGATTAATTAGGTTATGGTGATTTAGGTTTGCATGTCGTTTTCTTCATTTCTACAGTAGAATAGCTCTCCCCTAGAATAGGTTTGCTCTCCTTCCATCAAAATCAAGCTTTTTCTGACCCTATAGAAGTTTGGCTTGGAACCCCTGGAGTCTCTTGCTAAATGAGCAGTGACAATAGGCAGTACCTTCCCTTTTACTTGTGTATATAGCATATTCACCCCCAAGTTTTTACAAACCTCGAGTTGATAAGTAAAGTTGGTAGCCCTCGGAGTTGCAGCATTCTTGTCGCAATACCTGGGCTCATCACTTTTTGGCACCGTTGTCGGGGAGGTGTCAAACTAGTAGTGATTACTGTTCTTTTCTTCTATTTTCTAGTTTCCAACTTTCTTCCATTAGTTTATTTTTGCAAAAGTGATATATTTTCTTTCTTTCATTTTTTCATTTATTTGTTTTCCTTTCCATTCTGCAATTTAATCTATTTTCTTTTCCATGTTGCAAGTAGTTTCCTTTTGTTATTGTTTTTCATTCAATTCTGCAATTTCTTTCTATAAGTAGTTTTCTTTCCATCAGTAGTTTCTTTTCATTCAATCAACAATTTCAATTCAGCAAGTAGTTTCCATTTTGTTAGTAGTTTTTCATTTAATAAGCAATTTCCTTTCTACAGAGTAATTTCCATATTTAAAGAAATGTCACAAAAAAAACCAAAAAAATTTCCTTTCATGCCTCGTAGGATTAAGGATAATTCAAGAAAATTCTTACCAAATACCCCCACCTCATCCAACAGTCAACCTTCTTTCTTCTTCACTGACGGTGAATTGGAAGCCCTTTGGGTGAGAAACTTGACATACTTGAGGAACCTATAGGGGAAGAAGAAGACGAAGAAACCATTCCTACTGAACCAATGGCTGAACACTTAAATGACATAGGAGATAGAGGGAGAATTTTGAGTTCCTTCCCCATTAGGGAAACCCACAGGGACACTAAAATGAAGAATATAAGCCCCTTTGCTCTACCTCATTTCCATGGCTTAACCACAGAGGACCCTGACACTTTCCTTTTTGATATTTCTATTTTTTTTCCGAACCTATGACTATACAAATGATGAGGAAAGTTGAAAGTGTTTCCATCTACCCTCAAGGATGCAACATTGTGCTGGTTCATGGGTTTACCTGGAGATAGCATAACAACTTGGGCTCAGATGCAACAGACCTTTAACAACAAATATAGGGACTATTTTAGGTCAAAGGACACTAAAGATGAGATTTTCAGGATGACCATAGGTGAGGATGAATCCCTAGAAGACTACGAAGAGAGATTCCAGCTCAGTTACAAAAGGGCTAGGGGCACACTTGACCTTAAGTCACTGAACTTGGTCCTGCTTAGAGGAGTAAGGGAGGATATCCTAGACACCTTACATATGTTAGCAGGAGGAGATGTCTACCAACTACCATATGTGGACATCAATACTGTCTTTAGAAACCATTCTAGTGCAACTAGAAACAAGGGTAGGAGTAGTCAACCTATGGCCAGTACCCCATCTTCCAACTCATCCATCAAGGCTAAACTTGGAAATATGTTGGAGGACTTCAAAAATGAGATTTCGCAAACCCTTACCTTGCAATTAGATACCATGAATATCAGAAGTAAGTAAGAGGAAGCAGAGAGGTCCTTGGCCATCTTTTTCCTAGGTGCACCAGGAGGCATTCTAGGAATGAATGCCCATTAAACTATATTGAGATTTGCTTAGTGCGTGAAGAAAACCACTCCACAGACAAGTGCCCTTCCTTACTTGGACTCAAAAGCTATATATCAAGGAGATGAAAGGGTCACTGAGCAACTTTGCTACATTAACCAATGGAGACCTCTTGGGCCTAGACCATACTAGCAGGGTATGCAAGGATCATCCCATGCATATTATAGACCTAACCAAACTACAACTACACCTTCTTAGGGACCCCGTGCTCATTGTTCTTGGTCTACACCCCCTCCTTGGTACTATGTATCTCAATATTTTCACGTGCCCACCAATATTTCCTCCATGATGTTATCCTCACTACCTCATAGACTCTCCCTCTCTAACTTGCCCAACATTACAAATGACTTTTACATCCATATTTATCTTAACATACAAATTTGAGATTAATTACATGGCAAAGAAAATATTTAATATGCAACATAGGCAATTTTACATAGTAAATGATTTTCTGAACTTGGAGGTGTCGTGGAGTGTGGGAAACAATCACGGAGTAATTGTTTGGCATATCTATTTACTAATATTTTTTAAATGCATGAACTCCTCTATCGTGTTGCAGAATGGTCGGGGTGGTACTTCTCCTCTGAATTTAGCCCTTTCACCTGCAAACAAATTTGCAACCATGCAGTGGTTGACTAGGCAAGCATGGTGTTTGTCAGTTTGTTTAAGGCAGTGGTTGGGATTATTATTTCCAACATTGGCACCTCCATGCTAAGCAGCACTCTAGGCTAATCAAAAAAACCGTGAAGAAGCACCACCACGCTGAGCAACACTATGGGCAAATCCACAAAAACCACAAAATGCCATTCAATCCATGACAGGATAACCAATAGTGCTCCACAATAAGATAAGGCCTCACCCAACAACATCAAGAACCCAATCTTAGTTACAAGAAAATGTTGAATCTTCCTCATGCTGTCAAAAGAAAGGAATACAAAAGATGAATGAAATTGAGGGTCTCTGAGGTTGCCCACAACTGTGAATACATTCATTGAATTAGAATAATCGATTACAACCATATAAAGATGCACAGGACTAGGATAGTTAGAACTAATTCTTAGAAATCAAGAACTAATATTAATTGAATCCAACATCTATAGCAATCTATTTGTCCACTATTTTCATGTTTACCATGCTTCTATGTAGAAAATTTGTCTTTTGGTATTCTTGGTTCCTTTCACTAGAACTTTTTGAACACTCATTGATCTAACCTTTTGCACTTTCTCACTTCCTCTCAAGAGCTTCACTTACTCTTTCGTGACTCTACCCACATTTGCAATTTTCAAATTGTCAATAACTTATAATCCACTGTAGCTTTCTCATAGATGACATATTATTTTTTGGAATGCTTTCTGCTGCGAAATAGGCTAAATTACATCATATTTTTTGCATGCTTAGCACCGCATCAGGACTCCTTATTAATAAGGACAAATCCTTGTTATTATTTGCAAAGGGGCAACACGAGGACATTGAATATATTGCAAATCTATTTGCAGTGGAAACACAACCAATTTTCTCTCCTTTGAAATATTTGGGATTCAACATTAAGCCAAGTAATTACAAATTTAATGACTCGTTGTGGATTTTTGACAGATTCCACAAAAACATCTCTTGATGGAAACATCGGTGCTTAACTCTTGGATGTAGAGTCACTCTTACACAGTCAGTCATGCAACAATTAGCGATGTATTTGGCTCATGTTTTATGTCGCGGTGCCACAATTATTACAAGAATAAATGGTATTATGGCAAAGTTTATATGGGAACGATGTGGAAAAACTTTAAAATTCCATCTCATCACACTCACAAATATCACCATTCCTAAGAGGCTAGGAGGCTAGGGGATCCTCAATCTAAAATTATTTGGATGTAGTCCTGAGACATAATCCTTATGGCATGGTTTATTTGGTAATTTTCTATTGGGAGACCTCATCACATCCAAATATTTAGGGGGCATAAACTTTGGACACTAGATGAGAGATGGTCTAATTGTAAAACCAACACGGTCCACCATGTGTATCAGTTCCAATAAGATTAAGTATTGGCTCTTGAAGCGAGCTTTCTTGATATTTGGATTGGGGAGGGAGATTGTAGAGCCTCTGCTTTACACTTGATTATCCATCATTACCTACAGTTTTCCCTCACTCATCTCTCTCTTTTGCCTCATTTTCCTTGTAAACATACCCAGATCATTACATTAAATGACTTTAAGCATGATTAAGTGAACTTTGCTAATGTGTGACTGTTTTGTTTAGATTTTGACATATTTACAGAGTTTCTGCAGCTGTCTGGCAATTCCGCAGCCATTCAGCGATTCCGCAGCCATCTGGAGATTCCGCAGCCTTTTTGTTAATCTCAAGGTTCCACGTGTCATTTTGCAAAACGAGCCACATGGGCATGTAGGGATAAAGGTGCTCGAGGTTCCTGTGCTGTTAGTTCAGTCAGCCACATCATCTACACCTCCGGTCAACGAGGGTCAAGCCATGGTCAACAAAGGCAGCTTAACGGTGTTGCGTAAGCTGTTGGGTCACGTCAATGCAACTGGTGATTTTTCCGTGTTACGCAAGTTGTGGAAGACATAATTTAACCCTGGATTCAATTCCCATAACGACCAGAACCTCCAGCTCATCCACGAGGCTTATGACGTGTTGCTGAACCTTTATTACGCATGACAGATTAGTTAATTTTCAGTTTCTAGCTTTCCGCATTAGGCAATCGTTTAGATGCCTATAAAAACTAGCGTTTGCATACGCTTAATGTTACTTTTTAGTTGCTGTGTTTTATGAACTTGTTATAATTTTAGGGCATTTCAAGACTCTGTTTTAATAGTGCCGTTCTAGCACTAGCACTCTTGACTGTAATTTTCTGCACATGTAGTAATAGAAGCAGTGTTGTTCTGAAGTTTTCAAATCCTTGAGTCTTCTTTGGGTTATATGAATGGAGGGCCCCTGTTCATGCTAGCCCTTGTATAGTATTTTATGTTCAGCATTTCCTTATTTTCCATTCAGCATTTCCTTTTCTTTGAAACATGTACAACTTGATTCACTTTCATGTTATTTCATTTCCAGCCTTTATTTTAAGCTGATCAGTATTGTTCTTTTGCAGGTTTTTAACCCGGGATTGTTTTTGTGTTTATGTATTTGCTTTATAACTGATGGTATTTTCAGTTCACAGATTCAAAGTTGCTGCCTTTACTTTCATAGCTGATTTTTAGTTTAATTTCTCAAAGTTGTCTGCTAACATATGAATGGTCTCTTTATCACAAATTGTTTATCTTTTAGAGATCAGAATACTGATAAATCACAGCTGGCTTTGAGTACTTTTTAGACTAATCCTTAACTACTTTCTAATCGTGCTTTACAGAGTACTATGTGTTAGAAGCAGAGAGTTAGAAAGAGTTGAACATTATAACTAGTCTTTAAAGTAGATTTTTCTCATTTTTGATCACTTTTTAAACTCATCTTTAGCTACTTCCTAATCGTGTTTTACACAGTACTATGTGTTAGAAGCAGGGAGTTAGGAAGAGATAAACATTATCATTGGTTTTTAAAGTGATTTTCTTACCTTTTATTTGCAGCAGCATGAATGGTGTCTAGTGCCATTAGAAAGTGGTTCTTTGCTTTCAGTTCATTTCAAGTTATTTATTTCTTTCAAGCTTTTCCTTTTCAGCAAGTAGTTAGAAACCACTAATCACACACCTTCACTCATCTAGAATTCACCTTACACACACCATCACTCATCTGTTTATAAAAACATCACTCCATCTTAGGAAGATAAATTAACCACAAACAACACCCCAAACGACAAAAAGCTCTAAGAGGTTGCTTAAGTACATATAGTACACCTTCACTTCATCAGCTTATGAGCCCCGGGTTGAAAATTAATGACATCAATTTAGGAACACTAAATTGACTAAACATTTTGGCGCTGTTGCCGGGGAAGTGAAATTAAGTAGCCATATTCTTAGGAAAAAAAAAACATAAAAATTTCAAGGAAAGAAGTTGATAACCTATCAAAGTATGCTCTCCTCTTGCACTGCAAGGTGATCTGGAGGATCAGAAAAGAGAAAGTTATTGATTTGGTAGTTTCTTGAGTATGCTCTCTTCTTGCACCTAGAGTGAACTGGAAGATCAGAAAAAGAACTATTAACTTGACTTGAAGAAAAATAATAAAAAATGACATGCATAGAGCTAGAGATTCTAGAGGAAGGTTTTTAGCTAGAGCTCGAAGTTCAATTTTTACAAGTCCATCTGCTTCAAGGGATAGACAAGAGACACCTCCCTTATCTCCAACCGACACTCCTAGTCCTAGAATTCCTGGAATTCAAGAGCCAAGAGTTGACTGTCCTACACCTTCTATTGAATTTGAACTAGGAAGAGACTCTTCTCTTTCTCCTACAGAAAGACCAATTGTAATTGAGGAAGTGGAATCATCTGAAGAAGAAGGAGAAATCTCTTCTCATTCACCTTTTATAGAGGAACCAGAAGATTTTGAAATCCCTAGGAGAATCATCATGGCAGAGGAAGAAGGAGGTGGTAGGGGTAGAGGTATAGGTAGAGGAGGAGGAGGAAACAACAATAACAATAATGGAGGTAGAGGTCCCCTTGGAGGAGGAAATAGAGATGGGGATAATTCATTTGGGTTTCCCATTGTTAATGAGGATTCCCGAGCCACCATGAAAAACATATCACCATCTGTCCTCCCTAACTTCCATGGGTTAAGGACTGAGGACCCTGAAACATTCTTATTTGAGTTTAAAGTGGTGTGTCGAACTTATGACTACCTGGATGACTCCCAGAAACTCAAATTGTTCGCTTCAACACTGAAGGATCAAGCCTTGAAATGGTTCATGGGGTTACTCACTCAATCCATTAGGACTTGGGATGAAATGAAACAGACATTTTTGGATAGGTATTTCGACTATTGTATGCCTACTAATCACAAGGACGAGGTTTTTAAAATGATACAAAGAGAAGATGAGAGCCTAGAAGATTTACTTGAGAGATTTCAATATAACTTGAAAAGAGCAAAAATGAGTACCTTGGATGAAGAGACCTTAAAAGCCCTCTTATTAAAAGCCATTAGGGATGAATGGATAGATATCTTAAACATGATGGGGAAAGGGGATATTTCTCAACTTTCACTCAATGATATAGCAGAACTTTGTATCCATCTCTCAAGAGGCAAATCAAAAACTCAAAAAGGGCCTAGAGATCCTTCTCTCCTTAGGGCAAATAAATCTGCAACAGGATCAGTGAGTAGGGCTGAAATCGGCAGTATGCTTGATGAATTTAAAACTGACATCTTAGGGAGTCTTAGTGAACAACTTGATACCCTTAAGATTCACAATAAACAAAAAGCAGAAGCTGAGGCTTTGGCTATCTTTTGCCCGAAGTGTAGAAAGAAACATGCTTTAAGGGAATGTCCCTTAGATGCACACGTTATAGAAACATGTGTAATTTGCTCAGAAACTCATGAGACCAAGGATTGTCCTTCAATTCCTGGCCTCAAAGCAGTCTTTCAAGAGGATCCAGATACACTTGAATCTCTCTGTTTTATTGCAAGGAGACCTTGGCAAGGACAACAGAATCAAGGGTTTAACAACTCTATGAATTCTCAATCCCAACCAAATTGGAATCCTTGGCAACAACCTTGGCCTCAACCTCAAAATGCTTTTCAAGCATGGATGCAAAGCATGCAAAATCCTTATGGGAGATTTGCTCAATTCTATCAATATCCTCCATCATTTCAGAATCAGCAAGCCCCACAACTTCCAAATCAAGGTCAACAACTATCATTGCCATACCCTCAACAACAACAACCTCCTCCACAAAATCAAAATTCTCAACTATCACTTCAATCCCAGCAGAAATCAAATCAACTTCCCTCTCAGCCATTACCAAATCCAAATAATAGGAACCCTCAAAATGCTTACATGATGGAAGGTCAACCATTCCCTACCTATATGGTTGTTCCTCTCAATGAAGTACAACTCAGATCAGGTAGAATCTTAGATCAACCTTCTACAAGTGTTCAACAACCAAGCATTTCTGAGGAAGAATCTCTCAAAGTCAATAAAGGTTCTGAAGTATCACTTCAAAACCAAAATATCCAAAAAGAAAAAGAAAAAGAATCAACCTCTACAACTCCCATAGTTGAGCAACCTACACCTTTAGCTACACCTCCTTTTCCTGAAAGATTGCAAATTGACAAAGGAGTGGAAAAGCAGATATGGGTGCCTGACTATAATTTCCTAGATGAATTGAAGAATGTTTGTATCAAGATTCCCTTGTTACAAGCCATTAAGGAAATTCCCATTCTAGCGAAGACAATAAAGGAGTTGAGTTTGAAGAAAACAGGAAAAAGAACCAGAGATACTAAAAGGATACATCTAGTTGAAAAATTGCAGACATAATGATGGGTAAGATTACCATGCAAAAATATGTGGATCCTGGTAGCCCTATTGTCAAAACTCATATTAATGGGGTTGAAATCCCAAATACTTTAATTGACTTAGGAGCCGCGATCAACATCATGAGTAGACAGACCATGGATCAGTTAAAGCTTCCTAACCTTCTCTTTACACCTACTTTACTGCAACTTGCAGATAGATCAATCATTAAACCTGATGGTGTATTGGAAGATATTCCAGTCTCTCTAGATTCTTGGGAATATCCAGTTGATTTTATGATTTTAACTCCCAAGAAAAATCTAGGAGGACATCCTCTTATTTTAGGAAGACCTTGGCTGGCCACAGCTGATGCTTTCATAAGTTGTAGGTCTGGGGAAATGTATATATCAGATGGTAATTCCACCAATAAATTCAACTTGTATCCTCCAGCAAAGGCAATAACAGAAATAGGAGAAGATGAGTGGGTTGATGATGAGGATACTATTCAACCTGTTCTAACCATCTCTGAAATCAGTGAGGATAGTCAAATTCTAAATACATTAGAAAATTTTGAAATACCTTTAGAATATGACTCTACACAGTTTCAGTTAGATGCAGACATTGAATATCTCTCCTCTAGACAGATGTCTCTCTTCTCAATGGAAGAGTTTGGTAGTTCTACAGTTGAAATCCTTCCAGGAAAAACATTGAACATTAACAAAAACTTGGGAAGACCACAACAAGAAGAATTAACCAAACTGTTGCAAAAACATTCCACTGCCTTTGCATGGGAATACACTGACATGAAAGGAATCGATCCTAAGACTTGTATTCATCACATCTATATTGAAGAAAACAACAGACCTATTAGGCAACCACAAAGAAGGATGAATCCAAACCTTAGGGAAATCGTGAAAGAAGAACTCCAGAAATTGCTCAAGGTAAACTTCATTTACCCCATTTCAGATAGCCAATGGGTTTCTCCCTTGGTTATAGTGCCCAAAAAGAATGGTAAATGGAGAGTTTGCATTGATTATCGAGAATTGAACAAGGCAACCTTAAAGGATCATTTCCCTCTACCTTTTATTGATCAGGTACTAGACACTTTAGCAGGTAAAAAGTATTTCTCATTCTTGGATGGTTTTAGTGGGTATAATCAAATTCAGGTAGCACCTGAAGATCAAGACAAAACCACATTCACTTGTCCTTGGGGAAATTTTTCCTACCGAGTACTCCCTTTTGGATTGTGCAATGCACCCGCTACATTTCAAAGGGCTGTACTAGGAATCTTTTCAGATCTGATTCATGATTGTGTAGAGGTATACATGGACGATTTCACAGTTTATGGTAATACATTTGAAGAAGCTTTGGAAAATTTGGAAAAAGTACTGGTAAGATGTAAGGAAACAAATCTTTCTTTAAGTCATGAAAAGTGTTTTATGATGTTTACTGAAGGGATTGTTTTAGGACATCATATTTCAGGAGATGGGATTAAGGTTGATAGATCCAAAGTTGAAGTCATCTCTAAGTTACCTATTCCAAATTGCCAGAAGGATGTTAGAAGTTTTCTTGGGTTTACTGGGTATTACAGAAGATTTATTGAAAACTTCACTAAGATAGCATCCCTCTTTTCAAATTGCTTACCAAGGACTGTGAGTTCAAATGGGATCCCGAGTGTCAATCTGCCTTTGAAGCTTTAAAGACTAGAATATCTGAAGCACCCATCTTAAGGGGGCCAAATTGGAAACTCCCTTTCCACATTTCTACTGATGCTTCAGATACAGCTCTAGGAGCTGTTTTGGGACAAAAGGATTTGATCCCTTATGCCATTTATTACACAAGTAAGAATTTGACTCCCACTGAGTTAAATTATACTGTTACAGAAAAAGAGTTCTTAGCTGTGGTACATGCAATCAACAAGTTTAGACACTACATAACCGGCTATGAAACCTTTGTCCATACTGATCACTCTGCCATAAGATATTTAATGAACAAACCTGTCACTAATGGTAGAGTTACAAGATGGCTTTTACTTTTACAAGAATTCAACATTACTGTGTTAGATAGACCTGGAAAAAAAAACACAGTAGCTGATTTCTTGTCTAGAATCCAAAACACTAATGAAGATTCTCCAGTAGAAGATAAGTTTCCAGATGAATACTTGTTTGCAGTGACAACCAAGACTCCTTGGTATGCAGATATGGCTAATTATCTTGTTACAGGGAAGCTTCCTCTACACTTATTTCCTAATGAGAAAAGGAAAATCATTCAGGAGAGTGCACATTATTCTTGGATTTCTAATGAATTGTTCAAAACAGGGCCAGATTGTATAATCAGAAGGTGTGTTCGGGAAGATGAAATGCCTGACATCCTTAAGGCATGTCATGATGAACCATGCGGCGGGCACTTTGCTGACAAGAGGACAGCCTATAAAATCCTTTCTCTAGGATATTATTGGCCTTCTCTCTTTAAAGATGCAAAGCAGTATGTTAGAAGGTGTGACAGCTGCCAAAGAGTTGGGAAACCAACTCCTTCAAATGAAATGCCTCTACAGCCTCAGGTATGCATTGAACCCTTTGAGAAATGGGCTCTAGATTTCGTTGGACCAATTAATCCACCATCAAAGCAAAAGAAGTATATACTGGTTTGTACTGATTATGTTACTAAGTGGGTAGAAGCCAAGGCATTGCCTTCTGCCACTGAAAATTCAGTTGTTCAATTTCTTTTTGAGGATATTTTCACTCGTTTTGGTGTCCCAAGGGAAATTGTAACAGATCAGGGCAGCCAATTTACATCTAAATTGATGGAGAAGCTGATGGAGGAATATAAGATCAAGCACAGAACATCTACTCCATACCATCCACAGTCAAATGGCCAAGTGGAATCTACCAATAAAGTTCTTGAAGGCATTATCACCAAGACTGTTCATCTTCATAGAAGAGATTGGGCGGAAAGGCTCCCTGAAGCCTTATGGGCCTATAGGACTACATGGAAGAACACAACAGGACATTCTCCCTATGAACTTGTTTATGGGAAGGAAGTCCTGCTCCCCATTGAGTTCCAAATCAAGACCTTCAAGATGGCAGTCCAATTGGGAATGAGCCTCTCAGAAGCTCAAAGACACAGAATGGACCAGCTAAATGAGCTAGATGAAATAAGACAAGATGCAATTCTAAGGACCGATCTAGTTCAGCACCAAAGATCTAAATGGCATGATCGTCATATCAAAGAAAGAAAGTTTCAGAAAGGAGATTGGGCTCTATTGTTTGATTCAAAGTTCAAAGACTTCAAAGGAAAGTTTCAAACTCATTGGCTTGGGCCATATGAGATTGATGAAGTCTTTAGCAATGGAGCAGTTCGAGTGAAAACTATTGATGAATTTCATACTCCTCTTATTGTGAATGGCCATCGCTTGAAAATCTACCAAAAGCCATTCTCAAAAGAAGAGTTTGTCAAGTTGTTTAAAGAAGATTCTGCAATCAGGTTGGTGGAGAAGGATTCTTCTCCTCCATCAGCCTAATCTTTGGTTTTTGAAAAAAAAAAAAAAAAAAAGAAAAAAAAAAAAAATAAATAAATGTATAAGCCTGAAAACCAATCTCTGATTGGCAGTCTTATGCAGAAAACCTGAGGTGAAAATCAGGGTCACCTGACACCTCATGTTTTCCAAAAAAAATGTATCTCTCTCCCTTCCATCTCATTTTTCCATTCCATCCACTTCATTCACCATCTCATTCATTTAATCACTCTCACTCCACCTCATTTCTTTCCATCCATCCATCCATTCATTACATTTCATTCCATCAATAAAGTCATTTTTTTAGATAACTGAAGTTGTTTTGTGCAGCCGGAGGGTATCATTGCAGTTTCCGCAGCTGTTTGGCAATTCTGCAGCCATCCAACGATTCCGCAGCTCTCTGCACCTGCATAAAAAAAAACACAGTCTGTTTGAAAAGAAATTTACAGTTCAGAAGTCATCAACAATAAGTGGAGAAGAGTCATGCAACAGCAATAAAACAATGAAGGGTTAGTGGAAAATGATCAAAGGCAATCCAAGCGCGGATATGAGGTATGATCTAAATCCTAAACTTATGGTTATCTCATTTTGCAAAGTTTCCGGGGTTATGTTTTTTTCCATTTAATGTAATGATTACCAGTCTTTCCCATCATGCGACCAAAAATCCACGTATCCCCCACACTTATCGGTCATGATCATCACGATTTTGAAACTCAATTGCGGCTGCTCCTCCATTAAGATTTTCGTACCTAAGTGACGTAGACTACTGTACTACGTCTCTCTAAGTCATAATCCCGCAGCCAAGTGTAAACCTATGACCGAAACCTAAGGACTTAACCGTTTCTACCCATCATTTCATAACCCTCCTACGCTCGTATCATTCCATTCACGTTGTTTCATTTCCACAGTTCCCTTATTCCGCTGTGCTCACTACGCTGCTACCTTAGCCATACTCTGTTTTACTTCTTCCTCTCTGCTAATTCTGATTATCAGTGAACGTATGTTACGGCTGTTACATTAGAGCCGTAAATTTACTGTGTTAAGGCCACTGTTGAAGCCGTGTAACCTTTTTTCCAAAAGTCTTAGAACAGAGCCGTAGAGTCAATGGGTAAACTCTTAAGAGTAGAACCCGAGGGTTCAAAATTTCTGGAGGGATATCCTCAAGTTAAAGAGGCTTTGCAGAAAGCAAACTGGCCCCAATGCATCCAGAAATTCAGAGGTTACCACAAAGAGGTTACGAAGGCCTTTGCACGTTCCTTCAGAGACAAAGACAATCAAGTGGAGATAGGGGACCTAAAGTTTACAGTCACTGAGAGCAGTATAGCACAGGCCACTTCACTCCCACAAACTGGAGAAAGATGGTTTAAAAACAGATCAGTACAAGACCAACAGTGGAAGCAAATCTTAAAGAATCCAGGTATGGATACCAGCATTTTTACAAAAGGAATTCCTGTTACTTATATCAAGGAAGAATGGACAACTTTACTTTTATTAGTGCAAAAATTCTTTACTTGTGAGGGAAGGTTTGGAGTTTTATATGTTTACCATGCCAAAGTCATGATGCATTTCTTAGGAGAAGATATTAACCTTCCATATTTTCTACTCTCAAGTCTTAGAAAAATGTGTTCAATTGTCCAAAGGAACCCAAGAAACATTGAATCACATCTGTATCATCATGGTCTTGTTAAGATGCTAGTTGAAGAACAGTTGAAAGCAAAAAGAGATACCTGGGAGAGATTTCTTGTGAGAAACCATTTTGAAGAAGCAGGAGAAACCTCTGTGCCTAGAAAGAGTAGAAGAAAAAGAAAAGAGGCTACCCCTGAAACTGTTGTCCAAGAGGAAACTGTCCAAGAACAGATTGAAGAAGAAACTGATGTACATCATTCTGAACATGAAATTGATCCTGAGCCTGCTGTGGACATTGATCAAACAGCTCAAGGAATCATCACAGAAACCCTTTCAGAACTTGCCCAAGAAGTTGCTCAAAAGAGAAAAGAGGGTAGGAAGAAACAAAAGAAAGATAAAGGAAAATCCATAGCTCAAGAAACCTACCTTACTCCAGAGAATTCTAGTGAAGAAGACACTCAGCCCTTAGCACAGAGGTTGGCCCAACTCCATGAAACTGCCCTTTCCAAGAAGGTGGAAAAACAAAAGCAAAAGGCACAAAAAGAAAAACAGAGCATCACCACCGTGAGAAGAAGCAGCAGCTACAAAGAAAAGTGGGGGCCACCGAGAATAAAAAGTCACTCATCATTGACTTGAGCACACCTGAAAAGGTTGCTACAAGTCCTGACTTTGAGAAAAGCCCTCCACACGCTGAGTATGTTGAGACTAGTCCTCCACGTGAGGAAAGTCCTTTTGAGCATGAACCTGAATATGAACATGGATCCAAATTTCAGTATGAGCCTAGTCCAAAGAAGTCACCGGAGGTTGACCCAGATCAGCAGAAAGTTTATAATTACCTGGAGACGTTAGAACAAGCAGCTGCTGGTCCAAGCACTGTTCAACCTTTGGAGCAGAAAGTTCAATCACTGAAGCAGGAAATATTTGAGCTGGAGGTACTAAATCGCCACATCAAACAAGAAAATGAAAAATGAAGATACAAAGCAATGTGGACAAGATGGTCCAAGATAACACCATGCTTCATATGGGCCTGTGGCAAAAGGAAAACAAAAAGCTCAAGAAGAGATGCAGGAAGTTAAACAGAGCTTTGATCAATCTAAAATTCAGGTGTTTGATGAAAAGACCAAGAGTCAATGTGGCCACACAGAGGAAGAAGAGAAGGCTAGATGTCTTAGCAGAGGCATCTCAGCGGGTGGACTGAACAATGTTTTTGATTGCATAAGGACATGCAATGCCCTCGTAGTGGGGGTATGTAGAGCCTCTACTTTACACTTGATTATCAATCATTACCTACAATTTTCCCTCGCTCATCTCTCTCTTTTGCCTCATTTTCCTTGTAAACATACCCAGATCATTACATTAGATGACTTTAAGCATGATTAAGTGAACTTTGCTAATGTGTGACCGTTTTGTTTAGATTTTGACATATTTACAGAGTTTCTGCAGCTGTCTGGCAATTCCGCAGCCATTCAGCGATTCCGCAGCCATCTGGAGATTCCGCAGCCTTTTTGTTAATCTCAAGGTTCCACGTGTCATTTTGCAAAACGAGCCACATGGGCATGTAGGGATAAAGGTGCTCGAGGTTCCTGTGCTGTTAGTTCGGTCAGCCACATCATCTACACCTCCGGTCAACGAGGGTCAAGCCACGGTCAACAAAGGCAGCTTAACGGTGTTGCGTAAGCTGTTGGGTCACGTCAATGCAACTGGTGATTTGTCCGTGTTACGCAAGTTGTGGAAGACATAATCTAACCCTGGATTCAATTCCCATAACGACCAGAACCTCCAGCTCATCCACGAGGCTTATGACGTGTTGCTGAACCTTTATTACGCATGACAGATTAGTTAATTTTCAGTTTCTAGCTTTCCGCATTAGGCAATCGTTTAGATGCCTATAAAAACTAGCGTTTGCATACGCTTAATGTTACTTTTTAGTTGCTGTGTTTTATGAACTTGTTATAATTTTAGTGCATTTCAAGACTCTGTTTTAATAGTGTTGTTCTAGCACTCTTGACTGTAATTTTCTGCACATGGAGTAATAGAAGCAGTGCTGTTCTGAAGTTTTCAAATCCTTGAGTCTTCTTTGGGTTATATGAATGGAGGGCCCCTGTTCATGTTAGCCCTTGTATAGTATTTTATGTTCAGCATTTCCTTATTTTCCATTCAGCATTTCCTTTTCTTTGAAACATGTACAGCTTGATTCACTTTCATGTTATTTCATTTCCAGCCTTTATTTTAAGCTGATCAGTATTGTTCTTTTGCAGGTTTTTAACCCGGGATTGTTTTTGTGTTTATGTATTTTCTTTATAACTGATGGTATTTTCAGTTGACAGATTCAAAGTTGCTGCCTTTACTTTCATAGCTGATTTTTAGTTTAATTTCTCAAAGTTGTCTGCTAACATATGAATGGTCTCTTTATCACAAATTGTTTATCTTTTAGAGATCAGAATACTGATAAATCACAGCTGGATTTGAGTACTTTTTAGACTAATCCTTAACTACTTTCTAATCGTGCTTTACAGAGTACTATGTGTTAGAAGCAGAGAGGTAGAAAGAGCTGAACATTATAACTAGTCTTTAAAGTAGATTTTTCTCATTTTTGATCACTTTTTAAACTCATCTTTAGCTACTTCCTAATCGTGTTTTACACAGTACTATGTGTTAGAAGCAGGGAGTTAGGAAGAGATAAACATTATCATTGGTTTTTAAAGTGATTTTCTTACCTTTTATTTGCAACAGCATGAATGGTGTCTAGTGCCATTAGAAAGTGGTTCTTTGCTTTCAGTTCATTTCAAGTTATTTATTTCTTTTAAGCTTTTCCTTTTCAGCAAGTAGTTAGAAACCACTAATCACACACCTTCACTCATCTAGAATTCACCTTACACACACCATCACTCATCTGTTTATAAAAACATCACTCCATCTTAGGAAGATAAATTAACCACAAACAACACCCCAAACGACAAAAAGCTCTAAGAGGTTGCTTAAGTACATATAGTACACCTTCACTTCATCAGCTTACGAGCCCCGGGTTGACAATTAATGACATCAATTTAGGAACACTAAATTGACTAAACATAGATCATTATTTGTAGAGACTGTATGCTGGGCACTAGGATTGAGATACATTACACTGAAGCTCTTATACACAGTCTAAATTCTATAGGCTATTTTTATCTTACATTGGTGATAAAAACCTGGAATGGAACCACACCAATATGGAAGATGGTGGGGGAGATGAGGTTGACAGGAAACGTTGTTGGGAGCTAAGACAGTTTGATCAATGCGATCTGCAGATCAGGAATTTGTAAAGCTGAGGAAGGCGATCACATAGGGTGGGACATTCATTTACATCGGGGTAATATCTCTATCGTGGACACCTACCTATACATCTGGTGCAACGTACTCAACATACATAATGCATGTTAGTTTACCACATTCTGGAAGGTCGTGGTCCCTTACAAGATTATACTACACACGTGGCTAGCATGGAAAAATAAGACATTGACTTGGGAAAATCTGAGGAAGGGAGGCATAAATGGACGAGGACAATGCAACTTATGTAGATTAAAAGAGGAAAACAATTTGCACATCCTGTTTCTTTTCCCATTAGTTGTTCAATTATGGTCTAGGATCTCTTGTTTATTCTCTTTGACACATATTAGACATGAAACTATTGAAGCTTGCTTGTTATGGTGGAGCTAGAGGCGTAAAAGAAAAACAACAATTCCCCTAGTGATCTTTTGGGAAATTTGGAAGCAAAGGAACTCCATTATTTTTTAAGGAAAGCTCTCAATATAGATCATATTATTAACAATATAATATCCTAATTGAGGCCTTTGTTGCAGACTAACACAATGTATAATGGAGTGCCTCATAAAAAAATTGCCCCAAATATTATGGATTTTTGTAGCATCACATGTGCTCTTTCCTTAGGATTTTGCAAAGAGGTTAAAACACATGCATTCTCCAATACCCAAAAATTGTTTGGAAAAATTCCACCTAGAGATGGTTTAATTAAAATACTTAACTTTTTAAAATGGTTCCCTAAGTCTAAGCTTAGGAAACCTAGTTAATTAAAGGGTATTAATTAAATGAGGTGTGAATCTTCTACAAGAAAATGAGGATAAACTACCAATTAATATTAGCCCTTGATTATGTTTTTATATTGGTTTTTGGAGCTCCATCGAAATATTATAAGAAGGAGTTTGATGGGCACTTGGAGAACACATCAATTGAGAGATCAGAGATCGAATTTCTCAAAAGTAGCAGTGTTGAGTCACTAGAGTAAGATCGATTGATCTTCTTACAGTGAGGGAAAGGGATAGTAGTCTAGAGGAAAGCTTTCTAGATCTGAAGAGTGCAAGGAAGAGAAGGAATAGAGAAGTTAGGAGAGGTGGCATACTGCCATGCAGTGGTAGCGTAAAGCTTGAGAGGCAGTTCAAAATTCAGATGGGAGAGTCAAGAAAGATCCCAACAAGTGTGACGTAGAGCTAGGTAGGATTGATGCAGAAGCTACGCAGAGGCAGCATGGGGCGAACTAGTCTGTCCCTAATCAGTGTTGGATCTCCCGAATCAATGTGAGATTTTTCACACTACCTCTTTGCTAGTTTTTCTCTATATTGGATAACCAGTTTAGGCATCTGATGATTTGTACTTAGAAACTAATGCATAAATATAAAACCCTCAACTCTTGCACTCATTTTCCCGAGTTGTGTTTTTCTGGGGACATTGTCCCAAAACAACTATGTAGATGTGTGTGAGTTTATTTCTCTAATGTGTCGTGTTTAGTTTCCACAATATTTATTTTGTGTAGGCTACAATGTATGTATTTCTATATTTGTTGCAGAAAATTGCAAGTAATTTGTTCAAGTAATTAACAAATAAGAGAAATATCATTAGTTTGTTGTAGTAGGAATAAGATAATTTATTTTTCACATGGTATCAGAGCACAAATCATGAGCAGAAGAGCTGATTTTGAGAGCGAAGAGGGAATTTGAAATCACTGCAGAGGCGACAATTTGAAACTATAGAGGCAACACATTCCTTGGGCCAAGGAGGTTGAAGTTTTGAGGTGAAAATGATTTCTCTTAGTGAGTCAACAGAAAAATTTGATTTTGAGATCGAAGCTTTCCTAAGGTAGAAGGGAGTAGCATATTTTCATTGCAGAGAAGAGAACATAGTGAGGGAATTTGTTCCTCATAGAGCTTTGAGGCAGAAGTTCGAATTTTCTTAGCAGAGCAGCAGTAATTGTCTGTGGGATTTCTCACTGCATAAGGGAGTACGAATAGTTGGGCAGGAGTTCCGTAGAAGAGAAGAGGAAGGAGATCAACTTTTTCATGAGAGATGGCATCAAGTGAGTTGAGAGGTCAATATCGGTTGGATGGAGCCTCCAACTATCTAATCTCGGAGGCTAGGATCTCCTGCATTCTAGATGAGCATGATCTCAAAACCTATGTCAATAGTGTGGTAGTTGTACCCACCGATGCAGATCCACTCAAGAAGTACAAGGAAGAGATCAAGGAAAATTTTAAGGATTGAAAATTATCTTGAAGTTTAAAAACATTAGTGAATCTCACTAGTTCCTAATATGCAAACTATAAAAAATTTATTGATATATTTGTAAAATTATTCAAATTTAGAATGATTTTATATATAGTATCTATATAATGTTGGTAATTTTTAAGGTAAATGTTATAGACATTTTTGTGCTTTACAGCATTGAGCATGAAATGTCCATAAACTAAGGGATCAAAAGTCCCTAAACATGTTGTTCCTACCCCTAGAGGAACAAGGTCAACTAACCACAACAATTCACGGAAGTTCTCCACCTGAAAACACTCAAAAACAAGCCAATTCTGGATCATGTCAACTGCTCCACTGAGCATCTGCGCTGAATGTCAACTGCTACACTGGCTACCTGCGTTCAATGTCAACTCCAACACTAGCTACCTGCGCTGAGCGAGTTTGGACATGTGGCAGAGTCATTCCTCAAGGTGTCAATGCCCACGAAGCTTCCAAAATGACACTTGCATCAAGGAATTCGACTGGTGATGAGTAAGAGGTTCCAAATCTCCAAGTGGAAGCAAGAACCTCCAAGTGGACTCAAGAACTGAGAGAGGGAGAGGACACTAGTCAGATCTCAAGCTGACTCATCCTCTCTCCAAATATCTATATATGGATCTCACCTCCATGGGATCTAGAGGCTGGAATTTTGTGAATGCAAAGAATTGTTGTTGGTTTGTGGCTGGAAACATTGGGTGCTTAATGCTTTGAAGGGAGCTGAAGAAGGAATTCCATTCTGCTGGGAAGGAGATGCTGGATTGGAGCCCTATGGGTTGTATCTCTTCCTGAACCCTGTTACTTATCAATAAAGCTATCTTGATTCTTTCCTATATGCTAGTGTATTTTGTATGATTGCATTAGTGTATTTGATTTACTTCTAATCCTGAATCATTTATGAATATGTATATTTGCCTTTGTATTGTGTTCTTCTCTTGTCGCAAGTAGCTGTTCTCTTGTCACAGGTAGCTGTTCTCTTGTGATCTCGTGGGATTCAAGTAGCTGTTCTCTTGAGCAAGCGAGGAGACGAGTAGCTGTGGACACACAAAGAGAAGAGGATCTAGATCGAGGGACAACCGGAAGACAACGGTAAGTCTGCCGATCTCCCCTCTTTCACATTTCATAAAGGAAGAAATCATAATAGCTGTATTCGTTTGTTGCTAAGGCGCTGTCACACCTTAGGTGGATAGGATCGTCCTGCATAGGCATTTTTCCACACAACAAATTGGCGAACTCCACTGGGGACGAACTTGTTTATTCATTTTATTTGTGTTTCCGTCATTTGTTTACTTCATAGACTTGATAGCCAACTATTGAACTGCATCTTTCTCGGATGCAAAGTAGAAAGTTGCTACTTTGATCCAATTTGTTGGACTTGTCTATGATCTAAACTAGATCCACAAATGATTTGATGATCCTTGTGATAGTCTTTAGTACCATCTCAAAGCATCCCTCTGTTTATACCTTGCTTGTGTTTCTGATTTGGCCTGAAACAGTTGATTTTTGAGCATTTTGTGACCCAGAAACCAAGGGAAACGAGAGTTTCTCTTTCAGCGCAACTGCTGTGAAGGCAGTCTGCATTTCAACGCAGGTCCCGAAGGGGCTACCTGCGCTGAATGTCAAACTGACAGTGTTAGACCTGCGCTGAACCAGTGTGGCCTTGTGCAGCTGGGGTTCTTTGTCCTCTGTTGCCCTGTTTTGATCTCTGTTTTTGCAGCCTTTAACCAGCATAGGTACCAGTCTGATAAGCCTTTTCTTTGCTTAGATTCCGCCTCATTTTTGTACAAAAAGACTGTGAATGTTTTTATGTGTTTGTGGCGTCATTTACAGCTTTCTTTTGCATGAGTAAAGTAGTCTTTCTGTAGCCTTTAATTCAGATCTGATTGATTGTGGTCTTAGAAGAGAGTTCATTGGCTGTTTTCAGATTGATTATAGATTTACTTTTGCTTATTGGTTTGAATTTTTCTCTTTCAAAGTGTCAAAACAAGTCTTTATTTCGAAAATCGTAAAGTGATTGTAATCTCTTCTATCCTTGTTGATTTCGAAGAAAGTGAACTTGTTTGTATTGATCATTTTAAAAGCAAATTCAAAGTTGTGCAAAAAGCTTTCTTTGTAGGCATTTATACTAAGAAAGTGGAAAACAAACACCTGCATTGTGCATTTTGCATTTGATAGTTTGCATGTTGGATTTAGGGAAAGTGCATTAGAGTGTGTTGATTGCTCTTTGAGAAAAGATAGTGTTATTCTTTTCCCTTAGTAGCTAGCATTTTCAAAGTTGAAAGATAATAAAGCTTGCTTATCATCTTAGACTGCATTTAGGAAGTTGTATCATACATCTCGTGGTGAACCTTGAAAGGCAAACTTTAAAAAGATCAACCTAAAATAAACTGAATGAACCTAACAACGCTTTGTAACATAACACACAACATAGAGGTTTAGGCTAGAGACGTGTTCCGGCGTCTTTAAGCCTAGTGACTGTCGATCTCGAAGAAGGTGGGTGATTCCTCCTGAGAGACGATAGCGCTAGTACGGATTGTGCTCCCACGTACCGTCGCATATATATTGGGAGACCCCTATAGGCATATAACTTTTATCCTTAGGAAGCCGTGTCGACCGCCCGTACCCTAAAAAGTATTCTGCGGTTTTGCGAAAAGTTTGGCACACCCTCTGCCTAGATCTCCAGAGCAGTTTCTTTTGGCCTTTTTCAGACTCTATAACAGAAAAAGTCCATCCGAGCATTTTTCACTTCGAGCTCGTTAAAACATCGAAGGAGACTAAAGTCATCTTTAGCTTTTTCTCGACTCTTTAAAACTGAAAAAGCAAGTTGTGTCTAAAAGCGTCGTTAACAATTTATTTTAAACGGAACAATCACCCTTTAATTCCTGCGTTGGTCTTTAGGTTGAAAAGATGGAGCACACCAACCAAGGAGTTCCCCTTGGTGGGAATCCTAGTCCCTTCTCCTCTTGGGGAGATGTTGGTGCACCCCACATGGCCACATTGTCGCTTCCAGGACTGACAATTGGCCTACCAATTTGGCTCTTTTCAACCAATGTCGTTCAGAATATCACCATTCCTGAACAGTCGAGTCAACAGTTAGATCAGACAAGAGTTGCATCCCAGCCTTCAATTTCATCTTCCTCCCCTCATTCCTCTTCGCTTGAAGGGACTGGTCGAATTAAAAACCAGGTTCCTAAGGAGAAGAAGGAGAAGAAGAAGAAAGAAAAGAAGAAGAAGGAGCCTAAGGCAACTGGGGGCAAACAAGTGTCATCTAACAAAAATCCACACACTGCACTCGTAAGGCCTAAATCGCCATGCGTCATATGCAGGGGAGACCACTTCCATAGAGATTTTCCCTGTATCCTGCGGATACTGAGAGACTCGTCCCCCCGTGTGCACAATTCGGTAGCATCGACCTCTGATAGCCATGTCGACTGCTCACCGTCAACTAGTGGGAGTGAAGCTCCAAGACAGAACGGGAGAGTTAAATTTCCCTGCACACTGTGTGAAGGCGATCACGCCATCCACCGTTGTCCCTTCTTAGATGACGCAAAAAGAGTTCTGGAAGATCACCGATTTTATGAGCGCATCTCCCTCCTGGATATCAAAGACTCCTGCCAAGTCCCTCACTAGTTGAGAATCTGGCCGAGCCACTTAAGTGGTCAGCCGAAGCATCTGTCATTGAAGAAGAACCATCTGGATCCATGCCTGACGAAATTCAAAAGGTTGATATGGCAGTTGACCGGGTTTGCCTTCAGAGGCTCCATCTTCGAATGACACCATCACAGAGGAGAACAAAGACGACACCGTCCAGATTCTCTTCATCACCACCGACTCTGATGATCAAGGGGGCAATGCCACCATTCCTTTATCACAGGAAGGAAGTTCATCAGAGCGATATCCGGCCGTCTATTCGGTCCCACCACCAGGCAACCTAGTTGTGTCCTTTGATTGGAACCAACTAGGCAAACCGGTTGCCAGCCAGTATACCATTCAGAATTATTTGTCAAATATAAAGAATGGTAATGGTTGGCACTATCATTGATGAGGGGGCATCTGTGAGTATCCTTTCCGCTATTGCTTGCAAAGCGCTTGGTTCGCCAGCGCTTTTACCTGAGATGAGAAATCTATCAGGTTTTGATAAAGGAACCAGTCAACCTTTAGGGATCCTCCCCAATGTGCCTATAACATTGAAAGCGAAGACCGTTCAAATGAACGTGATGGTCGTTCAAGGACCCTTGGATTATAACCTACTCTTGGACGAGACTATATATATTGCATGGGAGCTGTAGTCTCCTCACTCTTTAGAGTAATGTGTTTTCCGCATGAAGGAAGAATGGTCAAGCTCGTGGACCAACTTTCGTTTCCCGGATCACACATCGCAAATAGTCATGTGCCATCCCTAAATGGTCTATTCATGCAAGAAGTGTCTCAACCCACGGTCTGTTCCTGATGAGCGCGAGTAATCGGGAGGATATGACTGGAACCAGAGGGGCATGCGTCCTGGCCTGCTTCGGCAGGAAAACTTTGGGTATAGGGTAGGTTTCCGCGGGAGAATATGACTAGTCCGTACCCCGTCCGTTATTTGGAAGAGGGGTTGTTCTAGAATAGGATTCTTTTGTCAAAGTTACGTGTTTGGCACCAGTCATTCACCCTTGTCTATTTCGGTAGACATTGCCGAGGAAGTGTTTTGTTTGAAATATTAACGAGACAATCTTTGGGTAACCTGAAAGAGGTAAGCCTCTCTGGATTAAAACAAATGTTTTGGCGGAGGGTAAGTAGAGGTAACCTTGAAACTCTATTTTATACCTAGGGGCATGCAAAACTTTGGAGTGCAAGCAAGGGGCGACTATTTATTTTTTTAAATTTTTAGGTCCTCTCTTTAAACCTGTAGGTGTAACCCTTTAAACTCGTAGGATTAGTCGTTTCCGAACTTGCATAAAGAAAGGAGAGGGAGCATAGCTTTGGTAAGGCGCAAGCTCTATAAAAAATGGGATCTTTCATGAGACACTCTTATCTTATGACTGGGTAATCGAGCAGTTTTAGCATAAAGTTTCATGCTCGTTAAAAAATAAACGCAAGATCCGAGCAGTTTTAACGCGGTCTTCATGCTCGTTAAAAAATAAATATAAGCAGTGAGCAGAGTTTCCTCCAGTGTTTAAGCTCATTTTTAACTAAAAAATGAACCTATCCTGGTAAATAACCACTGTGAATGTAATTTATCAGCCGTTAAAGCCTTGGTCGTGTTTGCACCTGCCACCTCCACTTTTCATTTGGCCGATCGTTCACCTCCATATGATTGTTTACCCATTTTGAGGAACAGCTGCGAAGAGTGATTTCACCTAGCCATCCTTGTGACACTGCCGTGATTGGAAAATTCCAACCTGTACCTGGAATCAGTTGCTATCCCTGTTTATCACTCGTTCCTCAAAAGACAAGTCTTCTTAAAGCTTCTTTTAACTCGTAAAATATGAAAAATTATGAAGTTTTGGCCTTCCAGCTCGTTAAAGGACAGGAAGATCTATCCCTCCTCTAGATTTTAATCTTTTTGGACCTGAGGGATTATTGCACAAAAAGGTCGAGCGCTTGTTTTATTCGGCTCGTTAAAGTTATCAAAAAACTCATCCTTCTGTATTGTTTTATACTTTTTCGGACTTAAGGGATTAGATGACGAAAAATGAATTTTGGAGTTAACTTTATGTACCTTTTCAGACTCTCTAAAAATGAAAAGGACCAAGTTATCCTTGTCGTTAGACTCGTTAAAATTATTAAATAGCGACAAACTTGTCTTTAGACGAGAACGCGTTTCACTATCGCTAGGCTCGTTAAAACATAGCGATGGGCTTGCCCGAAGGGCAGGTTATAGAACAAGCATATGTTATCCTCCTCAAGCATGACAAAAATAAAGAGGTACTGGTCAGCAATGACTAGGGAAAAATTGGGAAAAATCAAGGAAACTTTGATGGTAGCAGGTTGCTCTTGAACATGACACTTTTCCTCCGTACCACATTCGGGTTGGGTTGTTTCATTCACGGTCACATCACCATGGTCTCGCCATACCATCCATATTTGGGGTAATGCTACCGATCCATCGCATCAGTGTCGCCATATGTTCAAGAGAAGTCGTTCAGAAAGAGTCAACCAGGTCCCATCCACTGCCATACATTATCCTTCATCCATTCATGACTGCCACCCTGAATCATATGTCACAGATCGTTTTCACCTCCATTAAAATCATTAGCTCCGTTCTGTGTCACTGATGTGGGATTCATTAAGGCCCTCCTGTGACGGATCACTTCTTGTCGACATCAGCTCATTATCCAAGAAGTTGATCTAGGAACAACCCCTTCAGTACTTTGAAGCTTGCATGCCTCAATGGCAAGTTTCTCACTACAGGTATACATCAATGACCTTCGACCAGAAGATTTTGCGTGGTGTTCGACGCCAAGTCCTTTATTCACACCACGTGAATTGTACTGCAGTACCTTGAGGGTCATTATCATTATCGGTGATTCCTCTCGCGCTTGTTAACAGTTTACATCATTGACCGGTAATCAAGCGATGTCTTTCCATGTTCGACTTCAGCGCAATTCTCACATGGATCGACTTGTACTTAGAGTGAAGATCGAACGAGTTTGAAGACCCCGGATCTAGTTTCATCCATCCGGGCTGCGATATATATTCAGGAAAAATAAAGACATTTGACATGTACATCATTGCAGCAGATGATCATCCTACTCAAAGGATGATAATTTCACCAAAATTATCAGTCTACCATTAGACGATCGTCTGTTCTATGTACAAAAATGAATTTATAAAGCTGAGCATGGGAATGCCCGCCTCAGCTAGATCATGAAATGAGTATGAATCATAATGTATTGTATTGTATTTTATTACAGGTCTCCTCCCAGCAGATGGATGAATTTCGGACCCTCCTGGATAAAGCATTTCACCCGATAAACCGCCTCATACTTTAGGGAGCAACTGTTATAGACATTTTTGTGCTTTACAGCATTGAGCATGAAATGTCCATAAACTAAGGGATCCAAAGTCCCTAAACATGTTGTTCCTACCCCTAGAGGAACAAGGCCAACTAACCACCGCAATTCACAGAAGTTCTCCACCTTAAAACACACAAAAACAAGCCAATTCTGGATCATGTCAACTGCTCCACTGAGCATCTGCGCTGAATGTCAACTGCTACACTGGCTACCTGCGTTGAATGTCAACTCCAACACTAGCTACCTGCGTTGAGCGAGTTTGGACATGTGGCAGAGTCATTCCTCAAGGTGTCAATGCTCACGAAGCTTCCAAAATGACACTTGATCAAGGAATTCAACTGGTGATGAGTAAGAGG